>BTRK01000006.1:1405612-2605612 GCA_036245805.1 Pristionchus mayeri | reverse complement strand
TCACCTTCTGTCCCCAGCATCACCTTGTGTCCCCAGTATCACCTTCTGTCCCCAGTATCACCTTCTATCCTCTGTATCACCTTCTGTCCCCAGTATCATCTTCTGTCCCCAGTATCACCTTCTGTCCCCAGTATCACCTTCTGTCCTCTGTATCACCTTCTGTCCCCAGTATCACCTTCTGTCCCCAGTATCACCTTCTGTCCTCTGTATCACCTTCTGTCCCCAGTATCACCTTCTGTCCCCAGTATCACCTTCTGTCCTCTGTATCACCTTCTGTCCCCAGTATCACCTTCTGTCCCCCAGTATCACCTTCTGTCCCCAGCATCACCTTGTGTCCCCAGTATCACCTTCTGTCCCGAGTATCACCTTCTATCCCCAGTATCACCTTGTGTCCCCAGCATCAGGGTGTTTTTTAGGGTGTTTTCTCTCACCAGCTTAACTTAGGGTGTTTTCTCTCACCAGCTTAACTTAGGGTATTTTCTCTCACCAGCTTAACTTAGGGTGTTTTCTCTCACCAGCTTAACTTAGGGTGTTTCCTCTCACCAGCTTAATCGCCTTGTGTCCCCAGTATCACCTTGTGTCCCCAGCATCACATTGTGTCCCCAGTATCACCTTGTGTCCCCAGCATCACCTTGTGTCCCCAGCATCTCCTTGTGTCCCCAGCATCACCTTGTGTCCCCAGCATCACCTTGTGTCCCCAGTATCACCTTCTGTCCCCAGCATCACCTTGTGTCCCCAGTATCACCTTCTGTCCCCATTATCACCTTGTGTCCCCAGTAGTATCACCTTCTGTCCCCATTATCACCTTGTGTCCCCAGTGCACCTTCTGTCCCCAGTATCACCTTCTGTCCCCAGCATCAGGGTGTTTTTTAGGGTGTTTTCTCTCAACAGCTTAACTTAGGGTGTTTTCTCTCACCAGCTTAACTTAGGGTATTTTCTCTCACCAGCTTAACTTAGGGTGTTTTCTCTCACCAGCTTAATCGCCTTGTGTCCCCAGTATCACCTTGTGTCCCCAGCATCACATTGTGTCCCCAGTATCACCTTGTGTCCCCAGCATCACCTTGTGTCCCCAGCATCTCCTTGTGTCCCCAGCATCACCTTGTGTCCCCAGCATCACCTTGTGTCCCCAGTATCACCTTGTGTCCCCAGCATCACCTTCTGTCCCCAGTATCACCTTCTGTCCCCATTATCATCTTGTGTCCCCAGTATCACCTTCTGTCCCCAGTATCACCTTCTGCCCTCTGTATCACCTTCTGTCCCCAGTATCACCTTCTGTCCCCAGTATCACCTTCTGTCCTCTGTATCACCTTCTGTCCCCAGTATCACCTTCTGTCCCCATTATCACCTTGTGTCCCCAGTATCACATTGTGTCCCCAGTATCACCTTGTGTCCCCAGCATCACCTTGTGTCCCCAGCATCTCCTTGTGTCCCCAGCATCACCTTGTGTCCCCAGCATCACCTTGTGTCCCCAGCATCACATTGTGTCCCCAGTATCACCTTGTGTCCCCAGCATCACCTTGTGTCCCCAGCATCTCCTTGTGTCCCCAGCATCACCTTGTGTCCCCAGCATCACCTTGTGTCCCCAGCATCACCTTGTGTCCCCAGTATCACCTTCTGTCCCCAGTATCACCTTCTGTCCCCAGCATCACCTTCTGTCCCCAGTATCACCTTCTGTCCCCAGTATCACCTTCTGTCCTCTGTATCACCTTCTGTCCCCAGTATCACCTTCTGTCCCCAGTATCACCTTCTGTCCCCAGCATCACCTTGTGTCCCCAGTATCACCTTCTGTCCCCATTATCACCTTGTGTCCCCAGTATCACCTTCTGTCCCCAGTATCACCTTCTGTCCCCAGCATAACCTTGTGTCCCCAGCATCACCTTGTGTCCCCAGTATCACCTTCTGTCCCCAGTATCACCTTCTGACCCCAGCATCACCTTCTGTCCCCAGTATCACCTTCTGTCCCCAGTATCACCTTCTGTCCTCTGTATCACCTTCTGTCCCCAGTATCACCTTCTGTCCCCAGTATCACCTTCTGTCCTCTGTATCACCTTCTGTCCCCAGTATCACCTTCTGTCCCCCAGTATCACCTTCTGTCCCCAGCATCACCTTGTGTCCCCAGTATCACCTTCTGTCCCCAGTATCACCTTCTATCCTCTGTATCACCTTCTGTCCCCAGTATCATCTTCTGTCCCCAGTATCACCTTCTGTCCCCAGCATTACCTTGTGTCCCCAGCATCACCTTGTGTCCCCAGTATCACCTTCTGTCCCGAGTATCACCTTCTATCCCCAGTATCACCTTGTGTCCCCAGCATCAGGGTGTTTTTTAGGGTGTTTTCTCTCACCAGCTTAACTTAGGGTGTTTTCTCTCACCAGCTTAACTTAGGGTATTTTCTCTCACCAGCTTAACTTAGGGTGTTTTCTCTCACCAGCTTAACTTAGGGTGTTTCCTCTCACCAGCTTAATCGCCTTGTGTCCCCAGTATCACCTTGTGTCCCCAGCATCACATTGTGTCCCCAGTATCACCTTGTGTCCCCAGCATCACCTTGTGTCCCCAGCATCTCCTTGTGTCCCCAGCATCACCTTGTGTCCCCAGCATCACCTTGTGTCCCCAGTATCACCTTCTGTCCCCAGCATCACCTTGTGTCCCCAGTATCACCTTCTGTCCCCATTATCACCTTGTGTCCCCAGTAGTATCACCTTCTGTCCCCATTATCACCTTGTGTCCCCAGTGCACCTTCTGTCCCCAGTATCACCTTCTGTCCCCAGCATCAGGGTGTTTTTTAGGGTGTTTTCTCTCACCAGCTTAACTTAGGGTGTTTTCTCTCACCAGCTTAACTTAGGGTATTTTCTCTCACCAGCTTAACTTAGGGTGTTTTCTCTCACCAGCTTAACTTAGAGTGTTTCCTCTCACCAGCTTAATCGCCTTGTGTCCCCAGTATCACCTTGTGTCCCCAGCATCACATTGTGTCCCCAGTATCACCTTGTGTCCCCAGCATCACCTTGTGTCCCCAGCATCTCCTTGTGTCCCCAGCATCACCTTGTGTCCCCAGCATCACCTTGTGTCCCCAGTATCACCTTGTGTCCCCAGCATCACCTTCTGTCCCCAGTATCACCTTCTGTCCCCATTATCATCTTGTGTCCCCAGTATCACCTTCTGTCCCCAGTATCACCTTCTGCCCTCTGTATCACCTTCTGTCCCCAGTATCACCTTCTGTCCCCAGTATCACCTTCTGTCCTCTGTATCACCTTCTGTCCCCAGTATCACCTTCTGTCCCCATTATCACCTTGTGTCCCCAGTATCACATTGTGTCCCCAGTATCACCTTGTGTCCCCAGCATCACCTTGTGTCCCCAGCATCTCCTTGTGTCCCCAGCATCACCTTGTGTCCCCAGCATCACCTTGTGTCCCCAGCATCACATTGTGTCCCCAGTATCACCTTGTGTCCCCAGCATCACCTTGTGTCCCCAGCATCTCCTTGTGTCCCCAGCATCACCTTGTGTCCCCAGCATCACCTTGTGTCCCCAGCATCACCTTGTGTCCCCAGTATCACCTTCTGTCCCCAGTATCACCTTCTGTCCCCAGCATCACCTTCTGTCCCCAGTATCACCTTCTGTCCCCAGTATCACCTTCTGTCCTCTGTATCACCTTCTGTCCCCAGTATCACCTTCTGTCCCCAGTATCACCTTCTGTCAACAGCATCACCTTGTGTCCCCAGTATCACCTTCTGTCCCCATTATCACCTTGTGTCCCCAGTATCACCTTCTGTCCCCAGTATCACCTTCTGTCCCCAGCATAACCTTGTGTCCCCAGCATCACCTTGTGTCCCCAGTATCACCTTCTGTCCCCAGTATCACCTTCTGACCCCAGCATCACCTTCTGTCCCCAGTATCACCTTCTGTCCCCAGTATCACCTTCTGTCCTCTGTATCACCTTCTGTCCCCAGTATCACCTTCTGTCCCCAGTATCACCTTCTGTCCTCTGTATCACCTTCTGTCCCCAGTATCACCTTCTGTCCCCCAGTATCACCTTCTGTCCCCAGCATCACCTTGTGTCCCCAGTATCACCTTCTGTCCCCAGTATCACCTTCTATCCTCTGTATCACCTTCTGTCCCCAGTATCATCTTCTGTCCCCAGTATCACCTTCTGTCCCCAGCATTACCTTGTGTCCCCAGCATCACCTTGTGTCCCCAGTATCACCTTCTGTCCCGAGTATCACCTTCTGTCCCCAGTATCACCTTGTGTCCCCAGCATCAGGGTGTTTTTTAGGGTGTTTTCTCTCACCAGCTTAACTTAGGGTGTTTTCTCTCACCAGCTTAACTTAGGGTATTTTCTCTCACCAGCTTAACTTAGGGTGTTTTCTCTCACCAGCTTAACTTAGGGTGTTTCCTCTCACCAGCTTAATCACCTTCTGTCCCCAGTATCACCTTCTGTCCTCTGTATCACCTTCTGTCCCCAGTATCACCTTCTGTCCCCCAGTATCACCTTCTGTCCCCAGCATCACCTTGTGTCCCCAGTATCACCTTCTGTCCCCAGTATCACCTTCTATCCTCTGTATCACCTTCTGTCCCCAGTATCATCTTCTGTCCCCAGTATCACCTTCTGTCCCCAGCATTACCTTGTGTCCCCAGCATCACCTTGTGTCCCCAGTATCACCTTCTGTCCCGAGTATCACCTTCTGTCCCCAGTATCACCTTGTGTCCCCAGCATCAGGGTGTTTTTTAGGGTGTTTTCTCTCACCAGCTTAACTTAGGGTGTTTTCTCTCACCAGCTTAACTTAGGGTATTTTCTCTCACCAGCTTAACTTAGGGTGTTTTCTCTCACCAGCTTAACTTAGGGTGTTTCCTCTCACCAGCTTAATCACCTTCTGTCCCCAGTATCATCTTCTGTCCCCAGTATCACCTTCTGTCCCCAGCATCACATTGTGTCCCCAGTATCACCTTGTGTCCCCAGCATCACCTTGTGTCCCCAGCATCACCTTGTGTCCCCAGTATCACCTTGTGTCCCCAGCATCACCTTCTGTCCCCAGTATCACCTTCTGTCCCCATTATCATCTTGTGTCCCCAGTATCACCTTCTGTCCCCAGTATCACCTTCTGCCCTCTGTATCACCTTCTGTCCCCAGTATCACCTTCTGTCCCCAGTATCACCTTCTGTCCTCTGTATCACCTTCTGTCCCCAGTATCACCTTCTGTCCCCATTATCACCTTGTGTCCCCAGTATCACATTGTGTCCCCAGTATCACCTTGTGTCCCCAGCATCACCTTGTGTCCCCAGCATCTCCTTGTGTCCCCAGCATCACCTTGTGTCCTCAGCATCACCTTGTGTCCCCAGCATCACATTGTGTCCCCAGTATCACCTTGTGTCCCCAGCATCACCTTGTGTCCCCAGCATCTCCTTGTGTCCCCAGCATCACCTTGTGTCCCCAGCATCACCTTGTGTCCCCAGCATCACCTTGTGTCCCCAGTATCACCTTCTGTCCCCAGTATCACCTTCTGTCCCCAGCATCACCTTCTGTCCCCAGTATCACCTTCTGTCCCCAGTATCACCTTCTGTCCTCTGTATCACCTTCTGTCCCCAGTATCACCTTCTGTCCCCAGTATCACCTTCTGTCCCCAGCATAACCTTGTGTCCCCAGCATCACCTTGTGTCCCCAGTATCACCTTCTGTCCCCAGTATCACCTTCTGACCCCAGCATCACCTTCTGTCCCCAGTATCACCTTCTGTCCCCAGTATCACCTTCTGTCCTCTGTATCACCTTCTGTCCCCAGTATCACCTTCTGTCCCCAGTATCACCTTCTGTCCTCTGTATCACCTTCTGTCCCCAGTATCACCTTCTGTCCCCCAGTATCACCTTCTGTCCCCAGCATCACCTTGTGTCCCCAGTATCACCTTCTGTCCCCAGTATCACCTTCTATCCTCTGTATCACCTTCTGTCCCCAGTATCATCTTCTGTCCCCAGTATCACCTTCTGTCCCCAGCATTACCTTGTGTCCCCAGCATCACCTTGTGTCCCCAGTATCACCTTCTGTCCCGAGTATCACCTTCTGTCCCCAGTATCACCTTGTGTCCCCAGCATCAGGGTGTTTTTTAGGGTGTTTTCTCTCACCAGCTTAACTTAGGGTGTTTTCTCTCACCAGCTTAACTTAGGGTATTTTCTCTCACCAGCTTAACTTAGGGTGTTTTCTCTCACCAGCTTAACTTAGGGTGTTTCCTCTCACCAGCTTAATCGCCTTGTGTCCCCAGTATCACCTTGTGTCCCCAGCATCACATTGTGTCCCCAGTATCACCTTGTGTCCCCAGCATCACCTTGTGTCCCCAGCATCTCCTTGTGTCCCCAGCATCACCTTGTGTCCCCAGCATCACCTTGTGTCCCCAGTATCACCTTGTGTCCCCAGCATCACCTTCTGTCCCCTGTATCACCTTCTGTCCCCATTATCATCTTGTGTCCCCAGTATCACCTTCTGTCCCCAGTATCACCTTCTGCCCTCTGTATCACCTTCTGTCCCCAGTATCACCTTCTGTCCCCAGTATCACCTTCTGTCCTCTGTATCACCTTCTGTCCCCAGTATCACCTTCTGTCCCCAGTATCACCTTCTGTCCTCTGTATCACCTTCTGTCCCCATTATCACCTTGTGTCCCCAGTATCACCTTCTGTCCCCAGTATCACCTTCTGTCCCCAGTATCACCTTCTGTCCCCAGTATCATCTTCTGTCCTCTGTATCACCTTCTGTCCCCATTATCACCTTGTGTCCCCAGTATCACCTTCTGTCCCCAGTATCACCTTCTGTCCCCAGCATAACCTTGTGTCCCCAGCATCACCTTGTGTCCCCAGTATCACCTTCTGTCCCCAGTATCACCTTCTGTCCCCAGCATCACCTTCTGTCCCCAGTATCACCTTCTGTCCCCAGCATCACCTTGTGTCCCCAGTTTCACCTTCTGTCCCCAGTATCACCTTCTGTCCTCTGTATCACCTTCTGTCCCCTGTATCACCTTCTGTCCCCATTATCATCTTGTGTCCCCAGTATCACCTTCTGTCCCCAGTATCACCTTCTGTCCTCTGTATCACCTTCTGTCCCCATTATCACCTTGTGTCCCCAGTATCACCTTCTGTCCCCAGTATCACCTTCTGCCCTCTGTATCACCTTCTGTCCCCAGTATCACCTTCTGTCCCCAGTATCACCTTCTGTCCCCAGTATCACCTTCTGTCCCCAGTATCACCTTCTGTCCCCAGTATCATCTTCTGTCCTCTGTATCACCTTCTGTCCCCATTATCACCTTGTGTCCCCAGTATCACCTTCTGTCCCCAGTATCACCTTCTGTCCCCAGCATAACCTTGTGTCCCCAGCATCACCTTGTGTCCCCAGTATCACCTTCTGTCCCCAGTATCACCTTCTGTCCCCAGCATCACCTTCTGTCCCCAGTATCACCTTCTGTCCCCAGCATCACCTTGTGTCCCCAGTTTCACCTTCTGTCCCCAGTATCACCTTCTGTCCTCTGTATCACCTTCTGTCCCCAGTATCACCTTCTGTCCCCAGTATCACCTTCTGTCCTCTGTATCACCTTCTGTCCCCATTATCACCTTGTGTCTCCAGTATCACCTTCTGTCCCCAGTATCACCTTCTGCCCTCTGTATCACCTTCTGTCCCCAGTATCACCTTCTGTCCCCAGTATCACCTTCTGTCCCCAGTATCACCTTCTGTCCCCAGTATCACCTTCTGTCCCCAGTATCACCTTCTGTCCTCTGTATCACCTTCTGTCCCCAGTATCACCTTCTGTCCCCAGCATAACCTTGTGTCCCCAGCATCACCTTGTGTCCCCAGTATCACCTTCTGTCCCCAGTATCACCTTCTGTCCCCAGTATCACCTTCTGTCCTCTGTATCACCTTCTGTCCCCAGTATCACCTTCTGTCCCCAGCATCACCTTGTGTCCCCAGCATCACCTTGTGTCCCCAGTATCACCTTCTGTCCCCAGTATCACCTTCTGTCCCCAGTATCATCTTCTGTCCTCTGTATCACCTTCTGTCCCCATTATCACCTTGTGTCCCCAGTATCACCTTCTGTCCCCAGTATCACCTTCTGTCCCCAGCATAACCTTGTGTCCCCAGCATCACCTTGTGTCCCCAGTATCACCTTCTGTCCCCAGTATCACCTTCTGTCCCCAGCATCACCTTCTGTCCCCAGTATCACCTTCTGTCCCCAGCATCACCTTGTGTCCCCAGTATCACCTTCTGTCCCCAGTATCACCTTCTGCCCTCTGTATCACCTTCTGTACCCAGTATCACCACCTTGTGTCCCCAGAATCACCTTATGTCCCCAGCAGCACTTTGTGTCCCCAGCATTACCTTGTGTCCCCAGCACCACCTTGTGTCCCCAGTATCACCTTGTGTCCCCATTATCACCTTCTGTCCCCAGTATCACCGTCTGTCCCCATTATCACCTTCTGTCCTCTGTATCACCTTGTGTCCCCATTATCACCTTCTGTCCCCAGTATCACCGTCTGTCCCCATTATCACCTTCTGTCCCCAGTATCACCTTCTGTCCCCAGTATCACTTTCTGTCCTCTGTATCACCTTCTGTCCCCAGTATCACCTTCTGTCCCCAGTATCACCTTCTGTCCTCTGTATCACCTTCTGTCCCCATTATCACCTTGTGTCCCCAGTATCACCTTCTGTCCCCAGTATCACCTTCTGCCCTCTGTATCACCTTCTGTACCCAGTATCACCACCTTGTGTCCCCAGAATCACCTTGTGTCCCCAGCAGCACTTTGTGTCCCCAGCATTACCTTGTGTCCCCAGCACCACCTTGTGTCCCCAGTAGTATCACCTTCTGTCCCCATTATCACCTTGTGTCCCCAGTGCACCTTCTGTCCCCAGTATCACCTTCTGTCCCCAGCATCAGGGTGTTTTTTAGGGTGTTTTCTCTCACCAGCTTAACTTAGGGTGTTTTCTCTCACCAGCTTAACTTAGGGTATTTTCTCTCACCAGCTTAACTTAGGGTGTTTTCTCTCACCAGCTTAATCGCCTTGTGTCCCCAGTATCACCTTGTGTCCCCAGCATCACATTGTGTCCCCAGTATCACCTTGTGTCCCCAGCATCACCTTGTGTCCCCAGCATCTCCTTGTGTCCCCAGCATCACCTTGTGTCCCCAGCATCACCTTGTGTCCCCAGTATCACCTTGTGTCCCCAGCATCACCTTCTGTCCCCAGTATCACCTTCTGTCCCCATTATCATCTTGTGTCCCCAGTATCACCTTCTGTCCCCAGTATCACCTTCTGCCCTCTGTATCACCTTCTGTCCCCAGTATCACCTTCTGTCCCCAGTATCACCTTCTGTCCTCTGTATCACCTTCTGTCCCCAGTATCACCTTCTGTCCCCATTATCACCTTGTGTCCCCAGTATCACATTGTGTCCCCAGTATCACCTTGTGTCCCCAGCATCACCTTGTGTCCCCAGCATCTCCTTGTGTCCCCAGCATCACCTTGTGTCCCCAGCATCACCTTGTGTCCCCAGCATCACATTGTGTCCCCAGTATCACCTTGTGTCCCCAGCATCACCTTGTGTCCCCAGCATCTCCTTGTGTCCCCAGCATCACCTTGTGTCCCCAGCATCACCTTGTGTCCCCAGCATCACCTTGTGTCCCCAGTATCACCTTCTGTCCCCAGTATCACCTTCTGTCCCCAGCATCACCTTCTGTCCCCAGTATCACCTTCTGTCCCCAGTATCACCTTCTGTCCTCTGTATCACCTTCTGTCCCCAGTATCACCTTCTGTCCCCAGTATCACCTTCTGTCCCCAGCATCACCTTGTGTCCCCAGTATCACCTTCTGTCCCCATTATCACCTTGTGTCCCCAGTATCACCTTCTGTCCCCAGTATCACCTTCTGTCCCCAGCATAACCTTGTGTCCCCAGCATCACCTTGTGTCCCCAGTATCACCTTCTGTCCCCAGTATCACCTTCTGACCCCAGCATCACCTTCTGTCCCCAGTATCACCTTCTGTCCCCAGTATCACCTTCTGTCCTCTGTATCACCTTCTGTCCCCAGTATCACCTTCTGTCCCCAGTATCACCTTCTGTCCTCTGTATCACCTTCTGTCCCCAGTATCACCTTCTGTCCCCCAGTATCACCTTCTGTCCCCAGCATCACCTTGTGTCCCCAGTATCACCTTCTGTCCCCAGTATCACCTTCTATCCTCTGTATCACCTTCTGTCCCCAGTATCATCTTCTGTCCCCAGTATCACCTTCTGTCCCCAGTATCACCTTCTGTCCCCAGTATCACCTTCTGCCCTCTGTATCACCTTCTGTCCCCAGTGTCATCTTCTGTCCCCAGTATCACCTTCTGTCCCCAGCATTACCTTGTGTCCCCAGCATCACCTTGTGTCCCCAGTATCACCTTCTGTCCCCACTATCACCTTCTGTCCCCAGTATCACCTTCTGTCCCCAGTATCACCTTCCGTCCCCAGTATCACCTTGTGTCCCCAGTATCACCTTCTGTCCCGAGTATCACCTTCTATCCCCAGTATCACCTTCTGTCCCCAGTATCACCTTCTGCCCTCTGTATCACCTTCTGTCCCCAGTGTCATCTTCTGTCCCCAGTATCACCTTCTGTCCCCAGCATCACCTTCTGTCCCCAGCATCACCTTGTGTCCCCAGTATCACCTTCTGTCCCCAGTATCACCTTCTATCCTCTGTATCACCTTCTGTCCCCAGTATCATCTTCTGTCCCCAGTATCACCTTCTGTCCCCAGCATTACCTTGTGTCCCCAGCATCACCTTGTGTCCCCAGTATCACCTTCTGTCCCGAGTATCACCTTCTGTCCCCAGTATCACCTTGTGTCCCCAGCATCAGGGTGTTTTTTAGGGTGTTTTCTCTCACCAGCTTAACTTAGGGTGTTTTCTCTCACCAGCTTAACTTAGGGTATTTTCTCTCACCAGCTTAACTTAGGGTGTTTTCTCTCACCAGCTTAACTTAGGGTGTTTCCTCTCACCAGCTTAATCACCTTCTGTCCCCAGTATCACCTTCTGTCCTCTGTATCACCTTCTGTCCCCAGTATCACCTTCTGTCCCCCAGTATCACCTTCTGTCCCCAGCATCACCTTGTGTCCCCAGTATCACCTTCTGTCCCCAGTATCACCTTCTATCCTCTGTATCACCTTCTGTCCCCAGTATCATCTTCTGTCCCCAGTATCACCTTCTGTCCCCAGCATTACCTTGTGTCCCCAGCATCACCTTGTGTCCCCAGTATCACCTTCTGTCCCGAGTATCACCTTCTGTCCCCAGTATCACCTTGTGTCCCCAGCATCAGGGTGTTTTTTAGGGTGTTTTCTCTCACCAGCTTAACTTAGGGTGTTTTCTCTCACCAGCTTAACTTAGGGTATTTTCTCTCACCAGCTTAACTTAGGGTGTTTTCTCTCACCAGCTTAACTTAGGGTGTTTCCTCTCACCAGCTTAATCACCTTCTGTCCCCAGTATCATCTTCTGTCCCCAGTATCACCTTCTGTCCCCAGCATCACATTGTGTCCCCAGTATCACCTTGTGTCCCCAGCATCACCTTGTGTCCCCAGCATCACCTTGTGTCCCCAGCATCACCTTCTGTCCCCAGTATCACCTTCTGTCCCCATTATCATCTTGTGTCCCCAGTATCACCTTCTGTCCCCAGTATCACCTTCTGCCCTCTGTATCACCTTCTGTCCCCAGTATCACCTTCTGTCCCCAGTATCACCTTCTGTCCTCTGTATCACCTTCTGTCCCCAGTATCACCTTCTGTCCCCATTATCACCTTGTGTCCCCAGTATCACATTGTGTCCCCAGTATCACCTTGTGTCCCCAGCATCACCTTGTGTCCCCAGCATCTCCTTGTGTCCCCAGCATCACCTTGTGTCCTCAGCATCACCTTGTGTCCCCAGCATCACATTGTGTCCCCAGTATCACCTTGTGTCCCCAGCATCACCTTGTGTCCCCAGCATCTCCTTGTGTCCCCAGCATCACCTTGTGTCCCCAGCATCACCTTGTGTCCCCAGCATCACCTTGTGTCCCCAGTATCACCTTCTGTCCCCAGTATCACCTTCTGTCCCCAGCATCACCTTCTGTCCCCAGTATCACCTTCTGTCCCCAGTATCACCTTCTGTCCTCTGTATCACCTTCTGTCCCCAGTATCACCTTCTGTCCCCAGTATCACCTTCTGTCCCCAGCATAACCTTGTGTCCCCAGCATCACCTTGTGTCCCCAGTATCACCTTCTGTCCCCAGTATCACCTTCTGACCCCAGCATCACCTTCTGTCCCCAGTATCACCTTCTGTCCCCAGTATCACCTTCTGTCCTCTGTATCACCTTCTGTCCCCAGTATCACCTTCTGTCCCCAGTATCACCTTCTGTCCTCTGTATCACCTTCTGTCCCCAGTATCACCTTCTGTCCCCCAGTATCACCTTCTGTCCCCAGCATCACCTTGTGTCCCCAGTATCACCTTCTGTCCCCAGTATCACCTTCTATCCTCTGTATCACCTTCTGTCCCCAGTATCATCTTCTGTCCCCAGTATCACCTTCTGTCCCCAGCATTACCTTGTGTCCCCAGCATCACCTTGTGTCCCCAGTATCACCTTCTGTCCCGAGTATCACCTTCTGTCCCCAGTATCACCTTGTGTCCCCAGCATCAGGGTGTTTTTTAGGGTGTTTTCTCTCACCAGCTTAACTTAGGGTGTTTTCTCTCACCAGCTTAACTTAGGGTATTTTCTCTCACCAGCTTAACTTAGGGTGTTTTCTCTCACCAGCTTAACTTAGGGTGTTTCCTCTCACCAGCTTAATCGCCTTGTGTCCCCAGTATCACCTTGTGTCCCCAGCATCACATTGTGTCCCCAGTATCACCTTGTGTCCCCAGCATCACCTTGTGTCCCCAGCATCTCCTTGTGTCCCCAGCATCACCTTGTGTCCCCAGCATCACCTTGTGTCCCCAGTATCACCTTGTGTCCCCAGCATCACCTTCTGTCCCCTGTATCACCTTCTGTCCCCATTATCATCTTGTGTCCCCAGTATCACCTTCTGTCCCCAGTATCACCTTCTGCCCTCTGTATCACCTTCTGTCCCCAGTATCACCTTCTGTCCCCAGTATCACCTTCTGTCCTCTGTATCACCTTCTGTCCCCAGTATCACCTTCTGTCCCCAGTATCACCTTCTGTCCTCTGTATCACCTTCTGTCCCCATTATCACCTTGTGTCCCCAGTATCACCTTCTGTCCCCAGTATCACCTTCTGTCCCCAGTATCACCTTCTGTCCCCAGTATCATCTTCTGTCCTCTGTATCACCTTCTGTCCCCATTATCACCTTGTGTCCCCAGTATCACCTTCTGTCCCCAGTATCACCTTCTGTCCCCAGCATAACCTTGTGTCCCCAGCATCACCTTGTGTCCCCAGTATCACCTTCTGTCCCCAGTATCACCTTCTGTCCCCAGCATCACCTTCTGTCCCCAGTATCACCTTCTGTCCCCAGCATCACCTTGTGTCCCCAGTTTCACCTTCTGTCCCCAGTATCACCTTCTGTCCTCTGTATCACCTTCTGTCCCCAGTATCACCTTCTGTCCCCAGTATCACCTTCTGTCCTCTGTATCACCTTCTGTCCCCATTATCACCTTGTGTCCCCAGTATCACCTTCTGTCCCCAGTATCACCTTCTGCCCTCTGTATCACCTTCTGTCCCCAGTATCACCTTCTGTCCCCAGTATCACCTTCTGTCCCCAGTATCACCTTCTGTCCCCAGTATCACCTTCTGTCCCCAGTATCATCTTCTGTCCTCTGTATCACCTTCTGTCCCCATTATCACCTTGTGTCCCCAGTATCACCTTCTGTCCCCAGTATCACCTTCTGTCCCCAGCATAACCTTGTGTCCCCAGCATCACCTTGTGTCCCCAGTATCACCTTCTGTCCCCAGTATCACCTTCTGTCCCCAGCATCACCTTCTGTCCCCAGTATCACCTTCTGTCCCCAGCATCACCTTGTGTCCCCAGTTTCACCTTCTGTCCCCAGTATCACCTTCTGTCCTCTGTATCACCTTCTGTCCCCAGTATCACCTTCTGTCCCCAGTATCACCTTCTGTCCTCTGTATCACCTTCTGTCCCCATTATCACCTTGTGTCTCCAGTATCACCTTCTGTCCCCAGTATCACCTTCTGCCCTCTGTATCACCTTCTGTCCCCAGTATCACCTTCTGTCCCCAGTATCACCTTCTGTCCCCAGTATCACCTTCTGTCCCCAGTATCACCTTCTGTCCCCAGTATCACCTTCTGTCCTCTGTATCACCTTCTGTCCCCAGTATCACCTTCTGTCCCCAGCATAACCTTGTGTCCCCAGCATCACCTTGTGTCCCCAGTATCACCTTCTGTCCCCAGTATCACCTTCTGTCCCCAGTATCACCTTCTGTCCTCTGTATCACCTTCTGTCCCCAGTATCACCTTCTGTCCCCAGCATCACCTTGTGTCCCCAGCATCACCTTGTGTCCCCAGTATCACCTTCTGTCCCCAGTATCACCTTCTGTCCCCAGTATCATCTTCTGTCCTCTGTATCACCTTCTGTCCCCATTATCACCTTGTGTCCCCAGTATCACCTTCTGTCCCCAGTATCACCTTCTGTCCCCAGCATAACCTTGTGTCCCCAGCATCACCTTGTGTCCCCAGTATCACCTTCTGTCCCCAGTATCACCTTCTGTCCCCAGCATCACCTTCTGTCCCCAGTATCACCTTCTGTCCCCAGCATCACCTTGTGTCCCCAGTATCACCTTCTGTCCCCAGTATCACCTTCTGCCCTCTGTATCACCTTCTGTACCCAGTATCACCACCTTGTGTCCCCAGAATCACCTTATGTCCCCAGCAGCACTTTGTGTCCCCAGCATTACCTTGTGTCCCCAGCACCACCTTGTGTCCCCAGTATCACCTTGTGTCCCCATTATCACCTTCTGTCCCCAGTATCACCGTCTGTCCCCATTATCACCTTCTGTCCTCTGTATCACCTTGTGTCCCCATTATCACCTTCTGTCCCCAGTATCACCGTCTGTCCCCATTATCACCTTCTGTCCCCAGTATCACCTTCTGTCCCCAGTATCACTTTCTGTCCTCTGTATCACCTTCTGTCCCCAGTATCACCTTCTGTCCCCAGTATCACCTTCTGTCCTCTGTATCACCTTCTGTCCCCATTATCACCTTGTGTCCCCAGTATCACCTTCTGTCCCCAGTATCACCTTCTGCCCTCTGTATCACCTTCTGTACCCAGTATCACCACCTTGTGTCCCCAGAATCACCTTGTGTCCCCAGCAGCACTTTGTGTCCCCAGCATTACCTTGTGTCCCCAGCACCACCTTGTGTCCCCAGTATCACCTTGTGTCCCCATTATCACCTTGTGTCCCCAGCATCACCTTGTGTCCCCAGTATCACCTTCTGTCCCCAGTATCACCTTCTGTCCCCAGTATCACCTTCTGTCCCCAGTATCACCTTCTGTTCCCAGTATCACCTTCTGTCCCCAGTATCACCTTCTGTCCCCAGTATCACCTTCTGTCCTCTGTATCACCTTCTGTCCCCATTATCACCTTGTGTCCCCAGTATCACCTTCTGTCCCCAGTATCACCTTCTGTCCCCAGTATCACCTTCTGTCCCCAGTATCACCTTCTGTCCCCAGTATCACCTTCTGTCCCCAGTATCACCGTCTGTCCCCATTATCACCTTCTGTCCCCAGTATCACCTTCTGTCCCCAGTATCACCTTCTGTCCCCAGTATCACCTTCTGTCTCCAGTATCACCTTCTGTCCTCTGTATCACCTTCTGTCCCCAGTATCACCTTCTGTACCCAGTATCACCTTCTGTCCCCAGTATCACCTTCTGTCCTCTGTATCACCTTCTGTCCCCAGTATCACCTTCTGTCCCCAGTATCACCTTCTGTCCTCTGTATCACCTTCTGTCCCCATTATCACCTTGTGTCCCCAGTATCACCTTCTGTCCCCAGTATCACCTTCTGCCCTCTGTATCACCTTCTGTCCCCAGTTTCACCTTCTGTCCCCAGTATCACCTTCTGTCCTCTGTATCACCTTCTGTCCCCAGTATCACCTTCTGTCCCCAGTATCACCTTCTGTCCTCTGTATCACCTTCTGTCCCCATTATCACCTTGTGTCCCCAGTATCACCTTCTGTCCCCAGTATCACCTTCTGCCCTCTGTATCACCTTCTGCCCTCTGTATCACCTTCTGTCCCCAGTATCACCTTCTGTCCCCATTATCACCTTGTGTCCCCAGTATCACCTTCTGTCCCCAGTATCACCTTCTGTCCCCAGTATCACCTTCTGTCTCCAGTATCACCTTCTGTCCTCTGTATCACCTTCTGTCCCCAGTATCACCTTCTGTACCCAGTATCACCTTCTGTCCCCAGTATCACCTTCTGTCCTCTGTATCACCTTCTGTCCCCAGTATCACCTTCTGTCCCCAGTATCACCTTCTGTCCTCTGTATCACCTTCTGTCCCCATTATCACCTTGTGTCCCCAGTATCACCTTCTGTCCCCAGTATCACCTTCTGCCCTCTGTATCACCTTCTGTCCCCAGTATCACCTTCTGTCCCCAGTATCACCTTCTGTCCCCAGTATCACCTTCTGTCCCCAGTATCACCTTCTGTCCCCAGTATCACCTTCTGTCCCCAGTATCACCTTCTGTCCCCAGCATCACCTTCTGTCCCCAGTATCACCTTCTGTCCCCAGCATCACCTTGTGTCCCCAGTTTCACCTTCTGTCCCCAGTATCACCTTCTGTCCTCTGTATCACCTTCTGTCCCCAGTATCACCTTCTGTCCCCAGTATCACCTTCTGTCCTCTGTATCACCTTCTGTCCCCATTATCACCTTGTGTCCCCAGTATCACCTTCTGTCCCCAGTATCACCTTCTGCCCTCTGTATCACCTTCTGTCCCCAGTATCACCTTCTGTCCCCAGTATCACCTTCTGTCCCCAGTATCACCTTCTGTCCCCAGTATCACCTTCTGTCCCCAGTATCATCTTCTGTCCTCTGTATCACCTTCTGTCCCCATTATCACCTTGTGTCCCCAGTATCACCTTCTGTTCCCAGTATCACCTTCTGTCCCCAGCATAACCTTGTGTCCCCAGCATCACCTTGTGTCCCCAGTATCACCTTCTGTCCCCAGTATCACCTTCTGTCCCCAGCATCACCTTCTGTCCCCAGTATCACCTTCTGTCCCCAGCATCACCTTGTGTCCCCAGTTTCACCTTCTGTCCCCAGTATCACCTTCTGTCCTCTGTATCACCTTCTGTCCCCAGTATCACCTTCTGTCCCCAGTATCACCTTCTGCCCTCTGTATCACCTTCTGTCCCCAGTATCACCTTCTGTCCCCAGTATCACCTTCTGTCCCCAGTATCACCTTCTGTCCTCTGTATCACCTTCTGTCCCCAGTATCACCTTCTGTCCCCAGTATCACCTTCTGTCCTCTGTATCACCTTCTGTCCCCATTATCACCTTGTGTCCCCAGTATCACCTTCTGTCCCCAGTATCACCTTCTGCCCTCTGTATCACCTTCTGTCCCCAGTATCACCTTCTGTCCCCAGTATCACCTTCTGTCCCCAGTATCACCTTCTGTCCCCAGTATCACCTTCTGTCCCCAGTATCATCTTCTGTCCTCTGTATCACCTTCTGTCCCCATTATCACCTTGTGTCCCCAGTATCACCTTCTGTTCCCAGTATCACCTTCTGTCCCCAGCATAACCTTGTGTCCCCAGCATCACCTTGTGTCCCCAGTATCACCTTCTGTCCCCAGTATCACCTTTTGTCCCCAGCATCACCTTCTGTCCCCAGTATCACCTTCTGTCCCCAGCATCACCTTGTGTCCCCAGTTTCACCTTCTGTCCCCAGTATCACCTTCTGTCCTCTGTATCACCTTCTGTCCCCAGTATCACCTTCTGTCCCCAGTATCACCTTCTGCCCTCTGTATCACCTTCTGTCCCCAGTATCACCTTCTGTCCCCAGTATCACCTTCTGTCCCCAGTATCACCTTCTGTCCCCAGTATCACCTTCTGTCCCCAGTATCACCTTCTGTCCCCAGTATCACCTTCTGTCCCCAGTATCACCTTCTGTCCTCTGTATCACCTTCTGTCCCCAGTATCACCTTCTGTCCCCAGTATCACCTTCTGTCCCCAGTATCACCTTCTGTCCCCAGTATCATCTTCTGTCCTCTGTATCACCTTCTGTCCCCATTATCACCTTGTGTCCCCAGTATCACCTTCTGTCCCCAGTATCACCTTCTGTCCCCAGCATAACCTTGTGTCCCCAGCATCACCTTGTGTCCCCAGTATCACCTTCTGTCCCCAGTATCACCTTCTGTCCCCAGCATCACCTTCTGTCCCCAGTATCACCTTCTGTCCCCAGCATCACCTTGTGTCCCCAGTATCACCTTCTGTCCCCAGTATCACCTTCTGCCCTCTGTATCACCTTCTGTACCCAGTATCACCACCTTGTGTCCCCAGAATCACCTTATGTCCCCAGCAGCACTTTGTGTCCCCAGCATTACCTTGTGTCCCCAGCACCACCTTGTGTCCCCAGTATTACCTTGTGTCCCCATTATCACCTTCTGTCCCCAGTATCACCGTCTGTCCCCATTATCACCTTCTGTCCTCTGTATCACCTTCTGTCCCCATTATCACCTTGTGTCCCCAGTATCACCTTCTGTCCCCAGTATCACCTTCTGTCCTCTGTATCACCTTCTGTCCCCAGTATCACCTTCTGTCCCCAGTATCACCATCTGTCCTCTGTATCACCTTCTGTCCCCATTATCACCTTGTGTCCCCAGTATCACCTTCTGTCCCCAGTATCACCTTCTGCCCTCTGTATCACCTTCTGTACCCAGTATCACCACCTTGTGTCCCCAGAATCACCTTGTGTCCCCAGCAGCACTTTGTGTCCCCAGCATTACCTTGTGTCCCCAGCACCACCTTGTGTCCCCAGTATCACCTTGTGTCCCCATTATAACCTTGTGTCCCCAGCATCACCTTGTGTCCCCAGTATCACCTTCTGTCCCCAGTATCACCTTCTGTCCCCAGTATCACCTTCTGTCCCCAGTATCACCTTCTGTTCCCAGTATCACCTTCTGTCCCCAGTATCACCTTCTGTCCCCAGTATCACCTTCTGCCCTCTGTATCACCTTCTGTACCCAGTATCACCACCTTGTGTCCCCAGAATCACCTTATGTCCCCAGCAGCACTTTGTGTCCCCAGCATTACCTTGTGTCCCCAGCACCACCTTGTGTCCCCAGTATTACCTTGTGTCCCCATTATCACCTTCTGTCCCCAGTATCACCGTCTGTCCCCATTATCACCTTCTGTCCTCTGTATCACCTTCTGTCCCCATTATCACCTTGTGTCCCCAGTATCACCTTCTGTCCCCAGTATCACCTTCTGTCCTCTGTATCACCTTCTGTCCCCAGTATCACCTTCTGTCCCCAGTATCACCATCTGTCCTCTGTATCACCTTCTGTCCCCATTATCACCTTGTGTCCCCAGTATCACCTTCTGTCCCCAGTATCACCTTCTGCCCTCTGTATCACCTTCTGTACCCAGTATCACCACCTTGTGTCCCCAGAATCACCTTGTGTCCCCAGCAGCACTTTGTGTCCCCAGCATTACCTTGTGTCCCCAGCACCACCTTGTGTCCCCAGTATCACCTTGTGTCCCCATTATAACCTTGTGTCCCCAGCATCACCTTGTGTCCCCAGTATTACCTTCTGTCCCCAGTATCACCTTCTGTCCCCAGTATCACCTTCTGTCCCCAGTATCACCTTCTGTTCCCAGTATCACCTTCTGTCCCCAGTATCACCTTCTGTCCCCAGTATCACCTTCTGTCCTCTGTATCACCTTCTGTCCCCATTATCACCTTGTGTCCCCAGTATCACCTTCTGTCCCCAGTATCACCTTCTGTCCCCAGTATCACCTTCTGTCCCCAGTATCACCTTCTGTCCCCAGTATCACCTTCTGTCCCCAGTATCACCGTCTGTCCCCATTATCACCTTCTGTCCCCAGTATCACCTTCTGTCCCCAGTATCACCTTCTGTCCCCAGTATCACCTTCTGTCTCCAGTATCACCTTCTGTCCTCTGTATCACCTTCTGTCCCCAGTATCACCTTCTGTACCCAGTATCACCTTCTGTCCCCAGTATCACCTTCTGTCCTCTGTATCACCTTCTGTCCCCAGTATCACCTTCTGTCCCCAGTATCACCTTCTGTCCTCTGTATCACCTTCTGTCCCCATTATCACCTTGTGTCCCCAGTATCACCTTCTGTCCCCAGTATCACCTTCTGCCCTCTGTATCACCTTCTGTCCCCAGTATCACCTTCTGTCCCCAGTATCACCTTCTGTCCCCAGTATCACCTTCTGTCCCCAGTATCACCTTCTGTCCCCAGTATCACCTTCTGTCCCCAGTATCACCTTCTGTCCTCTGTATCACCTTCTGTCCCCAGTATCACCTTCTGTCCCCAGTATCACCTTCTGTCCTCTGTATCACCTTCTGTCCCCATTATCACCTTGTGTCCCCAGTATCACCTTCTGTCCCCAGTATCACCTTCTGCCCTCTGTATCACCTTCTGTCCCCAGTATCACCTTCTGTCCCCAGTATCACCTTCTGTCCCCAGTATCACCTTCTGTCCCCAGTATCACCTTCTGTCCCCAGTATCACCTTCTGTCCTCTGTATCACCTTCTGTCCCCATTATCACCTTGTGTCCCCAGTATCACCTTCTGTCCCCAGTATCACCTTCTGCCCTCTGTATCACCTTCTGTACCCAGTATCACCACCTTGTGTCCCCAGAATCACTTTGTGTCCCCAGCATTACCTTGTGTCCCCAGCACCACCTTGTGTCCCCAGTATCACCTTGTGTCCCCATTATCACTTTGTGTCCCCATCATTACCTTGTGTCCCCAGCACCACCTTGTGTCCCCAGTATCACCTTGTGTCCCCATTATCACCTTGTGTCCCCAGCATCACCTTGTGTCCCCAGTATCACCTTCTGTCCCCAGTATCACCTTCTGTCCCCAGTATCACCTTCTGTCCCCAGTATCACCTTCTGTTCCCAGTATCACCTTCTGTCCCCAGTATCACCTTCTGTCCCCAGTATCACCTTCTGTCCTCTGTATCACCTTCTGTCCCCATTATCACCTTCTGTCCCCAGTATCACCTTCTGTCCCCAGTATCACCGTCTGTCCCCATTATCACCTTCTGTCCCCAGTATCACCTTCTGTCCCCAGTATCACCTTCTGTCCCCAGTATCACCTTCTGTCTCCAGTATCACCTTCTGTCCTCTGTATCACCTTCTGTCCCCAGTATCACCTTCTGTACCCAGTATCACCTTCTGTCCCCAGTATCACCTTCTGTCCTCTGTATCACCTTCTGTCCCCATTATCACCTTGTGTCTCCAGTATCACCTTCTGTCCCCAGTATCACCTTCTGCCCTCTGTATCACCTTCTGTCCCCAGTATCACCTTCTGTCCCCAGTATCACCTTCTGTCCCCAGTATCACCTTCTGTCCCCAGTATCACCTTCTGTCCTCTGTATCACCTTCTGTCCCCATTATCACCTTGTGTCCCCAGTATCACCTTCTGTCCCCAGTATCACCTTCTGCCCTCTGTATCACCTTCTGTCCCCAGTATCACCTTCTGTCCCCAGTATCACCTTCTGTCCCCAGTATCACCTTCTGTCCCCAGTATCACCTTCTGTCCCCAGTATCACCTTCTGTCCCCAGTATCACCTTCTGTCCTCTGTATCACCTTCTGTCCCCAGTATCACCTTCTGTCCCCAGTATCACCTTCTGTCCTCTGTATCACCTTCTGTCCCCATTATCACCTTGTGTCCCCAGTATCACCTTCTGTCCCCAGTATCACCTTCTGCCCTCTGTATCACCTTCTGTCCCCAGTATCACCTTCTGTCCCCAGTATCACCTTCTGTCCCCAGTATCACCTTCTGTCCCCAGTATCACCTTCTGTCCCCAGTATCACCTTCTGTCCTCTGTATCACCTTCTGTCCCCATTATCACCTTGTGTCCCCAGTATCACCTTCTGTCCCCAGTATCACCTTCTGCCCTCTGTATCACCTTCTGTACCCAGTATCACCACCTTGTGTCCCCAGAATCACTTTGTGTCCCCAGCATTACCTTGTGTCCCCAGCACCACCTTGTGTCCCCAGTATCACCTTGTGTCCCCATTATCACTTTGTGTCCCCATCATTACCTTGTGTCCCCAGCACCACCTTGTGTCCCCAGTATCACCTTGTGTCCCCATTATCACCTTGTGTCCCCAGCATCACCTTGTGTCCCCAGTATCACCTTCTGTCCCCAGTATCACCTTCTGTCCCCAGTATCACCTTCTGTCCCCAGTATCACCTTCTGTTCCCAGTATCACCTTCTGTCCCCAGTATCACCTTCTGTCCCCAGTATCACCTTCTGTCCTCTGTATCACCTTCTGTCCCCATTATCACCTTCTGTCCCCAGTATCACCTTCTGTCCCCAGTATCACCGTCTGTCCCCATTATCACCTTCTGTCCCCAGTATCACCTTCTGTCCCCAGTATCACCTTCTGTCCCCAGTATCACCTTCTGTCTCCAGTATCACCTTCTGTCCTCTGTATCACCTTCTGTCCCCAGTATCACCTTCTGTACCCAGTATCACCTTCTGTCCCCAGTATCACCTTCTGTCCTCTGTATCACCTTCTGTCCCCATTATCACCTTGTGTCTCCAGTATCACCTTCTGTCCCCAGTATCACCTTCTGCCCTCTGTATCACCTTCTGTCCCCAGTATCACCTTCTGTCCCCAGTATCACCTTCTGTCCCCAGTATCACCTTCTGTCCCCAGTATCACCTTCTGTCCCCAGTATCACCTTCTGTCCCCAGTATCACCTTCTGTCCTCTGTATCACCTTCTGTCCCCAGTATCACCTTCTGTCCCCAGTATCACCTTCTGTCCCCAGTATCACCTTCTGTCCCCAGTATCATCTTCTGTCCTCTGTATCACCTTCTGTCCCCATTATCACCTTGTGTCCCCAGTATCACCTTCTGTCCCCAGTATCACCTTCTGTCCCCAGCATAGCCTTGTGTCCCCAGCATCACCTTGTGTCCCCAGTATCACCTTCTGTCCCCAGTATCACCTTCTGTCCCCAGCATCACCTTCTGTCCCCAGTATCACCTTCTGTCCCCATTATCACCTTGTGTCCCCAGTATCACCTTCTGTCCCCAGTATCACCTTCTGCCCTCTGTATCACCTTCTGTCCCCAGTATCACCTTCTGTCCCCAGTATCACCTTCTGTCCCCAGTATCACCTTCTGTCCCCAGTATCACCTTCTGTCCCCAGTATCACCGTCTGTCCCCAGTATCACCTTCTGTCCTCTGTATCACCTTCTGTCCCCAGTATCACCTTCTGTCCCCAGTATCACCTTCTGTCCTCTGTATCACCTTCTGTCCCCATTATCACCTTGTGTCCCCAGTATCACCTTCTGTCCCCAGTATCACCTTCTGCCCTCTGTTTCACCTTCTGTACCCAGTATCACCACCTTGTGTCCCCAGAATCACCTTGTGTCCCCAGCAGCACTTTGTGTCCCCAGCATTACCTTGTGTCCCCAGCACCACCTTGTGTCCCCAGTATCACCTTGTGTCCCCATTATCACCTTGTGTCCCCAGCATCACCTTGTGTCCCCAGTATCACCTTCTGTCCCCAGTATCACCTTCTGTCCCCAGTATCACCTTCTGTCCCCAGTATCACCTTCTGTTCCCAGTATCACCTTCTGTCCCCAGTATCACCTTCTGCCCTCTGTATCACCTTCTGTCCCCAGTATCACATTCTGTCCTCTGTATCACCTTCTGTCCCCAGTATCACCTTGTGTCCCCAGTATCACCTTCTGTCCCCAGTATCATCTTCTGCCCTCTGTATCACCTTCTGTCCCCAGTATCACCTTCTGTCCCCAGTATCACCTTCTGTCCCCAGCATCACCTTCTGTCCCCAGTATCACCTTCTGTCCTCTGTATCACCTTCTGTCCCCATTATCACCTTGTGTCCCCAGTATCACCTTCTGTCCCCAGTATCACCTTCTGTCCCCAGTATCACCTTCTGTCCCCAGCATAACCTTGTGTCCCCAGTATCACCTTGTGTCCCCATTATCATCTTGTGTCCCCAGCATCACCTTGTGTCCCCAGTATCACCTTCTGTCCCCAGTATCACCTTCTGTCCCCAGTATCACCTTCTGTCCCCAGTATCACCTTCTGTCCCCAGTATCACCTTCTGTCCCCAGTATCACCGTCTGTCCCCATTATCACCTTCTGTCCCCAGTATCACCTTCTGTCCCCAGTATCACCTTCTGTCCCCAGTATCACCTTCTGTCTCCAGTATCACCTTCTGTCCTCTGTATCACCTTCTGTCCCCAGTATCACCTTCTGTACCCAGTATCACCTTCTGTCCCCAGTATCACCTTCTGTCCCCAGTATCACCTTCTGTCCTCTGTATCACCTTCTGTCCCCATTATCACCTTGTGTCTCCAGTATCACCTTCTGTCCCCAGTATCACCTTCTGCCCTCTGTATCACCTTCTGTCCCCAGTATCACCTTCTGTCCCCAGTATCACCTTCTGTCCCCAGTATCACCTTCTGTACCCAGTATCACCTTCTGTCCCCAGTATCACCTTCTGTCCCCAGTATCACCTTCTGTCCCCAGTATCACCGTCTGTCCCCATTATCACCTTCTGTCCCCAGTATCACCTTCTGTCCCCAGTATCACCTTCTGTCCCCAGTATCACCTTCTGTCTCCAGTATCACCTTCTGTCCTCTGTATCACCTTCTGTCCCCAGTATCACCTTCTGTACCCAGTATCACCTTCTGTCCCCAGTATCACCTTCTGTCCTCTGTATCACCTTCTGTCCCCATTATCACCTTGTGTCCCCAGTATCACCTTCTGTCCCCAGTATCACCTTCTGTCCCCAGTATCACCTTCTGTCCCCAGCATAACCTTGTGTCCCCAGTATCACCTTGTGTCCCCATTATCATCTTGTGTCCCCAGCATCACCTTGTGTCCCCAGTATCACCTTCTGTCCCCAGTATCACCTTCTGTCCCCAGTATCACCTTCTGTCCCCAGTATCACCTTCTGTCCCCAGTATCACCTTCTGTCCCCAGTATCACCGTCTGTCCCCATTATCACCTTCTGTCCCCAGTATCACCTTCTGTCCCCAGTATCACCTTCTGTCCCCAGTATCACCTTCTGTCTCCAGTATCACCTTCTGTCCTCTGTATCACCTTCTGTCCCCAGTATCACCTTCTGTACCCAGTATCACCTTCTGTCCCCAGTATCACCTTCTGTCCCCAGTATCACCTTCTGTCCTCTGTATCACCTTCTGTCCCCATTATCACCTTGTGTCTCCAGTATCACCTTCTGTCCCCAGTATCACCTTCTGCCCTCTGTATCACCTTCTGTCCCCAGTATCACCTTCTGTCCCCAGTATCACCTTCTGTCCCCAGTATCACCTTCTGTACCCAGTATCACCTTCTGTCCCCAGTATCACCTTCTGTCCCCAGTATCACCTTCTGTCCCCAGTATCACCTTCTGTACCCAGTATCACCTTCTGTCCCCAGTATCACCTTCTGTCCCCAGTATCACCTTCTGTCCTCTGTATCACCTTCTGTCCGCATTATCACCTTGTGTCTCCAGTATCACCTTCTGTCCCCAGTATCACCTTCTGCCCTCTGTATCACCTTCTGTCCCCAGTATCACCTTCTGTCCCCAGTATCACCTTCTGTCCCCAGTATCACCTTCTGTACCCAGTATCACCTTCTGTCCCCAGTATCACCTTCTGTCCCCAGTATCACCTTCTGTCCTCTGTATCACCTTCTGTCCCCATTATCACCTTGTGTCTCCAGTATCACCTTCTGTCCCCAGTATCACCTTCTGCCCTCTGTATCACCTTCTGTCCCCAGTATCACCTTCTGTCCCCAGTATCACCTTCTGTCCCCAGTATCACCTTCTGTCCCCAGTATCACCTTCTGTCCCCAGTATCACCTTCTGTCCTCTGTATCACCTTCTGTCCCCAGTATCACCTTCTGTCCCCAGTATCACCTTCTGTCCCCAGTATCACCTTCTGTCCCCAGTATCATCTTCTGTCCTCTGTATCACCTTCTGTCCCCAGTATCACCTTCTGTCCCCAGTATCACCTTCTGTCCTCTGTATCACCTTCTGTCCCCAGTATCACCTTCTGTCCCCAGTATCACCTTCTGTCCCCAGTATCACCTTCTGCCCTCTGTTTCACCTTCTGTCCCCAGTATCACCTTCTGTCCTCTGTATCACCTTCTGTCCCCAGTATCACCTTCTGTCCCCAGTATCACCTTCTGTCCCCAGCATTACCTTGTGTCCCCAGCATCACCTTCTGTCCCCAGTATCACCTTCTGTCCTCTGTATCACCTTCTGTCCCCATTATCACCTTGTGTCCCCAGTATCACCTTCTGTCCCCAGTATCACCTTCTGTCCCCAGTATCACCTTCTGTCCCCAGCATAACCTTGTGTCCCTAGTATCACCTTGTGTCCCCATTATCATCTTGTGTCCCCAGCATCACCTTGTGTCCCCAGTATCACCTTCTGTCCCCAGTATCACCTTCTGTCCCCAGTATCACCTTCTGTCCCCAGTATCACCTTCTGTCCCCAGTATCACCTTCTGTCCCCAGTATCACCGTCTGTCCCCATTATCACCTTCTGTCCCCAGTATCACCTTCTGTCCCCAGTATCACCTTCTGTCCCCAGTATCACCTTCTGTCTCCAGTATCACCTTCTGTCCTCTGTATCACCTTCTGTCCCCAGTATCACCTTCTGTACCCAGTATCACCTTCTGTCCCCAGTATCACCTTCTGTCCTCTGTATCACCTTCTGTCCCCATTATCACCTTGTGTCTCTAGTATCACCTTCTGTTCCCAGTATCACCTTCTGCCCTCTGTATCACCTTCTGTCCCCAGTATCACCTTCTGTCCCCAGTATCACCTTCTGTCCCCAGCATCACCTTCTGTCCCCAGTATCACCTTGTGTCCCCAGTTTCACCTTCTGTCCCCAGTATCACCTTCTGTCCTCTGTATCACCTTCTGTCCCCAGTATCACCTTCTGTCCCCAGTATCACCTTCTGTCCTCTGTATCACCTTCTGTCCCCATTATCACCTTGTGTCCCCAGTATCACCTTCTGTCCCCAGTATCACCTTCTGCCCTCTGTTTCACCTTCTGTACCCAGTATCACCACCTTGTGTCCCCAGAATCACCTTGTGTCCCCAGCAGCACTTTGTGTCCCCAGCATTACCTTGTGTCCCCAGCACCACCTTGTGTCCCCAGTATCACCTTGTGTCCCCATTATCACCTTGTGTCCCCAGCATCACCTTGTGTCCCCAGTATCACCTTCTGTCCCCAGTATCACCTTCTGTCCCCAGTATCACCTTCTGTCCCCAGTATCACCTTCTGTTCCCAGTATCACCTTCTGTCCCCAGTATCACCTTCTGCCCTCTGTATCACCTTCTGTCCCCAGTATCACATTCTGTCCTCTGTATCACCTTCTGTCCCCAGTATCACCTTGTGTCCCCAGTATCACCTTCTGTCCCCAGTATCATCTTCTGCCCTCTGTATCACCTTCTGTCCCCAGTATCACCTTCTGTCCCCAGTATCACCTTCTGTCCCCAGCATTACCTTGTGTCCCCAGCATCACCTTCTGTCCCCAGTATCACCTTCTGTCCTCTGTATCACCTTCTGTCCCCATTATCACCTTGTGTCCCCAGTATCACCTTCTGTCCCCAGTATCACCTTCTGTCCCCAGTATCACCTTCTGTCCCCAGCATAACCTTGTGTCCCCAGTATCACCTTGTGTCCCCATTATCATCTTGTGTCCCCAGCATCACCTTGTGTCCCCAGTATCACCTTCTGTCCCCAGTATCACCTTCTGTCCCCAGTATCACCTTCTGTCCCCAGTATCACCTTCTGTCCCCAGTATCACCTTCTGTCCCCAGTATCACCTTCTGTCCCCATTATCACCTTCTGTCCCCAGTATCACCTTCTGTCCCCAGTATCACCTTCTGTCCCCAGTATCACCTTCTGTCTCCAGTATCACCTTCTGTCCTCTGTATCACCTTCTGTCCCCAGTATCACCTTCTGTACCCAGTATCACCTTCTGTCCCCAGTATCACCTTCTGTCCTCTGTATCACCTTCTGTCCCCATTATCACCTTGTGTCTCCAGTATCACCTTCTGTCCCCAGTATCACCTTCTGCCCTCTGTATCACCTTCTGTCCCCAGTATCACCTTCTGTCCCCAGTATCACCTTCTGTCCCCAGTATCACCTTCTGTCCCCAGTATCACCTTCTGTCCTCTGTATCACCTTCTGTCCCCAGTATCACCTTCTGTCCCCAGTATCACCTTCTGTCCCCAGTATCACCTTCTGTCCCCAGTATCATCTTCTGTCCTCTGTATCACCTTCTGTCCCCATTATCACCTTGTGTCCCCAGTATCACCTTCTGTCCCCAGTATCACCTTCTGTCCCCAGCATAACCTTGTGTCCCCAGCATCACCTTGTGTCCCCAGTATCACCTTCTGTCCCCAGTATCACCTTCTGTCCCCAGCATCACCTTCTGTCCCCAGTATCACCTTCTGTCCCCAGCATCACCTTGTGTCCCCAGTTTCACCTTCTGTCCCCAGTATCACCTTCTGTCCTCTGTATCACCTTCTGTCCCCAGTATCACCTTCTGTCCCCAGTATCACCTTCTGTCCCCAGCATTACCTTGTGTCCCCAGCATCACCTTCTGTCCCCAGTATCACCTTCTGTCCTCTGTATCACCTTCTGTCCCCATTATCACCTTGTGTCCCCAGTATCACCTTCTGTCCCCAGTATCACCTTCTGTCCCCAGTATCACCTTCTGTCCCCAGCATAACCTTGTGTCCCCAGTATCACCTTGTGTCCCCATTATCATCTTGTGTCCCCAGCATCACCTTGTGTCCCCAGTATCACCTTCTGTCCCCAGTATCACCTTCTGTCCCCAGTATCACCTTCTGTCCCCAGTATCACCTTCTGTCCCCAGTATCACCTTCTGTCCCCAGTATCACCGTCTGTCCCCATTATCACCTTCTGTCCCCAGTATCACCTTCTGTCCCCAGTATCACCTTCTGTCCCCAGTATCACCTTCTGTCTCCAGTATCACCTTCTGTCCTCTGTATCACCTTCTGTCCCCAGTATCACCTTCTGTACCCAGTATCACCTTCTGTCCCCAGTATCACCTTCTGTCCTCTGTATCACCTTCTGTCCCCATTATCACCTTGTGTCTCCAGTATCACCTTCTGTCCCCAGTATCACCTTCTGCCCTCTGTATCACCTTCTGTCCCCAGTATCACCTTCTGTCCCCAGTATCACCTTCTGTCCCCAGTATCACCTTCTGTCCCCAGTATCACCTTCTGTCCCCAGTATCACCTTCTGTCCTCTGTATCACCTTCTGTCCCCAGTATCACCTTCTGTCCCCAGTATCACCTTCTGTCCCCAGCATTACCTTGTGTCCCCAGCATCACCTTCTGTCCCCAGTATCACCTTCTGTCCTCTGTATCACCTTCTGTCCCCATTATCACCTTGTGTCCCCAGTATCACCTTCTGTCCCCAGTATCACCTTCTGTCCCCAGTATCACCTTCTGTCCCCAGCATAACCTTGTGTCCCCAGTATCACCTTGTGTCCCCATTATCATCTTGTGTCCCCAGCATCACCTTGTGTCCCCAGTATCACCTTCTGTCCCCAGTATCACCTTCTGTCCCCAGTATCACCTTCTGTCCCCAGTATCACCTTCTGTCCCCAGTATCACCTTCTGTCCCCAGTATCACCTTCTGTCCCCATTATCACCTTCTGTCCCCAGTATCACCTTCTGTCCCCAGTATCACCTTCTGTCCCCAGTATCACCTTCTGTCTCCAGTATCACCTTCTGTCCTCTGTATCACCTTCTGTCCCCAGTATCACCTTCTGTACCCAGTATCACCTTCTGTCCCCAGTATCACCTTCTGTCCTCTGTATCACCTTCTGTCCCCATTATCACCTTGTGTCTCCAGTATCACCTTCTGTCCCCAGTATCACCTTCTGCCCTCTGTATCACCTTCTGTCCCCAGTATCACCTTCTGTCCCCAGTATCACCTTCTGTCCCCAGTATCACCTTCTGTCCCCAGTATCACCTTCTGTCCTCTGTATCACCTTCTGTCCCCAGTATCACCTTCTGTCCCCAGTATCACCTTCTGTCCCCAGTATCACCTTCTGTCCCCAGTATCATCTTCTGTCCTCTGTATCACCTTCTGTCCCCATTATCACCTTGTGTCCCCAGTATCACCTTCTGTCCCCAGTATCACCTTCTGTCCCCAGCATAACCTTGTGTCCCCAGCATCACCTTGTGTCCCCAGTATCACCTTCTGTCCCCAGTATCACCTTCTGTCCCCAGCATCACCTTCTGTCCCCAGTATCACCTTCTGTCCCCAGCATCACCTTGTGTCCCCAGTTTCACCTTCTGTCCCCAGTATCACCTTCTGTCCTCTGTATCACCTTCTGTCCCCAGTATCACCTTCTGTCCCCAGTATCACCTTCTGTCCCCAGCATTACCTTGTGTCCCCAGCATCACCTTCTGTCCCCAGTATCACCTTCTGTCCTCTGTATCACCTTCTGTCCCCATTATCACCTTGTGTCCCCAGTATCACCTTCTGTCCCCAGTATCACCTTCTGTCCCCAGTATCACCTTCTGTCCCCAGCATAACCTTGTGTCCCCAGTATCACCTTGTGTCCCCATTATCATCTTGTGTCCCCAGCATCACCTTGTGTCCCCAGTATCACCTTCTGTCCCCAGTATCACCTTCTGTCCCCAGTATCACCTTCTGTCCCCAGTATCACCTTCTGTCCCCAGTATCACCTTCTGTCCCCAGTATCACCGTCTGTCCCCATTATCACCTTCTGTCCCCAGTATCACCTTCTGTCCCCAGTATCACCTTCTGTCCCCAGTATCACCTTCTGTCTCCAGTATCACCTTCTGTCCTCTGTATCACCTTCTGTCCCCAGTATCACCTTCTGTACCCAGTATCACCTTCTGTCCCCAGTATCACCTTCTGTCCTCTGTATCACCTTCTGTCCCCATTATCACCTTGTGTCTCCAGTATCACCTTCTGTCCCCAGTATCACCTTCTGCCCTCTGTATCACCTTCTGTCCCCAGTATCACCTTCTGTCCCCAGTATCACCTTCTGTCCCCAGTATCACCTTCTGTCCCCAGTATCACCTTCTGTCCCCAGTATCACCTTCTGTCCTCTGTATCACCTTCTGTCCCCAGTATCACCTTCTGTCCCCAGTATCACCTTCTGTCCCCAGTATCACCTTCTGTCCCCAGTATCATCTTCTGTCCTCTGTATCACCTTCTGTCCCCATTATCACCTTCTGTCCCCAGCATTACCTTGTGTCCCCAGCATCACCTTCTGTCCCCAGTATCACCTTCTGTCCTCTGTATCACCTTCTGTCCCCATTATCACCTTGTGTCCCCAGTATCACCTTCTGTCCCCAGTATCACCTTCTGTCCCCAGTATCACCTTCTGTCCCCAGCATAACCTTGTGTCCCCAGTATCACCTTGTGTCCCCATTATCATCTTGTGTCCCCAGCATCACCTTGTGTCCCCAGTATCACCTTCTGTCCCCAGTATCACCTTCTGTCCCCAGTATCACCTTCTGTCCCCAGTATCACCTTCTGTCCCCAGTATCACCTTCTGTCCCCAGTATCACCTTCTGTCCCCATTATCACCTTCTGTCCCCAGTATCACCTTCTGTCCCCAGTATCACCTTCTGTCCCCAGTATCACCTTCTGTCTCCAGTATCACCTTCTGTCCTCTGTATCACCTTCTGTCCCCAGTATCACCTTCTGTACCCAGTATCACCTTCTGTCCCCAGTATCACCTTCTGTCCTCTGTATCACCTTCTGTCCCCATTATCACCTTGTGTCTCCAGTATCACCTTCTGTCCCCAGTATCACCTTCTGCCCTCTGTATCACCTTCTGTCCCCAGTATCACCTTCTGTCCCCAGTATCACCTTCTGTCCCCAGTATCACCTTCTGTCCCCAGTATCACCTTCTGTCCTCTGTATCACCTTCTGTCCCCAGTATCACCTTCTGTCCCCAGTATCACCTTCTGTCCCCAGTATCACCTTCTGTCCCCAGTATCATCTTCTGTCCTCTGTATCACCTTCTGTCCCCATTATCACCTTGTGTCCCCAGTATCACCTTCTGTCCCCAGTATCACCTTCTGTCCCCAGCATAACCTTGTGTCCCCAGCATCACCTTGTGTCCCCAGTATCACCTTCTGTCCCCAGTATCACCTTCTGTCCACAGCATCACCTTCTGTCCCCAGTATCACCTTCTGTCCCCAGCATCACCTTGTGTCCCCAGTTTCACCTTCTGTCCCCAGTATCACCTTCTGTCCTCTGTATCACCTTCTGTCCCCAGTATCACCTTCTGTCCCCAGTATCACCTTCTGTCCCCAGCATTACCTTGTGTCCCCAGCATCACCTTCTGTCCCCAGCATAACCTTGTGTCCCCAGTATCACCTTGTGTCCCCATTATCATCTTGTGTCCCCAGCATCACCTTGTGTCCCCAGTATCACCTTCTGTCCCCAGTATCACCTTCTGTCCCCAGTATCACCTTCTGTCCCCAGCATAACCTTGTGTCCCCAGTATCACCTTGTGTCCCCATTATCATCTTGTGTCCCCAGCATCACCTTGTGTCCCCAGTATCACCTTCTGTCCCCAGTATCACCTTCTGTCCCCAGTATCACCTTCTGTCCCCAGTATCACCTTCTGTCCCCAGTATCACCTTCTGTCCCCAGTATCACCGTCTGTCCCCATTATCACCTTCTGTCCCCAGTATCACCTTCTGTCCCCAGTATCACCTTCTGTCCCCAGTATCACCTTCTGTCTCCAGTATCACCTTCTGTCCTCTGTATCACCTTCTGTCCCCAGTATCACCTTCTGTACCCAGTATCACCTTCTGTCCCCAGTATCACCTTCTGTCCTCTGTATCACCTTCTGTCCCCATTATCACCTTGTGTCTCCAGTATCACCTTCTGTCCCCAGTATCACCTTCTGCCCTCTGTATCACCTTCTGTCCCCAGTATCACCTTCTGTCCCCAGTGTCACCTTCTGTCCCCAGTATCACCTTCTGTCCCCAGTATCACCTTCTGTCCCCAGTATCACCTTCTGTCCTCTGTATCACCTTCTGTCCCCAGTATCACCTTCTGTCCCCAGTATCACCTTCTGTCCCCAGTATCACCTTCTGTCCCCAGTATCATCTTCTGTCCTCTGTATCACCTTCTGTCCCCATTATCACCTTGTGTCCCCAGTATCACCTTCTGTCCCCAGTATCACCTTCTGTCCCCAGCATAACCTTGTGTCCCCAGCATCACCTTGTGTCCCCAGTATCACCTTCTGTCCCCAGTATCACCTTCTGTCCCCAGCATCACCTTCTGTCCCCAGTATCACCTTCTGTCGCCAGCATCACCTTGTGTCCCCAGTTTCACCTTCTGTCCCCAGTATCACCTTCTGTCCTCTGTATCACCTTCTGTCCCCAGTATCACCTTCTGTCCCCAGTATCACCTTCTGTCCTCTGTATCACCTTCTGTCCCCATTATCACCTTGTGTCCCCAGTATCACCTTCTGTCCCCAGTATCACCTTCTGCCCTCTGTATCACCTTCTGTCCCCAGTATCACCTTCTGTCCCCAGTATCACCTTCTGTCCCCAGTATCACCTTCTGTCCCCAGTATCACCTTCTGTCCCCAGTATCACCTTCTGTCCTCTGTATCACCTTCTGTCCCCAGTATCACCTTCTGTCCCCAGTATCACCTTCTGTCCTCTGTATCACCTTCTGTCCCCATTATCACCTTGTGTCCCCAGTATCACCTTCTGTCCCCAGTATCACCTTCTGCCCTCTGTATCACCTTCTGTACCCAGTATCACCTTCTGTCCCCAGTATCACCTTCTGTCCTCTGTATCACCTTCTGTCCCCAGTATCACCTTCTGTACCCAGTATCACCTTCTGTCCCCAGTATCACCTTCTGTCCTCTGTATCACCTTCTGTCCCCATTATCACCTTGTGTCTCCAGTATCACCTTCTGTCCCCAGTATCACCTTCTGCCCTCTGTATCACCTTCTGTCCTCTGTATCACCTTCTGTCCCCAGTATCACCTTCTGTACCCAGTATCACCTTCTGTCCCCAGTATCACCTTCTGTCCTCTGTATCACCTTCTGTCCCCATTATCACCTTGTGTCTCCAGTATCACCTTCTGTCCCCAGTATCACCTTCTGCCCTCTGTATCACCTTCTGTCCCCAGTATCACCTTCTGTCCCCAGTATCACCTTCTGTCCCCAGTATCACCTTCTGTCCCCAGTATCACCTTCTGTCCTCTGTATCACCTTCTGTCCCCAGTATCACCTTCTGTCCCCAGTATCACCTTCTGTCCCCAGTATCACCTTCTGTCCCCAGTATCATCTTCTGTCCTCTGTATCACCTTCTGTCCCCATTATCACCTTGTGTCCCCAGTATCACCTTCTGTCCCCAGTATCACCTTCTGTCCCCAGCATAACCTTGTGTCCCCAGCATCACCTTGTGTCCCCAGTATCACCTTCTGTCCCCAGTATCACCTTCTGTCCCCAGCATCACCTTCTGTCCCCAGTATCACCTTCTGTCCCCAGCATCACCTTGTGTCCCCAGTTTCACCTTCTGTCCCCAGTATCACCTTCTGTCCTCTGTATCACCTTCTGTCCCCAGTATCACCTTCTGTCCCCAGTATCACCTTCTGTCCCCAGCATTACCTTGTGTCCCCAGCATCACCTTCTGTCCCCAGCATAACCTTGTGTCCCCAGTATCACCTTGTGTCCCCATTATCATCTTGTGTCCCCAGCATCACCTTGTGTCCCCAGTATCACCTTCTGTCCCCAGTATCACCTTCTGTCCCCAGTATCACCTTCTGTCCCCAGCATAACCTTGTGTCCCCAGTATCACCTTGTGTCCCCATTATCATCTTGTGTCCCCAGCATCACCTTGTGTCCCCAGTATCACCTTCTGTCCCCAGTATCACCTTCTGTCCCCAGTATCACCTTCTGTCCCCAGTATCACCTTCTGTCCCCAGTATCACCTTCTGTCCCCAGTATCACCGTCTGTCCCCATTATCACCTTCTGTCCCCAGTATCACCTTCTGTCCCCAGTATCACCTTCTGTCCCCAGTATCACCTTCTGTCTCCAGTATCACCTTCTGTCCTCTGTATCACCTTCTGTCCCCAGTATCACCTTCTGTACCCAGTATCACCTTCTGTCCCCAGTATCACCTTCTGTCCTCTGTATCACCTTCTGTCCCCATTATCACCTTGTGTCTCCAGTATCACCTTCTGTCCCCAGTATCACCTTCTGCCCTCTGTATCACCTTCTGTCCCCAGTATCACCTTCTGTCCCCAGTATCACCTTCTGCCCTCTGTATCACCTTCTGTCCCCAGTATCACCTTCTGTCCCCAGTGTCACCTTCTGTCCCCAGTATCACCTTCTGTCCCCAGTATCACCTTCTGTCCCCAGTATCACCTTCTGTCCTCTGTATCACCTTCTGTCCCCAGTATCACCTTCTGTCCCCAGTATCACCTTCTGTCCCCAGTATCACCTTCTGTCCCCAGTATCATCTTCTGTCCTCTGTATCACCTTCTGTCCCCATTATCACCTTGTGTCCCCAGTATCACCTTCTGTCCCCAGTATCACCTTCTGTCCCCAGCATAACCTTGTGTCCCCAGCATCACCTTGTGTCCCCAGTATCACCTTCTGTCCCCAGTATCACCTTCTGTCCCCAGCATCACCTTCTGTCCCCAGTATCACCTTCTGTCGCCAGCATCACCTTGTGTCCCCAGTTTCACCTTCTGTCCCCAGTATCACCTTCTGTCCTCTGTATCACCTTCTGTCCCCAGTATCACCTTCTGTCCCCAGTATCACCTTCTGTCCTCTGTATCACCTTCTGTCCCCATTATCACCTTGTGTCCCCAGTATCACCTTCTGTCCCCAGTATCACCTTCTGCCCTCTGTATCACCTTCTGTCCCCAGTATCACCTTCTGTCCCCAGTATCACCTTCTGTCCCCAGTATCACCTTCTGTCCCCAGTATCACCTTCTGTCCCCAGTATCACCTTCTGTCCCCAGTATCACCTTCTGTCCTCTGTATCACCTTCTGTCCCCAGTATCACCTTCTGTCCCCAGTATCACCTTCTGTCCTCTGTATCACCTTCTGTCCCCATTATCACCTTGTGTCCCCAGTATCACCTTCTGTCCCCAGTATCACCTTCTGCCCTCTGTATCACCTTCTGTACCCAGTATCACCTTCTGTCCCCAGTATCACCTTCTGTCCTCTGTATCACCTTCTGTCCCCAGTATCACCTTCTGTACCCAGTATCACCTTCTGTCCCCAGTATCACCTTCTGTCCTCTGTATCACCTTCTGTCCCCATTATCACCTTGTGTCTCCAGTATCACCTTCTGTCCCCAGTATCACCTTCTGCCCTCTGTATCACCTTCTGTCCTCTGTATCACCTTCTGTCCCCAGTATCACCTTCTGTACCCAGTATCACCTTCTGTCCCCAGTATCACCTTCTGTCCTCTGTATCACCTTCTGTCCCCATTATCACCTTGTGTCTCCAGTATCACCTTCTGTCCCCAGTATCACCTTCTGCCCTCTGTATCACCTTCTGTCCCCAGTATCACCTTCTGTCCCCAGTATCACCTTCTGTCCCCAGTATCACCTTCTGTCCCCAGTATCACCTTCTGTCCTCTGTATCACCTTCTGTCCCCAGTATCACCTTCTGTCCCCAGTATCACCTTCTGTCCCCAGTATCACCTTCTGTCCCCAGTATCATCTTCTGTCCTCTGTATCACCTTCTGTCCCCATTATCACCTTGTGTCCCCAGTATCACCTTCTGTCCCCAGTATCACCTTCTGTCCCCAGCATAACCTTGTGTCCCCAGCATCACCTTGTGTCCCCAGTATCACCTTCTGTCCCCAGTATCACCTTCTGTCCCCAGCATCACCTTCTGTCCCCAGTATCACCTTCTGTCCCCAGCATCACCTTGTGTCCCCAGTTTCACCTTCTGTCCCCAGTATCACCTTCTGTCCTCTGTATCACCTTCTGTCCCCAGTATCACCTTCTGTCCCCAGTATCACCTTCTGTCCCCAGCATTACCTTGTGTCCCCAGCATCACCTTCTGTCCCCAGCATAACCTTGTGTCCCCAGTATCACCTTGTGTCCCCATTATCATCTTGTGTCCCCAGCATCACCTTGTGTCCCCAGTATCACCTTCTGTCCCCAGTATCACCTTCTGTCCCCAGTATCACCTTCTGTCCCCAGCATAACCTTGTGTCCCCAGTATCACCTTGTGTCCCCATTATCATCTTGTGTCCCCAGCATCACCTTGTGTCCCCAGTATCACCTTCTGTCCCCAGTATCACCTTCTGTCCCCAGTATCACCTTCTGTCCCCAGTATCACCTTCTGTCCCCAGTATCACCTTCTGTCCCCAGTATCACCGTCTGTCCCCATTATCACCTTCTGTCCCCAGTATCACCTTCTGTCCCCAGTATCACCTTCTGTCCCCAGTATCACCTTCTGTCTCCAGTATCACCTTCTGTCCTCTGTATCACCTTCTGTCCCCATTATCACCTTGTGTCCCCAGTATCACCTTCTGTCCCCGGTATCACCTTCTGTCCCCAGCATAACCTTGTGTCCCCAGCATCACCTTGTGTCCCCAGTATCACCTTCTGTCCCCAGTATCACCTTCTGTCCCCAGCATCACCTTCTGTCCCCAGTATCACCTTCTGTCGCCAGCATCACCTTGTGTCCCCAGTTTCACCTTCTGTCCCCAGTATCACCTTCTGTCCTCTGTATCACCTTCTGTCCCCAGTATCACCTTCTGTCCCCAGTATCACCTTCTGTCCTCTGTATCACCTTCTGTCCCCATTATCACCTTGTGTCCCCAGTATCACCTTCTGTCCCCAGTATCACCTTCTGCCCTCTGTATCACCTTCTGTCCCCAGTATCACCTTCTGTCCCCAGTATCACCTTCTGTCCCCAGTATCACCTTCTGTCCCCAGTATCACCTTCTGTCCCCAGTATCACCTTCTGTCCCCAGTATCACCTTCTGTCCTCTGTATCACCTTCTGTCCCCAGTATCACCTTCTGTCCTCTGTATCACCTTCTGTCCCCATTATCACCTTGTGTCCCCAGTATCACCTTCTGTCCCCAGTATCACCTTCTGCCCTCTGTATCACCTTCTGTACCCAGTATCACCTTCTGTCCCCAGTATCACCTTCTGTCCTCTGTATCACCTTCTGTCCCCAGTATCACCTTCTGTACCCAGTATCACCTTCTGTCCCCAGTATCACCTTCTGTCCTCTGTATCACCTTCTGTCCCCATTATCACCTTGTGTCTCCAGTATCACCTTCTGTCCCCAGTATCACCTTCTGCCCTCTGTATCACCTTCTGTCCCCAGTATCACCTTCTGTCCCCAGTGTCACCTTCTGTCCCCAGTATCACCTTCTGTCCCCAGTATCACCTTCTGTCCCCAGTATCACCTTCTGTCCTCTGTATCACCTTCTGTCCCCAGTATCACCTTCTGTCCCCAGTATCACCTTCTGTCCCCAGTATCACCTTCTGTCCCCAGTATCATCTTCTGTCCTCTGTATCACCTTCTGTCCCCATTATCACCTTGTGTCCCCAGTATCACCTTCTGTCCCCAGTATCACCTTCTGTCCCCAGCATAACCTTGTGTCCCCAGCATCACCTTGTGTCCCCAGTATCACCTTCTGTCCCCAGTATCACCTTCTGTCCCCAGCATCACCTTCTGTCCCCAGTATCACCTTCTGTCGCCAGCATCACCTTGTGTCCCCAGTTTCACCTTCTGTCCCCAGTATCACCTTCTGTCCTCTGTATCACCTTCTGTCCCCAGTATCACCTTCTGTCCCCAGTATCACCTTCTGTCCTCTGTATCACCTTCTGTCCCCATTATCACCTTGTGTCCCCAGTATCACCTTCTGTCCCCAGTATCACCTTCTGCCCTCTGTATCACCTTCTGTCCCCAGTATCACCTTCTGTCCCCAGTATCACCTTCTGTCCCCAGTATCACCTTCTGTCCCCAGTATCACCTTCTGTCCCCAGTATCACCTTCTGTCCCCAGTATCACCTTCTGTCCTCTGTATCACCTTCTGTCCCCAGTATCACCTTCTGTCCCCAGTATCACCTTCTGTCCTCTGTATCACCTTCTGTCCCCATTATCACCTTGTGTCCCCAGTATCACCTTCTGTCCCCAGTATCACCTTCTGCCCTCTGTATCACCTTCTGTACCCAGTATCACCACCTTGTGTCCCCAGAATCACCTTGTGTCCCCAGCAGCACTTTGTGTCCCCAGCATTACCTTGTGTCCCCAGCACCACCTTGTGTCCCCAGTATCACCTTGTGTCCCCATTATCACCTTGTGTCCCCAGCATCACCTTGTGTCCCCAGTATCACCTTCTGTCCCCAGTATCACCTTCTGTCCCCAGTATCACCTTCTGTCCCCAGTATCACCTTCTGTTCCCAGTATCACCTTCTGTCCCCAGTATCACCTTCTGTCCCCAGTATCACCTTCTGTCCTCTGTATCACCTTCTGTCCCCATTATCACCTTGTGTCCCCAGTATCACCTTCTGTCCCCAGTATCACCTTCTGTCCCCAGTATCACCTTCTGTCCCCAGCATAACCTTGTGTCCCCAGCATCACCTTGTGTCCCCAGTATCAGCTTCTATCCCCAGTATCACCTTCTGTCCCCAGTATCACCTTCTGTCCTCTGTATCACCTTCTGTCCCCAGTATCACCTTCTGTCAACAGTATCACCTTCTGTCCTCTGTATCACCTTCTGTCCCCATTATCACCTTGTGTCCCCAGTATCACCTTCTGTCCCCAGTATCACCTTCTGCCCTCTGTATCACCTTCTGTCCCCAGTATCACATTCTGTCCTCTGTATCACCTTCTGTCCCCAGTATCACCTTGTGTCCCCAGTATCACCTTCTGTCCCCAGTATCATCTTCTGCCCTCTGTATCACCTTCTGTCCCCAGTATCACCTTCTGTCCCCAGTATCACCTTCTGTCCCCAGCATTACCTTGTGTCCCCAGCATTACCTTGTGTCCCCAGCATCACCTTGTGTCCCCAGTATCACCTTCTGTACCCAGTATCACCACCTTGTGTCCCCAGAATCACCTTGTGTCCCCAGCAGCACTTTGTGTCCCCAGCATTACCTTGTGTCCCCAGCACCACCTTGTGTCCCCAGTATCACCTTGTGTCCCCATTATCATCTTGTGTCCCCAGCATCACCTTGTGTCCCCAGTATCACCTTCTGTCCCCAGTATCACCTTCTGTCCCCAGTATCACCTTCTGTCCCCAGTATCACCTTCTGTCCCCAGTATCACCTTCTGTCCCCAGTATCACCTTGTGTCCCCATTATCACCTTGTGTCCCCAGCATCACCTTGTGTCCCCAGTATCACCTTCTGTCCCCAGTATCACCTTCTGTCCCCAGTATCACCTTCTGTCCCCAGCATTACCTTCTGTCCCCAGTATCACCTTCTGTCCCCAGTATCACCTTCTGTCCCCAGTATCACCTTCTGTCCCCAGCAGCACTTTGTGTCCCCAGCATTACCTTGTGTCCCCAGCACCACCTTCTGTCCTCTGTATCACCTTCTGTCCCCATTATCACCTTGTGTCCCCAGTATCACCTTGTGTCCCCAGTATCACCTTCTGCCCTCTGTATCACCTTCTGTACCCAGTATCACCACCTTGTGTCCCCAGAATCACCTTGTGTCCCCAGCAGCACTTTGTGTCCCCAGCATTACCTTGTGTCCCCAGCACCACCTTCTGTCCCCAGTATCACCTTCTGTCCCCAGTATCACCTTCTGTCCCCATTATCATCTTGTGTCCCCAGCATCACCTTGTGTCCCCAGTATCACCTTCTGTCCCCAGTATCACCTTCTGTCCCCAGTATCACCTTCTGTCCCCAGTATCACCTTCTGTCCCCAGTATCACCTTCTGTCCCCAGTATCACCTTGTGTCCCCATTATCACCTTGTGTCCCCAGCATCACCTTGTGTCCCCAGTATCACCTTCTGTCCCCAGTATCACCTTCTGTCCCCAGTATCACCTTCTGTCCCCAGCATTACCTTCTGTCCCCAGTATCACCTTCTGTCCCCAGTATCACCTTCTGTCCCCAGTATCACCTTCTGTCCCCAGCAGCACTTTGTGTCCCCAGCATTACCTTGTGTCCCCAGCACCACCTTCTGTCCTCTGTATCACCTTCTGTCCCCATTATCACCTTGTGTCCCCAGTATCACCTTGTGTCCCCAGTATCACCTTCTGCCCTCTGTATCACCTTCTGTACCCAGTATCACCACCTTGTGTCCCCAGAATCACCTTGTGTCCCCAGCAGCACTTTGTGTCCCCAGCATTACCTTGTGTCCCCAGCACCACCTTGTGTCCCCAGTATCACCTTGTGTCCCCATTATCACCTTGTGTCCCCAGCATCACCTTGTGTCCCCAGTATCACCTTCTGTCCCCAGTATCACCTTCTGTCCCCAGTATCACCTTCTGTCCCCAGTATCACCTTCTGTTCCCAGTATCACCTTGTGTCCCCAGTATCACCTTCTGTCCCCAGTATCACCTTCTGTCCCCAGTATCACCTTCTGTCCCCAGCATAACCTTGTGTCCCCAGTATCACCTTCTGTCCCCATTATCATCTTGTGTCCCCAGCATCACCTTGTGTCCCCAGTATCACCTTCTGTCCCCAGTATCACCTTCTGTCCCCAGTATCACCTTCTGTCCCCAGTATCACCTTCTGTCCCCAGTATCACCTTCTGTCCCCAGTATCACCGTCTGTCCCCATTATCACCTTCTGTACCCAGTATCACCTTCTGTCCCCAGTATCACCTTCTGTCCCCAGTATCACCTTCTGTCTCCAGTATCACCTTCTGTCCTCTGTATCACCTTCTGTCCCCAGTATCACCTTCTGTACCCAGTATCACCACCTTGTGTCCCCAGAATCACCTTCTGTCCCCAGCAGCACTTTGTGTCCCCAGCATTACCTTGTGTCCCCAGCACCACCTTGTGTCCCCAGTATCACCTTGTGTCCCCAGTATCACCTTGTGTCCCCATTATCATCTTGTGTCCCCAGCATCACCTTGTGTCCCCAGTATCACCTTCTGTCCCCAGTATCACCTTCTGTCCCCAGTATCACCTTCTGTCCCCAGTATCACCTTCTGTCCCCAGTATCACCGTCTGTCCCCAGCATTACCTTGTGTCCCCAGCACCACCTTGTGTCCCCAGTATCACCTTGTGTCCCCATTATCATCTTGTGTCCCCAGCATCACCTTGTGTCCCCAGTATCACCTTCTGTCCCCAGTATCACCTTCTGTCCCCAGTATCACCTTCTGTCCCCAGTATCACCTTCTGTCCTCAGTATCACCTTCTGTCCCCAGTATCACCGTCTGTCCCCATTATCACCTTCTGTCCCCAGTATCACCTTCTGTCCCCAGTATCACCTTCTGTCCCCATTATCACCTTCTGTCCCCAGTATCACCTTCTGTCCCCAGTATCACCTTCTGTCCCCAGTATCACCTTCTGTCTCCAGTATCACCTTCTGTCCTCTGTATCACCTTCTGTCCCCAGTATCACCTTCTGTCCCCAGTATCACCTTCTGTCCCCAGTATCACCTTCTGTCCTCTGTATCACCTTCTGTCCCCAGTATCACCTTCTGTCCCCAGTATCACCTTCTGTCCCCAGCATCACCTTGTGTCCCCAGTATCACCTTCTGTCCCCAGTATCACCTTCTGTCCTCTGTATCACCTTCTGTCCCCAGTATCATCTTCTGTCCCCAGTATCACCTTCTGTCCCCAGCATTACCTTCTGTCCCCAGTATCACCTTCTGTCCCCAGTATCACCTTCTGTCCCCAGTATCACCTTCTGTCCCCAGTATCACCGTCTGTCCCCATTATCACCTTCTGTCCCCAGTATCACCTTCTGTCCCCAGTATCACCTTCTGTCCCCAGTATCACCTTCTGTCTCCAGTATCACCTTCTGTCCTCTGTATCACCTTCTGTCCCCAGTATCACCTTCTGTCCCCAGTATCACCTTCTGTCCCCAGTATCACCTTCTGTCCTCTGTATCACCTTCTGTCCCCAGTATCACCTTCTGTCCCCAGTATCACCTTCTGTCCCCAGCATCACCTTGTGTCCCCAGTATCACCTTCTGTCCCCAGTATCACCTTCTGTCCTCTGTATCACCTTCTGTCCCCAGTATCATCTTCTGTCCCCAGTATCACCTTCTGTCCCCAGCATTACCTTGTGTCCCCAGCATCACCTTGTGTCCCCAGTATCACCTTCTGTCCCGAGTATCACCTTCTGTCCCCAGTATCACCTTGTGTCCCCAGCATCAGGGTGTTTTTTAGGGTGTTTTCTCTCACCAGCTTAACTTAGGGTGTTTTCTCTCACCAGCTTAACTTAGGGTATTTTCTCTCACCAGCTTAACTTAGGGTGTTTTCTCTCACCAGCTTAACTTAGGGTGTTTTCTCTCATCAGCTTAATCGCCTTGTGTCCCCAGTATCACCTTGTGTCCCCAGTATCACTTTGTGTCCCCAGCATCACCTTGTGTCCCCAGCATCTCCTTGTGTCCCCAGCATCACCTTGTGTCCCCAGTATCACCTTGTGTCCCCAGCATCGCCTTGTGCCCCCAGCATCACTTTGTGTCCTACGCGACTATCTAGTTTATGTAAGAGAGACTTTTTAAGTCAGTAAAACATTTATTTCGCAACGTGTTAAAAATCGAAATAACCCTAAATGTGTGAATATGTACGAGCATTGTTCGGGTTCTAAAGAACTCTCTGCAAAATGTAGGACACTTGAACCCGGGGAATTTCTTGGGCCGTAATATCACTAGAAATGATTTGATTTGTCAAACAGATGCTAATGATCTTGTATTTATCTCTGCTATTTGAGCAACTCCTCTCATTTGCGTTTATTCAAATATCGATGAATGGGGAAGAAATTTACATGGGATCAATAGCAGAAAAGACGACAGTACACCCAATTGATGGTTTCCGATGGATCGATTGATGAGGAAACGAATAAGAATGTGATTGATACCGGGGACAGAGAAGGAGAACAACTGAGAAGAATTCGGGAGCACTGTTATCGTACATGCCAGCGAAATCAGAACGGCCACCGAGAGGCACCGAGAAATTTTCGATGTCTGGCTCTCTGCGAATACGCAATTTTAAAAGTCATGGTTGCGCTCATATTTTTAATCGTGGTCGATTTGCCGGAATCGACCCGGATATGTTCTGTCAATAATGGCTAGAAATCGATTAATCGAAAGCAAACAATTATGGTGCTATTACGGTATTTTGGAAACCTCACCAAGTCCGGTGAGCTTTTCTAAATACCGTAATCGCACCAAAATGTTGTGTATTTGATTTATCGATTTCTAGCCATAATTGACCGAGCATGTCCGGGTCGATTCCGGCAAATCAACCACGATTAAAAATATGAGCGCAACCACGACTTTTAAAATTGCGTATTCGCAGAGAGCCAGAAATCGGAAATTTCTCGGTGCTCCTCGGTGGCCGTTCTGATTTCGCTGACATGTACGGTACAGACTATCAGCAGATTATTGCTCATCATAGGGGGTTCTCTTGAGACCCATCTCCTTCCAGAAGGGATACACATCGACTGCTACCATGTCTGAAATCAAACATTTCGGCCCGACTGATTACTTTATGCTTCAGAAATCAGAAAATAATTAATAGCCTTCACTTTAAAAAAATAAAATTTCAGTTTCAGTCCTGCGAATTCTTTATTAAATCTATAAGTGTTACATCATTTAGGGTTTGTTTATTTGGTGCTAATGAACCATAAACAAAAAAATACAAAAATATCAACTTTTTTCCAATAAGATCTATTCGTACCCCTCATATCGTCGACCATCAATAACAGCTCATCTTCAGGTAGGCGGACCTAGATGGGGGATCATCAGAAGATTATGAAAAGCGACATTCCATACGGTTACTTTCTATGACAATGTTCTTATAAATTAGTTGGAGCATGAAAGGTTCTAAGTCGGATTAGAATTATGACGTCACGATATATCAGTGACGGTAATTCTTATTCGTCGAGAAATCGTCTGACTCTCTCCAAACCACACGCTCTCTCGTCGATCAGAGTGGGCGAGAGAGTGTGCAATATGAGGAGTCAGACCATTGCTCTATTCGTCCTAGTGCCAGTAAGAAAGTTTCAAAATTTTCCCGTCTCGATTCCGTTGAAAAGCAAGAGCATTCACGAAGCGACCGTTGTATTTGCTTTTGTTTTTGTATTTTTTCTTCGAACTTTACTGAGAGTTAAAGGGAAACATCTCACAGATTCGCCCTTGGTATTCGTTACAACCGATGGACCTTTGTATACGCTGTCGAAGCCCATGTTAGCATGCCAATCCTTAAAAAAAATACTTCATTTCTATTTTTTCATTGATTGATTTACAAAAATTACTTTAATTGCCAATGAAGTGCACACAGCGCCGACGTAATTGGCTCCTGTCGCCTGAAAAAAATTACTATCTCAGAGTTTTAATTCGGGGCGGGTATTTCGAACCCGATCGAGTAATAGAGCTATCGAGTAATAGATAAGACCCAACATCGCAAAAGATAAAAAATGATGCGAAATTGTGATTTGCATTCGGGTAATTGAACAGAATCATTCTGTCCCCACCCCGAGTCTCAACTATCCCGGGTAGCGTTTCATACTCAAACTAGAATGATGCTATTCCGAGCGGATGTTCTTCTCGGAAACATGTTTTTCTCACGCTCTTTCATCTCTCTGACATTCACTAGAACTGTAGATAGCGGAAATATTGTATACTCTCCTAATCCCGAGTGAATCACTGGAGTCGTGCCTCTACTGTGTGGACGCCCTACAACAGGAATCGCTCCCCCCTATGAAGCCTCATATTCGATGGAGAGATGATTTGACCAGAGCTATTGGCAAACACTAGTGGAATACATCTTATGAAGAATACCGCCCCATCCTCATCTGGGCACCTATGCCCCCCCCCCACCTGCAATCATTAATTACATGTTCATGGTATCGTCGCGCCGTAGATAAAATATTATTATTATATGATAAATTGATTGATTGATTGAATCCCGAGTGTGACCTGTACCTTGGCTGTAGCGGGGAAGTCCACATTGTACTGCGTGAACACTTGATAGACGCCGCTTCCTCGTACCGAGGGAGCAACGTAGACGGCTTCCGTCTTGTACGCTACCTGTTCAATTTGGCCAGTATATGTTTCCCATTGACATCTAATTGAGCATTCCAATAACGTGTAAAAAGCCTTATAAAATATCCTATCGTAAAGATGGCATTCTGTTATCCATGGTAGAGTTTCAATTTTCAGGAAATTTTGGGTCATTTTCGGATATGTTTCAGGTGCTCTAGATAGCTGATGTGCTATGTAGCTCGCCTGAAAAATATTCGAGTATGAACCGAAATGGCATGAAAATTGAAATCCTAATCCATTCGATCTTGTGCATACGCATTTATTATTCGAATTACCTCCTCGTGCGGGAAAATGTGCCAGATCTTGTCGAAAGTCTCATCCAGAGGATTGACTAAAGATAGTTAAGAGTGGAGATCGGTGAATATACAGGGAGATCAAAGACCGACAGAGTGAGAGCTCCTGCTCTGACAGTTCGTGCTCCGGGAAGGAAAATGGAGCTTTCAGAGGATGTCTGAACCCGATGTTGTAAAGACGGAAGGCGATGGGCTTATTCGACTGCTGAAATGTCCATCACACAATTAATTATGGTTAATTGAGTACGAGATATTGAGGGGGGAAACTTATCCGAAGCCACTGTAAAACAACCTAAAAAGTCTAAATCTTGATTTATAAAAACGATTGAAATCCATGCAATTGAAAAACAACAAATGATGTTCACCTTGTCATAGCAAATGGCCGAGTTGGGACAGATAGACTGCGAGGCAAAGATGCAATGCAAAAGTTCTTCCATTCCATTCCTGCAGTTGTCGATAGTCGATCCCGTCGCCTAAATGATTCTGTGAATTTGTGATTTTTTTATCTTCACAAGTTGATGCCCAAGCAATCCAAGAATTGTCAAAAACTACCATTTCGTTCCTGGACTAATCGTGGTCAAGGGAAGATGATAAACTAACATTTCTGAGGGACTCTGCCTCAAAGTATCCCCTGCTGAGATCCATCAAGTGGTTGAAGTGCTTCGGAGCGATCTGAGCAATGAGCAATTAGTAACAAAATATTGTGTTATCTGCCTCTTGCAATCGCCCATTTTAACATTGTCTAGCTGCAGAAATAGAATTTTTTTTTATAATTTCGTACGAACCTGATCGATTCTCAATTTGTCCGCCAATCCCTGGTACTTCAACGCGTATTCTTGAGCTTTCATCTGAAATTTGCTTAATTAGTATTTGTAATTTAAACAAATTCTGGAACCTTTTTAAAGTTGTTTGCTATGGTTTTGCGAGTTGAGAAACATGGAACCCGCGAGGTCATCTTGGCTTGCTGCACTCTAAAGTTCGAGAAAAGATATCACCGTCTCTTCATTTCCCACACTCTCCCACCTCTCGACCGGTGTGGAGAGTGTATGGAATGAACTCTACTACACTCCCAATTGAGATTAACTGGACGAAATTAAGAAAACAAAATCAAGAAACAATAGTCACTAAATGCTTCGGTTATTTAAAGAAAGTAATTTAAATAATGAGAAAACTGATCAAATAATGGATGAATGATGCGTGAGATTAACCGTCGTGAAATTACCGTATACCGTATTCTGATCTTATCCACCATCCGAGATCAGAATTAGGTAACCCTAGTGTTCTATAATGTAAGATCACGAGGAGCCACGATAGCAAATGATAATCACTATTGAAAATGTCAGCTTTTATACTGCTGTGCTAATGATTCAATGAAAAAAGAGGTAGTGTGTGTTGAATATTACGAGCGGAGAGAGTACAGAGAAGCGAGAGAAACCATTAAACAATTTGAGAAAAAATAGAGAAGCGATTCCATCGCATGATGGGGCAAAAATATATAAGTGTGCCGAAGTGGGCTGTAAATGGTAGCATACTTTGCCCGTTTTGCTGATTAAGCATGTAAAAACAGTTAGAACCGTGATAAGAATCAAGGTAGCGGTGACGTATAAAGGCAGAATGAAGTCAAACGACACAAGGATGATAAATATAACCAATATATTGGTGAATTATTAAAATTATTTTTAAAAATACAACTTTCCGCATTGGCAAAAGTAAGTTGCGATACATACATCAACAGAACCGGCTTAACGAGAGGATTCAGAAACTGTGTTTACAGCCAATTTCGTTCACGGGTTCGAAAGATTGGAGTGAAATAGTGAGCCCAGATGGGCAAAATACGATGCGTTCACTCGTCTCTCCCTCGTCCCTCCCTCTGGCAGTGTTCAACTCCCTACCCGCTCTCTCCCATCCGCACACTCTCTCGCCTCTCTTGCCGATCTAGGTTCACTATTTCACTCCAATCTTTCGAACCCGTGAACGAAATTGGCTGTAAACACAGATTGTGAATGTTTTCGCCAAGCCGGTTATGGTGATGTATGTCTCGCAACTTACTTTTGTCAATGCGGAAAGTTGTATTTTTAAAAATAATTTTAATAATTCATGAAAAATAAAATATATAGGCGTGGTCAGCATCAAATTCTACCCCGGGAACCCTAGTCGCGTAAAATTAGCACCGCCGAGAGGTCAAATACTTGAAAAAGCGTGATTTCAACGTGACGCCGTCTGGAGCCAACGAAGGTTCCAGGATCAAAACAAATATGCCTATCGTGTTCAGCACCCTCGATTACCCCAACGCACAAAGTTAGAGAAAATTGAGATTTTTGGCCTGTGCCAGAAACACGCGAATCTGCTCGATTCTTACAATTAGGCAAACGGCCTCATATACCAAAGGCAGCAAGATGTCACAGTTCTCATTCGACCTAGTGCACATCAAAACTGATTACGCTTGCTCTTCCGGATAGCTCACAACTATGTGAACGTGAGTTGTGCACCGTTTCATGGCACACTCCATTTTTTGTATATCAATTAAATCAATTTAAGATCAATTCATTTTTTGTTTCCTAAGGCCCTAAACTGACCTTACGGTTTATCGCGTAAAATCCGCTCGCTGAGCTCCCAGAATAGTGGATATTATCGAGCGGAATCGAAGGAAGTGACACATGCACGTGAAGAGGCGAAAGGAACGATATTTGGCGGAGATTTGCCTGATCATGTCGAGCTGAACGCAAGCGGGATAATAACGTATTAAATAATAATAACGAACCTTCCGAACATGCTTCATCTTGAGTGCCATGTTATTCAATTTGCAATGGGACAAATATGAAACACTGGAACATCAACTTATGTAGGGGAGAAAGGGAAATGGAAATGGAAAGAAACATAAAAAAAGGAAAAAAACTGTAAAAGTGAAGTGAAATGCAAAAAAAATTAATGACACAGAAAAGGAAAAAATGGGATCACGCGCCCGTTTGAATGCTACTAATGGTGCCGGGTACTTACAGATAAGGAATATGTGAGCGCATGACCATTTTCCCGTTAAAAACTATTCACTTACCCTCTATATACACTATGGAAAGAGATACTCTTACGTCTCTCTCTCTCCCTCCCCTCACGTATGACCCGTATGAGAGAGCAAACAAGGCGGTTAACCGCCGAGCAATCGTCTGACTCTCTTCAGTTTGCACGCTCTCTCGTCTCTCTGACCGGCGAGAGAGCGTACAAACTGAAGAGAGTCAGACCATTGATCTAACCGCCACCCTAATACAAATCACTGCTTGCAGTGCCATCGACGAGACTAGGGATGGCTTCGCAAGAAAAGACTCTCTTCAAACTACACACTCTCACCTATCAGACCGGCGAGAGAGTGTGTGATATGAAGAGACCGTTTCTTGCCAAGCCATGACGAGACTATGAAGGCGTACGGCCTTCAAAATGACACCATACATGATTCAACCAATATGAACAGAACAACCCGAATGTGACAATCTGATTCCGAATTTCAGGCATTTTAGAAATGAATTCCAATTACTCAATTCCGCATTTTCAGGACAATTTCTCATTTAGTATTTTGTTATTTTTTCAGATAAACATTTATCGCTAGATAATCGCGAGATAATAAAAGATACTGAAATATTTTTAAAAATGAAGCCATACTTCCTGATTTACGAGCAAACATAGTACTTCTCCCAATCTCGATACATGCCTCTCCGAACATACAAATTATGTAAATCGTTGAAAATTGCTAGATACATTTCCAAGCTAAAATTGCATGCATCTGCAATGGAATCACTATAGATTTGACGAAACGTTGCAACTTACAATCATTCCAAATAGTCAGCCCAAAGAGCGCTATGAATTCCTCAACTGAAGGTTTCACTCTTCGAATTTTTTTTATTTGCTTTATTGCTCGCCTCATATTGGTAGTGAACTTTCCGAAAGTGTGCTCGATTTCTGAGTGAAGTAGAGATGACAAAAATAACTAACTCTACTGATTCCTTCCTATCCACTTCAACAGGACAATCATCAAGAAACAATCATCAAGAAAAGCTCGAGAGTGCCATCGAATGATGAGAGTGGGGTGTCATTTCTCAAACTCTAGCAGTCGGTGAGTGAGCGTGGAGTGTGATCTCTCTTTCTCGGGCACTCACCCCTTATTGTTATCACTCCAAGCATGACGCTTAATACTCGACTCTTGGCCTGCATGAGTGTATTGCACTAGACACTTGTTATCTTCGGGCTAAAGATCCGCGCGAGAGTGATCTCGCATGCGCTCGCACGAAAAGAAAATTAGTTAGTCTTCTCCAGCTTGCAATTCGTATCTGCTTGGATCCTCCTAATCTTAGCAGCTTTTATAGTTGCAAGTATGCACAAATTCGCAAACAAGTCAATTAAGTTATTTATCTAATGAATACAATGGTGTGATCGAGTAGGAGCCTCTTCACGGGTACCAGTTGAGGTCGACGTTTCCGACAGAGCACGCGCCCTTCACGTCTCCAGAATACTGCAAGAAGTAAATGGAGATGCAGCATGGAACAAAAGTGAAATTATTAGTTTCATGCTCGATCCGCAGGAGAACATTATAACTCACCTGATGAATCGCCGGCGTGCTCCAGCCTCCGAACGGCTTGAAGTTGTTGAAGTTGGCCTGCAATAGCGAAAGAAAATTATTTGATCATTAACGCTCGTTACAGATCGCTGATATCAATATGAAATCCTTCTAAATGTACCGAATATAAGATGTTTCACTCCATCGAACTGCGTACCTGTCCATTGTAGTTCGCCCACCACAGCGGGTACTTGCTCACTCCACTCCAGCTCGAGCCCACTATCGAATCCCAGTTGTTGTTGTTCGAGTAGATACCCAACTGAAAATATCATTTTTTTCCATGATGTATTTCGATTTGTGTGTAATCCACGTGAGGTATGGTGAAAGGTACTCCATACTGAATCCAAACAAATTATAACTGGCTTAGTAGTGATATCTTGCGAGCTCGAAAACTGGTTGAACCTTCGCATTGGCTAGTATATGTGTCGAAATTTCAAAAGTTGTTTTGAGAGCCAACGAGCTGAAAGCATTCGCATGAGCGCTTAAAAAAAGAATTCCTAAATAGCACTTACAGTAACTTTCTCAGCATTGCACTCGGCAACCATATCGAGGATGAACTGCTGGTTCTGAGCCTGTAAGTGGAATAAATGAACCACTTTGCTATTAGGGTGTCCCATAATTTCGTATAATTTTTTCTGAATTTATTTTCACACGAAGCATAAGTCAATGAAACTAATCACCACTCATATCTATTATAGGTCGACCTGAAATATATTTTGCAAGGGATATTTCTTTACATGATTACCTTGTGATGATGGAATAGTAAAAAATGTGCGTTTTTTGGCCCATGTTTTGAAAAGTTGTAATATTATTTCCTTGTAAGTTGCAAAATCCTGGTTTATTGTGAATTAAAGGTAGCAATCATACTTTCAATTGAGCCATTAAAATTGCATCTTTTTGCATTAACCGCCGGAAAACAGCAAAACTTGTTATTATAATATTGTCGAGGGAAAGTCATTTTCAGAATTTTTCAAATTTTCACGGTTGCTTGCTAATCAATCGCCCTCATTTTACGATGTAAATTTGTTTTGAATTATTAATTGTAGTTTGAAACCTTTGTTTGTACCAAAATCGATGACAATTTTACAAACACGCTGAAAAATGCGATTTTCGCAATAAAGATACAGCGCGATTTTGGAAGGCCGGGATAATGTCCAGTAAGTTAATTGTCAACTACAAAGTAACTAGGCATTATAACATGTAGTCACATCTCTTCATAGGAAAGAATTTCACGTTTGGTCATTTTTGATACACAACTTTGGAATCGCACCATTCTTGTAATCATTAAAATTCCTTATCTATATAGCACGGAAATTGAAGAGCACCGATTGCCCAACTCAATGGTATGCACTATTAGTCATTAAGATTCATTGCTTCAAAGAAAGAAATTTTCAAAAAAAATTATACGAAATTATGGGACACCCTAATAATACTCATTGAAAGGATGTTAGCAGATTGGATATAATTTATGGCATCACTCATAAGGAGATACATACATTCGGTTTTTGATCATTCGACCTATTATAGAGTAAAACATAATGTTACCTTATTGGACGGCCAGTTGGAGATCTCGATGTCGAGCCAGAGCGTGCCGAATGAGGCACCAGCATTTTTGAGAGCCTTCACGGTTGCCTGGACCTGCATTGCAATTATTTACATTGTTCCCTTGTGAACAAATAAACAATATCATACCGATTGCTGCTGACGTCATATCACGCCATTTCTGGGTTATGTGAATCCAACAAAACATCAAGAAATGACAAACCTGAGCCTTGGCCGATCCGCAGGAAGACGAGTGACAAGGGAAGAGGTAAGCATCGGCTATTAGACCTTCAAAGAATCAGGTATGTACCAAGAAAGTTAGTGGCCTCACGACAGTGCGTGTTCTGCTAAACCAAAATTAGCTGTCAATGCATTATTCTTAGTTTTTGAGTGTTCATGTAGACAAATTAATCGATCATCTCACCTGCCGACTTTGCATTCTTGATGTTCTGCACTCCAGCGCTGTCGATGGCTCCATTGCTTCTTCCAACTCGCCCGATGTAGAAGGTGTAGCCGGAGTTCTTCAGACAAGTGAACGAGGTGGAGGAAATCGCCTAAACGGTAGCATCCACAGTACCGCCCATAAGTTTCCGGGAACTTGTTGAATTTGTTGTAATTTTTTTGCCCAGGAAAGTCATCATTCTGACACTAAGCTGGAATGTACCAAAGCCATTGGAGATTATGCTCATGATATTTTGGTATGGAGATCACCTAAACGGCTGTCTATTTCCCAGTTTCTTGAAAATCACTCAAACATTTACATCCTTGTATGCCATTGCCTGCCCTATTTGATTAATTAGACCATTTTTTTAAAGTAGAACACCCGAGATTCTCACATTGATAGTGTCAATGCCAAGGGTGGCGGTAGAGAGTGAAACGCCCAGGGCGAGGAGAATGAGAAGAGTGCGGTTCATAACCTGTGACTCAGTCATTACTCAAATATTTTCATGATGCGTTATCTTCCTACATATTTCGGAGATCAAATAAATGACAGAAAGAATGGTGAAATAATAAGAAGGAAGACTGTTGCAGCTTGTAACAGAATGCGTATATATAGCCATAGTGCACAGCACAGTTGTTGTGCTCTGTGATTCTAGTGTGGTTTTATAGTCGCGTCTGGAGCTGGTCCTTGACCGAGCCATGACGTGTTATCAGCCGAGTTCAGAATTCGGATCACAGTCTCGTCATTTTCTCAGCACCTATGGCGAGCGAGAGGGCACGCAGAATGGTGAGATATTTCTTGGCAAGTTTGCATCGTCAACATTTCTATGGTCTATGGTTTTATCAGAAGACAGCAGGGTGACGAGTGAATTGTATTCAAATACATGCTCTGTTAGCTTGCTCCGAAATTTATTTCTGGTTATAGTGTGAAAGTCATTGTCATTGTATCGCTTCATGGTCTGCATACGCTCCACTCAACCAACGGTCATCCAAGACGCTGATTGATGTATGGCTGTGAAGAATTGTGCACGGTTGCGCACTACCTACAATACCGAACAAATGAGCAATTCGAAACACTCACTATCTCAAAGGCTGGCAATTCATATGTCATTGTTGTCCTCCAAACTGATAATATTCGAATTAAAAATCGCGATTTCGTCGAGAACCCTCCAAAATCAAATATAGCACATTGAACGCGTCCTGTATTATTCACCCACTACTCAAAAGCGTGAGAACGTTTTTTTGTTGAAAAATCATGTGCTTGCCACAGGAAAGGAGCGACATTTATAATATAATACAATTCCACATGGGAAAATACAGATCAAGTTGAAAACAGTTGCCAAATCTCAAAACAGTCAAGGAAAATACTCTCTAATAATAATAATTTATCTACGCCCGAGGCGCGACGAAACAGTAAGGTACATGAGTGATCATTCTGGGTCGACAAGCGAGCTGTGAGCGGCGGGTTGCTCTTTCCCTCCCGTCCCTCCCTCCACCCAGTCGCCCAGTCTCCCTCTGCCAGAAGCGTTTGGCCCGCGGCAGTTGCAAGCCTCTACGATGGATCGCCACCTCTACATCGGCTCCATCAATGCGCGGACCCTCGCCTCGAGAGACAAGCAGATCGAGATGGAACTGGCCCTCAGCAAGATCAAGTGGGACATCATCGCAGTGCAGGAATCAAGGATTGTGAGTGTAGGATCCTTCTCTCTCACATCCTCAGGCACTGTGGTATTCCACTCGGGCAGTACCACCGCGTCGCATGGTGTCGCTTTCCTCCTGCGCGCGCATTTGGCGCGAGGAGCCGTGTTTCTTGGCCTCTCTCCCCGTTTGGCCACTCTGCAGTTGCCTCAAGAACGCATTTTCCTGGTCTGCGCCTATGCTCCGACATCCTCCTATGATGATCGGGAGTATGATTCCTTCCTAGACCTAGTCGATGCTGCCCTGCAGAGTGCGCCTAGAGGCTACACGCCAGTGTTGACGGGTGACTTCAACTGTAGAGTGTCGCAAGAGCCTGGTAATGAATCTCATATCGGTGCCTTCGCCTCTCAGTCCCCGAACTCACGTGGCCGCACTTTCACCGAGGCCTGCGTGAGAAACAACCTGCGCGTATGGAACACGTTCCAGAAGAAAAGACAAGGACGACTCTGGACTTGGCGGTCCCCCAATGGCTCGACGTTCTCCCAGATTGATTTCATCGCTGCCCCTGCTTCCGCACGGGTTGTCAACTGTGGAGTAGTGGGAAACTTCGAGTTTAACTCCGACCACCGCCTTGTCCGGATGTGTCTTTCCCTTCCCCGCAAGGCAAAGCAGAAACACCCTGGATCTCCCCCTCTACTCCCCCTCTACTCCCCCTCTACTCGCCGTCTCATCGCAAGTCGCCACCTTCTCAGAGGAAACCCTCGCGATGCGCTCTCCTTCTCGATTGCCTGCAAGACTGCCCGTGTTGCTCTCTGCGATGACATTCGTCGGAGGAAAGAAACGCAAGCCAAGAATGCAGCCATCATGGGAAGAAGCATCGTTCGTGCACAGAGAGATCTACACTCAACCCGGAAGCGTCTTCTCGTCCCCGACCCCATCTCTGGCGCGCTCTCCCATCAAGCGACCACGAGCGAAGTCCAGCGCTTCTACAATACTCTCTACACGTCCGTTGTCGTCCTCCCTCTTGCCGTTCCTCCCTCTGCCGAGCCCCTTCCACCCTTCTTGGCTGATGAGTGTCGTGATGCTCTTTCTTACCTCAAGAGTGGCCATTCCCCTGGTTCTGACAAGGTCCTTCCTGATATGCTCAGCCTATCACGTGAATTCCTTGCACAGCCATTGGCCGATCTTCTGAACCACCTTGTGGCAGGTGATACTGTCCCCGAAGGCCTCGTTGAAGCTGTCGTCTCCTTACTGCATAAGAAAGGAGACACTACCAACATCAGCAACTACAGGCCCATTTCCCTCCTGACAGTCACCCTGAAGAGTATCACTCGGGTGATCATGAAAAGAATCGAAGTGTCACTCGATGAGTCCGAGTCCCTCACCCAATCTGGATTCCGCAAGGGGCACTCGACTCTCGACAACTTACACGCCATTAAGCAACTCGCAGAAAGGACGCATGAATACAGTATCCCCCTGTATCTTGGTTTCGTCGATTTCACCAAGGCCTTCGATACAGTTGAGTGGAGTGCCGTCTGGCAGGCTCTCTGGAAGGCTGGAGTGCACCCTACTCTCGTTCACCTTCTTCGGCGCCTCTATGAGTCGTCTTCGACCCTCATCAGAGTGAACGAAGATGTGGTCCCCGTGCAAGTGAAGAGAGGAGTACGGCAGGGTGACACTCTGTCCCCACGTCTCTTCAACTCTGTCCTCCGCCTCGCAATGGACGACATCGACTGGGAGGACTGCGGACTTCGGATTGATGGAAGACCTCTCTGTCATCTGGAGTACGCCGATGATGTCGCCCTCATTGCCAAGAACCGTCCCGAAATGGAGAACATGCTAAGGAAGCTGGTAGAGGCCTGCTCTCGAGTCGGACTGGAAGTGAATGCTTCCAAGACAGTCCTCCTCACATCCTGCACCACCACTCGATCGCCCATCGTAATCAACAATCAAGTGTTCTGCTTCGCTGATTCAGCCACCTATCTTGGCGGGAAGATCTCTCTCCCCCTTGATCCCTCTGCCGAACTGGAACACCGAATTCGATTGGGTTGGGCTGCATGGAGCAAGCTTTCTCATCTACTCGCCAGCCGCATTCTCCCCATGAAGACAAAGAAGCGTCTCTTCGACAGCTGCGTCAAATCTACCGTGCTCTACGGGAGTGAGACGTGGGCTCTACGATCAAGTGACAAGGAGCGTCTTGACGTCACACTAAGGAAGATGGAGCGGAGAATGGTCGGAGTGACTCTCAAGGACCGAATGAGAAATGAGAGACTACGGGAGATCACTGGAGTACGCGACTGGAATAAGGAGGCCCTCAAATGCAAAGCAAAATGGGCGCTGAAGTTACGGGAGATGCGTGTCAACCACTGGACGCGTGCGACTACTGTGTGGACGCCCTACAATCGTGCACGCCCTCAAGGCCATCCCAAGACTCGATGGCGTGATGACCTCAGGAGAGCCATCGGACCCCATTGGTGGAGCGCAGCCTATGAAGAATATGGCCCCATCCTCACCTGAGCACTACTGCCTGATGTGATAAATAAATAATAAATAATAATAACATGAGTGATCAAATAGCAAGGAAATGGGAATTGACTCTCAGTAATTATTGAGTGCGAGAAAGTATGGCGATTAAGGGGTGGTTCAGTAATCGGCGCTTGAATACTCGTATGTTGGGGTCGGTTCGAATTTCTTCAGGGAGTTGGGAATACCATCTGGATGTTCTAACAGGAAAGGAATGAAATCTAGAAGTGCTAGTGGTCAGTTCGATATTGATACCAAATGTTGATGTTCGATCTCGCTGGTCTCGTTGAGGTTTGTATACATAGAATGACGAACGGGGAATAATAGTGGATCCAGTCATAATCATATGAGTCATACAAATATCACCTATGACTCTCCTCTCAGTAAGCGGGCGCAGGCCAAGAAGTTTCAAACGATCAGGGTAGGAGGGTAGAGAAAGAGGATAGGAAGGAGAGGGGAAGCAACGATAAAAGACTTGACGGGTGAAAATATGTTGAACTTTCTCAAGAGTTTCAATGTCAGATAAGTAATGAGGATTCCAAAAAGGAGAAGCAAAGTCAAGGAGGGGAAGGACATACGCTTTGTAACTACGAAGAAGGATGGTGGGGCAGTTGAATGGGAGGGCTTTGAGAAGCAACTTAGAGGTGGCTTTCTGAGCACGGTTTCTAATAGAGCAAGAATTCTTGAGGTCAGAGCGGACTTGAACACCTAGATCACGGACGTTATTCTCGAGGGGTAGCTGAATGGAATTAATATTGTAGCGAGGGGAGGATTGTTTGGAGCCTATACGAAGATGAGAGCATTTAGAAGCAGACAGAGACAATTGGTTGAGTTGGGTCCATTCAAAGAGGCAATCAAGGGCAGATTGAAATTCAGAAGTAATAGCAGATTTGGTCGACTTATTGTAGGAGATATACAATTTGACATCATCAGCATAACATTGGACGGATACGTTGTGAAACTTGGATAGGAGACGAGAAAGATCAGCTAGATAGATGGAGAAGAGAATAGGTCCTAGGACACTGCCTTGTGGTACTCCTGAGAGGATGGGGAAGGGGTCGCTAGTCACGGAGGGCAAACGAACGGAGAAAGTGCGGTTGGATAGAAAGGAGTCGATCCATGATAGTAGATTACCATGGATACCGTAGTGAGATAATCGAGCAATTAATTTAGGGTACGGAACAACATCGAAAGCGCGAGTGAAATCAATGTACACTACATCAGTTGTAAGCTTTTTAGAGTGAGAAGTAGTCCAATCATTTTGACAAGTCAATAAATTTGTAATAACACTAGCACCAGAACGGAAACCGTGCTGGTTGGAAGGGAGGATATTGAAGCGAGAGAGGTGACTATTGAGGTGGTCTTTGATGAGACGTTCCATGGTCTTAGCAGCAGGAGAAATGATAGAGATGGGTCTATAAGAGGAGGGAAGGTTGCTATCTTTACCCGGCTTAGGAATGGGAGTAATAAGGGAATGTTTCCAAGCTGATGGGACAGTCCCAGAAATGAGACTGAGGTTGTAAATATCAGCTAAGGGGGTAGATAGAGCATATGCACACTTAGAGAAAATAATCTGAGGAATGCCATCATAGCCTGTAGATCAAGATGGGGACAATTTGCGTAATGCTTTGTAAACCGCATGAGGGAAAAGGGTGAATAGAGAGAGTGAAGGAGAGATGGGTAAGGAGGAGAGAGGGGGGAGAAGGCCATCATCTAAGGTGAAATGAGAAGCGAATTCAGAAGCAAGTAAATTAGACTTAGAAGAACTATCATAAACTGGTTAATTATCAGATGAAACTAGTTCAGGTATAGATAGCTTAGGTTTTGTGAGAGAATAAATATGGCGATACAAATCTTTAGAACGAGCTAATTTCTTACGGGTAGAGTAACGAGTCCATTTGTCAATCTCGAAAAGTAATTTCTTACTACAATGGTCAAAAAGAGTTCTAACAGCCGGGATATGAATCTTAGCGAATAATTGATCACGATGCTTAATTAAGCGAGTAACGTGGCTTGGATATGAAAGAGAGGGAGGTCGAGGAGTACGGTAGGGGACAAAGAGGTCAATAGCTGAATGAATTGTAGAAGAGAAATGGTTATACACGGAATCGATATCAGGACAGTCACGAAATAAGGATAACCAGTCAGTAGATAGAAGGTGGTTGGACAGAGCTGGATAATCGACACGAGAGAAGTCTCGAATTAAGGGAGGTTGAGGTGGGGATTGAGGAGACGAAAGGGAGAATGAAATACCAGAATGGTCGCATGAAGGGAAGGGAGGAATAGCGGAAATGGCCGATACTACGGTGGGATCGTTACCTAAGACCCAATCGATACATCTAACGCCGCGCGTTGGAAACATGTAAAGATGAGAGAGATTTGCAGATATAATGAAATCACGAAATACACGATCAGCGGGAGTAGGAATGGTACAAAGGGAATCTGAGTTAAAATCACCGGAAATAATGATGGGGTGTGGAGACGATGCATGGATGTCTGATAAGCAATTAATGAGGGAGTCGGTCTTGGAAATGGAATAGCTAGGAGGACGATAGACTAGACATAATCTAATGTATGCACTCGAGCGGAAAAGGTCGATACAGGTAATCTCGTGTTCGGTGGAGGGAAGGGATACTGTGGAGAAAGAGAGGTAATCACGAAGAATGATGCAGGTTCCGCCACCACGGGAGGATCGATCAGAGCGAATAATGGTGTACGGTAGAGATCCGATAATGAGAGATGATGTGGTCTTGCTTGATAGCCATGTCTCAGTTAGGAATATGATATCAGGTTGGGTTGCGATGAGGAATGAGCGGAAAGCATCGAGCTTATTAACGACTGAACGGATATTGAAATAGTGGCATGATAAGGAGGACATCGCTGGCTCGGGCTGAGCTAGTTTAAAGAGGGGCGACTGAGTTGGGAGTAGTAGTGATGGGTGTGGTGGGAGCAGAATCGAGGAGGGAAGGCATTTTGGGGAAGAGCGACTGAGTGGTGGCGGAGGGAACGAGAGTGGGATGGGCGGGAGTGCGAGACTTATCGTAGTTTTGGGAACGAGGGTGGCGGAGAGACTTCTTCATTGCTTCAAGTTGTGACTTCTCGATGAGTGAGCCCCCGTAGATCAACATGTCCTTTCCGTCTGCTATCATCGACCGTTTCTTCACTCGCAATTGGTAGGCGGCTTCACGCTCAGCCTTGGTCATAGAGGGGCGAACATACACATTGGAGAAGTTGGCAGTAACGGTGCGGGAATGGGACAGGAAGGAGATCTGGGCGGAGCGGGAATGGAACATTATTTTGAGAAGGCGGGGGCGGTTATCCCTTCTCTCACCCATTCGGAAAACAGCAGCCGGTCTATGCTCCAGCTCAGCGAGGTCTAGCATGTCGATGACTCTGGCAGTGTCATCCGACAATCTCTCACTGGCCTTCGTCGCAGTAGACTCAGGGAGCCCTTGAACCACCACCGAGCGAATCCTCTTGTCCCTCTCAATGGCATCATCGATCGAGGTGGTCGATCTAGCCATTAGCTCTTTCATCTGTTGGGCACAAGTACCGAGCAGCAGAGCGAGGGAACTTCCCTTCTCATCATGAGAGAGGGAATCGAGGTATCTGCCAATACCTCGAAGGAGTTCACCCGGATCGGGAACAGAGACCGGCAGCATTTCGTCTAGGGCAGAGGAAGGGGAGGGGAACTTACGCTTAGTCATTAATTAATAAGAGGGAGTGAAAATATACAATAGAATTAGAAGAAAAACGAAACAAGTGCTAAATAGTCACGTAGTATCGATTGGGTCGCGCGAGAGAGAGGAAGAGGTCACCCTATCGCGGCGAGGGAAGAGAGGAGAGTGAGGGAAGAGAGGAGACTCTCTCTCTCTTTTCCCACTTTTGCCGATCAACTTGACACTCAGGTAATTCAACCTGTTCTGGCAAAAATGATCGGACGGAATTGGGGTCATTCAAATTCACTTTCAAATTCACTGATCAGGTAATTGTCCTTTGTTACCTGATCAGATAATTCTGAGCTCTTTGCCTTATTCGCACAAATTGAGTCGTTGAAACAAAACACATTCGGCATTTTGACGAGCCGATTGACCGGGAACATCGCCCATTGTTGCGAGAAATGTGGGATCAGGCGCCCCGGGATAATGAGTTTCAAGCGGCACGGCCCCTAATTCGTCGACATTCGCGAACACCTGTCCGCCTAATGGGTCTCATGCAGAAAAAATCAAATTCAAACATCAGGCATCATGTAAATTTTTGAATTTAAACATCGTTGAAATGGATTTGCGCATCATAATTGACGCAAATTCAAATTTCAAGAAACTAAACAAAGAAATGGACAAAAATTACAATATTTTCTAGTGGGTGTAGTTAGGCTGACCGGTGGTCACGATTGTCGATGAATTAGGGGCCGTGCAAGCGACCTAGGCACCACCTGAAAATGGAAATCCTGGTATCCATGTGATATTAATCTATCCAAACTGAACTGTTTAGACAGTTAAATTTTAGATATGTTAATCTTTTAGAGATATATCTTGACAACTATAGTTTAATCTGAAAATTAATCAATGAATTTGAATGATTTGTTTACAGGCTGGTTCCCTTGAAAAAAAAAATATATATCTAACTTCATCGTTGAACAAATTCTCAAAAATATAATATTCGGTTTTACAATATTTGCTAAACCATTTTCGATATGGCTTATAAGCCTCACTTTGAATGAAGGGGTTCACAAGCACCATGAATTTCACCTTTCTTCTCTATCAGCTTCTTCGTGTTTTTATCTGCCCAAGAATTGGATGCTTTCGCAAAGAATTCAAGAAGATCGATACATTGTCAGTTAAATCAACACTTCTATCCGGTGACAAATCATTGTGAAGAATCTGCGAGAATGCAGGAATAGAAAAACTATTATGGTGCCCTAATTTTTGAAACGGCACTGGTCGGATGAGAACTTTGACATCATGCCGAATTTGATATGTCACATGCACAATGACTTCATAGTGCTCATCCGACCAAGTTCCCTTTCACATGCAATTGTTACAGATGGTTCTTTATTTAGAAATTGGAAAATAAAAATGTTTCAGATGATCCATCCCGTCAAATGCGCACCGTGCGGTTATTTCTTTTTAAAGAGTGCGCTGAAGGATGCATGATCCCATTTCTAAGTGGAAAGTACGAGATAGACGAGCGCTGTTACTCGTCGTGCTCGAATAAGAAGCGAGCAAGTAAACATTTGCCGTGTACTCGAAAGTGTAGCTTAGTAGACGGTCAACGCGTGAATGCTGCCGACAGAGCATGCATGCACAAATGTCACTCGAAATGATGACAATACTTCATACTAATTAAATGTATATATTAATAAATATTTGATTTGAATCGTGTTTTGACCTCTAACAAAAACATGAAGAGTGATATAAATCTCGGAACGTAATAATGAACGCAATTTCAAGTCCGCAGCCGCAAGAAAGGAACTGCACAATTATCAAAATCTGTCATAGGTCAACATACGCATGCTCAATAGCACTAATAGCACAACATGGCGTATTTATTCAAACATCACTGGTCTTACTTCACATATCATCAGAGAAAAATGCTCATTCGTGCCAGCCGCCAGGACACAAACATTTCGCGCAAATTTTTGCGAATTCTTGTTAATCCCACTCATTCACTCCTTATCTGAGCTCTTGCGATGTCCTCTTGGGAATATCTTACCATCGATAAAATTCCGGCTGATGTCATCAGAAAAATATTCAAAGTGGGACTGGAGTCATTCGACGACTGCAGATTGGTGATTTTTTAAAAATTTTTATGTTTTAAATAAATTAAACTTGATTGTTCGCTTTTTGCATGAACAACAACGCCGCTCGCTTATCAAATGGAGTGCTAACAAACTATTTGAGCAATCGTCTGACTCTCTTCAGTTTGGACGCTCTCTCGTCTCTCTGATCGGCGAGAGAGCGTGCAAAGTGAAGAGAGTCAGACGATTGCTCAACTATTTTCATAGATATCTCAACTATGGAATACACTGGCCATCGAACATCTCAGTTATGCCAATAACCTTCCCGTAATCAAGGTCGTTCGAATGGAACCTACTATTGTCCCTGGATATACTCTTCTTAAAATTCGACTTCCACTACGGCAACGAAAATTTTTCGGTGTCCACAAATGGGAAATAATACATTTTTCTGACATTGATGTAAGTGTGTTACCACGATCTTGCAAGATATGTCAAATCGGCGTTACAAACGAGGATATTCGATGATTTATATTTACTCGTTGCGAAATACTGCAGACCTATGCTCCCTATCCTCACCCCCTATAGATCCCTATTCCTATATTCATATCCTCACCTAGCGTCAACGCTTGAAGTGATAAATATTGATTGATTTATTGAATACTGCAGGCATTCGACATGGGTACGATTGTTCCATATCGAAACATGGACAACGACATAAATATCATGCGCAACATCACTCGGCTTTTTGCTCGTAGTTCGAGAATAAAACGACTGGAAATGGGGATCGGCTGTGCAATGGAAATCGACTCCCTCCGCCTTGGTCAACATATAGAAACCACTGTAGAGGAACTGGTATTTGACAAAATCATGTTACTTGGATATGCAATGCAAGTAACATTATGTATTAAACATTTAATCCAAATATTTGAAGGCCAATAATCCAGAAAGTATCACTATTCTTCAATGCTAAGCGAGTAGTTGTAGCGGCAACGATATTTCTATTCTCGGTTATGGATTTCATATGTGAGAAAACATTAATCAATAAATCACAAAATTGTAGCAGGAATACAGTGTTTTGGCAAGTTTTTTTTTAAATATAAAAAGCGCATATTCCAAAAATGAAATAACATATTTGTTCTGTTTTTCAATTATTTTTTCAATGAATGATTTTTTTTCAATTTTTTTCCTTTAAAAATAGTATTTATAAATAAAATTTCCTATTCGAGGTACTACCCTTATGTTTCACGAATAAAGATCGAAGAAAATAAATCGAGAAATACATCGAGACATGCTAATGGGCCACGAACTAAGTAGTGATGAGATTTAAAATTGCAGATTCTTTAGAAATACACACGTTCATCAACACGATTATGCAACGTATTTCATCAATACAGTTTATTTTAATTAATAAATTAGTAGTAGCTCAATCGCAGCTAAAGCCGCAATGGGAGACGCAGGTGACTTATTTTGTGCAAATGTATTGCTTAGGGTAATAAAAAAAACGGGGAAAATGTTTGCGTGCATGGATTTTAATGGTTCACTAGTTGAAATTTATATTTCATAAAAAATAACGTTAAACTATATAAATGCCTAAGAGCTTAGGGCTGGCTACTGACCTCAGAATGGAAATACATTTGAGGTGGATAATCTGCAAAAACTTTGGGAGTGAAGACGAATATCGAATTTGAAGATCTCGAAGACATTCAGTATATTCAAGTAGTTTTGGAAACTCAACATTTGCTAACAATTAATGTTGGTCTATATATTATGATAAGCAGTATTATATTTCATATTTAATGCGTTCTATATCACGTTCTATGTTGATAAACAAATTTACATTAAAAACTCTTCAATCTATCATTAGTCCGCCTATTTTTGATCATACATTTCGAAATTCGATGAACATTTGGAGTATTTATTTTCCATTAATAGGCTAAGTCATCTGTCAAATATGACATCAGAGTTTGAATATGAGACACTTTCAGATAAAACTGAGCAATTCAACCTATAGGCCGTACAGCGAAAAATGAAGTTGCAATATTGATATATATGAAGATGCCTGATTAATGGCGAAGGAGCGAGATTGTGACACTATTCAAAGGGAAGGGAGATACTTTGACAATTACCGAGGAATTATGTTGATCTCTCATTCGATTAAGATCCTTGAGAGATGTGTAGACAGAAGATTGAGGGAATTGATGGATCTCAACCCTTCCCAATTTGGATTCGTTCGCGGCTCGTCCACCTCAGAGCCAATGTTTTTATTGAGTCAGCTGGTTGAAAGGGATACAGAGTTCAGACAAGGACTGGCTGCGGTGTTTGTAAATCTAGAGAAAGTGTATGATCGGACGCCACGAAGGCAAATATGGAGGAGCCTGCGAGACAAGGGAGTACCGGAATTGTATGTGAAGCTGATTCAACAGATGTACAAGGATGGAGCAGCCTTTGTGAGAACTCCATTCGGTCCAACAGAAGACATTACAATCAGAGTGGGTGTTCACCAAGGAATCGTTTTAAGCCCCTTGCTATTCACTGTCGTCCTCGAGTCGGTTCTGGGAGACTGTACGGGGAGTGCACCGTGGTGTCTGGCTTATGCTGATGATCTGTGCTTAGTTGACACAGATGTTGCAGCACAGGAGAGTAAGATGCATGAGATACAGAGGCGGCTGCAGGCGGGAGGACTCACGTTAAATACGAAGAACACGAAGTTTTTGGTGATTTGTGGAGGAAATGGAGTCATGAATGATGTGAATGGTGAACCGATAAAGAGAGTGAATGAATTCCGGTACCTAGGATCGATGATTGATGAGAACGGTGGATCTGAAAGAGACGTTAGTAACATAATTCGGTGTGGCTGGGCACAGATTCAACGCATGTGCAGGAATATTGCATGATAAGAGAGAGAGAATGCGTTTGAAAGGAAAGGCGTACAGGACGAATATCCGTCCAGCGATGACGTATGGAAGCGAGAACTGGGCGATGACAGTGGCATTGGAAGAACGATTGAGTGTGACAGAAATGAGGATGGCTCGGTGGATTTGCCGAGTAAAAATCTCAACTTCTCTCAACTTCCCGATGTCATTCGCACTGCCCCCAACATCCGACCTTTCTCACCTGAATGACTCAGGAGAGTCCCCCCCCCCTACAATCATTATGTGTTCACGGTATCGTCGCGCCTCGGGCGTAGATAAATTATTGAATTATTATTATTAAAAATAAGAGACCGAGTGAGAAATGAAAGAGTTAGAGATATGCTCGGAATCGCGCCAATTGTTGAGAAAGTGAGGGAGAAAATATTGCGATGGTATGGACATATGAAGAGAAGGGACCGAGATCACACATGCCTAAAGATCCAATTATATCAACCACCAGGGAGAAGACCAGTGGGAAGACCGAAGATGACTTGGATGAGATGCATCCAGCAAGATTTTGCAAGTAAGGGGTTGACTGAGAGACACGCACTCAATCGTGACCTATTTAGAGAGCGAACTGCTCATCCAGACCCCGCTTAGCGTGGAGAGGAGGAGATGACGATGCGAGGACTACACCAAGATGAAGAATTGAATAAGAATGTTTTTTCCGTTCGTTTCTTTGTTGTTTTATTGTACGACCCCTATTGTTTTCTTTTTCGACCTGGATAAAAATGATGATGATGATGATGATGATGATGAAGAGCAACGTTTTACTGAAATCACTAAAACACAGCATTTTCATAGATTCGATGGCAGTTGACGTATCACACCACATGTCCGGGTGGAGACATACACGCTTACTAAAATGTATCACCAAGATATCAACTAAAATCATGAAAAAAATGCGTCGTCAATATCATTGAAGGAAATTTCGGCCTTAACTCCAGTCACTTCAAGATTATTCATAACATTCTGCAGGATATCGCTTTACAGATTGAAAATGAGCATATTTCACTAAGCCGGACGATCACCGTCAAATCACCGTCATCACGTAATCACGATCACCGGCAAATTGTGAGAAAGTTAGATAATGCGTAATAAATGTCATTGAAATGTGAAATATAAATTATTTATTTCAGACAGCATAATTGCACAATCCAATCGAAAATTATTAGAGGGTGTACCATTGAGAATAACACCACCATCCACTCCATGGTTGAGAGCCAATTTGCTGACATCTGACCTGAAATTGAATAATGTTTTTAAATACAATTGATTTGTGCAGACCTGAAAAAAGGGTAAATTAGAAACTCACTTGATAGCAGCGATGTAAAATGTATTGTGTAACGAGGTCTTCAGTTGAATTTCCATCTTGCTAATCTGAACTGATACCAAACACTTGCACAGCGCATCAAATTGTTCAATGCTCAAGTGATGGACTTTGAGTACGTCAATTCGAGAACACAACTCTAATTTTCTCCTGATATTGTCTCGAGGTTTCGGCAAACACGAAACAACCGACACGCAACGTTCCTCGAATTTTCGAACTGCTGCCCTGGCAGCGTAAACGTTGAACCCATTTTCTGTGGTTAGGTACATGTGAAAAGTCATAATTCCTAACACGATAAACGATAACAACAGACCAATTAATGACAAGACCAATTCCAAGATACTAGCAATCAACGTCGATATCGCATATACGACAACACCATAGAATATGATAAACAATATGAAAAACAATACTTCAAAGACTGTATAAGGGAAATCATATAAGGCTGTTGCAAAGATAACGACCATAAGGCTATAGGCTCTACTTTGACAACAAAATGCGATGAATTGAGTAAAGTGACGATTGAGAAAAGACGTAACCTGAACTAGCATATCTCTTGACTTTTCAAACTTTGTTTAAGGATAGCTTCGCAAGTAATGATTGTCTTGATCCTACACAACGAGGTTTCACTTTTCAGGTAATTTTGCGCCTCTTTCGAGCAGGTTTCAGATTCGCTAATTAGCTGTTGAGCTCACAACGAGATTTCCAATTGAAAACTACTTAATATAGCTCAAAATTAGCTGGAAATTGAAACCCTATTGTAGACACTATTTCCCCAAATCTCATCATCGACGATAGAGAACACATAATGAAGAAACATTGCATCACTCTTACAATGCACCGCAACGACTTATCGTGGTACAAAATTATCTCTTGCGAAGCCATTCTTAATGTCGATACTAACCTCGCCGTAAATATCCCAGTTTCGCAGAAGACGCATTGAAGGAGTTGCGACGCCGACAATCTATAGAGATAGTTAGGGATAGCTACACAAGCAGTATTCTCGTCATTCCGTGATATGCATTCAGAATCGTTCGAGAGCGTACGTAGAACTAAGAGAGTCGTTTCTTAGTCGGCATTCGATCTGCTCAGTTTACTATGGTTTTTTTCCGGTAATTTTTGGGTCATTTTTGTATGGGTTTCACGTGCACTAGATAGCTGATAAGCGTATGAGCTGTGTAGCACACCTGAAACGTACCCGAAAATGAGCCTAAATTACCTGAAAATTAAAACCTTAGTGATTCTACACAGGCGATCACGAGCATATTAGTCATCGCCATTATTGATTGCTCCTTCATTGTTTCATAGAGCGTAAAAATAGTATAGATGCTCACATTACGTTCCATTCCGTCCTGACTCATGCAAGTTCTCTCCCAATCCGATACGTTGAAATATTCCAAATATCTGGCCAAAATTATCAATTCGATCTTCACATCGTTTTCTATGTCGGCACCTGGTCCAATTTCAACAACTTTGATCGGCCTTTTAGTTCCAAGATATTCTAGCACAAGACGATTCCACGTGTGATTTATCTAAAATGTTGCAGCACAGTCTAATTTGTTTAAAATAAATGTATTACATTAATCAGAGATTGCTTAATTAGCATAATGAACAACCGACTAGTCGCATTCTGCGTGATTGTCCACTTGGAATGATCCTTCTGCTGATATCCGGAGGGAAACTAGAGAGTGATAGTGCATTGAAATCTACAGTCATCACGGTGCGTCACTGGTTGAATGGCTCGATTGACAGGTTGACTGGGATAAGGACGCAATTTCTAAGAATAGCGCTATTTTTTTCTCTTCTAGCGGCTGGCACGAAGGTGTACTACTGGCATACGTGGAACACAATCATCATGTGTCGACCTTTCATTTGCATGAATACCAATATAGCGTATTTAAGTAATTGTCAGTGCGCGGGCCTCGTTTTAATCCGTATTGATGAGCGGTCCCCCATCTGAATGGAAATACAATATCTTATAGTTGGAATTCGCGAGAGCACCAGCTATATTTTGAAAGGGATACTGTAAAAAATAATCCATTCTCGCGGGCTGTTATCCTAAATCGTTTCCCACCTCTATTCAAGCCTTTGCATTCATTATTATTCATACGCAGGCTGGGTACATCCCCCTCTACCTGGACCTGTCAACTTCCCGCGGGAGATGTCAAAAGATTGATTGAGATGGGGACACGGCTAATCTCGTGTGATCGGGAAAGGGGTGATAAAAGGAGAGAGTGAGTGAGGGAGAGAGATGGACGAATGGGGGACTAATCTCAGGCTTAGTAGTTGCACAACAAAACATGGAGAAGGAGAAGAGGAGAAGGGCAAAAGGCAGAGAACGGAGCGATTCAGTGCTTATTAGAGTTCGTAATTCGGGTCGCCGTCTCTTCATTCTACACACTCTCTAGACCGGTCGATCGGCGAGAGAGTGCATAGAATGAAGAGACCGTGGCCTAATTTCTCAAACTCTAGTGCTTACCAATATAGCCTCCGCGCTTTGGCGAAGCCCATACGAACTCCGCCAAGAAGTAAGAGTTTGCTGGAGAATGCATTTAACACATCGTTGAAATTCCAAAAGATAACATGATTTATTTCAGCCAGATTTGTAATTATTCAAAGTATAGAATAGACCACACCCCGTCAAGAGGGGAAAAAGCTCATTTGCGTGGCAACGCCAATCCCATTCATTCCGGATTAACGAGACAAGGGAGCGGTCTGAATTGCAGGGTTTTTCACACTAAAATGAACGTAGCTAAGGAATAAAGAGGAAATTGAAAATTCTGTCCCATCAGATTGTGCGCAAAGGGTTTGTGCACCGTTCTGCACAATCGCCATGTTGATAGCTTGATCCTCCTCTGAGGAGTAGGGTCTGAGGTGCGCAAAACAGTCGTTTTTAAGCGATTTTACGGACTTTCGAGCACTCTAAGGAACGTATCTAAGGAATAAGGAGGAAATTGAAAATTCTGTCCCATCAGATTGTTGCCAAAGGGTTTGCGGACCGTTCTGCACAATCGCCATGTCGATAGCTTCATTCCCCTCTGAGGAGTAGGGTCTAAGGTGCGCAAATCAAGGCTATATTCATCGAAATTTCGTATGTTTAATCGAAAAAATATAATAAAGTATCCAGATGTTATTGGGCAATTTCAAATTAGGATGTGTTTCACCTCGGAACGACCACGGGAGAAATGCGACGTTATTGAGTTCAAATCAATCTGGATACGCTTCACAACAATTTCATGAGGTTGGGCATGAAGTAAAGGTGAATTGTGAGATATTCCATAAACCGATTCAAGGGCTGGTAATTGATCATAGTGAGAGAGCGAAATCGAGCAGAAAATCGATCTGCCACGCAAATGAGCTATTTTCCCCCTCTTGACGGGGTGTGTAGACTAATTGTTACAATTCAAGCGATTATGATAGGATACGACCATTGAAAAGTATTCAACCATCCACTCCGTGTTTAAGGGCCAGTTTTCTCACATCAGACCTGAAATTGAATACTATTTGTAAAATTCTAAATTACCAAAGAGTGAATTTTTACTCACTTAATAGCATCGAAGTAAAATTGATCGCATTTCGAGGTGTCCAATCGCAATTCCATCTTGCCAATTTGAACTGATCCCAAACACTCGCATAATGAATCAAATTGTTTAACGCTGAAGTGATTGACTTTGAGAACGTCAATTCGAGAACACAACTCTAGTTGTTTCCTGAATTTGCCTAGTTGTTCCGGTAAACACACCGAACAATGGTCCAGGAATCGACAAATTAATGCCTTAGCAGTTCCAACGTTGAACTAAATTCCGTCGAAAGTTGTTAGGAATAGGAGAAAAGTCACAATTATTAGAGCCAGGTGTATTAACAAAAGAAAAGAAACTACAAACAATGCAGGTGAAGAAGCTATGACACTGACAATACACACAATTATTAGAACAGCAGTTGAGTTCAAAAGTGATAGAAATAGGGCAACGGCAAAGAGCATAGAGGTTATGTTGAGTACAGCTAGTCCAGTACTTTGGTAGCAAAACGCGGTGAATTCTTCAGCATTACGAATGATAAAAGCTGCAGTCTAAAAAAACATTACTCTACGATTTTCAACACGCATCGGTTTTTTTATTTTTATTTTGAATTGGAGGAACTAGGTTGGATGATCACCGTCTGATGATAGCCTTCCGGACCTTTCGAAATCAAGAAATGGACCGTTCAGTAGAATTTCCGCAGAAGCATTTTTGACTCTTGGGTAAACTACATTTGGGCAACCTACTGTGGGTACAGGCTGTTTTATTAGAGATTGCATCGCAAGGAATGGCTCACTTCATTAAACACACTCTTTCTTCGACGAAAGACTGCACCGAATGACGATTTTGTTTTTTTTTGTTTTTTTGTATTTTTTTCTTCCTTTTTCTTAGATTGGCACTCACCTCACTAATAATATCGCTGCTTGGGCGAATACGCATCGAAGGTGAAGCGACGCTGATAAACTGCAGTTATAATTATGGCTATTTTCGGTCGCAGAAAACTGCTCTGGTATATGTCGCACAAGTTTAAAACAAGTGTGTCTACAACTTGTAAACAATTGTGCGCCTCCCCTACGTTCAAGTCAATTTAGAACTTGTAAACTAGTCTGAATGAATAATTTTCACGGTGTAAAGACTCAATCATACTAGTGTACAAGTTGTAAATCGACTTGAGCGTTGGGGGTGGACACAATTGTTTACAAATTGTGCATACACTTGTTCTAAACTTTTGCGACCTATACCAGAGTGACGGGTGACTCTCATCATTTCCCGAACCCCCTAACCAGACGGCCTGTTGAGAGAATCCGGGGAAATGAACAGAGTGATCCCTCGACCTTTTGCGACAATAAACTCACATTATCTGTCCTGACACATGCTAGTTCTTGTCCAGTCCATTACACCGAAATATCCCACATGCCTGTCCGAAATGGCCAATTTGATCTTCACTTCTTGTTCTTTGTCGGAACCAGGTCCGACATCGACAACTTTGATCGGCCTTTTCCTTCCAAGATACTCAAGCACAAGGCAATTCCATGTTTGATGTATCTGAAATGCTCGAATCGATAGAAACCATATAAAATTGATTGAAATACAATTTTTAAAAAATAATGATTACATAATTATAATTAGAAACTCACTAGTCGCATTCTACGAGATTTACCACTCGGAATGACCCTTCGTATGATGTCCGGAGGGAGAGAAGAGATAGATAGATCACTGCCACCTACAGCCATGGGGGATCGCCTCAGATTGAATGATGCAGCTGACAGGTTGCTTAGCTCGTGACACTGGTCCATATAGATGGATCAGCGTCACGAGCTCCACCCACATGTTCATGGTACGATAACCCTCAAATGCGATGCTGAGGGATCACTAGATTATGTTTCGCATCCACATCTAAAGTTCGATAGAGAGGAAAGGATAATATTTATTCATGACATACAGCACATTGGAATGCACTGGTATGGCCGAGGGCAATGCACTTGACGGAGTATGGGGTGCGAAAAATCAACCTGAATGATAGTGTTGCAGGTTCGAATTCGCGATACCCTCTGGTGTCTCTCCTCACTCGAACTTGTGCACTAGCGAGAGGTCAACCCTCTTTCTCTAGTTGAACCTCGCACTATCCTTGCCAGACTGTTCGAACTTCGCACTCCTATCGAATCTTGCTTCACCGGATCCCTTCCTTTTCTCGCTCTCCCTCCCCTTTTCAGAGGAGAAGAGGGTGATGCGAAGCTCGATGGGAGTTGAAATCAAACTTGATCCTGCAATCCTACTGGATGATCCTACTGGAGGCCTGTGTGTTGGTAAGGTTTAGGTGGCACATATGCCTGCTCCCACTCGTTGAAGCTGCCCTCATCCTGCTCTTTTCTGTTTGGCACAGGCTACATAAAATAGGGTTTGATTATCTTTGTATTTTCTCGATTCTCTTCTCCCACCCCTCACTCTTCCTTTCCGAGATCAAACAAGTGTGTACGATCTCCCATGACAAAAGTTTCGCGGTATCGGGATCGAATCGGCGATTGTCCATCAAAACCGTACAGTATTATCATTTGTCCAAACATGTCCCCTTGCCCGTACAGAACTGCAATATGGAACAATCGTCTGACTCTCTTCAGTTTACACGCTCTCTAGGCTATCTGAACTACGAGAGAGTGTGCAAACTGAAGAGAGTCAGAGCATTGCTCGCAATATGTACAGGTTGCGTACAACCTCCGTCTGCTTCCCACTGGAGGTCTCAATAGAAGGAGATAAAGGGGACACGGCTAATCCCATGTGATCAGGAAAGCAGTGGTAAAGGGAGAGAGCGAGGATAAATGGGGGAATAATCTCGGGCCTTGTGGTTGCACTACAAAAGATGACACCTGGGATCGTGGAAAACATTAGACAGATAGCGTGAGAACCAGAGATCAGAAATACTGCGCTTAGTGAAAAACGGCTGCGCGCTTTAGCCAAACCCGCGAGAAATTCATCAATCGTAAGTGTTATACGCTGAAAAGTCGTTCAATTTTTAAAAATAATGAAATTTATTTCAGGGAATGTGTATGTAGGGCAAATATTAACAATGAAATTGAAATTATTACAAATACAATGATAAAATGAAATACCATGATTATCAATATAAATTGCGAACATTGAGAATTACTCCACCATCCACTCCGTGCTTGAGAGCCAGCTCTCTCACATCCGACCTGAAATTTAAAAATGGCATAAATTATAAGTCTAATTCTAACTGATCAAAATATGAATTAGAAACTCACTCGATGGCATCGATAAGATATTGATTGTTTGCCGATACTGTCACATGCAAATCCATCTTTCCAATTTGAACTGATCCCAAACACCGACACAGATCATCAAATAGTGAAACTGTCAAATGATTGACTTTGAGCACATCTATTCGAGAACACATTTCAAGTTTTCTCATGATTTGGCCTCCCTGTCCCAAGCATGACAAGGAACGGACAACGAATCTACGTACTGTTTCCGAGGTAATTTCAAAATTGAACTAAAAGGCATTACCCGAGGTTATTGATAGGTGAAAAGTAAGAATTGTTACAGTACTGAACAACAACAAAATAGCAATACAAAATGAGGACACGTACAAGAAAGACATAAAAGATATGGGAAGAATAATACACGCAATTATTAGAGGGATACTAGAAGGAAGAACAGTGGGGGTTATAATGTTCATGCACGAAAAAAGAAAGGAACTTATCAGAGGAATTTTGAGAGAATCGAGTTACTTCCTACAGGGTCCGTACAGCGAAAAACTAGCCTACCCTGAAAATTTGCACCTAGGGGTTCTTTTTCACTTAGATCATGAAAATCGACCTTAGGAAGCCGTATCTCTGACCCCTCATTCTCTGTGGTGCACCGAACTGAGCGGTCGGTTTTGAAACTTGTGAACCGCTTATCCGAACTCCGTAAATTTATAGTGATTCTGAAAGATCTCGACGAGATAAGCATTTTTCCTGTTGGAAGTGAAGGGCACGTTTTGGTGAGGAGATATGTGCAAATTCGTTTTCTACGGGTCAAAATACACCAGAAAAAATTAACTCGCCTTATTCTGAGATTTTCGATTTGCAGCCTTTTTTGGCCCCAAAATCATCGAAAAATCTATGTTTTTGAGGCCGAAAATCGAAAATCTCAGAATAAGGCAAGTTAAATTTTTTCAGGCGTATTTTGACCCGTAGAAAACGAATTTGCACATATCTCCTCACCAAAACGTGAAAGCAAATTTTTAGGCTTAAAAAATCGTAATTTAGGCCAAAAAATGCTCGACATCGCCATATTCTTTTGAAAATTTCGCGGAATATATCCCTTTCAATTTCCCTGAAAATTTGGCCCCAGGGGTAAAAATGCACGCTGAATCTAATGGAAATGAAACTAAAATGTATTCTTTTGAAAAATTTTTCAGGGTGGCAATTTTGAAATTTCAATCGATCATAACTGTTTTCATATATGAGCTAGCCCTTCACTTCCAACGGGAAAAATGCTTATCTCGTCGAGATCTTTCAGAATGACTATTTTTACGGAGTTCGGATAAGCGGTTCACAAGTTTCAAAAACCGACCGCTCAGTTCGGTGCACCACAGAGAATGAGGGGTCAGAGATACGGCTTCCTAAGGTCGATTTTCATTATCTACGTGAAAAAGAACCCCTAGGCGCAAATTTTCAGGGTAGTTTTTCGCTGTACGGACGTATCTCGGTTCTCTCAGGATTCCTCTGTTATGCAACAGCCTTATAGTTCCACTTTCATTCGCTAACGATAACAACAAAAAAAAATAAAAAAATATCTAGCTGCTCTAAGTGCGAGAACGCGTCTCCGTGTACTCTTTTTACCCTCACTCGATAGACGATTCATGGACCGACTGCCAATCATACCCATCTGTTATTACGCTGTTCATTAAGACAGTTACGTATGGCCGCGTGGCGCAATGGATAACGCGTCTGCCTACGGAGCAGAAGATTGTAGGTTCGATCCCTACCGCGGTCGCAACCTTTTGATCGTATTTTTTTGCTCACTAATCCACTAATAACGACCACCACTCCTCACTGTATCTTTTAAGACTCTAGTTAAAACTCTAGTCGGCAAGAGCGGATTCCGGGGGCGTTTTTAAGTTCTTGTTGACTAGGGTCTGCGAACCAGTTGCTAGCTGTTTTTGAACAGTTGTTGGCCAGATTCTTGACCAGGTACCAAAGTAAGGAACCAGAGTGGTTTGGCAAGACATGATCTCTGCATTCTGCATAATCGCATACTGACGAGAGAGCGTGCAGAATGAAGAGAGTCATTTCTTGCAAAGCCATCCCTATTGTTGGCAAATTTAAAACCTTTTCTCCGTAAGAACGCAGTGAAAGGGTCAGATAGGGGCACAACTCCGGCAAGATGATCGGCCTGGACGATCGTATTGCTGATGTTGTGCCACCCCGTGAAGTCTTATAGAGACTGCGTTTTAAAACGTGTTGTTTTCCGTCTGTGTTGACCATAGCGGAACTTGCTTGCCCTTACTGCAATATTGATTATTTTCCCGCTCATTGTCCACTTTTCTTTATGCTTATCAGAACTGAAGAGCAGCGCGTGAAACATAAACACATGAGGAATATGAATCTATTGATGAGATTACAAATTTTCTCATACGCTTCACATTTTCTTCTTCAACAGTTGAGTGAGCTTCCAGTAATAATTGGGGAAGTGGTACTGTTCAAAAAAATATTATACGTTAATTTTGTCTCTCGCTGCTGCTACGTTTAATCGAAACTGTTCTGCCTAATTTAGAACATAATGTATTGTGCACTATCGTATAAGGCATGATTATGCAAATAGAAACACATTAAAAATTGTCGAATTGCTCGCTGTTCTACCAGATAGCCCGTCTCCGCGCAGTATTACACCATCTTCAGCGAAATTCATGGATATGTTTTCTGATGCAAAATAGGGTCTCGCTTTGCAAAATACTAAAAGAGATCCGTGTTAAAGGAGGAGCAAATGCAAAATTAAATTGTTGAAGCTTTCATATGCACGGCATAGACCTCCCCAACGATAAGAAGCTCCGAAATTTTCACATTGATATCTCCATTGCGAAATATAATTGAAGCATATTTCAACCGGGCTCGCGTTTGCCTTTACCCTTCCTTTAACTCATGTTGAATCAAAGCCCTCTACAAGGATCAATGGCTTTCTTTTCAAGAAATGTTCGGACTCTCTCCACTAGGGTTTCAATTTTCAACTAATTCGGGCTAATTTCCGTTATGCATCAGGTGCGCTACATAGCTCATGAATTTTTTATCTGGCGAAACTTAAGCACATCCGTAAATGACCCAACATCACCGGAAAATTGAAAACCTAATCTCCACTCTACACCCTGTTCCGCATGCTATTCAGCACGAGAGAGCTCTTGATATTGAGAACTCGATCGCTCATAGACTCCCTTCTTCTCTATAAAGTTCACTCTTTATTGTAACATCTGGATCGCTTCACACTTTATCAGGGGCAAATGAGAAACAAAATTACAATCACATCAGAATTCGAAATCGCGGAAATACCAGCTACAGCATGAAAGGAATACGATGAAACAGTGCAGGGTCAAACGACTCTGTATGCTTTCTCCCAATTATCAGACGAAAGAACACGCGAAAGGAAGAGAGTAAGAGATTACGGAACTCTTACAGTGCACCGCAACGAGTAGTTGCCAAATTTCTCTAGAAAATGAGTCATTGAAATCATCCCCAGACCATGTCAGATCACGGCGGCACTGTGGGAATCTGAGGCAGCGCGGGCATTCTCTCGTCGACCTGAGCGAACGAGAAAATTAGAGATCGATAATCAAGAAATATACCTTGTCAGGCTTGCGGCGAAGTAGTCCGAGCAGTCCGCGCCGGTAGGGCTCGCGACGCCTGCGGTAAGTTATTCTTATTCTTATGATTATTCTTTATTCACCAACATTTACATGGGACGGGAGTGACGTGATGATTAGGTAAGGTGGTATTTTGGCTCGGGCGAGCTTGTGGGATGGGGGGATGGGGGATGGGAATTTATCGATTATCTCCCGCTTACCATATATGGAAAAACAGAAAAAAAAGTCGGTAATAATAGAGTAGTTGTGGACGCCTTAGCACTCATTTATCGTTTCCATTCATGGTTGATGTTACTTTAGGAAATCACTATCAAACACAACTAGAAAAACAATACCATTCTCTCTTCATTCTACACAATCTCTCGCTCATTTACAGGCTAGAGAGTGTGCAGAATGAAGAGAGCGTGGTATCGATTCTCGATCTCTAATCAGAACCCACTTATTCGGAGGACTGGCGTAATCCCCCAGTGGGCTTGTCTGTGACTGCGTTGTGTCACTCGTGTCTCCTCCCTCGTCGATCGTCGATTGCTGCTCGGGAATCAGGGAAAGTCTGAATATATTATTGATTTATTGATTTGTTGATCATTGATTTGTTTAATTGCGTTTCACAGTGAGCGTTTTTACCCCAAATCCAGGATGAACCAGTCTTGTTATAGTCCGTAGTGCGATAAAATGTAAATTTGTTTTTTAAATCGTTGAATTTACTGTTCCAACAAAAACTGATTTGTTGTGATGATAGTATTTTTGTTTTGACAAACTCGCCTCGATCGGAAGTGCACGTTGCCCAACTGAGCCTGCCCCAAGGCGATCGAGTCCTCCAGCTCCTCGATCGCCTCCAAATCGTGGATTGAAATCTGCCAAGATCATTGATAATCATTTTAACAGTATCATAATTCAATAATGACGATTTGCAGCTTTACGTTTTAGTTCCCCGGCCGTTTGTATTGTTCGAAACCTAATCAATTTATTTAATTGAGTTTCACGACCAGCTTGTATATACGAAAGAAGGTGCACAGTTATTTTGTTTTTTTCCAACATGGAAAAATATTCAAACTGTTCAACCTCCCTAGGTGTTGCTTTGCTGGATTCATTTTAACCTGCCAACTAGAGAATTGGAGAGAACGCGCAAATTCAATTCCTTCCATTCCATATCTCTATGAATGTCGGGAGTGTCGGCTGTCAATTACCCGGTACGTGCTCTCTGATCTAACCATATGCTATTGTGCTGTTCATGATGAAAAGAATACATGGCCGCATGGCGCAATGGATAACGCGTCTGCCTACGGAGCAGAAGATTGTAGTTTCGATCCCTACCGTGGTCGCAACTTTTTTTTAAATTTTTATTTATTTTGAAATTCTTTCCACTTTCTAACAATTGTCTCCCCTGCACATGCACTCTAGTTATATAGGCTGATTATTCGGCCCGTTACCCACTTTATAGGGAATGAAGATTCACAATAGTAAAGTATTGACCTCGAGAAAGGTGGGTAAATGGATAAACACCTCTTTGGTTATGGATGGTTCAGCCTGCAGCTCTCGCGCTGGTGAGAATAAGTCGAATGACCTGAGAATAGTCACTCAATCGACAAAAGAATTCAATATAGTAAACAAGTCGCTCTTCACATCATTTTCTGTATTTCGTGTGACTAGCATTACAGTTTGAATATAATTCATCGATTGTTACTTGACGGAATTTGGGAATGAAAACGTGTCGATGAATGAACAGTTATTGACACAAATTCTCACTTAGACAGGACAACCGGTGGTCCTCCGCTGTCTTCGCTGTTAGTGGAGAAGGCGGAGATGCCGGACTCCTCGCGAACCTGCATCCAATATTCGTTGATCTGTCATTTTTTTTCAGAACCAGAGAGAATGGAAGTGATGATCGCGCGCGACCGCTACTTGCTATACTGTGTATGAAACAAACGAAAAATACGAAAATTTGATTTTTCGGCAATTTAACTTTCTCACAATAGTCAATATACTCACCAGTTCGCTCAACACCAGTATATCGCCATCTGCCGTGTCCACCATCCTCATCACCTGAAAATTGGTCTTTGATCTTTCATCGTTATTATTCTTTCTCAGAATACATTGATCGAATTGTATGCATCTCTATATTGAAACGAGATGGCATACCAAAACAATTTACAAACAAAACAATTAAAATACAAACGTCATCTATAGAAAGTGTCCGAGGAATGAGCCGCAGCTTCGAGCGAGAAACCGAGCGACAGAGCTGGAAATCACATATTTGTCTCTCGTCGAGTACACAATTAAATGTGGGAAAAGTATCATACCGGGAAAGTGTCTCATACAGCCTCAACTGTTCACTAAACATTCAACTTGTGTTTATTTTATAATTTTAATTTGTTGAATAACAAGACCAAGTCTCATCGATCTAGAATTTAAACAACCAGCAATAGATAACATATGAAACATATGCTGATGATTTCTTTCGTGAGTGATGCTTTTCAAATTAATCAGAACAATTGATTCTACGTACGATAGACAGTTATGATTTCCAAATGTAAGACCAGTGAACGAATGTTTGGAAGTAATAAACCCCGCATCACTCACACTAGCGTTCGTCGCCGTGGGAGAAGGGAAGGAGAGCACAGTTTGTGTTGATCGATTCGATTTCTTCTTGTTGGCTAGGGCAGCCTGAAATTAATTATTAGTGAATACTCATTTTACTGTATTCGAAATTCAGGCTCTTTTCTTTCACTTTTTAATCTCGCGGACGAGAAGTATAACAAATCACAGTAATGAATATTAAATATTTATTGACCTGCACTGTCTCCTTGTTGAGTGAGTGCACGGAGGAGGAGGTGCGAAAGACGCCTGCAATTTCATAAATTTATTAATTATGCCACAAATTATGTGTCATTGAAAAAATCCATTTCCTTAAAAATGTTTTTTGCTGTGTTTCGTGCTGTGTTTAAGTTTCATGACTGAAATATCTTTCAAACATCAGTCCGTTCATCAATGTTGCTGATGGTGTGAGTCAAAATAAAATTATATAACCATGAATGCATACAATTGTTTTTTGACCAGCTTTCATTTCCTCCTCTCTATGTTATTTTTTTCTGAAATTCAGATGCATTTAAAACTAACACCGCTCCTTTATCATCAATCTAATTCGTTTTCACAATGTTTACCTCAAAACACACCTATAACGGCCCATTATTCTTACCCAGAGACGAGCCCCTCCTCTGCACCATCCTCTCTTTCCCGTGCCCTCCCACATCCAGATAGATGCCTCCCGGTCGATCCATCGAGGGATGCTGACTGACTCGGCCCGCCTCGTATGTACGCTCGAGTTTGGCCTGGAAATTAGGCATTTCATAATATTTTTAACTTATACAACACGTTTCTTTCGAATCGACATTCAAACACTGAATTAGCGCATTGTGTTTCATGACTGAGGTATCTTTCAAACCCATGTCCTTTCAACAATCGCATTCTCATTTTGGGGCTTCATAAAATTTAAAACAATAAACAAGTTGTCTTTGGTTGCGCACGACAAGCTCCTTCTTCCATTTCGTATTCTTTATACTAGTCCCTTATTCAATGAATTATTTATCTGACATAATTCGATGATACTCCTGACCAATTACTTCAGATTATGATTGAATCATAATCAATCTAGCTGCAACGCCATCTGCTGGAGCTCCCGTGCGAGCGGACTAGGTTCGATAAAAATGTTGTGTCACTTGTTTACGTGCTCTCTTTCGATTTCGCAATCCAGACAGACGAACACTGGTTTGTATTAGGGTTTCAATTTTTAGGTCATTTATGCTCATTTGCGGGTATGTTTCAGGCGCGCTACATAGTTATCAGCTATCTACCGCACTGAAACATACCTGAAAATGAGCGTGAATGGCCTGAAAATTGAAACACTAATTTGTATGTAGTATTTATTACCTGAATCAGATTGATACACATCGATACGAGTGACAGCCCGATGATGATGTAGATGAAGAGCATCAGGAGGTACTTGGGCTGCGTCGGAGTGATGTCGCCGAGACCGATCGTGCTGAAAGAAGATAATTATAGTATCGTCTTAGAACATTTCAAGTTGCTTTCTACACATAGGGATGACAATTAGATTCGGTTAATTGATTATTCATTATCAAATGAAGTGGATAATGGAGTGGATATTTTATCGAGATATTTGTTTTTGAATTAGGAACGCTAGTCACTTGTGGAGGTGATTGCTCTACGCATACAATATGAAATTTAGAAATTGTCTACCAATTAAACTATAACCTCAAGGAGATGAAGAAGAAGTAGAAGGCGAGGAAGTAGTCCCAGTCGTGCTCCCACAGACAGAAGGTCGCTTGAAAAAAATTGAATTAAATTTTGAATTAAATTTCGCTTGAATTAAATTTGAAAATTAAATTTCACAATCGCATTTTGACTGGGAATGTTTATGAAACGCGTAATTGATTGCTAGAAAATTTGGCAACATTTGCAAGATGTCAACTATGAGTTGGATGTATTTCAGCAACTGCCGAAAAAGATTTGTGAAACAGATTTGTTAGTGGTTGTGTAAATTGGGCGGGATGAAATAGATGCGAGTAAACAATTGTTGATTTCTATTTATTTAAGTTCTAACCAGAGCAGATAAAGATCCATGCCATTACGACGAAGATGGCGATGGGCACAGGCAGGTCGAAGATCTCGAGATCTGAGAAAATCAATATTTTTACATTTCCAAGTTTGTAAAATATTCAATATTTACTGATGCGTGTCACGGTGAACTCATAGCTTGCGAGTTTTCGATAAATGACAATATTTGCATCGTTGGGGTTTTAAAAAACAAGTTGGGATGTCTATTAGAGTTCGAGAAACGAAACCACGGTCTCTCCATTTCCCACACTCTCTCACCGCTCGACCGGTCTAGAGAGTGTGGGAAATGAAGAGACGGTGACCCGAATTGCGAACTCTAATGTCTATGATCATTCTGCGTGCTTCCCTATTCTGGTCTGTGAGCGCGCGCAGAATGAAGAAACTGGAGCAATGGTTTCGCTCTCACCAAACTGCACACTCTCTCATCGAGTAGAGAGACGAGAGAGCATGCATATCGAGGAGAGTTAGACCATTACTCTGACTACTTGAGAAGAAAACCCTGGTTTGAACACTTGCGAACCCTTCTTGTCCTCAGCGTCCAGCCTCCTTATCTCTTCGATCGTCTGCTTAGTACAATATTTGAAGGCCCGCCTGCAAAATTATGTATGTGTTAATCACATATGTGATCGTTTTTGCTCCTTGCACTTTGTATATTTTGGTGGAATTGTAGGCGACATCTTGCATTACTCATGTCACACAACTTGAGGTTTATAATCTAGAAAAAATAATAACAGGAAAAAGTTGTTGTTTGAAAAATTTAGAAGAATGATAGTTGGGAATTGTAAGAGGTTGATGATATGTTTCACTGTTGAATTGTGAGAGGTTGATGATATGTTTCTCTGTTCAATCTTAGCTAGTCAGTGTCCATTGAACATCGATTCGGTTGAGCTTCCTTCCTCGACATAAAAATCAATAATTTCAAAATGAAATAACGTGCCTACATCCACATTTGATCAGCCACCAGGGCGTCTTGAGTGCACGAGTCAGTAGTTTGCCTGAATGCCTCTGGTGAAAAAATATGCAATTTGGATGTTCTTGAAACTTTCGTTTGCATTCCTCCGTGTTCTGTTATGCAACAATACGCCATTTCTGGTTTCGGTTCTCGGCTCAGACATCAGATTTGCATAGCTATATGTCTCAATTTCATGCGGGGCGGATTCCATTGTGTGAGAGAGATAAATAGGCGGAGAGAGAGAGAAAGGGGGAGCGATGGCAGGGTGAAGGAAGATTCGTGGAGGGAATGATAGATTGAGACCGAAGCAGTGAGAGATTGAGAATATTGGTGATTGAGAGATAAAGGGCGGAGAGAGAGACAGAGAAGGAACAGGGAGAGGGTGGTGGGATGCAGGGAGAGACATTACCCGAGCCGAGAAGATTAATGAGTGGAGGGTAGGAGGATGCGACTCAACCATTGACACCCGGGAGCACATAGAGAGCATCTTTCCAAGAATGCCCCTTTTTTTTAACACAATAAATTAGGTGGACAAACGTGAACGAGTAATGTTATTTAGAGGCGTAAATGATAATAATTACCAAATGGGGGGGGGGCAGTGATTACGGTTAAAATGAAATGCTTGACGGTCAAGTCGCTTAATTTCACTTGAACGAAGATATCAAAACGAACCTAAATCATCCAGAATGGAAAGAACGAGGGGGATTCCAAATATTGCGTAGATCATCGTGAAGACTCGCCTGGAAATGGAAAAAAAAGTTTTTAAGGGTTTATAAATTTGAAATCATCTCAATCACTCATCGTGAGAGAAAACTATTGTTAGATGTCATTATATAGTAAAATCTGAGCGTACCCGAAATCCGTCGATGGGTAGAGATGCCCGTACCCAATTGTGGTGCAGATTGTCTGAAAATTTGCAATTATTCTTCAAGGTCTGCCAGAATTTTATTTGAAAATTCGCATTTTGGATTTAGGTGCGCAAAATAGGTGATAAGAGTATTTTTTGTTGCACCTGAAAAGGACTACTCAATTTTACAATGCGAGGACGATCATCCTTACCCAGTCGTTCTCATAAACGAGGACACGTATTATTCATGGTACAAGTGTTTATTTTGGGAAAGACCGTTTCTCAGGCTCATTACTGGCCCACGCAAGGCAACAAAACAAAAGTAACGTGTGAAACACAACCGTTTTTATTTCAAGCATCCCCAAGTAAAATTTCGTTGGTTCTCGGGGTTTTGATTCTTTGCATCAGCGCATTTACAGATTGTTGCAGTCCTGCTCAGAACTTTACAAATGAACCAAAAATGTGAATGACTACATTTCGAAAAAAAAGTGAAAAAAATCTGTGAAATTTCGAAGGAAATATAGAACCTGCGCATAGAGCATTGCGTTCCAGAAGTCCCACTTGATCTTCTGGTCCGTGTACTTGATACCCAGCTGCTTCTCGTAGCGCGTAATGTAGAGGGTGAGGTTGCCAGCGACCTGAAGGAGATCAAAGACCAAACCTCGTCGCGATTCTCTTCAATCAGCTGGCTCTCTCATAGGCTTCGCTTGCAAGAGAGAAAGTAAAAATGAAAAACAATGTTTGATCACATTGCTACAGTAATCATCCATTTTTTGTTTCCTCTTTTTTCTCTCGGTGTTATTAATTCAAGGGCGGACAAAAGTCGCTTGAAGCATTCTTGAAGCACATTTCCAATCAAAAAATCGGAATCGCTCTAACAAAGTCAAAACAACAACAATAATAATGACAATAACAACAACAACAACAAACCCTGGCTCCCTGATCGGGCGTGATGTAGAAGAGGAGGTCGGAGTTGTTGAACATGAGAGGGACGAGTTGCGAGACGAAAGCAGTCCGATTCTCGGCTATTTCCTCGTTCCAGTTTCGCTCCTGAGAATCCAATTTTTAAAAATATTTTTTAAAATTATTTGTAATTAAATAATTGTATTTCTAGCTCGAAAATATACACTACAGTGTATTTCTGTGAATGCCATAGGGAAAAACGCATTGAACGGTATTTCATTTCAGGAAAAAAAGCCAAAGTTCCAATTTCCAGTTTCTCTACTCATCTTTAAATTATTAATCGATTATAACAACATTATGGATGTATGTACTCGAGCGATGTATTGTTGCGATTACGATAAAAGGTCATAGTTGAATTCGTGTAGTACGTTGCATAAACGCATTTTTCTGATTCATTTACAAGAAAATTACAAGGCAATGTTGTATAAATATGGGTATGCTTCACTAGATGATGAAAATTCAGAGAGGCCGTACGAAACCAATCGTTCCCTATCACTCTCGTAGAAAATAAAATCAATGAATAACAATATGGTAACGGCAAGATGCATTTGATTCCATTCAAACCTTGTTCTCATCTGCGCCGGCTTCCGTGTAGTAAAATACTGCGGCGCCTGATAATTGACGATCGATCTGTGTGTTGTTACCTACTCTTGAGAAATTGTGATATATGTGTTGAATTGAAATGCTAATACAACATGCTAAATGCATACCCAGAAATTGATACAGGACGAGTAGTAAGATCAACATCACGTGCTTCAGTCCGTAGTCGTGGTACACCTGCGAGGGCACTAGGTCGGATGAGAACGATGACGTCATGCCGCCTTTGACCTACCAAAGGCGGCATGACGTCATCGTTCTCATCCGACCTAGTGCTCCTGCGAGTTGGTCGATTAATTGTGTGTTTTCAATGATGTCAGGTTAAGTATTTTAGCATGTGATCATCAGTACAAAAAGGTGGTCTATAATTAGAGTAATCCACGTGAACAAACATATTGGTTTCAAACTCTCACTCTTGCATTCGTTTTCCTCAACTATATAAAATTGTTGCATTGTTTATTCAGGAATAAGTACCGTTCTCAGTAACCTCCATGTTCTAATCTATGACCATCAGACTTGAGAGAGAGAACACGAGCCATTTATTAGTAGGCCTTCCCTATTCATGCTCACCGTTCTGAGTATCCTCAGCCATCTTGGCGTCCTTCTAACTCGTCTCAATCCCTCCCCGACTTCCGCCCGCACCTTCTCCTGCACTTGATGCGCCTGAAATCATGTTGGAATGACTAGAGTTCTTTTATTGGTGTCGCCAGCGGTATATGCTATGCACACCTATCAAAAGACACCTGCGCATGTCCCGCGCGTTAAAATATACACTGAAGACGGAACTGCCTTTGCCTTTACTTTAGAATTCATTTATTTCATAAATTTTCCCGACGTTGCCGGTATGTTTTAACTGTGCTATTATAAATATCTTATAAGTCATAAATGAGCATTTGCTTATGCAGAGCACCTGAATATTCGAAAAATCATCAACTATTTTCAAATAATAGAACACAAGGAATGACCTGAAATGAATTGTCGGATTGGCAGGTTCGATATCAATTATGCTTCACTAGTCAATGATCTATGAGGGATATCGTTCGAAAGCAATGGCTCACGAATTGGCTGTCTAAACACACAAAGCAATAAAAAAATGTTTATATTTTATCGGCAATTGCAATGGTAATGAAGTGACGCGACGAGGAGTAGATGAGGTATTTCGCATATTTCGTAATTTGGGTAATTTCGGGTAATTTCGTAATTTCGCCTTCTCTCTCACACAGCATTTTGGCCGTTGTAAGTGTATAGGGAATGAAAAAAAGCGACTCGAATTATAAACACAAATATTCCGGTCTCGGGCTAGCGTTTCGTGGTCGGGATTGCGTGGCACTTACGTGATGCATTCTTATACTAGATAAGTAGAGGAGAAGGAAATACGACGTCTTATGGGAAGACTTCGTGACTATGTGTTCCAGGCCTGTTAGATTCTTCCATACTCCCCAGATTGATGAGATTGAGAGATGCTCCAAGTTCAAAGTCGCACAAGACTGAATCTATCTTACTTGTCAGATAGACGAGAGAGTACGCGAAATGAAGAGAGCGTCTCTGTTTCGACATCTCGCTTGTCGCAAAAGTGCACAGCACCAAGCGGTATCTCTTTCAAATCTTTTTCAATCTGCGCGTCAATTTATTCCCTGAGGGCTGGAATATTGCCTAATGGACGAAAGAAAGACTCAGGAGCCGATTGAGGGTTGCGATAGAGGAAAGAAGAGGAAGTCGAAAAAATCGCAAGAAATGTCGCACTTAATTTTTCATGATCTATAGCATGTCCCTAGGATGAGAGAGCATGCTGAATGAACAAAACCATTTTTGATAGGCTGCCTATGCTCCGAGGTGAGAATGTTGGAATTACACAAAACAATCACATCTCATTTGTCAACGATTATCATGATTTGATGCCTTTTCCTTAGTTATCTCGTTCACTGCTCATCGATACGATAGATAGAAGTAAGAAAATGACTATCATCGCCTCTTTAACTCTTCGTAGACGGTCAGACATGCGAGAGAGCACGCATTATGGGGAGAGTCAGTTCTTCCCTAGCGATAAAAGAGGAAGTCTCACGGTGTGCGGACAGGGAAGAAGGGAGCAATCGTCTGCCTCTCTTCAGTTTGCACAATATCTCGTCTCTTTGACCGGCGAGAGAGCGTGCAAACTGAAGAGAGTCAAACGATTGCTCGATAACATGGAGGTAAGAGAGTCCCTTGGAAGTTTCGAGATGGGCAGACGTAGGAAAAAAAGGAAAAAGATGAGTGGTGAGCTGGTGAGCCGAGAAAAATATGAACTATGAACAACAAGGGAGAGGGTAGCGGCGAATTTTGAGTTGAATGTTGAGGAAGAGGCCATTTTGGAATTTTTTTTCGACGATGAACCCTCTCTCGATCGAGTAGGAGATGTTTCGGAAAAGTTTTAATGCAGTGACGAAGCATATTTAAAATTTTTGAAACCTGGTGAAGCAGAGAAAAAATATCTTGAGCCAATAGGACGACTGAAAAACTGATTTGGCCTACCGCTCATTGAAGATACCAAAACAATGATTTGGCAAGAAATGATGACTCGCCTCAGTCTGCGTCGATCACCGGACAGTTTGACGAATCAATTGTTTTCGTGCCGATTTCATTTTAATGCGCAAAACATATTGGAAAAAATCACGAACGCATGCGCAACAGTCGCGATGAAGTCTATTGGCGATGAGAGTTTTGTTTAGCATTAATTGAAAGAACCACGAAAGTATCGTTAATGATGTTTTCTGTGGCGTTTAGTGCAGTAGTGAAACATAGTTCAACTCTGCTTGCAAGATCATTCTATAAATATAGAACAACCGGACGATTTTTGCTGCCCTTTGCAAAAGAATGACATCAAGATTTGTGGCAGATATTTTTTTTAAAAATCATAATCAATCACTAGAGTTCGTAATTCGGGTCGCCGTCTCTTCATCCTACACAGTCTCTCGAGCGGTCGAGCGGAGAGAGAGTGTGTGGAATGGAGAGACCGTCGTTTCATTTCTCGAACTCTGTCAATCACCAACCCCTTCCCGGAATGACTGCCGCATGCGCAGCAGTCGCGATGCTGCGAGAGGCATTTCGTCTAGGTTCTGAAATGTTCACCAAATTAATGTTTTTAAAATTCAAAATGAGTTACCTGCTCTCCTTCAGACACTCATCTAGTTAATGCCACCCGGATAAAGTTGATACGGCGAAACCGACGGCGCTGTGCTGATTCGACGGTCTACCTGAAATGCGAAATCTCTTAGAGATCATCGCTATCGCGCGAACAAGAACGTAATAGATTGCGTAAAATTTTTCGGCGCTACGTCGGATGGGAACTATGACGTCATGACACCTTTGATATAACAAAGGCGGCCTGACGTCATAGTTCTAATCCGACCTAGTGCCAATTTTTCATGCTCTATCATCCATCAATCGGTCGAAAGAGTGGGAAATGAAGAGACGGGGACCGGATTTTCGAACTCTAGAACCGAACAATGCCTCATCTCCCAAGCCTGTTGCATAAGGGGGACGGGTGCCAAATGAAATGCGCGAAGGGCCACTATCTCCCCTCTATCTCAGCCCATCTTTCTTGCTCTATCGCGCAGCCGGGCTCTCGTCTGACTCTCTCCAGTTCACGTGCTCTCTCGCCTTGTCTGACGGGCGAGAGAGCGTGCATAATGCAAAGAGTCAGGCAGAGGGCGGGAGGATATCAATGGCCGGCAATGCTAAGGAGAGGACTTATAAAGGGCCCCCTTGGGAGAGGGGGGAGAGAGGGAGAGAGGGGTGATGTTCTTGACCCTATCCATCTTCCGTGCTCTCTAGCGGGTAGAGAGGATGTGAGGGGCGATAAAGAGAAGAGGGCAGCTGGGACAATGGGAGAGGCAGAGTGGACAGGGCGCTATTTGGATTGGCATTCGCCGTGAATATAATTGTATGAAAACCATAAATTGACATTTAGGCCCCGTTTTCCTCATTGGGAGTGGGGGAGAGAGTGAGAACGAGAGGGGGTGATGTTCTTTGTTGTCTTCACTCAGTGTTTTCTCTCGATGGGAAGAGAGGACGAGAGGGGCGGTAATGGAGAGAGGGACAGCTGGTACAAAGGGCGCGACAGCGAGTAGGCTTTCAATTTTCAGGTCGTTTAGGCTCATTTTCGGGTATGTTTCAGGTGCGCTGCATAACTCATGAGCACATCAGCTATGCAATGCGCCTGAAACACATCCGAAAATTACCGGAAATTACCTGAAAATTGAAAACCTATTAGAGAGGGAAGTGATCACTTTTGGTTGGTATTTGGAACGACGTGAATTGCATTGCATTGCCCGGAAGTAGGGGTGTCTTGGAGCCTCCTCATAGTGCATTCCGATTCATCGAGATGTCCTCTGACAGCGATAGTCTATCCGAATTCAATGAATGGACCAATTGATCAACAATTGTACCTTTCACCAGAAGCGATACGCACATTGTTTTGCTTTTTTTAAAGCATAGCGTTAATGCAAACGAGTTTGAAAATTCGAGTGAGTCAAAGACTTCTATTCAAGAATAGATGCACTTTTGCAGGTTTGATTGATATGAAGTTGAATTCGCAATAATTTTATCCACTGGGAAATGCATATGTTCCTCTGATTTATGTGCTATGTACCGTGAGTAAGTAAAGATCATCTTGTTGAATCGTGTATGATTCATTCTTCGGAATCATCAGGTGCTCCCTCGACGTTGACGATCATAACGTCCGAGAGACAGAATTCCTTGCGGCAGAATGCACAACGAGCCTGCAAGTGATCGCTCAATAACTATAGTTCTCTTATTGGACAATTTTAGTTGCCTTTTCATGTATGTTTCAGGGGCTCTGTGTAGATCATAAGCGATTGCTTATTAAGTGAAACGTAACCAAAAAAATAAAAAAATCAGTAAGATAACTCTCAATTGCAATCGAAACCCCCATATACTAATGAGTAATTTTGATAAATTATATTATCCGAGAATCTCAAGTAGGGATGAAAATTCAATGATTCAGGGGGCAAGGGAGGGCGGCTGATGCAAATCGCGTCGTTATTCCTTGGAGGAGGATGGGAGAGAGCGGCGATCCTCCTTCAAGGATGAAGATCCTTGAATGTGGATTGGTGATGAAACAGTGCTTTGAGTTGACAAAAAGACATTAAACCTGAGGATTTGCATAATCATATCGAGAACTATGAAATTAGGTCACTTTACATTGATTTCCTATTCGCGAGGTCACCGATGGGACGTTTGAATGCACGTTTCTTATTCTACCGTGATTTCGTGCTGGTTCTCAATCAAACATATTGAATTGCACTTACTTAGTACTAGGAAAAGCCATTTTATACATTGTAAGGTTTCATCGCATCTCGTTTAGTAAGAAGTTACGGGAATGATCGGAATAAAGTGGGAAAGTGATTAACTTCCGTATTGTTTGAGTGCCTGTTGATAGCACTAGTCTATCTGAGACAACCCTAATACTTCTGATGTACTCTACTCGATGGCACATGATGCAACATACCAGATTTGAGACACAGAAATAGCAATAATAGGTAAAACAATCATGCTTTCATCAGAATCGTCTGGGAATGTCAGGTAACATAAATCAAGCTAAACTGCTCTAATCACGTTGCACTCATTGGTATTGTGCAAATCCTAAAATTTCGAACGTTTTGGTCAACGTTAAGCACTTTTTTACCCATGATCCTCCTTCAAGGATCGCCATCCTTGAAGGAGGATGACTGCTCTCTCTCGTCCTCCTCCAAGGAATGATGCGATTTGCATGCTGTGGAGAATCGAGAGGGAGCGTTCCCTCTCATCCTTGAATTTTCATCCCTAGTTATAAGGTTCGTTGACTTTGTAGATTCGACTGATACACGTTCCCGAGCAGATTGGGAGTCGCCTCATCGAAGATCCGTCCAAGGCACGCGAGGCAGCAATTGGGACGGCAGCGGCACTCTCCGCATCCACTGCAATCAGGGAACACTACTAGGTTTCTCTAATTTGAAAATTGTTGTTGACTTTTCAGTTATCTTTGAGAGGCTCTATATATAATATATAGCCGATATTTATGCACATACCCGTAAAATACTCTATATTCGAAGTTTACTCTATATAAAGGACCTACATTGTCTAGAAGAGAAAGGACAATTCATGGTCTGGAAGAGAAAGGACCCTACATGGTCTAGAAGAGAAAGTTCATTACATTCTCTAAAGAGAAAGGACCCTACAATCTATAAAGAGAAAGGACCCAACATGGTCTAGAGGAGACATGGATTAAACATTCTCATACTCGGAGTGATTTTCCAAAAACAGAAAGTTAAGGTACTGTATCGATTGATCTCTATGGTTCTACAAATAAATAGCATAGAACGAATCGTCAGCCAACCAACCAGGCAATTCATGAACAAACGACAGAAAACAGCAAAGGAACGAACTTTATGCATGCGTAACTCTACATCGCTACAACGCTAGAACGAATATTAAAGAACAGAAACAGAACTTCAACGAGGTAAGTTTCTACCGGCACTTTCCTAGAATCCTACCAAGCCCCGCCCCCCTCCGTCCCCTTCTCATTATAAACTTGCTTAAAATCTGGCTTAGGCTGCTTAGGCTTAGAACAATGTTAATTAGAGTTGTGCTTAGTCTGCTTAGGATCGGATCTCGATTGCTTAGGGCTAGGTACTTTACCACGCCCCCAGGGGGTGGGGCCAATAAGGAGGGGCTTAGTAGGCTTCTAGGAAAGTTCCTTTCTACATAGACAGGGACGAATTAAAAAGAATGAATAGCAAAGATCAATAGTGGGACGGATCAAGATGAGAAGCGAGCCAGATGAAGAGCCTGAATTCATCAATAATTCAATACAATATACTACAAAAAATAAGTTGTTTACCTGCACATTCATTTTACACATCTCCTTCCTTCGGTGCGTCTTCGTAAAGTTCACCCGATTCATGCACAGGGACCTTAAAAAGTAGTCATAACTCAGAATATCAAATTAAATAGCTCCGACTTCAGAGCAAATAAGAGCTTGCAAATAACAATGAAAACAAAACTAAGCGAACCTCGACTTTCTCCTCTGAATCGTTCCTCATCTTAGTCGATTCATTAGAATTATTGGTAGAATCCTCATTCACCGAGGTCGAATCGTTGACTTCCGATCCCTGAACGATGATCGAAATATTTTACATCTAAATATCCAATTAATTATCCAATTATCGATTATCATTAATCTAAGAATTGAGGATGTGGATAGCAATGCGTCTCACGGTCTGAATTTATCGTGCAACACAGAGGCGCTTCATGCCAAAACTTTGAAAGGTAGCTGTTTGGAGGTAAAACCCTAAGCTTTCGTCCAAACAACACTGTATCTACTTCCGTGCCTCTTGATCACTGTCAAGGAACTAATAGAGCACTTCCCGAGCAGTGTTCTCCCGCGAGCCCAGTCTCGAAGACGGGTTTAACTATTATTCCTTCTCCCCTTTACCTGCTTTTGATCAGTATGACCTTCATACTTGAGCAGATGCTGCTTCAATTCGAACTTCAGATCGAAGTTTGCACTGCACGTCAAGCAAGCGTAGGGCTGCAAAGTTGAGTTAGAAATACAGTTCTCTATTTGACATCCACTGTTTCGAAGCGGCCCTATTAGCACCATCAACCGTGGTAAATGGAAATCATCGAATCAAGTTGCTCAAATAATAGAATATTGGAGAAAATGTGTTGCATTCACACAAACCTACTCCTGTCTCTTGTTGAAAAATCACTAGATTTCATATTTAAAATTTGTGTGTGGCCTTCTCGGCAAGATAATAACATACTTTCGAATAAGAAATTTCATTATTTATATTTGTGCAATTTTCCTCGATATTTGGCCCACCCCCCTTATCAATTCTCATGCCTTCCCCATCGCAGAAGGGTTGTGTAACCGAAAATCAGGGAGAGATACCTGGAAATGAGTGGGAGTATGGGGGAGTGGGGCAAATATCTAAGAAGTGCCAAAATAGGAGTACCTTCGTCTGATGCACTCGTCGGATGTGGCTGTTCCGAGCGGCGAGTGAACGGAATAGGGAATCACAGAAAGGGCAAGTGAGCAGATTCTCGTCTGATAATTATTTAATTATGACAACATCAAAAACATCATTCATTGCGCATTTCCAACGACATTGCGAATATCGAATACGTCGTCATGCACTTCTTTGGAAAACGTGGAAAGTGTAATCATTTTCTGTGATTTTTAAGTGGTGTACTGCTACAGTGATGCAAAGTAGAAAATTAGAATGAAGGCTGACCTGAATGAATGCGCATGTGATTCTCGAGGGCTTGCTTCGTGCTCAGCTTCTTGTCGCACTCCGAGCACGGAAAATGGTCCACCGAAGCTGGCAAAAACTCCATTATTTTAGAGTTTAACATTTCACTTTGCTAATAGAAAACATTGTACAAGCGATGAAGTATAGGTGTTTAAAAAAGGTAAAATGGACAAACTTTCCTACTCAAAAGAGGTGATATTACGAAAAACTTCTCACTGATAACGAATTGTTATTTCCCCTTTGTCATCTAGTTATGACATCGTATTATCATGTTTCTAATTTTCCTGTTACATCTATTTGTATTCTCCAACTCTATCGGCACTAGGCCGGATGCTAAATATGATTCATACGGCCTTTGATATATGAAAGGCGGCATGACGTCACAGTTCTCATCCGATCTAGTGTCTATCGCATGATAAAGTATTAAAAAATTGCTGACCCCCATGAGTACGCATGTGATACTCGAGAGCCTGCTTGCTGCTGAGTTTCTTGCCACAATCTGGGCATAGAAACGATCTATCCAACTTTGCCACCTTCTCCACAGACTCCGCCTCCATAGACCCCTCCGCAGGCTCCGCCCACTCCATCATTCCCTTCTCGATCTCATTGGGAGAAAGATCCTTTTGACCGATCGGGCGAGAGTTTCCAGTAGATGGGCAGAACAGCTAAATAAATATTGCAGTGAAAATAATCGATTTCCTTAAAAAACTTAAAAGTTTGCATAAAAATTAGATTTTTCCATAAAATATTGAACAAATTGTCTTATGCATTAATTGTCTTTTTCTGGTAACAGTTTCCCAGTGGGAGCCCGGTGGTTTTCTGAGTGAGGAGCCCGCATGAATCTCACTGGGAAATCCAATGTAACCCCCACTTGGATCACACTTGGATATTTTCACCAGATTTACTATCATCAGCAAGCCCAAACTCACATCGGCAATTGGTTCTTCCTGTTTGACATAAGCGAGTCCATCAATCGGCTCGTTCTTGAATAGATCTTCGGTCGTCTCATTCGGAGCATCCGTCTGGTGGACCACCTGAGTTATGTTCAACAATATTCTTTGAATGGCAAATACATTATTATCGAATGAATCAAATGTCCCTCACAAATATCAGAGTATACTCAAATACAACATATTTATTAAAACATACATTTTCCAGAGGCTGTTCATGCTCTATTTCAGCAAGTTCATCAATCGGCTCGTTCTTGATTTCCACTAATTTGTTTTGGACTGGACTCGGCGTGCGAACTTTGAGTGTAGACATATCCTCCTTTCCATTTGATAACTGAGCATCCTCAAAATTTTAAAGAGAAACCTGTTGTGTGTACGACAAAAAATGTATTATAATATAAATATGTTTACAACGCACACCTCGAGTAAAGGAACGGCATCAGGTCTGGCACCGGTGGAAGGAGTACGGCAAGTCACGGGTACGATAGCAGCTGGGGGAACACGAGTGAATGCGAATCGGGCGAGGCGAGTTCCATCGAACAACAGCACGCTATCCTCATTTGCATCGGATGAGACGATAGGAGTATTGACTGGACGAGAAGTGTCGGTGGATGGAGAGTACATCTAAAGTAAAGGTATAAGGCGCAGACACATCAAGTGATTTTACAGTCATTAAGAGACTGTCACGCTAGGTGGTGCAGTCCGGTGAGACCAACTGCTAAGCAGTAAATTACTTTGAAGAATTTATATATTGATTAAATTTATATACTTAGAAGATTTTAGAAAATTTACAATCAAAATCAGTGCATGCAAAGCTCAGTAAGTATACTTTATGAAATCAAAAAAAACGGTAGAATAATATAAAAACTTGCATCCGCGATAGGTTCATCTTGGTTGATGTCAAGCATCTCCTCATTCTTGACATCCACTAGACCATTTTCGCTATCTTTGGCCTCGTTCGATGGTCGGCGAATCATCTCCACCCCATCAGACTTCACAGACAAAGCCTGAAAAATACAATACCATCAACAGAGAGATTATCATGTTTTTTCTACCATACGTTATTATTCTTTGACCAATTCTTAAGAGCCTTAATTCGTTTGTGATCAGTTGGGGAGGACCAATAAATTATTTTCACTGTGATATTTCAATTTTACGATTCTTGATATCTCTAAGATAAAGATTAAAGATTAACCGGATAGAAGGGGACGGCATCGGGTCGAAGTAGGGAACCGTCGAAGAAATCGGAAGGACGAAAGTGAGAGGTGCACAAAAGAGGGCCTATCGTCGATACTGTCAATTCGTCCATGAGCGATTGGCGCGCCTCAATTCAATTCATTGAATCAATAAATTCAACGGTACTAGGTCATATGAGAATTATGACCTTTCATATATCAAAGGCAGCATGACGTGATAGTTCTCATCCGGCATGGTGCCCACTTCTAATAATTATGCGTCAAAGCTCAGAAGATAAACTATTTCACAGATCAATCTTTCTCTTAGAGAGTGCATCGAATGCGGAGACTATTACCGAATTTTTACACATTAACAACAAGGAAGCAAAGGTACATCGGCAGTCGCACGAACTGCGTCAACCCAAATGGCGCGTTTGTGGTGATTTGAAGTGAATCGAATCATCTCAGTCAGGTTTCTCTCGTGATTGCAGACGACACAACGACGAATCTGAACCTGAATGGAGTGCGGTAGCAGGGAATTCGCCAGGGGAGAGGGATAGATAGGGCAGGCAACGAGAGAATCTTTGTTCCAATTTGCATACTCTCTCGCAAGTGGTTCTGGAAACGAAAAAAAATAAGTGAAAGAGGAATGCTCCTAACAGCAGCATCTTGACTAAATCTCCATTCTAGCAAATAGATTTAATTTGATATATCTTATTTTTTGCGCATTTCACGCTTCTAAAATGGTTCAACATCATAAGAAGCAAATATATAAGAAGTTATGAAAATTATTTAAACTGTTTTGAAACGCACTGGTTTCGCTGTGATTCCTCCGGCCTTCGACTTATTCAGCAATGCAGTTAATGAATTCTCTTGCTTCTGAAAAGAAAATCGCGAAACACATAATACACTGGTGGAATTCAACTAATAATGAAGAAGGTTATAAAAGCATCAATAATAATAATATCGATCCCGGATGTCCTTATAAAGGTACAGGTGCCATCACGTAAAGGGATCTTACAATCGTCAGGAGACGACTGTGCTAAGTGGTGTAGTGCGGTGAGGCCGACTACTGCTAGCACGCATTCCTGCTATCAAAGGTGCACAGAAGTTCCATTCATGCATTTACCTCTTTCAGTCGAGCGATGGCTCCATTGATGGTCTGATTGAACACCAGGAGGGGTGCACGAGGTGGACCGAATTCCGATCCTCCCGATTCACTGAAAATATTATACCAAATTTTAAACTGTACCATTTCATAAACTTCCAAATATTTCAAATTCTAGAATACGAGCTCACTTCAAGAGTGTGTCACATGAAATTACGATGAAATGAATTCTTAGTTCCCCAACTAACTTTTTGTCTGTATTGTCCTTCTCCTTTTCATCATCATCTTCAGGATACGGAGTGAAATGCTGCGCCCGCGGAGTCTCCTTCAGTTCATTCTCGATACGAGGCTACAAAATGATTATGGTAATTTATACACAATAGTAACATCCCTGACGAATCTCTATCATTCTGCAAAGAACAATGAGCCAATGATAAATAAAATTGAGTCAGCAACTAATAATAAGTTAAACTGACTCGTTTCGCAGCCATGTCTCCTTTAAACGAGAAGTGAGTTGGAGCAGGGGAAGGAGCCTGTCGTTTCTGAAAAAGTCAAACAACGAACCTGATTGATTATTCCACCATAAAAATAAATCACAGGTAGCTTAGGCGGAAAGGTAGACCGCATCGAAGCAAAAGTAAGCCAACTTGACCATTTATTTATCGTAAAACTTTAGCGCTAGAAACACAAACTACAGTATAAAAGTTAAAAATTGGGCGGTATACCTACCCTAGTTGAATCGTGTAAAAAAGAGTCAGATCGACATCGAGGAACCACTATCAAGTTTCTATAGTGTTCTTGAAACTACTACAATCTTGTAGAAATGAAACAATTAGAACTATAAAACGAACTAAATATCGTATCATAAAATCTTACGACAATAAGAGATCGATATTTGAATAACAAGTTCTAGAAGGCCCGGGTTGTTCGTCGATGGGCTGCTCTCCACCAACATAGACGATCGTCCTCTTAAACCAGGGTGCATGTCCGGGATTGTTGAAGACATGCTCCTTCATGTCGGCTTGTTTAGCGAACTGCTCGTCACAAGTGAGACACGCGTAGGGCTACAAATAAAAATTAAAAACAATATAAAGAATCAAAAAACTTTAAAACATTTCGGTATAAGAAATTAATTGTAACACTCCTCTTAAATGCACTGTGAGAACAGAAAGAATAGTTGTTAGTGAGGTGTAGGTGTGCGGGAAATCTTAGGCATATGGCGGAACAACTTAATCGTTTGTATACAACTTGCTACCTTAATCTTATGGACGTCGCGGATGTGGCGGATTCGATTCGAATTTTGGCTGAAAGGGTTGTCGCAATGATGGCAATGAGGGCACGAGAAGGGCCTCTCGCTTGAATCGAGATATTACATAAATAAAATGGATCGAACAATTGCATCACGTCCACCCTTAACACCGAAATGCGCAATATTTAGATAAATGCACGATAGTCTTGCTCTAGCTCGCTAATTCCCGGAGCTGGCGGACACGCCCACAATTTTTACGCGCAGGTGACAGCCGGGGCCGTTAGGTCGCACCAGCATTTTGAATTGTGGTGCGGTCCGCGTGCGCGCGCGCCTTTCATTTAAGCATATTGTACACGTAGTAAGAAATTTTATGGCGTATGCCAACTTTTGTAATTCAATGATATTAGTGGTGCCGGATTGGTGGACGCTAGGTCCGAGTAGAACTTTATGGTCATGACCCCTGATCGCGGGAATGATAATCTCGGGAATTTTCTATGATTAAATTTAGTTATTTTAGGTAAGTAAACTAACCAGTATGAATGAGCATGTGCTGGTCGAGACTTGTCTTGCTTGCAAGCAGTCTGCCGCACTCTGAGCACGCGTAGACCTTTAACTGTTTTTCTTTTTTATCATGCAATATGATAAAATCGTTAAGAGTAAATGTTACAGGCAATTTATAAGCACGAGCATACGGTGACATATATAGATGACAAATGAGATACCTTCTTCTCCTTCGCTGGCAGCGATTTGGTAGCAACAGACTGATCGCTCTTGCCGTTCTCGATCACTTTCTTCACTGTGAATAGTTAATCGAGGAAAGGAGAAACTACGACAGAAGGACAGCATAGCTGAACAATTTTTTTTCCTTTATTACAGTTTGTTTTGTTTTACATTTACAATTTTGACACCAGAAATATTCAGAAATTTTTATACTTTTTCAAGAAAAAAAAACACATTCCACTTACATCAGCAATTGGTTCTTCTTGCTTGCTTTCAGCGAAAGAATCGATGGGTCTTGATGTCCAGAGACGTTTCTTTGATCTCAATCGGTATTCCGACAGGGGGAAGGGGCTCCTCTTCATTTGGTCCCGTCGTAACATCCTAAGAGTGCATCTTTTTTTAATGAAAAGCTATGATGCGTGATCATTACATTGTATATGAGAGACTTTCAGAGAAAACTAAGCAATACTACCAATAGGCCGTACAACGAAAAATAATGAATTGATTTTAAGATGTCCCTTGGGGTAACTTTTCACGTAGAGTTCGAAAATCGACCTTAGAAAGCCGTATCTCGAACTTCTCATTTTGAGTTTTTCGCTGAAGTTGGGCGGTCGGTTTTTGAATTTTTTGAACGGCTCATCCAAACCCTAGCATGTACAGTAATTCTGAAAGATCACGACGAGATAAGCATTTTTACTGTTGGAAGTGAAATGCTAGCTCATCTGTGAAAAAAGTTATGAGCCTTTGAAATCAAAAATTTGTCAAAAAATTCCCGCCCTGAAAAATTTCCCGGGGGAGGGAGTTTTGTAATTGTGCGCATTCGATTCAGCATGCAAAATTACCCCTAGGGTCAAATTTTCAGTTCCAAAAGCGTGAACCAATTAGGTCATTGGGGTCGCCAAAGTGTACCGAAATGCATATTTTCGACATTAGAGAAGTCCCAATTTTTTTGAAATGTCGACCACTGATCTCATAATTATTCAGAAAACTTAAATAAGCTCTGAAATGAAAAGAATAACTCGTTCCGAGTACCTTTAAGCACTGGTCACCTGATTTTTTGACATTTTTGGAGGTTGCAAATTTTAAGGCGGTTTCCGTTCTCAGATCGGTTTCCCTGTCTTGGAAACTTGAGCAAACCTCGATAACAAGTGGTACCAGGACTAAGTGGTAGTAGGTGAGCACCCACTGGTACCAGGTGGGTACCACGTGGTATGAGAAAGGCACCAAGAGGTACCATGCCATTACCAAGAAGCATCAGGTCAGTTCCAAGTGGTCCCATGTCAGTTCCAGGTGGTTCCAGGTAGGCATCAAGTGGTACCAGATTAGCACCAAGTGGTACCAGGTTGGCACCAAGTGCTAGCATGTCAGTACCACGTGTGGTACCGCTCCGAAGCATAACCAGGATACCAACAAGTACCAAACAGCATGACATCCGTCATCAGAGCTGAAAACCTGGTAGCACTTAGTGCTTGCTGGTACCACTTGGTGCTAATCTGGTACCACTTGATGCCTACCTGGAACCACCTGGAACTGACATGGGACCACTTGGAACTGACCTGATGCTTCTTGGTAATGGCATGGTACCTCTTGGTGCCTTTCTCATACCACGTGGTACCCACCTGGTACCAGTGGGTGCTCACCTACTACCACTTAGTCCTGGTACCACTTGTTATCGAGGTTTGCTCAAGTTTCCAAGACAGGGAAACCGATCTGAGAACGGATACCGCCTTAAAATTTGCAACCTCCAAAAATGTCAAAAAATCAGGTAACCAGTGCTTAAAGGTACTCGGAACGAGTTATTCTTTTCATTTCAGAGCTTATTTAAGTTTTTTGAATAATTATGAGATCAGTGATCGACATTTCAAAAAAATTGGGACTTCTCTAATGGCGAAAATATGCATTTCGGTACACTTTGGCGACCACAATGACCTAATTGGTTCACGCTTTTGGAACTGAAAATTTGACCCTAGGGGTAATTTTACATGCTGAATCGAATGCGCACAATTAAAAAACTCCCTCCCCCGGGAAATTTTTCAGGGCAGGAATTTTTAGACAAATTTTTGATTTCAAAGGCTCATAACTTTTTTCACAGATGAGCTAGCATTTCACTTCCAACAGTAAAAATGCTTATCTCGTCGAGATCTTTCAGAATTACTATACATGTTAGGGTTTGGATGAGCCGTTCAAAAAATTCAAAAACCGACCGCCCAACTTCAGCGAAAAACTCGAAATGAGAAGTTCGAGATACGGCTTTCTAAGGTCGATTTTCGAACTCTACGTGAAAAGTTACCCCAAGGGGCATCTTAAAATCAATACTTTATTTTTCGTTGTACGGCCTATGGTGAATCGTACCAGATAGTCTCTCATATACATTGTATATCCGTGGTCGAATTGAATGTTTAGCATAGACAAAAATAATAGAATAATAAAATTACCTCCACATTTCTGATCTGAATGCTTGCTAGGTGTTGCGAGTGCTTGAATCGATGTCCATTATGAAGTCGAGAGATATCTGAAGCTCCTCGTATACCTCCTGAAAGGGCGAATATTCTATTTTTCGCTTATTGTTGACACCAAAACTATGACAATGGTTCGCAATCATATTTTCTTTAACTTATCATCGAAATAAAAGTATTTAGAAACCCATAAAAGCGCTTGCTTGTTGAATGGCGATCGAATTTCCATCAGTTCGTTCTCCCCACACGCCAGCAAAATCCGTGTACAAAGCATTGCCAAGCTCGAATGCCAGCTTTCTTATTCTGAAAATGAATGTTTTCGGCATCTTCGCAACAATAGCTTTTTCCGATGTACCTCATTTTTGTATTACTCCTTTTAGAATAAAACAATATCAAAATGTACGTACAGATCAAGCTTCTTTCCGAAGAGTCCGTCCACTATTCCTGCCTTCTGCGAGACCAAATCGATCGATTTCTCGAAGTTTCGCCACAATTCGAGACCCTCGTCCATACCTGAATATTCGTTCATTTTTGTAAGGAATCTACAGCCATCCCGCCGCAAAGCAACCTAATACAATTCGAATTTAATAAAAAAATAAATAAATCGCAGTTTTCATTCAAGTTGATCACTTGATATTATTAAGGTACACACATCGACACTGACGATATGAAATATCATATAAACAGCATATCAGAAATTAAGATTTATCCAAAATATTTTAAGATAATTCAACAACAAAATTCAAGGTGATAAAATCGAATTGAAGCCAACGATCACTCATTCAATTGACAACAACAAGTACGGCAGTCCTTTATTGGGACTAGTAGGCGGAGTGAGACTCAGAAGGAGTGGGGCGAGACTCGTTGCCATATCCCATTCTCGAAGGACCGGGTTACTCATCGATTGGCTTCTCTCCAAAAATCGAAACGTGCTTCGTCATGAACGTTCTCTCCTTGTGCCAGGGATAGTCAATTATGTGATTCTTCATTTGTGCTTCCAGCGGAAGTGCTATGCCACAGGTCAAACACGCGAACGGCTGCAGAGAAAAACCTTTAAACTTTAAAATGGTACCGGAGCGCCTGCATTTATGCTTTTATTTTTATTAATTTTTTATTATTTTATTATTCCTTCTATTGAGAAAGCACGGTGACGCCCTTTTTAGGGCATTTAAAAAATCATTTTCAAGTATTTCTTCACCGAAAATCAATAAAAAGGAAAAAAAATGCTCAAAATAGATCCCTATTCATCACTAACCTGCACAGAGTGAGCGGAGCGAATATGCGTGAACAGAGTTCGGCGAAGGCGAGCGACACAGTATGGACACGCGTAGGAATCATCACCTAAAATTAGATTACGGCGCTCCCTTGGCTTCTGGGCCAGATCCTCGTGGTCAATTTCACCCCATAATTTTCCGCATATTTCTATGTCTCTCTTCCTGTTTACCGTTTACTGATCCTTTTATTTTATTAGATATGAGCACAAAATGTGAAATACGGAAATGCTCAGTTCATTGGTCAACTCTTGATTGTTTTCCATTTTACTGAACATTCGTAGCATCGACAAAAGCCTGACCAGTATGCCAATACGCCGTAAAAAAATACCTATACATAATAGTGTTAATATACAGCGCTCTCTCGCCCCTTATTAAATACAACTAGATTTTTGGAAGATTAGAAGAAAAAAATACAACTGACCTTCATGTCTGAGCATGTGATCGGCGAGACTATGTTTGCTTCCAACTTTCTTGCCACATTGAGGGCATTCGAACATCTTCACCTCTTTATTTGGCATTACTTTGGTCTTAGTAGGCCCGTTATTCTCGATCTTTCCAATATCGTTTATCTTCCTCTTCTGGGATATTTGAACGATAGGACGAGCCATTCCAGTAGCAGGGAAGTAGAGCTAAAGAATATTGAGCATTTGGAATACAATTCGGATACATACAAACTAGGGATTTACATTCGAGTCGGTTAATGGATTGTCCATCGAATGCACGAGCGTCGCGGCTGTTTGGATTATCCATTGTCATGTGGATTATCCAAACCGCTGCGACGCACACGCAACGCACTCGCGATGAGCTAAAAGAGGTTTGGGTGATCCAAACCAAGACTAAAAAGACCAAAAATATAACTGAAAGTTTGGATTCCCTATCAATTTGTCCATCTCTACTACAAACAAGAGGTATTTAGTGAGCACATTCGACTTACATCTGCAATTGGTTCTTCTTGCTCGATTTCAGCGTAAGAATCGATGGGCTCCTCTTTGATTTCAACTTGCTTTTCTTTGGCCTCACACATGATGCCAATCCTGGGTAGTAGAACATTCTCCACTCCACTTTCGCTCATGGGAGAGTCCTCAAAAAACGTATGTTTAATAAGATCCTATGACAGGTGGTCGATAGCATAGTTTTAATCTATTCGATGTATTGGTTTCATCTAGCCGTACGTTGAAAAAATAAAAATACCTCCATGGTTCTGCTCTGGATGCTCGCTAGGTGCTGCGAGTGCTTGAATCGATGAATGTCCATTATGAAATCGAGACATTTTTGAAGCTCCTTGCACGCCTCCTGAGAAGGCGAATTTTCGCATTTTTTTCGTATATCTACGTCGTTTACGGTCATCATAAAATAGCTAGAAACCCACAAAAGCGCTTGCTTGTTGAATGACGCTCGATTTTCCATCATTCCGTTCTCCCCACGTGTCAGAAGAATCCGTGAAAAGAGATTTGCCGAGCTTGAATATCAGATTTCTCATTCTGAAAATAAGTACTTTGCGTGGTATATTCATCACATATTGCAAAACATGAATGAAAGTATGCTAAAAGGCAAACGTAAAGGTACATCCCGTCTTCGAGACTGGGATCGCGGGAGAACACTGCTAGACCAGTGTCAGAAAGTGTGCTACTACGTAGAAAATAAATGTTATAAACAGCACGTACAGATTGAGGTTCTTTCCGAAGAGTCCGTCCACTATTCCTGCCCTCTGAGAGATCAAATCGAGCGATTTCTCGAATTTTAGCCACAATTCGTTACCCCCTTCCATACCTGAATTCGTTTATTCCGATAAATGATCTACATGTTTGAGAACCATTGAGTGATCCTGTCGTAGCCCATTCTTCTTGCAAATATAATAAGGTCGTCAGAACCTCTAGATATCAAGTGCAAGTTAATTTTGTTAAAAGTTTATGCCGGTAAGTTACTACGATAAAACAAAGACAATGAAGATAACCTTACCGGAAATGGACAAACCTACAATAATTTCCTAGGAAAAGGAGACAATAGGAATTGTTTGATAATAGGCGACAGTAAACTACAGACTTTGCAATACATCATACAATCATGAAATAGAATCATAGCAGTCTATCATAGCCTAGTTTCTGCGAGCAATAACTTCAACGATTCTCGGATTCTCCAGGGAGAAAAAATCATATCGGTCATCAGTCATCTCGGTCCCTGAGAAACGATTTTTAATATTTAAAGAATAGGTCAACTTCTGTGTCGGTTCATCTGGTCTAGCCTTTATTTATAAACTCGACGAGATAATTGCTTTTGAGAGCAGGAAGCGTACTCAATGGCGTGGTGTGCGAGATTAGCTACAATCAATTTTAAAATAAAAAAAAACATAAATTGTAAAACACATAAAAATCTCGAACACCACCCCTTTGACTATGTTCTGATAGTTGAACATACCATCAACGGAGACGATGCTGTAAGGCTGAGGAATCGCGCGCTTAAGCTCTTCCAATTCGAAATCTAGTTCCCAGTCCAGCGAAAGTGAGAAATATCTCTCAATCTCCAGGATATTATTTGCATTGTAGCAACGGAGGTGGATGGGAGCCGCCTGAAGATTTCGCACTTAGAAACTCATAAAATGATATCATTTCATATAATATTATCAATTTCATACCGAAAGTGTGACCGATTTTGCGCTATCATACAGTTGTATTACAAACGGAATAATCATTTTAACCGAAGAATCTTTATATTTGTACATGATATTTTCCAACTATCAGGTTGAATCATAAGTTTTTTCCAATTTTTACTTTTAAATGTTTCGCATATTCTGGTCTTTGGTTCTAATTGATTATCATTTTGATATTTGCATATTATTAGTGCATGGATGCTCTCTTTAGCGCATTTTAGTCCAGGCCTCTTGAGAGGGGCTAGTGGTCATAGTTTGAAGTCAAAGTATCCGCAGCTACGAATGTAGCTGCGACTTTCTCAGATTAGATCTTTCCAATGAGTCGTGATTGGGCAAAATAATAAACAATATCGTGAAGTGTGATGAACGTACATCACAATAATACATGTGCTTCGGATTTGGCACAGAAGACCTTTTTAAATAAGGTGCAAATTTCAGAGTCGTGTTCAGTTCGCCATGACCAAAATGTGTTTCGTTTACTGCACATCCGCACACACTGGCCTATCGAAATCAAACCTATCTCATCGTAAAGCTTCCTAAATGAGGGGCTTATATTTGCTTTATCATGGGCTTTCATCATTACAATCGCAAGCTGCAGTCATAAACACTTATATGATGAAATTTACACATCGAAATCAGTGTATTTCAAAGCTTCATTATTAGATGATAGATGGAAGTCCCGCATTTGTGTGTTTATCAGCATCAGCTACCCTTGTACTATCCCTCATTAGCTTCGCATAGTCATGGGATTCCTGCGAATTCAGAAATGGTACTCCAAAAATAACAACTAAAAGTCAAAATTTTGACCGGTGAGGCGAATATCAGGATTTTTCAATAAATCTCATTTTTGAAAAGGGGATGACGCGAGGTCCCAAATTTCACGAATGGTAAAGTTACTCCATAAAGTAAGATTAAAGCGCTCCTATACAAAAGCCAGTCTCTATAACACAAAAGGCAGGAAAAGTGTCAACTCAAGTGTGATTTATTTTCTACGTGGCTCATTCGCTATTCTCTAATCCTGGGATTGAGTAAGCTAGCACCGCTTTCAACCACTTTTTTGAAAGAGCATTCAAGGGGCATCTCAATAATGTATGTGAAGATATCCAGCCTATTTTACCTGCAAAGAAACAGCGAGCCCAACTCTTTCAAAATTTCGTAAAAAATTCGATCGTGGTTAACGATCGATTACTTCAATGATTTAAAAGCACGGCACAATTCGAACATATGATTATAAGGGTGAACTATACCCCTACATTATTCTACGGATCTGTACTGATAGGATTTTGAGAGCGCTTTTTAGGTGACTTTGAATTGCACCTCCAAAATTGGAAAAACTTATGATTCAACCTAATATTTCTATATTTAAATATGTAAAAACAAATTACCTGTCTTTCCTTCACGAGACATTCAGTCAAACCATCCAGAGCTGGATTGGAGAAAATGGATTCTTTAAGAACCTGCATATGATTGTTTATTTAAGTGACACATGGTTGTACGTTTTTAAATTTCTTGGAAAAAAGCGTAAATCTATCAGAAACGAAACAAATATTCGCGTTTTTATAATAAAATTATAGTTTTCGTTTGTTCACAGCCAACCTTGAGTGCCGATAGGGTGGAGTTCATGTTGCCGAATGGAGCACATTCAATCACCAGTTGGAATCTCTCTTGTGGATTCACACACTGGCTGAGCACCCATGCCTGAACAATCACTGCCGATATACTATAACTAAAGTAAAACAAAAATTGTTTTTAGTGCAGATAAATATACTATACTTAATGCACCATGCATGGCTCCGTCTGTTCGAATAACTTTAAGAAACAATACCAAAAATAATCTTGTTGTTCCCGCAGAGTATTTCATAGACCAATGATTTTTAAAGATTCTTAGGAAAGGTAATGTCAAAAAAGTGTATCTGTACTTACAATAAGCTCCTTGTTGTCGAATCTAGAACTGAGAATATAAGCGTCCTTGATATCTTCCTTGGCCAGGGAGTAGAACTTGAGATAGGCAGAGATGTGCTTGTGAAGATTGAGCATCTCAAATCGATCGGCGTATGAGAGAGCGGCTAGCGCCTGGCTCACTGAAAGAAAGGATGAAAAAAATGAAATAGATCACTCTTGAAGCTTTAATCCGGGCAAATAAAGAATAAACTCGAATAAAAATTATAATAAAAATATACTGTATATCTTTCGTTTTAAACGAACCTGACATGCAGAACCACATCTTGGTATGAATAGAATTGAGGAACCATCGGAAATCGTCTAAATCGACCTGAATAAATATTATTCAGTCCATTTTTTTACTATTTTTGGAGTCCACTTAGCATAACATCACTTCGCTTTCGAAGCGTTATGTAAATTTACCTCTTTGATCTCGAAGATGTTATTCTGTCGCTTTCCGAAGTTTCCATTGAAGAGAATGTCGAAGAAGGGAGAAGTGAGAGCGAGCATCTGATAAAGAGGAATAAAGAATTTATCAAGAGCCGAGAAATCATTTGTCAGGTGATTATTGCAGCATAGTCTTCAGATTCTTCATTAAAATTCACATCAAAACAATAATAAAGACGAAAAGTATTTGGACAAGTAGGAAATCATGAATGCAAAGTTTACACACCTCCTTACTGGCGGACACGGTAGAATCGCCGACCTTCAGGGAACAAGAATAGATGCTCACAAGAGACGATTTCGATTCGATCGAGTCAGGAAACACGCTGAAATATGTGTACATTACATGCATATAGAGTAAATATTTGCATATAATGAGAAAGGTAATCTCACTTCGTAAGGTTGACGTTCACTGTCATTTCGAATCTCTCCAAGTTCTTGCTGAGGTCGTAACAACCAAATGGAAACATCTTGAGCATCTGAAAAAGTGGCACTATGTCGGATGAAAATTATGACGTAAAAGTATATACTGTAACGTACTCTACTGAATGCTATTGGGAAAGTGAGAAAAAAATTTAAATAAAAGGTTACCGAGTCAGGAATGAGAATAATCTGTTCATCCGAATCGAATACAAGGGAGAAAAGTCCGTCCATCCTGATTCTCTGCTGACCGGTAGAGCAACCGGCAGGGAATGACACGACGCTCAGCTGAATTAACAAATTAGAAAGCAATCATCGTTTCTATCTTCGAAATGGGTGAAAATGAGGAACACTATGGTCTTGTGAAAATGATCAAATCAACAATATTGTAGCAACTCACCTCCTTTCCTTCATTGTCCTGCAACGACAAATCGATAGTCGATACATAGCAATCGGCAGGCTGAAAATGACTCCATTACACCCCTATATGTATATTTTAGGCGAAAATGCTCAATCATAGTGTGCTCCAGCGCCATAAACCAAAGAGTAATAATATTATACCGGATTCACGAAAATGGCCGGTTCCTCCTCAGAGTACATCATCGTACTAAATGAAAGAGATGAGTAGAGGAGATACACTAAGCATAGAAAGAAGAATTGATGGCATACCAGCGATCATTCACCAGCGAAATGGAGAGCAGTTTCGAGGCAGAAGACACGATTACATTTGACGCCATTCTGAAAATCTCGCGGTAATAATTAAGGTAAAACCCTGTCGTATCTAGAGAGCGACAGTGATAATACTTAAATTTGGAATGATGCAAAACACATTTTCCGACACGAACCAATACAAAAATCAAGATATTCAAGAAACGTATATGAACGTACTTAAAAAATTAAGATGTCGAACTCATTGCGGAATTGTCATTTAACCATTAGAACTTGAAATAACAGCCGAACGGGATAAATCAGGGAATAAAATGTGTAAATTATATATTGACGGCAATGAATGGTACAGGCAACGAGGATATATTGTATTAGAAAACCGAAGTACTAATTCGGTTTAGCTTTCTTCCACTCCAGCAGTTTGAAGTTTCTCCAGCTCGGTAACTTGGTGTTTATCTGCATCGGATTATCTCCAATTTTAACCGACGCGAAGGAGCCATCAGACAATTTCTGAGAAAGTTAATAAGAACCCGAAATGGTATTTGAATCAAAAATCTCCCAGAAAGAAATGAAAAAAAAACAATAAAATTGCCTTAGCTGAAACGAAACGGCCTAACGCCGCATAAAAAGGACTCTAACAGACCATGTGAATATATCATAACAAAGTGCTCACCCAGAATTTATTCAGCTTCACATTTTTTGATTTAAGGTCGATTGATATCTCTCTTCATGAATTCCGTAACTCCCTTTCGAAAGTGAGTGGAGACCTGCGATAGTACGAGTAGTGAAAACAGAATTTGCAAAAATCAACAAAAGTCCTTGACTAATATTTTCTGTAAAAATGAAAGCATTTTCAAAGTGTTTATCAATTTAATAATTTTAAGCAATATTATACATACTAGCTAAAAGCTAGTGCGAGATACATTATAATCACAAAAATGTGCTTTCATACCATCGAGAGGTTGGCCAGATCGGTACATTGTTGGTCGTTGCGAAGGAATTGGAAGAGTCGATTGAGTGCCGGCCAAGGAAGTGCATCAAAGCTATAAATATGCAAGAGTTTTGCTAGTTTATTTTACTCATCAAGAAAGTGATTGACATTCGATTTTTTACCGTGAGTTTGTCGTCACCACTTGAATGAGTTTTATATTTCCAGACTCCGAGAAAGAAAAATATTACCTCAGGCTCTCGGTAAGGTCGGTCGGTCGGTCAATTTTTATGGCATCCTCATAGTGCGCTTTCTGCGCATTCTGAGTAGAGTTCGTAATTCGGGTCACCGTCTCTTCATTCTACACACTCTCTCGATCGGTGGAATGGCGAGAGAGTGTGTAGAATGAAGAGACCGTTGTTTCATTTCTCGAACTCTAATTCTGAGTATCAACGATGCTGCTATGGCGAAAGACCTGAAGCGGGAAATTGAGGCTACGTTAGAAAGGAAGGCAGTACGGAAACACAATTGGAAAACAATAACCATGGATAAATTGCCGATTGTAAGCTCAAAGAATGATTTCGATAGTTTTAGGCGGCACTAGGCCAGATGATAACCTTCCGGATGACGGGCCCAAAATAGTCCTCCCCCCCAGCATGCTCACAGTAGGTTCTCAAAGTGCCAAAAATGCTTCCGTAAAAGAAGTTCGACAGAAAGGTCCAATTTGTGGTTGTGGCCTAGTGCCTTCTAAGCGCACCTGGTCATACGAAATATGCGTCTTCAGTAAATTCTCCGCAGACTGCGTCTGTTGCGGGGGCGACTTGGAAGGGTTAGCAGACTGCATACTGTGAGAACAGAAAGCGTAGTCCGTGGTGTGGTGGGCGAGATTTAGTATGTTTATTTCCAAGTATACGCGGAACATTTTTCCTCCGCATTCCGCGTATATTTAGAAACAAATGTACTAAATCTCGCCCACCACACCACGGACTACGCTTTCTATTCTCACAGTACTCTATATCCGACAAAGAATATAATTTATACTCGATCGCCGGTTATTCACGAACAACTACGCTGTGTAACGTGTATTTTTACCAGACTGCAGGATTTTGAGTAGCAAGATTTGTTGACTAGCATTAGGTAGCTTAGGCGGAAAGGTAGACCGCATCTCAGCAAATCAAACCAACATAACAATCTATTTTATCAGACAAACTTGAACACTAGAGAGAAAACTGTGTTGTCAAAATTTTAAAAAAAGAGCATTATAGCTAAATCTTGGGAAATCATCGATAATAGGATTAAGCAGATCAACAGAGTATATCAGAGTATAACAGAGTATAACAGAGTATAGCAAAGTATAACAAGGATGATAATCAACTAGAATTTTCTAGAAGGACCGGGTTGATCATCGATTGGACCCTCGCCACCGCGCGATTCCCATGGCCTCTTGAGCGAAGCCTGGTGGCCAGGATTGTTAGCGACGTGCTCTTTCAGGTCGGGTTGGCGATAGAACCGCGCGTCACATGTGATACATGTGAAGGGCTGCAACGAAAATAATGACGATAGTACATCGTGGGCACTTTTATTTGACATTTGGCATTTGACAACGACAAGAATGACGAGAGGAAAGAACTGTATATTTAGGAATCGGGGCGGGATTTGATAATAAACAACTACGCAAGATTTCAAACGGTGAATTAAATTTTATACAATTCAACTAAATTTTTTAAAGGTTATTATTGTAGGTTGACTTTTAAACGATAAAATGCGCGAGGTTGTACCTTGATACTGTGGACCATGCGAATGTGAGTATATAGAGAAGTCATCCCGCGGGCAGAGTAGACACAGTAAGGACACGCGTAGGGCTTCTCGCCTGATTAGAGATTTAATTAGTGAAGAAATGTTTGGAGTCAATGTCTGACTTTCTTCTGTTTGCATGCTCTCTCGCTTTCTCTAACCTGCAAGAGTGCGGGAAAATACAGGAGAGGCGGACTACGTCACGTCTCCCCCTCCTCGGATTGCGAAATAAGAGTAGGCGGAGGATAGCGAGCTCGTAACCGCCCCTCGTATTGCCAACCCTAATGAGAACGTGCAAATTTTCAAGTGTTCGAGAGCATACACAACTGACCAGAGTGAATGCGCTTGTGGTAGTCAATACTTTTCTTTGTCATTTGCTTTCCGCACTCTGAGCACTCGAATAACTTCTTCTCCTCGTCCATTAGCGTAAATTTTGCGCCAAGAGGCTCGCAATTCACGACGTTCCCGTTATCGTTCATGCTCTTCTCTTTGAATAATTGAACGACGGAACGAGATTTTCCGGTAGAAGGGCAGAACAGCTGAAGAATAGTGTGTGTACAACATCTCCGAGTACTATGAGAACAGGAAGCGTTTTTAATGATGTGTTAGAGATTCACTACAATCAATTGTTAAATGCACGCGGAACGATTTATCGGATACGAACGTTGATAAATTATTACGAATGTGTTTTAAAATTGATTGCAGTGAATCTCGCACACCACTGACTACGCTTCCCGTTCTCACAATAACGTATCTATTTTAAGAGAAAAACCACACTCGACTTACATCTGCATTTGGTTCTTCTTGCTCGATTTCAGCGAAAGAATCGATAGGCTCCTCGATTCCCACTGGATTTTCTTTGATCTCAAACGTGATGCCAATCCTGGGCTGGAGAACATTCTCCACTCCACTTTTGCTCGTCTGAGAGTCCTCAGCATGTTTTATAATTAAATCGTATAATATGTAAACAATATAATAACCATAATCTATTAAATATATTTATTTCGACTATTGATATTATAAAATATGAAAATAACCTCTACAGTTCTGCTCTGAATGGTTGGCAGGTACTGATAATTCTTGAATCGATGAATGTCCACAATGAGACCGAGACATTTTTGAAGATCCTTACAAGCCTCCTGAGACAGTTCATTTTCATATTTTTTTTGTAATTCGGTAACCGTCGACATAAAAATATTAAGAAACCCACAAAAGCGCAAGCTTGTTGAATGAGGTTCGAATTTTGACCAATTTGTTCTCCCCACGTTCCAGCAAAATCAGTGTTCACAGCACTGCCAAGCTCGAATACCAGCTTTCCCATTCTGAAGATTAGTGAAATATGTTTGAAAATTGTTGGCACATTCTTTACGTTTTGCAAAACATGATGCATTCCTACATAAAGATATGTTTAAAAGAAAGAAAGACAACAATACGTACAGATCGAGATTCTTTCCGAAGAGTCCGTCGACAATTCCAGCTCGTTTCGAGATCGAATTAATCGTATTGTCGAAGTTTCGCCACAATTCGTTACCCTCGTCCATATCTGAATTATTTAATCTCGCCAAATAGTTTACTATAAGTTAAGAACCGTAGATTAAACGTTTTTTCTACATGAATCTTGCGAAATATAATAAGGCCACCATAACCTATTGAAAGCAGCCATTCCCAGAACCAATACAAATTGTTTATTCCAACTTCAAACTTTAATTGAATAGTTGAACACGGGTAAGGCTTACAGTAAGATATAAGTGAGACAAAGAGAATTGCTTAAGAAAAGGTAAGCGAAAGTCATTCTGAGTCAATTTAATTCGAATAAAAGAAAGGGGAATTTACAACAGAATGATAAAATAGGAATTTTTCCCTTGGCCTATATTATAGTATCCAGATTCATGTTCTGTAGGCGATAACTTCGACGATTCTCGGCGAACGAACTTGGCAATAATCCGAACGATCGGGACGAGGCCATTTCTGCTCACCTGAAAGTATTCAATTATATTTATGATTTGCGGAAGAAATATAGGAATCTAATGAATGCTGTCGCCCTTATTCGCTCAAACATTTAGCTCAGTGTGAGTAGAATTATTATGTACTACAACACATATATGCTATTCGTATCTCGTTGCGCCTTCAAGCGTAGATAAATTATATAGGAGAGAGATCCCGAGAGAATCACCCATTTAGCGGGGGTCCGCGGCGGTAAAAGCAAACGTTAACCTATCCTGCTCTAGATAGAGAGTAATGTATTTCAAATGATGTTATTTCAAACTGCGTTGTCAGAATGCTGATAAATGTCGTCATCTTCGAGATTCAGAAGGCCAAACTTGGGACACTCACTTTTCAGGGGTCAAATCGAGCCCACTTAAGTGATCATAACTCAGTTTCAAATGAGGATAGAAAGTCGCTCTTTTTTAGAAAGTAAGCTGATAATATGCTCTACAACATTATGACGAATATATTTCCTTGTGTATTTCCCACTGCGGGGTGGTCGGGTCGACCAAAAATGGTCGGATTTTGGAAATCGGAAAAACTCGCCCAATGCAGATGCGCAATTGATAGACCATATGTGTGACTAACTTCTCGCCAAAAATTAACCAAATCAAAAGGGGTAAAAAACAGATTACCTTTTTGTCCGGCGACGTCTGACTGGGTTCCAGAGCAAAGTAACCTCTTTGCTCTAACTGACAGCTATTAGACTAAAATCGGTCCAAAATCATCCAAACCAACATATAGAATTGTTTCCGGACCCATTACAGTACTCCCATTGGGTAAAAATTACGATCGGACGTGAAATTTGTAAATCGATTTTCAGACACTTCTCGACTTAAGAGCTTGGCCCATATGCACTAAGTCAATTTGAAATAACGTAGGAATATCCCTCTAAGCTATTCATAGAAAGGGCGCACCTAGAAATACGAAATTTCTCCTGAGGGAACCAATGAATAGGGCAAAACTGTACTTTAGGCCAATATAGTGCTAGCGGCAATACAGGGAAGGGAGGGAAAAGGAGGTCAGACGGCGAGAGCGACAGACGGTTAGAGCGCGTGCTTTCGGAGGATTCTAGCTCATTTCAGGCCAACTTCTAGACTCTGTAGCTCATTTCAACGAAAAGATAAAGACTCATTTCCAACAGATGAAATATTTAGCTCATCGTGCTCTACATTTCTAGCTATGAGACAGCCCCCTATGACAATGTTGACCTAAAGTACAGTTTCGCGCTTTTCACTTCCTCACTCAGATGACACTTCCCATTTATAGATGCACCCCTTCATTGATTAGTGTAGAGGGACATTTCCACATTATTTGAAAGTGATTTAGTGCATATGGGCCCATCGCACAGGTCTGAATGGGCCTGAAAATCAATTTTCAATTTTTTGGTCCTGTAGTAATTTTTCTCAGTGGGAGTACTGTAATGGGTCCGGAAACGATTCTAAATGTGGTTTTGGATAATTTTGGTCCCGAAGAGAAATAGCTGTCAGTTGGAGCTAGGAGGGTACTTTTGTCTAGGGATCTTTCTGACGCCACCGGACGAAAATTCATGCCGTTTTTTACCTCTTCTGATTTGGCTAATTTTTGGCGAGAAGTTAGTCACACGTAGGGTCTATCAATCGCGCATATTCATTGGGGTGTGTTTTTCCGATTTCCAAAATTCGGTCATTTTTGGTCGACCCGACCACCCCGCACTGGGGCGTGCACATGGAATGACATGCTCAACATAAAAGTTGTTGATTATGTTTTCAGCTTTCTTCCTGTGCAAAGAATGTGTCTCTATCTTCATTTTAAACGGAGTTATGATTATTTAAGTGGGCTCGATTTGACCCATGAAAAGAGAGTGTCCCAAATTTGGCCTTCGGAATTTCGAAGATGACGATAGTTATCAAAATTCTGACGATGCAGTTTGAAAGAGCATCATTCGAAATACCTTTCATCACACTTTCATCGGGATTGGATGATTATGTGTTTTCCGCCGCGGAGAAGGTAATTCTCTCGTGATGTCTCTCACATATTACTATGCTATATGGCATTCTACAAAGCATTTTTTAAAAGAAATAAATCACATACCATCGACATAAATGCGTCCGTACACACTAGAAATCGCACTCCTCAGACGATCCCACTTGAAATCTCCATCCGCGTCCAACTCGAGCGAGAAATATCTCTCATATTCCAGGATGTCATTGGCACCGTAACAGCGAAGGTGGATGGGAGCGTCCTGGAGTCATATGAAACTGTATGGATATTAAAGCATAATATCGGTATAACATTCAATAATGCTCTAAGCATAAACGTGCAAAATGAAAATACATCTCTCTCCTTCACGAGACATTCAGTCAAACCAGTCAAAGCTGGAGTAGAAGAATTGGCAAGGAAGGTTTCCTTCAGAACCTGGAAATGGAAAATGTGCAAACGAAGATTTTCTATAACATAATTTTCATAGTAAAAAATAAATAAGAACTGTTCGAAGAATCGTATGATATCATAATTTAAATAATGTAAACATTGAATCAAGATTTCTTTCCAAGAATTACACGAGGTGGAATATCCCAAAACATCTAATAAATTCAAAAACGAAACAAACCTTCAGTACCGATACGGAGCTCATATCTCCGAACGGAGCACACTCGATCGCACGATCGAATCGATCTTGCGGAGTCTCACACTGAGCGAGCACCCATACCTGTAAAAGTATGCAGGTGAAAATCTGATTTTGCAGTACGCGTCTTTTGCAGAGCCCACGGTTATTGTTCATTATCTATCACCCTGAATTCCCCTAAAGAACTAAATTTATAAAACTCTTTCAGAAATATATATTTTAAACGCACAATGAGTTCCTCGTTGTCGAATCGAGAGCATATAATCAAGGCGTCCTTGATATCTTCCTTAGCCAGTGAGTAAAACTTGAGATAGGCAGAGACGTGCTTGTGGAGATTGAGCATCCCGAATCGGTCGGAGAAGCAGAGTGTTACGAGTGCCTGATTCACTAAAAAGATATAACCAAAAATTTATGATCAGAAAAAAAGCCATTCTTACAATTTGCATAAATCCTAAACGAAGGAATAAACAGCCATATATTATATTCAATTTTTGGAATGGGATATTTCAAAAAGTTTAAAAAGTACCCGACATGCAGAACCATTTCTTGGAATGAATCGAATTGATGAACCAAAGGAAATCCTCCGTTTCGACCTGTAACAAAATTCCATCAAATTATAGTGGAAATAGTCCATAACCACACAAATTTGACGCATATAAACCTCTTTGATCTCGAAGATGTCATTCCGTCGCTCTCCAAAGTTACCGTAAAATAGAACGTTGAAGAAGGGAGAAGTGACAGCGAGCATCTGATAAAAAAGAATGATAAAATTACCAAGAGCGCAATAAGCATTTGTCAGGTTATACCGAGAGCACATTCTCCATGGAAATAAACCAAAAAAATATTCAATCACCATCGTACGTGTCTCGTGATTAGTAAATATACTACCGCTATTGAACAACTAGGGGAAAATGGAAATGCAAGCGTATATTGTAGGGGACATCATGAAACATACCTCCTTACTGACGGGGACGATGGAATCGCCGACCTTCAGGGAACCAGAATAGATGTTCACAAGAGATGACTTCGATTCGAATGAGTCAGGAATCGCGCTAAATGAATTAAACTCAAAGATTACATATTGACGTAAGCGTGAGCTCACCTCACAAAGTTGACGTTCACTTTCATTTCGAACTTCTCGAATTTCTCAGGGATATCAGTTGAGTAAATCTTGAATACCTGCAAAATCTTAAATCTCTTTTAAACTTTCTAGATTTTTAAAATTGAATTAAATTAAATTGTACCGAGTCATGAATTCTAAAGACCGACTCATCCGCATCGAATACTAGCGCGAACAGTCCGTCTGTTCTGATTCTCTGTTGACCGGAAGTGCAACCGGCAGGGATCGATACGGCACTCAACTGAATTAACAAATTGTTGTGTATCCACATCCTTGATAACCATCTTCGTACACAATCGAGAAATAATAGTTGTCACATCACTCCGTTTCAAAATTATCAAATAACAATATAGTAACTCGCCTCCTTTCCTTCACTGTCCTTCAACGACAGATCGATAGTCGATATATAGCAATCCGCAGGCTGAAACACACTGACTTACTCAATTTGCTCTAAGTATTATGAAGATTGTTGTATTCAATGGCCTTCCCATGGCTTAAAAATCTGAAAAAATTCAAATGCGTCCTTCACACTCAGTCATTCACAAATTACAACAAGGAAACATCTTACCGGATCCAAGAAAATCGCCGAATCGTCCTCAGGGTACTTCATCGAACTGAAAGAAACAAATTTTCTAATATTGTGCCAAAGAGAATCTCGCCTTAAATAAGTAGAGTGATCTCGTAATATCAAACTTCGCAGACGAGATCAAGTAAACATATAAAGAAAAGCAGATTACTCACCAGCGATCATTCGTCAATGAAATGGAGAACAGCTTGGATTCAGAAGACACAACTACTTTCGATGTCATTCTTAATAAAACTCGATCATAAAAAATTTTTCGTGAGCATCATGGTAGGTTGAAGGAAAGTAGTAAATATATGTATAGCAGATGTGAACAACTGCAATAAATGAAAATGGCAGTATCCCTCGTTGATGTTTTGCATCATTGGCACTTCTGCCATCGTCAGGTAGCTTAGGCGGAAATATGGACCGCATTTCAGCAAATCAAACCAACATAACAATCTATTTATTGGACAAACTTAAGCACTAGAGAGAAAACCTCAATATATCTAAATGAACCTGGGAAAATAATCGATAAAAATGAATAAGATGAACAGCATATCAAAGATGATAATGGACTAGCTCATTCCGGAAGGACCAGGTTGTTCATCGATTGGCTCCTCTGCACTACGAGGTGTGAATGGCGTCTTGAGTGGAGCACGGTGTCCCTTATTGATTGCTAGATGCCCAATCAGGTCGAATTTCCTAACGAATTGCTCGTCACACGTGAAACAAACGAAGGGCTGCAAGTAATATTTCTTATCATTTAGTGATCAACCACTATTTATACCTCAATCCTGTGGACTGAACGAATATGTGTATAGAGCGGAGAGTACACGGGCTGAGTAGGCACTGTAGCGGCACTTGTAGGGTTTATCACCTGATTAGAGATTTTAGAAATTGTTTACAGCAATATTCTTTGAAGATGGAAAGTCATTAGATTTTCCATTAATGCAAGCAAAAATCGTCTCGCCTTTCCCAAATATACGCATAGTTTTCAAAATGTATTCATAGGACAGAACTTAAAAGCTTAAAACATGATCCATCGTGAAAGGAAATATACTAAAGTTTCGAAGAAAAAGCACAACGAAATGGGAATTTTCGCAAATTTAGTTGCTGTTTGTATTGACTAATATGCTATCAGAATTCTCTTGGGTCCTGTTCGCCAATAAAACTCGTTTCCATTTAGGATGTGCAGCCAATAAACAAATGACCCGCAATAGATCGGATGTGAACTATATCGTCATGCCGCCTTTGACGTATCAAAGGCGGCATGACGTAATAGTACACACACGGCCTAGTGCCCAACTGACCAGTATGAGTGCGCATGTGACCGACGAGGCCTTGCTTGCTTGAAAGTTTCTTTCCGCACTTTGAGCACTCAAACGACTTCTCTTTCACTGATTTGCTCTTCGATCATTTATAATGATCGATCTTCTCGTTATCGTTCATCTTCATCTTTAGCCCTAGGGATATAATGTGTTATTATAATTTTCAAGAATGATGTTCAACCACCAAAACTCCCACTGACCTCTATGAGTGCGCAAATGATCAGAGAGGTTTTTCTTGGAAATTATCTTGCCGCACTCGAAGCACTCAAATGAGTTCTCATTCGTTTGTATACATTTAGCCTCCGAAGATCCAGTATTCAAGATCTTTCCATTCATGTTCTTCTCTATGGAAAGTTCATCGAGGGAACGAGAGCTTCCGGTAGACGGATATATACTATGCTAAACCAAAGAAGTAACGTACAACTCAAAAATCATAATGTATAGATGACTAAATTAACAAGTACGGTTGGTTGAGTACTCTGGAAACTCACAAAAGCGCTTGCTTGTTGAATGACGATCGATTTTCCATTAGTTCCTTCTCCCCACGTGCCAGCGAAATCCGTGAACAAAGTACTCCCAAGTTCGAATGCCAGCTTTCCCATTCTGAAGATTACTGAATTAACGTTGAGTTTAGGGCAAATTCAGCACGTATTGCAAAACATGATGCATTCCTACATAAAGATATGTTTAAAAGAAAGAAAGACAACAATACGTACAGATCGAGATTCTTTCCGAAGTCCGTCGACAATTCCAGCTCGTTTCGATATCGAATTAATCGTATTCTCGAAGTTTCGCCACAATTCGTTACCCTCGTCCATACCTGAATTAATTTTTCACCTAAATAATGCTCTTGAAAATATGAGAGAACTAAAGTAAGCCAATATCATGCCGTAGGCCATGAATCTTTTCAGATATAATAAGGTTGAGTCAACCTCTTGAATATCGACAAATACAGAAATCTTCCAAACTGTTTATTCAAGTTGATAACAATTCTCAATCAAAGTGTTGTTATCTACTAGAACAGTAACAGACTAATACTTTCAACAAGAGCTAGAACATTGAGACAAAGTGAATTATTAGAGAAAATAGCAGTATCTGTCTTTTTGAACAAATACAATGGAATATGTAAGAGAGTTACAATACAGAAATAGCTTCGGAAAATTCAAAATTATCAAATATATCATATCTATACTTAACTTCTGTAGGCAATCACCTCCATCATTTTGAGAGAACGATCCTGGCAATAAGCGGAATTCTCTCCATCAATCGGTCTCTTCCTTCCTGAAAACCCATTTATTGTTTCTCTTCATCAAAAGAGCTGAGAATTTTTTTGGCAATTGTGAATTTGAGATGGGAAAGAGTGTGTGTGCGAACAGCGAACAAGGGACGTCACAAGCAAATGTGAAATTCGGGGTGAAGTGGTTGATGAAGTACAGATATTTTTTTAAAATTGAAAGGTAAATACAAAGTTCGTACAAACCATCGACAGTGATGCTTCCATACTCCTCAGGAATGGCATTCCAAAGCGCGCTCCAATAGAAATCTCCGTCCGAGTCCAATGAAAGTGAAAAATATCTCTCCATCTCCAGGATGTTCTTCGCGTCATAACAACGGAGGTGGATGGGAGCGGCCTAAATATGGCGGTGACTATCCAAAACGGGAAAAAAATTAATTAAGCAACTACTACCACTTCAAAAAGAAGCAACTACGATAATTTTAAAATGTAATGGTTACCTTTCTTTCGTTGACGAGACATTTAGTCAAACCAGCTGCGTCGGCACAAATGGAAAGAAAGGAGTCTTGCAGAATCTGTGAATCGATTATTTAGTCATTCGCCATGCTTTATATTGAAAATCATCAGGCAATTCTAGATATGGAATAAATATATCAAACAGGGATAAATAATTTTCAATGGCCAATTACGATATATCACGCGTTTCATCGAAGAATCGCAAACATCCATGCACATGGTAAATAAAACCCCCCATTTTGCATCGATTTTCGATAGACGCTGTATAGGGGAGCTCTGATCCAGAGTAAGAGAGGTGGTAAATCACAAATCTTCCTGGTAGATCACGTCAAAAATTGACTTTGGCGGTCTGTTTTTCGCTATTATCTCCGTTCATATTCGACTTAGAAAAAACGTCTGTCAGATGAAATGTGTGTTTTGAAGTGCTCTTCAAGATGAGAGTGTGTCCAACTCGATATCTAGCTCATGGTACATGCGTCATGCCAAATCATCCACAGAATATGGGACCTATCCACATTTTGCCTCATTCGATGAGGCTCGTCGAGAGCTCTCGAATGATATGCTGAATGCCATGTTAAAGCCGGATCTCAAATGCAGTTTTGGTCGAAAAACCATTTTTGAACCCTCACGCCTTCAATTTCGACACATTTCGACCCACCTTCTCGAGCAAGACAAAGGGAAATTGGGTAATTACGAACCATTCCATCCCACGTTCCGGAGTAGGTGGGTCGAAATGCGTCGAAAATTAAGGAGTGAGGGTTTGAAAATTGTTTTACGGCCAAAACTGCATTCCTATTGACTATAATGTCGTAGCGTCTGTCTGTCTGTCTGTCTGTTTGTCTGTGACGCCTTCCGTATACCTCAAGGGTGCATCACACCATAATGCATTTTCCCAAAACGCAGGAAACTTAAATGCACGCTACCGTAACCCACCACACCACACACCATGGTGCATTTTACCAAAACACAGAAAAGTTAAATGCACGCTACCGTAACCCACCACACCACGCACCATGGTGTGATTTACTAAATCGCAGAAAAGTTAAATGCACGCTACCGTAACCCACCACACCACACACCATGGTGTGATTTACTAAATCGCAGAAAAGTTAAATGCACGTTACCGTAACCCACTACACCACACATCATGGTGTGATTTACTAAATCGAAGAAAAGTTAAATGCACGCTACCGTAACCCACCACACCACATACCATGGTGGGATTTACTAAATCGCAGAAAAGTTAAATGCACGCTACCGTAACCCACCACACCACACACCATGGTGTGATTTACTAAATCACAGAAAAGTTAAATGCAAGCTACCGTAACCCACCACACCACACACCATGGTGCGATTTACTAAATCACAGAAAAGTTAAATGCACGCTACCGTAACCCACCACACCACACACCATGGTGTGATTTACTAAATCGCAGAAAAGTTAAATGCACGCTACCGTAACCCACCACACCACACATCATGGTGTGATTTACTAAATCGAAGAAAAGTTAAATGCACGCTACCGTAACCCACCACACCACACACCATGGTGTTATTTACTAAATCACAGAAAAGTTAAATGCACGCTACCGTAACCCACCACACACCATGGTGTGATTTACTAAATCGCACGGCAATTTTTTTATCAACACCCTATTGAAAGAAATGGTCCCTTTCGCGAACCTTTATAAACACAGAAAGACTTGCTAAAAATAGGAATACATAGATTCTCTACAGTAAACATACAGTATCTCTACAGTATATATTGCTACCTGATAAACAGCTAGGCATAGGTTGCCTGAGATACGGTACATTTCATTTGAAAAGTTACCATCGTGCAGGAACGTATAATGCACCGCACTACCCTGATTGGCAATTTTTAGCGGACCATTTTTCTCTGGTGTGTTGATGAAAAAATTGCCGTGAATCGCAGAAAACTTAAAAGCACGCTACCGTATACCCACACCACGCACCATGGTGTGATTTCACACACCATGGTGTGATTTACTAAATCGCAGAAAACTTAAATGCACGCTACAGTATACCACACCACACACCATGGTGTGATTTCACACACCATGGTGTGATTTACTAAATCGCAGAAAACTTAAATGCACATACCCTGATCCCACCACACACCACTGTCTCATGGCACCATACCATATACTCTCTCGCTGTTGTGAAATCGTCCCAACCTGCTCTCACTCCCCGTAGCGTGAGCGTTGTGAAAGGCCTCACGAGCCTTTTACAACGTTTTAAGCAGGCTCTCACCAGTCGCTTACAATTATATTTTCATGCATAAAACTGGTACTAAACGTGGTTGACTGATAGCAACTGCGTAGTTTAATCAAAAATGCTTCCCAACCTGCTCTCACTCCCCGCAGCGTGAGCGTTGTGAAAGGCTCGTGAGGCCGAGGGCGTTCCGAAAAAGATGGAATGGGGCGAAGCCCCATTCCAACTTTTTCGGATCGCCCGAGGCCTCACGAGCCTTTTACAACGTTTTAAGCAGGCTCTCACTAGTCGCTTACAATTATATTTTCATGCATAAAACTGGTACCAAACGTGATTGACTGACATTCCATGCTGAATTTATTCAAAAATACTTCCCAACCATGCTCTCACTCCCCGTAGCGTGAGCGTTGTGAAAGGCTCGTGAGGCCTCGGGCGATCTGAAAAAGTTGGAATGGGGCGAAGCCCCAGTCCAACTTTTTCGGATCGCCCGAGGCCTCACGAGCCTTTTACAACGTTTTAAGCAGGCTCTCACCAGTCGCTTACAATTATATTTTCATGCATAAAACTGGTACTAAACGTGGTTGACTGATATCAACTGCGTAGTTTAATCAAAAATGCTTCCCAACCTGCTCTCACTCCCCGTAGCGTGAGCGTTGTGAAAGGCTCGTGAGGCCGAGGGCGATCCGGATCGCCCGAGGCCTCACGAGCCTTTCATAACGTTTTAAGCAGGCTTTCAACAGTTACTTCCATTTTTTTATCCTTAACACACAACCCCGCGTAACGTAGCGACCGAAGGACGCTAGTTTTAGTAGGGCATTTAGCATATCATTCGAGAGCTCTCGACGAGCCTCATCGAATGAGGCAAAATTTGGATAGGTCGCATATTCTGTGGATGATTTGGCATGACGCATGTACCATGAGCTAGATATCGAGTTGTACACACTCTCATCTTGAAGAGCACTTCAAAACACACATTTCATCTGCCAGACGTTTCTTTCTAAGTCGAATATGAACGGAGATAATAGCGAAAAACAGACCGCCAAAGTCAATTTTTGACGTGATCTACCAGGAAGGTTTGTGATCTACCACCTCTCTTGCTTTTTTTAAGAGGTCCCCTATACAGGGTCTATCGAAAATCGATGAGAAAATGGGGGGTTGCCTTTTCAGTGTGCACGGGTTGTGAAGAAACTTTGCGATTCTACGATGAAACGCGTGATATATTTGAGAGATTGATCAAACATATATTAGCAAAAGCATAAAGAAAAAAAGAAACCGTGAGTGCAGATACGACGGTGTTCATATTGCCGAATGGAGCACACTCGATCACCAGATCAAACATCTCTTTCGAATCAGTACACTGACCGAGCACCCATACCTGAAGACGCGTCGATAGGTTTTTTTTATTTTAAAAATATCAACAATATCAACGCACTATTCCCTTCGAAAATTATAAGGAGAGTTCGATTATGTAGCCTTTTTCATGTACTCACAATAAGCTCCTCGTTGTCGAATCTAGAACTGAGAATATATGTGTCCTTGATATCTTCCTTAGCCAGTGAGTAGAACTTGAGATAGGCAGAGACGTGCTTGTGGAGATTGAGCATCCCGAATCGATCGGCGTAAGTGAGAGCGACTAGCGCCTGATTCACTGAAAACAAATGATGAAAATTATATTTTAGTTCGAATCTTAGCTACTATCACAATAAAAATTTGAAAGTTAGCGGACAAACGTGTATAGCGACTAAAAAAATAACGTTTTAAATTGTGTATACCTGACATGCAAAAATACTTCCTTGTCTGAATCGAATTAAGAAACCAAATGAAATCATCTGTATCGACCTGTCACATTAAGTATTTTTCAAATATGAATCAATAAATTTTACCTCTTTGATCTCGAAGTTGTCCTTCTTTCGTTCTCCGAAGTTGCCGTAGAAGAGAACGTTGAAGAACGGAGAAGAGAGCGCGAGCATCTGATAAAGAAGAATTCAGAATAAATCAGGAATCTCATAAACATTGGTCAGATGGACCATTCTGTATAAATGCTACCAATAGTCGATCACCCTCGAATGTATCCCGAGTTTATTAAATACATTATGATTGATTGAAAAATCATAAGATGATCGAAGAGGAAGCAGCACACCTCCTTACTGACGGGAACAGTAGAATCGCCCACTTTCATGGAACCAGAATAAATGTTCACTAGAGGCGATTTCGATTCCAATGTGTTAGGAATAACGCTGAATAAATATACATTAAATATACATATTTTCAAATTTTATATTCCCTCATAAATGTAGACCGATAAATAGTAAAAGAGAAAGATAATTGAACTTACTTCACAAGATTAACGTTCACTGACATTTCGAATTTCACAGAGTTCTCGTTAAGGTCGGAACAACCAGTCGGAAAAACCTTGAGCAACTGCAACAATATTATTCAAAAAAAGTAATAATGAATATCGTTGCGAAAAAAAAATATGAAAATATAATAATACCGTGTCAGAAATAAGAGTGATCGATTCATCTGCATCGAAAACGATCGATAATAGTCCGTCCGTTCTGATTCTCTGTTGACCGGAAGTGCAACCAGCAGAGAAGGAGACGGAACTCATCTGGGTTAACAAATCATCACGTATCCATATTATAGATAATAATATTCGAAAATCTAGAAATTATGAATGCTAGTTCCAACTACCCTATCTATGAAAACAAGAGATATTCACCACATTTAGAGCATACATTACATTCCCAATTGATCAAAACATTAATAGTATTGTAACTCGCCTCCTTTCCCTCGTTGTCCTTCAACGACAAATCGATAGTCGAGACATAGAAATCGGCAGGCTGAGAAAAACTCCATTACACTCCAGTCTAGTGTGGGTTTAAATGCTGCATTTTGGTGTGAACTCCCACGCCATTCAGCCAAAGAGCAAAATCATACTGGGTTCACGAAAATCGCAGACTCGTCCTCAGAGTACCTCATTGAACTGAAAGAGAGAGATTAGCAGTCGTCATAAAAAACATGAATTAAAAAATTTATGACTCACCAGCGATCATTCATCAGTGAAATGTAGAGTAGTTTTGAGGCAGAAGGCAAAACAACTCTTGACGTCATTCTGAAAAAAACGAGGTCTTATATTCAAAGTGTGTGTGAGAGAAAGCGCTTTATTCTAGCGCAGTGTAATGATTTTCGAGTGTTTTGCAAGAAAGAAAAGTGTTTTGCGAGGAAGAATTGGAAATATTATAATGCTGAAAAAAGGTAGATTAAAGCGGGTATATTTCAGTATTAAATTTGCTAAAAAGTAGATATTTTCAGAGCATTGAAGCTGTCGAATCGGCAATATCGACGCGGTGATGCAATACATCGATTGCAATAAGATGAAAAACAACTATAAGTTTAGCTTTCAAACAAATAAAATGTTTCCCAACGTTAAATATAGATTTTACAAATATATACAAGGCTGAAATGACCTCTTGAAAACATATTAAGCAGGCACAATTTTAAATGAAACTTTACTCTAGCATTATAATTCTTCCCAGAAAAAAGAATAAGTATTACGGTAACATTAACTACATTAGGCAAATTATACAAAGAAGATACATCGAAAGAGCGAGTAAATTTGTAAATAAATTCGTTATCACAACTCACTCAATGAGACTATAGAGACATATTACAGAACAACTGCAATAAAGAAACATAAAATCTGAACAAATGGAACATGTCTATAATCTCGATTCTCGATCTAACTTTTGTAGGCACAAACTTTGACGATTCTCGGAGAAGAAACCTTGCTAATAGCATCCGAATTAGCATCGGGCTTAGGCCATCTCTGCGCTCCTGACAATTTAGCAATTTAACAAAATTAAACTAAATATTTCATCCATTGATAAAAAAATATACAATATTCTAATTCTTACTATAGAAAATTTAGCACTGCTTAGATAATTGGCTGTTATTTCTTGATTTCATATATTTATCCTTAGCACTTTCATGAAGACATGAGAGACTCCGGTAAAAAAAGGTTTCGGTTTAATTTCTAGAAAAAAGGTTTCAAGTGGGAAATTATCGAATAATTGTCGAAAATTAGTAACTAATCGTTCGAATTGGAGAAACGATACCACTCTCTCTTTCTACACACTCTCTCACACCAGAGAGTGTGTAGAATCAATAGGACATGGAATCATTTTTCGAAGTCTACTAACCATCGACCGTGATGTATCCATACTCCGCAGGAATCGATCTTCGTAGCTCATCCCAACGGAAATAATTTCCGTACGAGTCCATAGATAGTGAGAAATATCTCTCACTCTCCAGGATATTATGAGTATTGTAGCAACGGAGATGGAAAGGAACCTACAGTTTGTAGAAAATATTTATTGATCAACGGTATCAGTAAAACGTCCTGATACTTCTAACAAAAATAGCTATATTTTAGCCTGAACAAATCAAAGTACCTTTCTTCCGTTCACTAGACATGCAGTTAGACCAGCCGAGGACGAAAGAGAGGATTCTTTCAGAACCTGAAAATATATTACATGGCATGTTTATTAACAAGAAAGTGGTAGACCCCGAACAGAGTCCCAAAACCTGAAACCTTGAGTGCGGATAGGATGGAGCTCATATTGCTGAACGGAGCACACTCGATCACCAGATCGAATCTCTTTTGAGCATCTTCACACTGACCAAGAACCCACACCTAAAAGTGGTCTGTAGCATGTACAGTAGCGAGCAAAACTCTATCACCTTTGAGTTTTTCAGTCATAACTTCCCTCAATCTTATTCAATGTTCACAAATTTGCGGATGCACTAATATTTTATGATTACCAATCGAATCATCTATCCGATGGATGTCTCGCGATAGCTTACGGTAGGTCACTGAGAAATCGATATTTCGCTCAAAATCGCATTTTTTGGTAAAATATGCGCCAAAAATAAAGAAATAACGTTATTCAAATGTAAATGAGCAGGATCGAAAGAGCAACTCTCGGACTTTCGAATGCACCGTTTGAATTAATTGAGAATCGATTTTTGAGCGCAGGTAGATCAATTCAAGCTAAACTACTTTTTAGTACATTTATGGCTCTAACTTTAATTCTAAAGAAGCAATCAAGCTCAAATTGATAGGGTAACATACGCTGGTGGTCCCTATTCACATATAAAAGTTTGGGGTTGACCGGCCTCGATTTCGCCAAAATCGTCACTTTTGGTATGCTTTCCTTTGACGAGCTCTAAGTTCCGAGTACATTTTTTTCGGAGCACTGAAAGTGAATTGGAGATTCTACAATGAAGGCCGAACAGATCTGTGAAATTTGGTATCTATTGGTCACATTTCCTTATAGATATGATACTTTGAATCTAGTAAAATTTGTCAAAAACAGGTAATTTTAGTCCAATTTCGTCCAAAATGACCCGTTCTTGACAAATTTTACTAGATTCAAAGTATCATATCTATAAGAAAATGTAACCAAAAGATGCCAAATTTCACAGATCTGTTCGGCCTTCATTGTAGAATCTCCAATTCACTTTCAGTGATAAGAAAAAAATGTACTCGGAACTTAGAGCTCGTCAAAGGAAAGCATACCAAAAGTGACGATTTTGGCGAAATCGAGGCCGGTCAACCCCAAACTTTTAAATGTGAATAGGGATCACCAGCGTATGGTACCCTATCAATTTGAGCTCGATTTCTTCTTTAGAATTAAAGTTAGAGCCATAAATGTACTAAAAAGTACTACAGTTTGAATTGATCTACCTGCGCTCAAAAATCGATTCTCAATTAATTCAAACGGTGCATTCGAAAGTCCGAGAGTTGCTCTTTCGACCCTGCTCATTTACATTTGGATAACATTATTTCTGTATTTTTGGGGCATATTTTACCAAAAAATGCGATTTTGAGCGAAATATCGATTTCTCAGTGACCTACCGTAAGCTATCGCGAGACATCCATCGGATAGATGATTCGATTGGTAATCATAAAATATTAGTGCATCCGCAAATTTGTGAAGGTTGAATAAGATTGAGGGAAGTTATGCTTGAAAAACTCAAAGGTGATAGAGGTTTGCTCGCTACTGTATGATAATCTAACACCCAGTTCAGGTATTTCATGTACCATCCTCGCAGCGGTGCACGGTTGTTCACAAAGATTTATAAACTATATTTCTTCACTCACAATGAGCTCCTCATTGTCGAAACGAGAACAGAGAAGTAAGGCGTCCTTGATATCTTCCTGAGCCAGGGAGTAGAATTTAAGATAGGCGGAGATGCGCTTGTGGAGATTGAGCATCCCAAATCGATCGGCGTAAGAGAGAGCGACAAGTGCCTGGTTCACTGAAAAATAATGAAATATAAGTAAAATGATCCGTCTTTTAAGAAAAACGGAATGCAAACGAATAATGAATAGAATGAAGAATTTAAATAATGAAGCTAATCAATATTCTCAAATTTAAAATTATAGCATACTGTAGATTAAACTATACAAATAAATAAAGTACCTGACGTGCAGAACCACTTCTTTGTCTGAATCGAATTGAGGAACCAGAGAAAATCAGCAGTATCGGCCTGTAGTATGCATTATTTTTCAAATATGAAACAATAAATTTTACCTCTTTGACCTCGAAGATGTCATTCTTTCGTTCTCCGAAGTTACCGTAGAAAAGAACGTTAAAGAAGGGCGAAGTGGCAGCGAGCATCTGATATGCAATGATACAAAGTAAGGTACAAAGTAAGTAAGGCATATAATTAGAAATGCTAAATGATTGTTCGCTCATCCATATCAGTATGTCGTTTTCAGTAGGAAATAGCATTAATATACTTATCGAAAGTGAGAATAGAAGTTAGCAGCACACCTCCTTACTGATGGGAACGATGGAATCGCCGACTTTCAGGGAACCGGAATAGATTTGAACAACCGACGAATTTGATTCGAACGAACGAGGAACCACGCTGAATAAAATAAATCCAAAGATGATCGATGACGAGTGCTCACTACACAAGGTTGACGCTCACTGTCATTTCGAACTTCTCAAACTTCTCAGGGAGATCAGTTGAGTAAATGTTGAATACCTGCAAAATAGAATATTATTTTTCATAAATCGTAATAAAACAGTTACTGAGTCAGAAATGAGACCGATCAATTCATTCGCATCGAACACAAGAGAGAAGAATCCGTCTGCTCTGATTCTCTGCGGTCTGGAAGTACAACCAGCAAAGAAGGAGACGGCACTCAACTGAATGATTAATGACATTTATAATCTTCAGTTCAATGTACTTACTTCTTATCAAATATGAAAAAAAAGCAAACAGATAAACAATATTATAAATCTTTCTAATGTATGACTCGCCTCCTTTCCTTCACTGTTCTTCAACGATATATCTATAGTTGAGATATTGCAAAAGGCTGGCTGAAACAAACACTCAATTAGATAAGGGGTTATGTAAATTTAGAGATCTGCATAACATGTTTATTAAATGTTGTTTTATTCATCTAAAGAAATAGTTACCAATCAATAAATATACCGGATCCAGGAAAATCGCCGACTCGCCCTCAGAGTATCTCAGAGAACTGAAAGTCGGATAAGAGTTTTCACAATTTACCAAACCCTTCCACATCACATTCTAAATAAATTGTAGTAGTATCCCAAAAATTCCAGTACAGTTTTAGCTAATAACGTAGACAAAAGATATAGAAGGTCAAGTAAACATTGAAAAACAGCTGATTACTCACCAGCGATCATTCTTCAATGAAATGGAGATAAGCTTCGATTCAGAAGACACAACTACTTTCGATGTCATTCTGAATAAAACTCGATCATATAAGCAATATCTTGAGCATTATGGTAGGTTGAAGGAAACTAGTAAATATATGTATAGCAGATGTGAACAACTGCAATAAATGAAAATGGCAGTTTCCCTCGTTGATGTTTGCATCATCGGCACTTCTGCCTTCGTCAGGTAGCTTAGGCGGAAATGTGGACCGCATTTCAGCAAATCAAACAAACATAACAATCTATTTATCGGACAAACTTAAACACAGAGAAAACTGCGTTAATAACTTTAAAAGATAGGAATTATAAAAAAAATGAACCTTGGGAAATAATATATGAGAAAATGAATGAGATAAACAGTATAACAAAGATGATAATGGACTAGCTCATTCAGGAAGGACCAGGTTGTTCATCTATTGGCTCCTCTGCACTAGGAGGTGTGAATGGCGTCTTGAGCGGAGCACGGTGTCCCTTATTGATTGCTAGATGCGCAATCAGGTCGAATTTCCTAACGAATTGCTCGTCACATGTGAAACATACGAAGGGCTGCAAGTAATATTTCTTGACATTTAGTGATCAACCACAGCTTATACCTCAATCCTGTGGACTGAACGAATGTGTGTGTATAGAGCGGAGAGTACACGGGCTGAGTAGGTACAGTAGCGGCACTTGTAGGGTTTATCACCTGATTAGAGATTTTAGAAATTGGTTACAGCAATATTCTTTGAAGATGGAAAGTCATTAGATTTTCCATTAATACAAGCAAAAATGATCTCGCCTTTTCCAAATATACGCATAGTTTTGAAAAATATTTTCATAGGACAGAACTTAAAAGCTTACAATAGATCCATCGTGAAAGGAAATGTACTAACGTTTCGAAGACATAGCACAACGAAATGGGTCTTTTCGCAAATTTTTGTTTTTTTCGTATTGACTAATTTGCTATCAGAACTCTCTAGCATCGAGTTCGACAATAAAACTCTTTCCATTTAGGATGTGCAGCTAATAAACAACTGACCCGCACTAGGTCGGATGTGAACTATGTCGTCATGACGTAATAGTACACACACGGCCTAGTGCCCAACTGACCAGTATGAGTGCGCATGTGACCGACGAGGCCTTGCTTGCTTGAAAGTTTCTTTCCGCACTTTGAGCACTCAAACGACTTCTTTTTCCCTGATTTGCTCTTCGATGATTTATAATGACCGATCTTCTCGTTATCGTTCATCTTCATCTTTAGCCCTTGGGATATAATGTGTTATTATCGTTCTCAAGAATGATGTTCAACCAACAAAAACTCCCACTGACCTCTATGAGTGCGCAAATGATCAGAGAGGTTTTTCTTGGAAATTATCTTGCCGCACTCGAAGCACTCAAATGAGTTCTCGTTCGTTTGTAGAAATTTAGCCTCCGAAGATCCAGCATTCAAGATCTTTCCATTCATGTTCTTCTCTATGGAAAGTTCATCGAGAAAACGAGATCTTCCGGTAGACGGACAGTACAGCTGAAGAATATCGATTTGCATCACGTTCAATAACATTTTTGTCCTGTTTACGTTATACAATATCGCCAAGTCTCTAATCTATATTGAAATGACCCCACTCGACTTACATCAGCAACTGGTTCTTCGTGTTTGATTTCAGCCAAAGAATCGATGGGCTCATCCTTGGTTTCCACTAGTTCTTCTTTGATCTCATTCGGTGCTTCAAAAGTGGGAAGGAGTACATACTCTTTTCCATTTGGAATTGTGGTAGAGTTCTTAAAAATGCAAATTTTGAAGGAAACTGCCACGAGTGACAAATGCGTTAATATGTTTACCTCATCGAGTTGTCTAAATAAAGAGTAAAAAAAGCAAGCGCGTATGTGAGTTTATAGAGAAGGGAAAAAATACATAGAAAGGGCCTAAACCTTTCTGCTCTCAATGCTTTCTAGGTGCTGAGTGTGCTTGAATCGATGAATGTCCATTATGAAACCGAGAGATCTTTGAAGTTCCTTACACGCCTCCTGAAACGCAATGGTTTACTTTCGTTTATGTTGGACATAAAATACTATGCTAAACCAATAGAAGTAACTCATAACTCACTCAAAAATCGTAATGTATAGATGATTAAATTAACAAGTACGGTTAGTTGAGTACTCTGGAAACTCACAAAAGCGCTTGCTTGTTGAATGACGATCGATTTTCCATTAGTTCCTTCTCCCCACGTGCCAGCAAAGTGAGTGTACAAAGCATTGCCAAGCTCGAATGTCAGCTTTCTCATTCTGGGCATTTAAACAGTAAAAGTTACGTTATCGAAAATAAGAGTACTTTGCATGACAAATCCACACCTTGCAAAACCTGAATGAAAACAACACATAATTAGCAATTTGCAGAAGATAATTAAGCATGACTTGTAAAGCATGAAAGAAATTGTGCTACAGTATAGCAAATACGTCTAAAAGTAAAACAACAATACTTACAGATCGAGATTCTGTCCGAAGAGTCCACCGACTATTCCTGTTTGTTTAGAAATCGAATTAATCGATTTCTCGAAATTTCGCCACAATTCGTTACCCTCGTCCATATCTGAATCCACTTATTGCTCAAAATAATGAAAGTGAGATTGGTATCCTAAATAGGTAGATTATTTATTTAAAAAAAGGTTTTGAAATATAATAAGGTCGTCATAACCTCTTGAGTACAGCCATTTTAAGTTGCGATAAAATTGTTTATTCCAAGTGCTAACTTTAACAGAATAATTGAACGGGGTGAACAGAAATCGTTAACAACTTGATAAGCATCACAGTAAGAGTATTTAGATAAGTGTGATAAAATGAATTGTGAGAGATAGGAGCAAAATTCATTACGTATCAATTAAACTCGAATAAACAGAAAGACGAATTTGCAACACAATAATATCTTAGGAAAATTTAAGATGAACAAAACTGCCGTATCCAGATTCATGTTCTGCGGGCGATAACTTCTACGATTCTCGGAGAGCGAAGTTGGCAGAAAATCCAATTATCGGGTCGAGGCCATCTCTGCACTCCTGGAATTGTTCCACTGCATTTATTATTTGCATTAGGTAGACGGTAATGTAATACAATGGGTTTCGATTAATTCGTCCATGCGGCTCATAATTATATATTGGTAATATCTAGAAAAAAATTTTTTCCAAAAATCTCTAACCATCGACATAGATGCGTGTGTACACACTAGAAATCGAATCCCTCAGATCATCCCATCTGAAGTCTCCATCCTTGTCCACGATAAGTGAGAAATATATCTCATGCTCGAGGCTGTTATTGTCATCATAGCAGCGAAGGTGGATGGGAGCCTGAAGGTTTTCGCAACTGCATGGTTATTGTAACAGTAGGTCCGCAAATCTGTATATTTTTCGACAAGCTCCGTAATTAGAAGCTTAAATGAAGACAATTAAAATACCTTCTTGTCCTTCAAGATACCTTCAGTCCACGCAGTCAAAGCTGGAGTCGACGAATTGGCAAGAAAAGATTCCTTCAGAACCTGAGAATCAAAAGCGTAGTCAAGATTGTCATTCAAATTTAAATCATAATAATAAAAAATGGATCTCCATAAATATCCGTTGGAACGAATCGTATTAGTAAATAATGTTTTTGTAAATCATAGAGACATTTATTTTCATTAATACAGGCATAATCTCTAAATGCCCTAATAAATAAATCATCCAAACCTTCAGTATCGGTATGGAGCTCATGTTGCCGAACGGAGCACATTCGATCGCCAGATCGAATCGATCTTGCGGATTATCACACTGACCGAGCACCCATGCCTGTATATTATGTACTAGGTCAGATGAGAACTATGACGGCATGCCGCCTTTTACATATCAAATGCGGCATGATGTCATAGTTCTTATCCGAATTAGTACTGTATATTTTCATATTTCTCGCACATTATTACTTTAAATTCCCATTCCTTTACTGAATTGCAAGTCATTAGCGCCTCACGATGAAAAACTATGAGAAACAAGGATTGTCCAAGCGTATATTTGGAAAACATCTTTTTTTTTCTTTTTTTTTTCTATACTCACAATGAGTTCTTCGTTATCGAACCGAGAGCTAATTATCAGTGCTTCCTTGATATCTTCCTTATCCAGGGTGTAGAACTTCAGACAGGGGGAGATGTACTTGTGGAGACTGAGCATCCCGAATCGATCAGCGTAAATAAGAGCGACTAGCGCCTGATTCACTGAAAACAACTAGGATAATTAAATATTTCACAATTTAGAAAAAAACAGAATGCAAGCAGTGTCTCTCAATGAACAATTTACTCACTAGGGTGGCTGAAATGAATCAACGGGTCGCTATTTAGAGGGCCTCGGCAGATCAGAGACGGATGAGACGGTTAACCGTCCCCTCTGGCAGTCCTACCCTCTCTATTCACTGTGGAGATAGAGACTCTCTCGTCTCTCTCTCTCCCTCCACTCACGGATGACCCGTATGAGAGAGTAAACAAGACGGTTAACCGTGATCCATTTCAGCCACCCTATTACTCACTAATCTTATGTTTAAAATTATTACTTACTGCGGTGATTGCACGTTTTGGAAATCCATTTTGGAACTTAGAGAGAAGCACATTTTGAAACCCTTCCGTTGAACAAGGGAACAAGGATACCATTTTAGAGCCCTGTTTGAGTAAATCAAGTCACTTTTTCAGAAGAAAGGTACCAAAATGGGCGTCTCTGGAAGTTTCAAAATGGAGGTTGCAAAACGTGCCATAGCATTTACTTCTGATCGAATTAAACTAATAAAAACAGTACCCGACATGCAGAACCACTTCTTGGTCTGAATCGAATTGAGAAACCAAAGGAAATCATCAGTGTCGACCTGTAACAATTAAGTTTTTGTATAAATCTGAATATTTACCTCTTTGATCTCGAAGACGTCATTATGTCGCTCTCCGAAGTTGCCATAGAAGAGTACGTTCAAGAAGGGCGAAGTTAGAGCGAGCATCTAGTAAGATAAGAAAATGAAAAGGAGGCTCCACGTCATAAGAGATGAATCGGGAAAGACTCGACATGCCTCGGGACGTAGGAATTCATATTAAACTTTTCTCACGAAAACATAGTATTTAGTACTTCAAATCGAGCTCTATCGAATGGCGTTGGCCGTTTCTTGAAAAAAAAATTTTCCCATCCGCGGCATGGGCCGAAAGTGGGCGGAGTCACGCTTTGGTTGAAAAACATCAATATTTGAGCGCGTTTTTCGACCTTTTCCGATAAAGATATCAAAAAATGGTCAACAGACGAATGAAAGAGCATTACTCGAAGAACATTTTTCTCTCTTTATGATGGTCGAAAAGTCAAAAACTGACTCAGGCTATCAACTTTTGCGAAATTTTCGACAAATCGCTTTATACCAAAAACGTAATGGGATTTCATGATTAATAAATTTGTCCATATGAGTACTCCTTTCTGCCAAAATATGAAGGTCATAAAGCTTTGCGCTGTAATTACGGTGTCGTTTAAGTAAAAACCGGATATGAAGTCTGATGTAGACAGAATGGTTCCCATATGCCAATAGAGCCCATTTGCGTCCAAATTGAACACATACGTTTTAAAAACATGTTTCCTTATGAGAACTACATAGATTTCCTGTCTATTCGATCATAGAGTCGATTTGATGCATTTGAGAACTTTTGCCTTGAATTACATACGTGAGTCGGAATTATGGTACCATTCAAGGTGAAATACATCAAGTTACATGTAATTGTATTTCCTACAACTTTTTACAAAGATTGAACCGCTTAAAATGCAATTGCATCCCTCTGAGAGCCGAAAAAGCGGAAATACGACGACACATGCAGAAGTTGCGAAATCGATACTTGAGTGGGATCATATTATAGAGAACAATGAGCTAAACATTTTATCTGTTGAAAGTGAGACATCTTTTCGTTGAAGCGCGCTACAGATTCTAGAAATTGGCTAGAAAAGAGCTAGGATGCCCAGAGAGCGCGCGCTCTAACCGTCTGACGCTCTCACCGCCTGACCTCCCTCTCCTTCCCCTCCATTTAGCGTTCTCCCGCGCGCGTCGCCCACCGTTTTCTTCTAACTTCCAGGCTCTGTAGCATGATTCAACGAAAAGATAGAGACTCATTTTCAACAGATGAAATGTTCAGCACATAATTCTCTATAATATGATCCCACTCAAGTATCGATTTCGCAACTTCTGCATGTATCGTCGTATTTCCGCTTTTTCGGCTCTCAGAGGGATGTAATTGCATTTTAAGTGGTTCATTATTTGTAAAAAGCTGTAGGAATTACAATTACATGTAACGTGATTTCACCTTGAATGGTACCATGATTCCGACTCATGTAGGTGGTACCATGATTCCGACTCATGTATCGACTCTATGATCGAATAGACAGGAAATCAATGTAGTTCTCATACGGAAACATGTTTTTATAACGTATGTGTTCAATTTGGACGCAAATGGGCTCTATTGACATATGGGAACCATTCTGTCTACACCAGACTTCATATCCGGTTTTTACTTAAACGACACCGTAATTACAGCGCAAAGCTTTATGACCTTCATATTTTGGCAGAAAGGAGTACTCATATAGACAAATTTATTAATCATGAAATCCCATTACGTTTTTGGTATAAAGCGATTTGTCGAAAATTTCGCTAAAGTTGATAGCCTGAGTCAGTTTTTGACTTTTCGACCATCACAAAGAGAGAAAAATGTTCCTCGAGTAATGCTCTTTCATTCGTCTGTTGACCATTTTTTGATATCTTTATCGAAAAAGGTCGAAAAACGCGCTCAAAGATTGATATTTTTCAACCAAAGCGTGACTCCGCCCACTTTCGGCCCATGCCGAGGATGGAACAATTTTTTTTTCGAGAAACGGCCAACGACATTCGATAGAGCTCGATTTGAAGTACTACTATTTTTTCGTGAGAAAATAAAAATACGAATTCCTACGTCCCGGAAGGTCTCAAAGTTGTCGATTCTATCGCGAATCCTCTCATAAGTATTAGCACATGATGGACACTACCCACCTCCTTACTGATGGGAACGGTAGAATCTCCGACCTTGAGGGAACCAGAATAGATGTTAGCAAGAGAAGATTTCGACTCGGATGAGTCAGGAATCGTGCTGAATCTATGGGTTAAGTCCAGGAAATCGAAATACAAGCGCAAACTGATGAAAAAAGTAACTCACTTCTCAAGGTTGACGTTCACTGACAATTCGAATGTCTCCAAACTTTCGCGAACATTGGAACAATCTGCTGGAAAAATCTCGAGCAACTGAAAAAATATACTCCAGCGTATACTACTGAAAAATACGTCGACAGTGAAAGAACTATTTGAAAATATTTTTATACCGAGTTATCAATGAGAGTGATCCGCTCATCGGCATCGAATACAAGGGAGAGGAATCCGGCAATGCGGATTTTCTGTTCGCCGGAAGTACAACCAGCAGAGAAAGAGACGACACTCAACTGAAAATGAGAATGCTTCAGCATTTTTGACGTAACGTTACAACACTATTACACTATTGCAGACACTATTCTATAATATAACAGCAAAGACGTTTACGATAATGATACTTTTCACAATATTCATCATTTACAAAAAGCAAATTCAACACAATTTTACAAAATTTTCAAAAACTCGCCTCCTTTCCTTCATTGTCCTTCAACGATAAATCGATTGTCGACACATACATCTTCGCCGGCTAAAAACCACTATTCAGCTCCGGATTATATAAATTTAGAGCTCTGCATATCATTCATAACGATTTTTACAAAACTATTCATATCTCCCCCATCCTATTTGATAACAATCAAGCAGCAAATAATTTACCGGATTCACGAAAATTGTCGATTTGTACTGAGAGTACCACATCGAACTGAAAGAAAGAAATGAGTTCCCATACTTTTCCACAGCTTTCCACCTCGTACTCTGAAAAATCTGTATAACCGATTTCGAATAAGTCGTGAACAGTGTAGACAATAGCGAAAAGATGTTACAAGGTAGAAAGAGAACCGTCGGATGAGAAACGGAAAAGTACCATTTTCCAGGATGTTCAAATTAGGTTCTCATACTGTCCAGACGTAAACATAAAATAGGGTATTATTTTTTTGGTTCTCGTCCTACCTAGTGCTCAAGGGATGTTGTGGACGAAGTCACTGCAGAGGCCGGGACTCGAACCCACCCTACCATACAAGCAAAGATATGAAAGAAGAGCTGAAGGCTCACCAGCGATCTTTCGTCAGTGAAATTAAGAAAGCTTCGAGTCGGAGACAACTACTCGCAATGGCATTCTGAAAAGCTGTATAGCTAGATGCATTATTATTCTATTGCATCACTAGAACGAAAACAGATGTAATCGCTCTTTGTGCAACGCAAACAGAGCAATCGATTCAAGATATTGCCAGCAGATGAAAACAACTGCTTTCTCTTCACCATCAAACTCGAAATGCGAAGAATATCTTTATCGGAAACGAATGAACATGTAAGATATGAGAATAGCAAAAGAAAACAGGTAGTCTTCAAGAAGGTAACGAGCTTCTCAATGATAACGAAAGTGGAAACACAAACAGGTTGATAACAAGGCAATGAGATAGCAAAATAATCCCGGTAATCTCCTCGATGATAACAGAATATTAGGATAGCAACAGAAAAGAGGTAATTAGAGCTTCCCAAAATTAACTAATGTGAAAATGTAAAATGATTGCTTCGAGGTCTCGGTTATGCTTACTCCTCATCGAGTTCGTGGAGAGTGAAGTCATTTCCAGCACACTACAAAAATGTATAGCAAATAATAATAATAATGTTAAATAATAATACTAATAATAATAATAATAATACTGTTAAATAATAATAATACTGTTAAGTAAAGCTTGTCTAATGCAAAATGGAAAACATTATTACAACTAAGTCTATGATATTATACAATCGACGGACATCTGTTTCTTGCAAGTCTCCTAATATGAATTTCATGCTACCTTTACCCACAGATGAAAAACCCATGGTCAAACCTACAATAGGATTAATCCTATGGTGGATCCTAAGGTATGGGGTTCGAATCCCAACCTCTACAGTCACCTTTGCCAAGCTTCGGGGGAAGTACCCAACAGTAGGCAAAAATTGAACGAGCTTGGCAAAAGTCACTGCAGAGGCCGGGACTCGAACCCACCCTACCATAAGCATGTAAATTACAGCGCCTTAGACCACTAGGCCACGGTTTCCAACGATAGGGTGACCATGCTTTTTCATCTCTGTCTTTACCCCAAGGTAATGAATGAGTAAATGAAATTAATGAACGAATGAACGGCAATCGCTAAAAAATTGGTCATACCTTGTTGTCGTGATTCTTCCAATTATCACGGGAAGTGCACTTGAACCCGCACGCACACAGCAGGAAGAGTCCGTTCTGGTAAAAATATTGTATTAAAAAGTATTCAAGTGACGAGCCTTTGCCAGAGAAGTTTTGTGATGTTTTGAAAGATGCTGGTAATAGCCACTGGCAGTGGAGGGATACTTCTGAAAATAAAAACAATTAATTTAAATAAGAGTGAAAATGACGGGAAAATCAAACTGAGATCTTCGTTTGTCGCCCGCTTACCTCGCACGAAATACACATAGGAGTCATCTGAAAAATCAAAATGGACTACTATCAAAGACAACGGAGTATTAGCAGAGAAAGAAATGGAGGGCACAACGAAAATTTCCTATTTCGTTCTATTTCTATTTCTATTTCAAAAATTTTAGAAGAATATTGCACCAACCTTTTGCTGCTTGGGCAACAGAGTGAAATTCGCGACATCGCACTGAAAATGAATCATTTTAAAAGGTAAACGTATATTTTTTTGCAATATTGGTTGGCAATCCAAAATACAGAAAAACACTAAAGTTGGCTTTTATACATTTCCGGCAACAAGTTAGAACAATGTTGCAAAATCTAAATTGCCTACATAAAATATCACAATGCCTACAGCCGCAACTATCGATACATGTAAAATCAATGCCATAGAAAATACTTAACAGCGTAACAAAATTGCGTATTTATTTGTACCGTCACGCCTCGGGCGTACACACATTATCTATACCTAGATATAAAGCGCAGATCCCTCGCGTATAACCGGATTGCGAAACGTGCAGGGATAGTGATCGCGCGTCAACCATTTTCGAAACGAGTGATTGCGAAACCAATTCCGCTAGCACGGGAGCCATCGTCGAAGGCTGGGGCACTACCGGGTTAGTTATTTAATAACTATCGTCATTATCGATAAATGTAAAATCATTGTTATCACAATGCCTCACATAATTATTTACTTATTATTATTATTATTATTATTATTATTATTACCTCACGACTGTGCTTGGCCGAGTAGCATTCGTGGCCACAGTCACAACGAAGGACGTATCCGGCCTGTATACATTAACATGACACTATCTAACTATTTAACATTTAACTATTTATATATTTATTTATATATTTAACTAATTATCTCAGTATTTAACATGATACTATTCCGGATGATGACCGTCAGAAGACTACCTTCCGGATAAGAACTAAGAACAGTATCCTTCAGCAGGATTTTTGCAGTATAAATATAAATAAATATAGCAAAGTTCTCGCCTGGAGAGTAGTCGTAGAGTGCCTGCTTTTGAGATGCCAATCCCACCCAGCCACAGATCTGGTGCTGTACTGAAATCAAGGACACTTTGCGATAATGAATATGATTTTTTAATTAAAAAACAAATTTAAATTTCGCATGAGCTTCTACACCAGAACTATGACATAGATAGATTAAGTATTGGGATTGGGAAAATATGCATTTCCAAGTACAAACTGGAAACAAAAGCAGTACTTCTCAACCATGACAAGGATCACCGAGTATCCCCTTTTAAACTGGAAACAGTAACACACAACTGGAAACAACTGGCAACACACAACTGGAACTGGAAACAGTAACAGTACTATCCAGGCGACTATCGTAGATCGCCAAGATATGAGATATTAAAAACTGACATTTTCACAAATGGGGCAATCCAGTTCATTCTTCTCTGGGTTCTCACTCTTCACTAGTTTCAATTGAGCCGGGCCTTTGGATGACGATCTTTTCTTCTGAAAAAAACAGTATAATCGATCAGATTATCGTATTATAATAGTAGTGTTATATATAGAATTTTTCCATTGTATAATGAGATTGTTTCATAAGAAAAAATAAGTAAATATGAGAGAAAATGTATACCTTCTCCTGTTTCTCCACTGGTTCCGATTTCACAGTCTTCAGGAAAGGACCATCTCCTCCATCCAAATATCTGGCCGGAATTCTTCGCTTGCGCATTGATCTTGTATCGGATGAGTTCTGCAAAAATGTAACACAAATATGGGTAAAACATACTAAGTTCACGGCCGATTACATGAGAAAGGCTAAAAAAGTAAGAAAGAGATAAAAGGCACTTCAATTAGTAGTTCGAACTTTCAGTTTCATCACCTTTCAGCAGGCAAAAAGTGTCAACTATGAGACCATTATTTTACAGATAGAAAATATGTACTTTGTCCTGTTTCTGCTCCGGTTCCGTCTTGACCATCTTCAGGAATGGTCCGTCTTCCCAATCGGAATCCTCCATAGCACCAGTGAACTTCACAGACATAGAGGCAGCTCTGGATGGTTTTATTTTCTTGCGCATTGCTCCGGTCACGGAAGCTTTCTGCAAAAATAACAAAAATATGAAAACAGATTAATAATCTGAAAAAAGTAACCTCCGAAAATATACCTTCGGAATATCAGCAGAATGGTCGATAGCATCTTCCCATTTTCCATTCTCGATCAGATCACCACCCATTGAATCCATTGGATCGAAGTTGAAGCCCTGCACAAGGAATAAGTGAACAAATACTATTAGGCTGACTAGAAAGTTCTGTCGCATTTTGTGGTCTCAATTCAATCCGTTCGTTCTCATTTCTCTGTCGAGATGAGCCGTCCCATTTTTCAAGTTAAGGAGTGGTACACAGGAGTGTTTTAGATATGTTATAAATTTGGTAATCCCAATCAGTTTAAACCAGATAAATGCCCAAGTTTTCAAAGGAGTGTTCTTGTTTTCACGACATAATTATATTCTTATCATTCTCCGCTTTCAAACCAAAGACGAGATAACTCCGTATAGCGTATGTGTATCAGAGACATACCCCCTCTCTACTACTGCGCGAAGTTGGTTGAACGATGCCGATAATATGGTGGTAGAACAAATATATTAGGTTCGAACAGATGGAACAACCCCACTAGACCTTCGTCGTCTTCGATTAGATGCAAGCAGTGGCCTCAACCATATTATGCGCGATCTCACCATCACTGTTGGGGACAACCATCCCACCCTAAATCATGGCCTTGATATATTCGGAAAGGGGAGAAAATACGAAAAATATTTTCTTGGTTGAAACCCAGATTCTGACAAAAACGCAATGTTGAACGTGTCCATGACTTTGTCCCTTCTCCATGGCTCTTCATTTTATCTAGAGAATGCTACTATATGAGATGATTACTAAGTGTATTGCGCAAAAAATGAGCACAATTAATCACATGATCTTGCTGCTTGGTATTCCAAGCACCATTTTCGATGTTCAAAAATACCATTCTTCGACCAGATAAGTCGCAAAAGCGTTGATCAATACTATTCTTCAACTTTGTGCATGAATATCATGGTTATTGTCTGTGATAACTACTGACATAATTTCAAGCCCCAACTCGAAAGGAGCCATCCATGAGGTTATATTTTCCACCTCCCACTCAACATGATATGCGCCCTCCCAAAAAGATACTCACTTCCTGTGATGGCCAGCTGTGACTAATACCTTCTACTGCGCTTGGCATACTCCTTGACCATTGCTCATTCCAACCATCACTTGCTCGTGGGTCTAGTTAACTTCTAAGATCAGCAGGAAATCAAAGATCAGGAGTCATTGAAATGCAGTTGGTCAAATTATTCCAATCATAGATCCCATAACAATGACAATGAGGTATCCGTAACGGTATCAATTTGTAGCAGGGAACTATCCCTAGCACCCCTTAGAGTACTTAGAGAATGTACCCTTTTGAACTGTATTAGAGAGCAAAAGTTTAAATACGAAAAATACGACAAAACTTTCTAGTCAACCTGATATTTTGCTAGAAGTAGGACAAAGCATTCTTATTCTTTACTCATCAGAATTTCATGGGGGCGCAAGTGACGTGATGAGGGGTAAACATATAGCAAAACATAGCTAATGATCTCACCGAACAGTCGTACGGATCCTCCGCCCTTTCTATCCCCATAATATCCATTGGCCCATCTCTTCCTCCCTCTCCCCTCTTCCTTATCATCCCTCTCCATCCTCCTCTATCCTCTTCTCGCTCCCTTCTCACCTCCTCTTCATCTAGTGGCTCATCTTTGAAGATGGGAACGAATCCAGTAACCTGTGCGGAAGAATTTACTCAATTTTACTTGCATATATAAAATACTCCAGTATGTCACTCGGGATTACGTTTGCAATCCTTGCAAAATGCTCCTTTTTGCTGAATTTCGAGTTAGAAAAATTTGGAAACCCGGAATTTCTATGTTTCAACAGCATGACCCAAATAATAATTCATTTAGTGATGAGGACCCATGGGGGTATCGAGGAAAAAAAGTTTCATCCAGATCGGAGATCATGATGTCCGGGCACAACAGGCAAACCCTCGAATCTTACCGAGTCGGTCTCTTCAATATCTCACCGAATGGTCATAAGGATAGCTAATGATCTCACCGAACAGTCGTACGGATCCTCCGCCCTTTCCATCCCCATCATATCCATTGTCCCATCTCTTCCTCCCTCTCCCCTCTTCCTTATCATCTCATTCCTCCTCTATCCTCTTCTCCCTCCCTTCTCACCTCCTCTTCATCTAGTGGCTCATCTTTGAAGATGGGAACGAATTCAGTGGCCTGTGCGGAAGAATTTACTTAATTTTACTTGTATATATAAAAGATAATACGCCAGTATGTCACTCTGGATTACGTTTGCACTACGAGTTTTACGAAAATCGTAAGTGGCAGCTCCTTCGAATGCAAAATGACACTTCCTCTATTTAGTCACTGTCGGTGGTCGAAGGGCAAGTCCAAAATAGCATAAAATATCTAGTTTTTGGAGATGAGACCAGTGAAAAGGTAGAAAAAGCTCTCATTTTCAGCGACTTTTTTGTCATTTAAAAAAGTATTTTTCAAGGTAAGCGATTTTAGCATGAACTTGAGAAGCATGCCCATTTTCCAAGTTTTGGAAAATGTTTTTCGAACTTTGGTAACAAAGGAACTCACCGCTCTCTCTCCTTCGACATTATCGATCGAATTTATCGAAGACTCGAGTGCCAGACGGAAATTGTGCATCACACTCTGCAAAAGTGTGTATCCAAACTATCACCAAATAATTCCCCAATCCTCATATCCTACGAGCGATCAACATTCGACAGTATGGCACTAGGTCGGATGATAACTATTGCGTCATGCCGCTTTTGATATATCATAGGCGACATGATGCAATAGTTCTCATCCGACCTAGTGCCGAGAGTATAAACAAAGCTGCATAAACTGGCCACGTGTTGCCAAGGTTTCACTGTAACAGAGGTCTTCTGAGAGATCGCATGAAATCGAACCCCCTATTTACAAACTGTTCAAAGTGCTTTAATCTGAAAGCCCTTTGGTGGTTTATATACCTGAGGTCTAATAACTTTCAGTTAATTCGGTGGGGCAGTAAATTCAAAACTGCCTAAAATCCGGCTCTGGCCATTTCGAATATTCAAAAAATCATAAGTTCCTTCAAACTTGAGGTAAAGGTTCGGTAAAAAAAGCAAGATGACCGTCTCAACGAGTAGAATAAATCTCTTGTTGATGATAAATCTGTAGAGAAACGATGAGATGTCGAAAATTGACAAAAATTGCTTTTGGTAGTCGGAAAAATGCATGAAATTGTAGTCGGAAAATGCATGAATTTTTGAAATTTCGATTTTTTCGACCATTTTGACCGAAAAAATCGAATTTTAAAAATTTTGCCATTTTGCATATTTCAAATTTGGACATGTTTATATGTTCCATTACAACTTCTGTGCCAAATTTGGAGGCAATTGGAGGCAGTAAACAGTATGTACAATCACACATATCATCAAGATGTCTCAAAAAACGCGCGATCTGGCATGTAAAGAGCAAAAAATCTTAAAAAATCACGATCGCAATTTTTACTAATCCAACATTTCCAGGGGTAAAAAGGACGTAGAATTCGAATCTGTAATAATCTCAAAGGTACAAGGAGAATTTTTTTCCAGGACATGCAATTTCATTTTTCCAACTACCAAAAGCAATTTTTGTCAATTTTCGACATCTCATCGTTTCTTTACAGATTTCTCATCAACAAGAGATTTATTCTACTCGTTGAAACGGTCATTTTGCTTTTTATTACCAAACATTTACCTCAACTTTGAAGGAACTTATGATTTTTTGAACATTCGAAATGGCCAGAGCCGGATTTTAGGCAGTTTTGAATTTACGGCCCCACCGACTTAACTGAAAGTTATTAGACCTCAGGTATATAAACCACCAAAGGGCTTTCAGATTAAAGCACTTTGAACAGTTTGTAAATAGGCACCTGCGATCTCTCAGAAGACCTCTGGTACAGAGATTATGAAGAAAAATTTACCACAGTTTAGTCAATACATCACTATATCTGTCTGTAAAACATTATGGAGAGATAAATATATTACCATTACTATCAATATTATTATAACTACTATTTTTAAGGAAACATAAAAATACGGATCATGAATGCAACTCTATCTATATTATTGGACTGGCCAGTCCCTTTTTCGATTCTCTGACATTATTATTCGCTATAAAATAAATATTAAAAATGGCTCACGAGTGTCTTCTCCCTTTGTTCCTTCGTCAAACGCGCTCCTTCCACTTCCCAGCTAGAGGTGAATCTGCCGAAATCCGTCAGGGTTCTGAAATATTCTCCTGGTTCCTCTCTCGGACTAACTGAAGCAGGCATAAAGGAAAAAGAACCATCTTCCTTGGCACTGTAATTTAACGCAATTTATGCCTAATAAATAAATAAATAAACAATAAATGAATGAATGACAGCTCACCGACGCAGTTCTACTCCCGTCTCTCCACTAACATCGACCGAATCGGAAATCGCCGCGCCGAGGTATCGCAAGGAGGCCATGACCTGTTCCTTGCCCCAGGAAATGGAACATACATATACAATGAATACAAAAAAGGCATAATTAAAGTTTGTGGGCAAACAACATGAAAGATATTCACAGCAGATGGGAACAACTGCTCGGCGATATCGAATCAGAGAACCCGAAGAACTTCTTTATTGAAAAACTTAAAATAACATGAAAAAATGGATTACAAGATCTTCTTACTAACAACAATTGTCAGCAACAACAATAAATTAGCTCTTCCGAATGTTAAAACATGAACGGAAACAAAAACATGAAGTAATCTCGAGCTATTTCACTCGTCATCGAGTTTTTGGACAGTGAATTTCTTTCCAGCACACTGAAAGAGTAAGTTTACAAGGAGCTGTACTGTAGTTACTGCGAGAGTAAATGCAATAACACTCGCGGAACGGGAAATATTCAGCGAAATATTTTCCCGTTCCGCGAGTACTAATGTTCGTAAAAAATTTATCCTGACACCAGGTTGCCGCAAATTCTACTTTCATAATAATCCGTGGAGAATTACCTTGTCATATTGAGACAATTCTAGGCTCAAGACATACCTTATTATGTTTCCGGTAATCGTTCTTTGCAGTGTACTTGAATTCACACGAGCAGAGAACGCAGATTCCGCTCTGATGGTTATATTACTACACTTTTTGGTACATTTTTGGCTCTCATCCAGTGGGTTCATATTCTACCAAGTACCGAAATCTCAATACAGCAACCAACCTCCTTCAGAGTAGTATCGTGATGAGATGGCATACATAACCACCAATCTTCAGATGGCATACATAACCACCAACCGAGGAGGGATACTTCTGAAATAAAATGGGTGAAATTTGATTTTAAATTTCCAAAACATAGTTTTCCATTGAAACACGTGTATGATACTCTTGCAAAAGTAGAAATGAGTATTGCGCTCCTTTCATTGTGAAAGCTTTCAAGTGTTATCAAATATTTCGAAATTATTAGAACAATTTTTAAGTGACTAAAAAAAATAAAAAATAAAATGTAAAATAGATCACCTCGCAAGAGAAGCATTGAGGAGTCTTGAAAGGAATGTTCTGCAAAAAATGGAATAAATGAGTGGAAATAAAGTAAATAAAAAAATTAAGGATAAGAGCTTGAGGACGAAGGCTCATATATAAAATATTAACTATCGGCACTAACCTTGGCATCATCTTTAACCACCGTGTAGTTCTGGTAGACGCACTGAAAATATATGAATATCAAATTGTCGATGCGATTGTTTACCTAGTGATAAGGCAACGGCGAACCAAACGTGAGCTACTGTCTGTATATTACCGTGAGAGCAAAAATCATAGAAATGATGTTTGCGCGACTGCGCGAAATGTGTGGGCGAATCATTTTCTTAAAAAATGAACAAATCATTAAAATTTTCGTTTGCATGCGATTCCACTCACACTTACACCATCAATCTTGCAATGATTTTTGTTTCAAACTCTAGTAAGATGGCACTCGGCCGAATGAGAACTATGACGTCATTCCGCCTCTGATATATCAAAGGAAGCGTGACGTCATAGCTCTCATCCGGCCTAGTGCCATGTAAGACTAGCCAAACGATACTACGTAGCGATTCTCTATTCACGTTCACTACTCGTATTTCTCAATATTCTAGCCACAGGCTCACTACACGTTACGCGCCTTGTTTTGCCCGAACCTAGTACCTACTTGGTGCCTATTATCAAGCAGATTTACCTTGGTGTGCGATCCAGTCGAATAGGCTTCGCGTCCACAGTCGCAACGAAGAAGATATCCGGACTGCATAAATAAATAAATATTAAGGAAATTTAATTATAGTTTTTTTAGCTGAGAATAACGTAATATGTAATTATTCATAATCATATCCGGACTTCACAATTATCATAGAGAGTCCAGCACTAAAACAGGAGGCAAAACATCAAAGGCACGAATAGTCCTCACACGAGAGAGCTTGATAGAGTGCCTGTTCCTGATGTGCCATTCCCATGATGCAACCGATCTCGTGCAGTACTGAAGTCAATAAAATACAACTGGCACTACGTCGGATGAGAACTATAACGCCTTTGATATATCAAAAGCGGCATCACGTCATAGTTCTCATACGACCTAGTGCCGAAATCAAATAAGAAGGGACAACTGTAAGAAATATAATAATAACTCACATCACATTTGAGGCACTTCAACTCATTCTTCTCCACGTTATTAGTACTTGAATCATCTTTAATTCCCATCTTCACAGGCTTGAACTCTCTTTTGCATGACGTCATCATCTTCTGCAAAACCTCACCAAAATTGTTCTACAATTTTAATTTTTAATCTTCATCGCCTAAGTTTAGGCGCCGTTAAGAATAGAAAAAGGAAAGGGTATGGTGGTTTAATGGCTTGGCCACAGCTAGCTCAAGGAAATCGATATATTGCAAAAACTATTCGAAACAGTGAACATAGACCGACCTTATTGGTATGCTTTACAGATTCCGGTCTCGACTTCTTTACACTTGGTTCTTCTTCCTCATCCGATTCATCCTCATACTCAGCGTACTTGGCGTGTCTGGAGGCCTTTCTCGAGGATCTTTTAATTCTCTCCGCAGCAGTCTCGGAAAAGTCCTAGGTATAAAAAATTTTAAAAAAATTAAAACATTAATAAAATTAATAAAAAATCCTGGAAAGGCCCAACGTCCAGGAAAAATAAAATCTATTGTAATGATTTGAATATTCGTTAAACATTCGAAAAAGCTAACCATCGGAAAAGTATCGTCATAATCATGCTCCTCTCCTTTCTCATCCATTGAATCCCAACCCGGGATATCATTGCCCTAAAATATTACCGATGTAAAGATATGATACGTATTCTTATATAGATATGGAGAAAGGCCCAATCTCGTTCAACTTTTTCGGGATAATAAAGTATTGCAAGAAACGAGATAACAATACCATACCATGTTTCCATCCAGAAGTCCATTATTAAAATGATCTTCCACAAAATTCAGTCCGAATTGCTGAAAATAAGTTGTAGAAATACGAAAAAAAATTTTTTTAACAGTCACCTGATTTTCGTCTGGAATCGATAGAAAATCGTGGTTCCTCTTTCGGTTCAGAAAATTCATGAAATAGGTTCGAAATCTGAAACCATATTTAAAACAAACTGCGAAAAAAAGTTTAATGGAAATGAGCTTTTCCGTGGAGTCGTCATTCTATCCATAAATTACTTTTTGTGAAACAGAATCCAGCAATGTGATGGAAGAGCACTCTCATGATAGTCGCATTTTTCTTTTAAAAATACCATACCTCACACATCTAAAAATATTCCGCAATGTCACGGTACAAATGAAGCTACTATTTCAATCACAAAGACACTAGATCAGCTGTGAACTATTTCGTTATACCGCTATGTCAAAGGCGGTAAGGAATCACGTAATGTTTCTCATTCGACCTAGCGATACCACAAATGGTTGCCCTCTCGGGGCTTTCCTACATCCGTACTAGGCCCGCCTGACTACGCCCATCATACAATAAGGGAGGGGCATGAGGCGGAGCCTAGTACGCAAGTAAGAAAGTGCCGTCCTCTCACCAATTGCCCTCCATAGGCAGCGGTTGCATTGGAATGGGAGAGCTGCTCAATCGAATTCCTCGTCACGTCTAGTGCTAGACGGAAATTGTCCATCGATTTCTGTAAAAACTATTTGTATGCACCAGGCCGGATGAGAACATTGACGTCATGCCGCCCTTGCCGCCCTGGCCTCCAAAGGCGGCATGACGTCATAGTTCTCATAAGACCTATTACTCAAACTGCATGATCTTTCCAATCTCCTTTACACTTATGAAACATTTACTAAGCACATAACGATCCGCTTTTCTTCATTTCATCTATGCCAAATAATGGAATTGCAGAATTTGGATATTGTTGGACTGGTCCTACCCGAAAAGAGGTCGCATTTAAAGTATAAATTTAAAATAAACACACGAGTGTTTTATCCAGCTGTTTCTTCGTTAATCCCGCTGCTTCCTCATTCAGTCGATTGGTATAAGCAGCGAATTCAGTCAGCGCACTGGAAAGAACATTACAAGTAATCAGTTATCAAAAAAATAAGAAATTTGTTTTACAAAAATTCGTAGAAAAATCATTCTGGGTTCTCAAGTGTGTGGCGAGCGGTTGAGTGCGATTTCGTCTCTCCGTCTCCGGTTCCGCCCGCCCGGATTCCCTCTCCCAGAAGCTTTGGCACGCGGGAGTTGTACGCCGCCACGATGGGTCGCCACTTCTACATCGGCACCATCAACGCCAGGACGCTCGGCCCAAGGGAGAAGCAGACGGAGATGGAACTCGCACCTCGACAACATCAAGTGGGACGTGGTTGCAGTGCAGGAAGCAAGGATTGTGGGTTGTGCCTCGTTCAATCTTACATCCTCAGGCACTGTAATCTACCACTCGGGCGGGCCCACTGCTTCCCATGGCGTGGCATTTTTGCTTCGACCGCAACTCGCGCGCAGAGCAGTGTTCAATGGCCTCTCCCCTCGTCTAGCCACTCTGCTCCTCCCCGATCTGCGGCTCTTCCTGGTCTGCGCGTATGCCCCCACGTCTTCCTACGATGACGACGCGTACGAAGACTTCCTAGACCAGGTTGAGACCGCCCTGCAGAGTGCCCCAAGAGGTCATATGCCAGTTCTGGTCGGTGATTTCAACTGTCGAGTGGCGAGGGAACCTGGCAATGAAAGATTTGTCGGCAACTTCGCCTCTCGCACACCGAACTCACGCGGACGCTGCTTCACTGAGCTCTGCGTGAGGAACAGACTGCGCATCCTGAACACGTTCCCCAAGAGAAGGCACGGTCGAATCTGGACCTGGCGATCCCCCAACGGCTCCGCATTCCACCAAATTGACTACGTTGCAGCGCCCATCACAGCGAGGGTAGTCAACTGTGGAGTCGTTGGTCGGTTTGAGTTTGACTCCGACCATCGCCTTGTCCGGATGTGCCTCACCCTCCCTGGCAAGGCGAGGCAGAAAAGATGCAGGGAGCGGCTAGATTTTGATCGATCCGCTTTTACTGCCAACGCATCCCTTCTCGCGTCACTGCCCCTTGCCGGCCCCAGTTCTGCCACCGATGCCTATACTACGGTAAAGGCTTTCACGGAGACCGCGGCAACGAACTGTTGGAGGAAGCGCCAATCCCCTTCCTGGATCTTGAGTGGAACGCGGAAGCTCCTAGCGACACGCCATCAAATGCAATCCAACCCACAAGGAACTGTAGCCTACTCTGTTGCCTGCAAAGCTGCCCGGACGAGTCTCGTCGATGACATCAGGAAGCGAAAGGAGGCACAAGCACGGCAAGCAGCAACCATGGGAAGGAGCATCGTGAAGAGCATGCTGAGCCTGCAAACATCAAAAAAGCGCCTTCTAGTCCCAGACCCTGTAACTGGTGCGCTCTCTCAAGCAGCCACCAAGACAGTGGTCCAGAGCTTCTTTGAGGGTCTCTACACCCCTGCAGTTCAGTTTCCACTCCAAGTCCCTCCTCAGCCTCTAGATCCCCTTCCTCCCTTCCTACCCGATGAGGTCAGCGAAGCGATGTCCCAACTCAAGTGTGGTCACTCACCCGGGTCGGATGGCATTCTCCCTGACATGCTATACCACTCGCTAGTGATGTTATTTGCGAGCGGTCGTCGCTCGAGCGATTACTTTCCACGAGCGCTCGAGCGATCATTTTTGAATAGTCGCTCGAGCGGGAGCGGCGCTCGAGCGATGGGGAATAATGGGCGCTCGCGAGCGCTCGAGGAGATATGAAATTAAATTTATTTCATCAAAAAAATCGAATATGTTTCAAATGGAATATAGTATAAATTTACGTGTGAGAGTATAAATGTACGTGGAATATAGTATACATTTATTAACACATTAGATATCTGCTGTTAATACCTTCCTTGCTTCAAGAAGAAAGCTAATTTTCACCGTTGATCAAGTACGATTGTTGAAAGAACTACGGAATGTATTGAACGGTTAAGCGATACAATTTTACTAGTACCTTATTTATCCAACTATGTTTAGCAGTGAAACAAAATCTTTTCCGAATTTGTAAGACAACAAGCTATGTGTCGGATATAATTCCTTTAAGCAAGATGATGCTGGAAAGATTAGAGAAGTATTTTTTTTTGTTTTTTTTTATAAATTTGTTTGTTACTTCAAAGTTTATTTTAACAGAAATAGATTTTTCGAAGTTGTAATAAAACACGCAGAGTTGGTACTTGCGACTACACCCCATTCGTAAAAGACTTCACAAAAAGGCTGATTTTAAATGTAAAAAATCGGCTTCAAGTTTATAACTCTGATCCGATAGTGCAGAAAACTATGATTATCGATCCGAGGTGAGTTCGGACTTTACTCTGTATAAGATACGCAACGTAAATTGTAGACACGCCTTCGGGGATTCTTTTACAAATTCTGAATGGTTGGAGCTAGAGAAAATTATTAAAGCACAATGGTTTAACAACACTGGTTTGTTTTTGTGAATGATAAGCTTAATGATTTTGCTATAGCCGCAGCCTCGAATATAATTCCCAATCCAATTGTCCCATCAAATGTTGAACCTCAATGGGACGCTGACTATTACGATATCGATCAACCAGTGACTAAAAGGGCAAAAATATCGATTGGAATTAGTTCTTCCACAATGGTATTAAAAGGTTTCTGTTATTTTGTAATGATTATATCTCAAGCCTGAATTCGACAAGTACAAGCAGTTTATAATTGGTCATCGCCCTCAATTGAAATCAGACCCTCTTCAATGGTTTGTTGCCTCATATCATACCATGTTATATTATGCCTATTCAGGTGGAAAGTAAATTCGGAGCATTTCCTAAGCAAGCACGCCCAATCTCTTCTCAGCCTGAGTCCTACATCTGCACAAGTTGAACGTGTGTTCAGTCTTTCCACATGGGTGACATCGAATAGCAGAAGCGGCAGGTGCCATAATAAACACATGCATATATAATACAAAAGCGTTTAGGTTGAGTGATTCTACCATGGAGGATATGTTCCTACTTATGGCTAACGAAGACGAACACTTCTGGTTGAATAAATCGTAGTATTAATTTAAGATTTCCTTTCAGTGATACTCACGTTTCCGACCCTGAGGTTGTCGATCTTTCGGATGCTTCCATTGTAAATAAAGCTGAGGATGATGAGGAAGAGAAAGAACTGGAGAGCAATGGTTTGCCTTATCGGTAGACTATAATTGTCGTTTTGTGCTGTTCCCACTAATAATTCTGCTGAATAAAAATGTATTCTAATTGAAACATATTCGAATTGTTCCTTTTTTTCAATTTAATTTCATTTCTCCTCGAGCACTCGCGAGCGCCCATTATTCGCCATCGCTCGAGCGCCGCTCCCGCTCGAGCGACTATCCAAAAATGATCGCTCGAGCGCTCGTGGAAATTAATCGCTCGAGCGACGAGCGCTCGCGAAAATCGCTCGAGCGAACAACACTACCACTCGCGACACCACCTTACCCCCGTTATCGCTGATCTACTCAACTACCTGGTAGATGGAGAGGCTGTTCCAAGCGACCTGACCGAAGCAATTGTCACTCTTCTGCACAAGAAAGGAGACCCTACCAACATTGGGAACTTCCGTCCCATCTCCCTCCTCACCGTTTCCCTGAAGACAATGACCAAAGTCATCCTTCAGAGACTCGAAACTGTGCTTGAAGAAACAGAGTCCTCGACCCAAACCGGTTTCCGGCGCGGTTACAGTACTCTCGACATCCTGCATGCCATCAAGCAGGTCGCTGAACGAACCTCTGAGTACGGTATCCCACTCTACTTGGCGTTCGTCGACTTCAAGAAGGCGTTCGACTGTGTGGAGTGGAATGCCTGCTGGCAAGCTCTCTTCTCGTTCGGAGCCCATCCCTCCCTCGTCCACGTGTTGCGGCGTCTCTACGAGTCCTCCTCCACACTCATTCGAGTTAATGAGGAGCTCGTTCCCGTGACTGTGCGTAGAGGAGTCCGCCAAGGGGATACCCTCTCGCCTCGTCTCTTCAACGCAGTTCTACGATCAGCCATGGACAACATCGATTGGGAGAACGACGGGATTCGAATCGACGGGAGGAACCTTTGCCACCTGGAGTACGCAGATGATGTGGCCCTCGTCGCGAAATCTCGGCCGGAATTGGAACGGATGTTGAAGAAGCTGATGGATGCGTGCAGCAGAGTGGGTCTCGAAGTCAATGCAAACAAGACCAATCTGCTCACCTCCTGCTTCTCTACCCGCAAACCAATCATCATCAATAATCTGCGGTTCGAATTCGTCGAAAGTGCCACCTCTCTAGGAGGTAGAATCCCTCTTCCCCTGGATCATTCCGACGAAATAGAGCATCGGATTCGATTGGGGTGGTTGGCCTGGAGCAAGCTATCGCATCTGCTCTCCTCCCGCCTTCTTCCCATGAAGATCAGGAGGCGAGTCTTCGAGAGCTGCATCACAGCCACCGTTCTCTACGGAAGTGAAGTGTGGGCGCTACGGGCAAGTGAGAAAGAGCGACTGGCAGTGACTCAACGGAAGATAGAACGGAAGATGGTGGGAGTAACATTGAGAGACCGTTGGAGGAAAGAGCGCGTGCGTGGTATGACGAAGCTGCGGGATTGGATTGAGGAAGGATTGAAAAGGAAAGCGCGCTGGGCCCTCAAGGTCAGAAGAATGGAAATGGAGCAGTGGAGCCGCGCAACAACCGTCTGGATCCCCTACAACAGGAATCGTCCTCCTGGAAAGCCTCGCGCACGATGGAGAGACGACCTAACCCGGGCTGTTGACACCCACTGGTGGAGTGCAACTAATGAAGAATATCGACCTATCATCTTCTGAGCGTCTATTGCCTGATAAGATAAATTGATTGATTGATTGTAGAAAAATAGGGAAAAGGAAAATACCGTAAAATTTTAGCTTCAGAAGGTCATGTAATGCGTTATGTAGAAAAAAATCTTAGTTTCGAAAGACAGTAAAACTTAATGGAGAAAGAAAGGAAAAGGAGGACGAAACGGACCGGCAAAGTTGTGCTCCCGTCACTCCTCCAACATCGGCCGAGTCAGCCATCGCTGTGCCGAGGGCTCGCATGTAGGAAAGATCGAAAGAGGACTCGTCGGCCATAACTGTAAAAAATACTAAAATACAATTATGTTATAAATGGACCAGCAAATCTGAAGATACTTATAGGCTATAGAACCTTATCTACAATAAATAGTTATTTGAACCGATTACATTGTTATTTTAATAGAAATAAAAAATCCGGAATTAAACCAGATATTGTTACAGATCAAATCAGCTCATTAACGAAACTTTATCGCAAATATTAACTTGCTCAACAAGAAATGCACAGAGGTGAAGTATGCCAATAAGCATTTGATGAAAACGAACTTCGCAAGGTGCAGTAAATCAAAGGGAGAAAAAACAACTTCGACGATGTAAAGTAGATTTAGTATCTTCAAAGGGACAAAATAATTAGCAAAAATTAAGACGGAGGAAGTTGAGAGAGAAGCGTATGATGGACCTGAATTCATCAATATTTTAATTTTTTTTAAAACTTAAAGCTGATGGTAGTTTACCTGCTTATTCCTTTTACGCCCTCTCCTCTTTGACAGCATCTCCAAGCGAATGTTGTTCAGGGACCTTCGAAAGTAGGCATAAGCATAGGTGGGTACCATTGAAACCAACTTCAAGACCCTACCGGTTTGGTGCCCCGACCCAGCCGGGGAATGCTTTTGTTTTTAAACGAACCATAGGAGAAGCCACAGGATTATCGATCCTGCTATCCTCCTCTTCGATATCCTCCATAAGATACCCGCCCATTCCATCGGATTCATAACCCTGAATGGACTAAATACAATTTTAATATTAACACAGATTGTTTGTACTACCTATTTTTTCCGTAAAATTAATCGCCAGGGGAAATCCAATATTGGAAAAAAAATAAAATGTTTCAGGTATTTCGAGTTTTACTAAAAACTCATATCGAAATTCTCACAAGTAAATCAAGTTTTTTTCTAGAACTTAAAACCAAAACCTCACAACTAAATCAAGGTTTTGTTTTCAACAAGTGAAAACCTAAATCTCACCGAGAAAGGATCTTCCTCCTGCTCACCATCCATTCTCTCCACTGCCAGTTCCTCTCCATCCATGGAATGATCGAGTTGAATCGGAGCAGATTGAGGTACCTGGAGAGTGAGTGACTCCTATCTACGCACTATGCTAAACATCAAAACCCAAAAAGCACAGGGAAATAGGGTTTTATGATACATTAAAGCCAACGTATCTCCACCTATGGGCAAAAAGCTCTGAACACAACTGCAGTGGCCTATCTACTGAGTATAGTTGAACTTCGGAACAGTGGAAACACACCAGAGCAAGATAGGAAACTGGAGGCCACCCGTACCCTGATCCAGCCCATTTTTAACGAAGAGACATATTTATTTGCTTACATATTCGTACTGTATATTGTTTCCGTTCCGCGACTTTTATGGGCGCTATGCCGCATGAGAACTATTGCGTCATGCCGCCTTGCATATATAAATGGCGGCATTGCGAAATAGTCCTCATCCGAACTAGTGCCCTATTATGGCACTTTGCTAAGCATGCTAATCCCACAGTGCGTACCAGCTCTCTAGGAGTGTGTCCCTCATTGTCGTCTAGATGCTTCTTGATGTCACTCTTCAGATTGAAGTGACTGTCACACGTGAGACAAGAGTAGGGCTGCAAAATAGAATTATACATACGGGTAGCATGAAAATTTCAAACGCACTGTGTGGAATCTGCCTTCTCAAATACCATGGAAAATTGAATCATTATTTTGCTCATCAATATTTTGAGAAGAGAATCGAGTAATCTCATTCCAATAAGGCCTACCGAAATCATAGAATACTTAATTTGCACACTTCGCATGATTCGAAAAGCTGGGGGGGGATTGAAGTGGATTAAATTAATTTTTTTAATCATAATACCTTCATCTTATGAACATCTCGGATGTGTTGGTTGAGAGAGTTAGTCGTGCGACAGGGATTGTCGCACACGGGGCACTTGTAGAGCCACACACCTAATTACAGGAAAACAATTACGCTATGTTTTGGACAAATATAGATATAAAACATAACATTTTCAATAAATTGAGAAGAATTGCTCTAACCACGCTCTCAATTTCTTCACTAGTTTAATGCTGTGGAAAAAGTCGAGGAGAAGAGGAAATATTTGAACTCCCGCAATTTCATATCTCGGCTCCCAGTAGTGCTAGAGACTTGAAATTCGGAATATTGGGTGTAAATGGATTTTCCACCTCATATTTCAATTTTCAAGAGTCGCTAGCACTACTGGGAGCCGAGATATGAAATTGCGGGAGTTCAAATATTTCCTCTTCTCCTCAATTTCTTCACTAGTTTAAGTGATAAAGCGGCATTTTGACAACATAAAATAACTGACCCGAATGAGTAGTAAAATGATACTCGAGTCCTTGATTGGTCGAAAACGACTTGAAGCACATCCAGCATTTAACCGAAATATCTGAATAAAAAATTGAATGATCAGTGATGGTAATTACTAACTGATTCTCTTCTTTCTGCGTTTTCTCGTCGGCGGGGACGGGATCAATAGGAAATGAAGGGGGGGGGGCAGAAAAAAGTGCAGAATAACTGACCCAAATGAATCGTGTTGATATGGTAGTGAAGAGCTTGATAGCTCGCGTATTCCTTGCCGCACTCCGAACACACAACCGATTTCTTCGTCTTTCCCTCGTTTTTTCCCCTCACGATGGGCTGCTGAAGAGATTCTTTTCACCGATTCTGCCCATATCCAAGCATTTCCAGTTGAATACTTGAAAACATTTGAAAGAAACATGAAAGCGCGCACCTTGTCACTTTTCTGCATGATGTCAGCCTTGAGCTTCTTCGGAGCTGGTTCTTCTTCAGCGCCAGAATAGTCTACAGGCTCAGTTTTCTTGATCAGCCTCAACGACCTTCGTCTCGTGCCAACTTCTCCATTCTCATCGGAATCCTAAAGAAACGATAAATGAACTCAAAATGCTATCATCATAATTGGGTGAACGGAAGGACCTTGGGAATATTCTCCTCTTCTTCATTCTCATCCGGATCTTCGGCCATTCCATCCATCGGATCGAATTGATCATTCTGGATATATGTTTTAATAAGTAAAAAAAACTATCAACTAATTTTTAGGAAATATTATAACCAGGATCTCACAGGTAAATCGATAGGATCGTCCGTCATTTCCTCACTCTCCCTTCTTTCCACTGGCAGTTTCTCTCCTCCCTGGGGCTCGGCCATGAAGATAGGATCAGACAGAGGGACCTAGAGATGTATGCACTTGTGAATAGGGTTAATGGGTGTGAATTTCCGGCACTTTCCAATCTCCGCACTAGACCCTGATTCCGATCACTTTTCGAGTGTCTTACTTACGACAAATTCAACTATCGGAGTATAAACTCCTCACTAACGTGGGATTGGTCTGAGGACACATATCCCGATCTTTTTTTTCCAAAATTTGAGGGTATACTAATTCGACGACGCTGACTTCCATTCCGTTTTCTGATGAATGTGTCGTTGAAAAAATCGATATTTTTAGCATTGAGACGTAAGAAGATTCTCATGCCTTCTCCCTGTAAGCTTCGGTGAGTCAAAGGGGCGGCTGCAGTTGCGACGCGCGGACAAAGTGTGTTCGAACCCCTGCCGCTTCAAATTTCTTTTGCTCGTTTTCATCCGCCTATATCAATTCCAAAGAATGAAAAAAAGTTAAAAAGTTTTTCTTGAAACCTATTCTCAATATCAATCGCACTGGTTACCAATGTTTCATGATATCACCAAATGTACCGTAGGGTAAATATCGATTTTTTTCAACGATCTGCAGATTTTGAAGACAGATCTGCAATCAGCGAAGTCGATTTAGTATGACCTCAAATGTTGGTGAATATTGGGATATGTGTCCTCATACCATTCTCATGTATGTAAAAATTATGTTACAACGGACATAGCGCCACAAAAAGGATATCCTATTTCGATGTTGAAATCGCGAGTGAAATTTACTAGGACGGATAATGTCGACGCAAGTACAAATACACGAACCATGGGAATATTAGCAGTATTATCAATGCTCTGATCTTCCTCTTCTCTCTTCTCCATGAGATCCCCGCCCATTTCATTCGTATCCGATTGACGACTCTGAATATGGGAATTTTATTACATGCATTTTCACACTCACTATTATGCTGTCGAAAAATTCTAAATAAAATATTTCAGGCAAATTCAGGTTTACAAAAAAATATATAAGCAAAACCTCATATGAAATACAAAACCTCATATGCAACCTCATATGAAATCGGAATGTACTAAAATTGAAAACCGTGATTTCACAGTGAAATTGAGTTTTACAAAAATAATAACCAAAATCTTACAAGAAAATCGAGCTTTTTAAAAAAAATACCAATAAAACTCTCATCGAGAAAAAAAGATGAAACGAGGATGAAAGACGATAAAGAATGTTATACGAGAATCAAAAAATCTTAACTAAAATGTAAATCCAAAATCTCACAAGTAAATCAAAGTTTTTTCTTAAATTTGAAACACAATTTCACCGGGAAAGCATCCTTCGCCTCTTCATCCGTCTCCCTTCCCTCCACTGACAGCTCCCCTCCATCCATCAAATCATCGAATTGAATCGGAGCAGATTGAGGCTGAAGAGGGCGAATTAAACCTTCTCTCTAGGCAACACCGCCTTGATTCCGCCTTCTTGGCCACTTGGCATTCTATCACCGCACTAGAAAATGCTAGGATTGGATGGTTCCGAATATAGGACTGGATGGCACTACGTCGGACGAGAAGGATGACGTCATGCCGCCTTTGATATATTAAACAATGTCATAGTTCACATCAGACCTAGGGCCGAGAGATCTGTAGAGGGGGCACGCACTTGTGAATTGGATAGATTAGTGTGAATTGACAGCACTCTCAATTCTCAGTACTGACTACGACAACTTTTCGACCACAGATGAAAACCCCATGGTCGGATCTACGAAAGGATCAACTCTATGGTGGATTCTAAGATTTTATCATCATCACTATGAACTACGGATGGCCAAATGGATACGGATTGTTCATTTAGACGCGTCGGGTCACCGCAGGTAATGAACACTACCAGCTATCGTTTTGGATAATCCATAGGGTTTCGATAATCCAACGATCTTTTAGTGCATCGCGTGCGCTACGTGGCCGTTTAGATTATACATTTGAAAAGTTATAATCGTGCTTAAAAATTTGACAATGGATACTCCATTAACCGAATCGAATTGTCATCTTTACTATGAACTCGCGCCGATTGCTGGAGTGAGCGTACAGGTCCTGTAAGGGAATCGGCCTATGAACGAGAGAAGGAAGATATGAACGGAAGAAATAATTAATCGTATCATAATTAAACTGTATTATCGTAAATTAAAGTCAATTCTCGCTTGTACTTTTTCCCTACGTTTAGCGTCCAAGTAGGATTTTTGTAGTAATAAATCGTTCCGCCTATTAGGTTTTCGTCCCCACAATTTCTCTCTATTTTATCTCTATTTTCTCCTAGTTTCCTGTCGTATTTATGTTTGTTTGCGTGCTAGTAATTAGTTCCGCGTATCTATGTCTAATTTACCTCGTTTAGACGGTAATAAATAACGGCTCATCCTATAAACTTGTGAGTTTGTACACAAGGGAAGACCGGGATATACTACACTCAATTGGGGAACCAATTGACAGCACGGCACTGGAGGAAGGAACTTTGTGTTTCACCACTTTGCTGGGCTTTCAGTCCTCACTATGAGGGGGGGGGGACTAGTGAGGCAGTAGGAATGTACCGAATATCTCACAAAACTTAGGCAAAACCTCGTCTCACTTTCCCATGATTGCTCGCTCGCTTGGCATGTTTTCAATCATAGGTCATATACTTTGTGAATTAACACATTATGATATCGGTAAGAGTTGGAAAACCACGCCGGCAAAAATTTATGAGTTAATCCGCGAGCGGAGCGAGCGACGTTTTTCTTGAACATACGCCAAAATGCACGTCGGCAAACGGGAATTTGCATGTCGGCGAAACCGGTCGGGCGAAACCTATTTGACCTATGTTTTCAATCTTTTAACTAGTTCTAAAAAATCATCCTGTGTAGAACGCTACAGAGGATTGAAAATTAAGAGTACCAGATGCAAACGCCTGAAAAAAGTTTGGCTTTTTCGCAGATATCCCGAATGACTAGTCACCATGAATTGAAACACTAAAAACGGAGAAGAAATTTTGGGTTAAAACGCAAACACCGAGCACCAGCCATCCATAATCTATTCAATACACGAACACTAACCTTGTCTATATACTTATCGAACATCTCGATCATTTTCTCTCGCAGTTCCTCCTTCTTCTTTCCTTCTTCATCAGATTGTCTGCAAGGATCCTATTTACGATCTGTTCTGTATTATGATTATGAGATCAGTTGCCTAAGAGTCGGACAATGTCTGGCACAGCAAATTTTCGAAAACTTGGGAAAGGGGTTCTCGAGGGTGCTGATCATCGTGGTCAACTTCATTTTACACCACCTCGATCGGTTGAACCAGGCTGCATGTGGGCACTACCTCATTTTCAAGCTATATCTCGGGAACGGATTATTGAAAATACGTCAAAATTGATCAGTCGTCAGATAATAGTAGTATGAATGAGATGCAAACTAAATTTCAAATTTTGAAATATTATGCAAATGTCAATTTTTCGATCTCGAATATAAGGTTCGAGGGAAAAAAGCGAACTATACCGGCAGATGCGTCCTGTGATGGGGATCATTTTTCGTATGCATAGTAAGGTATTATAACTAGCTTTGAATGCGCTACAATTTATTGTCTGATACTGATAGCTGCTGTGCGCCGCTTTCTTTGAGCGGAAAGTGGAAAATGAATTGAGTGTCAACAAGGTTGATGACGTAATTCGTTATTTTGGGCTATTTTCAAGATTTAATTTCGTAGAACCATTGAAACTCACTTTCATTTCACGAAATTAACCAAGCTGAGTGGTCAAACTGAACAGAAAATATATTGTAGCGCATTCAAAGCTAGTTATAATACCATACTATGCATACGAAAAATGATCCCCATCACCAGACGCATCTGCCGGTATAGTTCGCTTTTTTCCCTCGAACCTTATATTCGAGATCGAAAAAATGACATTTGCATAATATTTCAAAATTTGAAATTTAGTTAGCATCTCATTCATACTATTATTATCTGACTACTGTGCAATTTTTACGTATTTTCAATGATCGGTTCCCGAGATATAGCTTGAAAAGGAGGCGTGCCCACGTGCAGCCTGGCTCAACCGATCGAGATGGTGCAAAATGAAGTTGACCACGATGATCAGCACCCTCGAGAACCCCCTTTCCCAAGTTTTCGAAAATTTGCTGTGCCAGACCCTATTAGACATTGTCTGATTCTTGCACAACCGGCCTCTTATGAATAGAGGGTACCGACCAATATGTTGAATACATGTCATCAATCCTTTCAGGAATAGTCACGCTGACATTATCGTAAGGATAGAATGCTAAGCTTCGCTAATACGGTGTTTAGCGTACTATCGTCCCAGAGCCAAAAATATTAGCTGCATCTTTATTGATTTATCCAAAATCATCCATTTTGTCTCTACCTCAATGAGAACACATATATATTTCGTGAAATCCTTTGTCGGCGTTTGATAAATCTAGAAATATTGTACGATATCTTACAAGACCGGCGTGGTGGCGCAGTGGTGTGAGGCGCCACTCGCTATACAAGGGACCTGAGTTCGATCCCCCGCCGAGGCAGACCAAGCCCTCTATCCCTCCGGGGTCGGTAAATTGGCAGTGACCCAGGTCGCGAAATGTATCGTTCCCTAGAAGCACCTTGGACAGCAGGGATACGTAGTCCAAACAGTAGTCGGCCTCACCGCACTACACCACCTAGCGTAATCGTCTATCGACGACTGTAAAATCGTTTGAAGTGGCTCCAAAAAAATATATATATCTTACAAGACAGCGACGATATTTATGAGGTTACAGTTGTGAATTTCTTTCACTGTGAGAATAGAAAGCGTAGTCCGTGGTGTGGTGTGCGAGATTTAGTACATTTGTTTCTAAATAATAAAAAAATAAAAATAAAAATGTTCCGCGTATACTTAGAAACAAATATACTAAATCTCGCCCATCACACCACGGACTACGCTTTCTATTCTCACAGTAAGAAAGCAATAGAGCGAATGCTAATCATCGGATGATAACAAAAAAAAGTACCCCGTCCCAGTTGTTTTTTTTTGCAGAACACTTTCTAACGCCGGGAAAAACTGCTATAAAACCACTAAGGAAGGGCTCTATTTCTGGTTATCATCCGACGGTCACCATCATACACAGTGTTTTTAAGAACGGCTAGGAATAGAGTGATCGAACCTGGTCAGGACAGCCTTCTCTTCGGTGACTGTGTCCAACTGGTGCTGAACTTCCTCGTTGCTGCAAGCAAAATTTGCTGCTTTCTGATCTTTGCCATAATTCAGATACGTCGCGTTACTGTAGAGAAAGAGAAAGTGCAGATATATCAATATGCAGAGCCGTTAGAACAACGCTAATCTTGTTCAGAATATCACGCTACCCGATATTCCCTCATAATACTGTCCCTCTTCCGCTCCTCCGCTGTCTCTCTCACCTCCCTTCGGGTTACTGTTGTTCGAAATGATCATAGGCTAGCCTTCATTCCCTCATAACTTTGTCTCCCCTCTGCACTCTCACCATCGCTCACCTTCTCACTTCCCTTGCACAACCGACATCTTTCTCTCCTTTCTCCCCGCTCTCCCTCCCCCAACTCGCGTGCGCCTTTTCTCGCCACCCCAAGAACGAACGCCAAGTTCACAAATGCAGTTGAGGCTGAGTGGGTATTACTACATCAGGCTTACTTCTGATTCAGTTCCTTGATTTTCTGCTCGGCCTGGGTAGCTCTCTGCTTCAGTTGATTCCTCTCCTCGAGAATCTCCTTGTTTCAGAACAGGGGTCGCATTTTAAAAAAAGATTGTAAAAATGGCTGTGAACAATATTTTTCGAATCTAACCAATGGTATGAGGCAAAAAAGCAAGATTTCAGGAAAAATTTCCATATTAAGTCAATAATTGAGATCGTCAATTCTCCAGCCCTACAAAAAAAATGATTTTCGTTAAACAATAGTAGCCTATCTAGTCGGCAGTCAGCCATTGGGCGGTCGAAAGTATTCTCTTCCTTTTGCTCTCTCATTAGCATAACCAAGAGAAAATGGAAAATGAAGAAAGTCAGACATAGCTGAATTCTGACAGTTCGCCGCCACGACTAATTGCGAGTTGTTCAGTACAACGTTTTTTTTCACTTTCTCAGCGGTCACTAGTTGCCACTCCTTACCTCTCCTGGTCTCGCTTTCTCCCCTCACGCTCCTCCTCCAGCTGATTCATGGACAGATCTAGCTTCTCGGTCAACTCCTTGATCCTGAAACGGTACTCTTGGAACGAACTTCATATCACTCCATCGCATTGAACTGTTAATTACTACGGCGATCCGGCATATGGCATATGGCTACTATACCATGGCAAAAAACAAACAGAAGAGTGATCACATTAATAAACCTCTGACCTTCTGGTTTCTCCTTGTTGACGCAGCTCGAGGTCCTCGTATCTGGCAAGAAACATAGAGTTAAGAGTGAATTTCGTGACAGACTCTCCTTATTTCCCACGCTCTCTCGTTGGAGTCAGAGTGAGCGAGAGAGCGTGCAAATAAGAGAGAGCAAGACGATTACCCCACTCACTTCTCAGTTGTCTCACTATGCTGCTTTCTCTCCTCATCCAGCAGTCTCTCGAAATCGATCACTCTGAACATTTGCTAATTTTAAACTTTCCAATCTCAAAATATTTTCAAATAAAAACGCATGATAAAACAAAGCGTACCTCTCTCTTAGCTCTTCAATCTTCGAAGCAAGCTCGCGATTCTCGCCTGGAAAATATGCCAATATCAATAACATATTTAAATGAGGGAATAGCAACATTGAATCTTATGAAAACCAACCAATAAATGAGAAACTGTGGCGAATTTTGGTGAAAAAGGGGTAGCTACCGAAGCGAGAAGAACATCAGAACTAGCCATAAACATGCGCTTTCATTAAACATTGCGCGCATGTAAATAACCACAGATGCGTCTAAGGCACTTCTTACTAATGTCGGGAAACGCACTCAGAAAATCAACGTATTTCTTCAGCGACGCAATATATATGTCAAATCTTTTTTCCAATTGTAAATTATCCAAGAACTTTAAAAAATAAAAATAAAACAAGATACCGTTCTTGTCTTCAATGTGCTTCAGGTAAACACCAGCTTGAGTAAGTGCTTCCTGAAATAAAAAAAAGTATAATAAGTAAACATATATCTTTAAAAAGGAGCTACTTAAAAATAATCCCCGAAGAGGATCAAAGTATTATTGCATAGTGGCAAATATTACCAAACAGAAATAAACACAATATACCTTATACTTTGCTTCGAGTTCCTCGTACAGCATAGGGGCTTGCTAAAGAAGTTGAATAAGTCACAAAACAGTTGAAACACCCATGTTTAGAGATCCAAAACTGCTATAATAACTGTCTAAAATGGAAATGGCGAGATATTCCCTATTGAAGTCGTCTTTCTGGACTAAAAATGACCTGCTCCCTGCTCGCATCTAAATTACCTGCGGAGGTGGGTGGTAAGTGACTTTCACAGTCAAAATTGTAATGTTTTATCCTCTTTGATCACAAATAGCCTTCTTACCAGTTGCTCTCCATCGCCGGCGACTGAAATGGAATGGGCGAGATTCGTTGCAATCGAATTCCTCGTCACATCGAGTGCCAGACGGAAGTTGTCCATCGATTTCTGCAATCAATATTTCCATACGCGTGCCAATATCAATTTCGCCTATTCAAAAGAGGCATTTTTTTACTGAAAACAGTTTTTGAACACTTTGCTATTCAAGCACTCTATAAGCCTGAAAAGCAGTGTTCGATTCTGAGGCAAAATACCTCGCACGAAAAAAAAACAATATAATAATTAGTTTGAAAACCCCACGAGTGTTTTCTCCAGCTGTTCCGTCGTCAAGCCCGCTGCTTCGCGTTTCATTTGCTTCGTATAAGTCATGAACTCATTCAGAGCACTGAAAATTAAGTGATTGTTCGCGCATAATCAGCCCTATCTCAGAGGTAAAAGCTAAGCGAGTTCTATTCAAATCATAGCTGTCCAGCAGTGGCGGCGACCTCGCAAACAAGAACCCCGGGTCATGGTTTTTTGGCAGGTGGTGGGGAAACATTAACCATGGAAGATAAAGCTAAGGTACCATAACCGTAGTCATGTACATCGACACAACTGGTATTTGTCGGCTACCGTAACCCGCACTACCGTAACCTGAGTGCTGTGTGCACACCACGATGTGGTAAAACATACCTTAAACTTATCAGGATGGCTCGTCCAGTTACAGTAACCCAAGAACATTACCATATCTACCAATCGTGAACTGACTTAATTTTTTTGCGAAATTTCCATGAACTCTATTCATGGTTGAGCCCCCCCCCCCCCCAAAAGGGGGGGCTCACACATGAATAGGGGTTCATGCACCTCACCGCCGGCGTGGACAGCTATGATTCAAATGATGAAATATTAATGGAAAATTTCAAAGGGAGGGGGCGAGAAACAGGCAAAATGAAGATTATATTAAGCTGTACTCTACAAATGCGAACTGTTTTCAAATTTAGCAAACTCGACGGAGCAAGTAAGAGTGGGGATTATGGTTCTCTTATTTGCTTTAACGAGTTATTATTACGTAATTATGAGACAAGACGCGCGAAGTATTTCAAACTCAAGAGACCGTCCACCAGAAAACGGAAAAGGGTCACGGTTGGTCAAAAAATGGATTTCCTCCATATTTTTTTCCTGAAGTAAGGGACCAAAGTTAGGAACGCAGGCACCATTGGCTAAGGTCTGGGATCGATTTCGAAATTGTTACAGTAACTCCTCATTTTTGGGGGTGAAAAATTAGTTTCCGAAAAGTTACGTTTTAATAGTTTTTCCGGTGTGTTTTCTCACGTAGATAAAGAATTTCCATGTGAAAATGGTCATAAATGAGATACAAAAAAGTTAGAGCCAAAAACTAGATTTTCGCGATCCAAAATACCACATAAACGGTCATAACTTTCTTTAAAAAAATAATACTTTGGGTGATTAGCATTTTTCGAAAGTTCATCATATAATACACCTATGATAATTTTTACAGAATTTTAAAAATACCTATTCGTGCTCAAATGTCGGTCCGAATTTAACACTTTGGTAAAAATTCGTTAAAATGTCTTGATGTTTTCGAACGTATATATTGTTTCCAGCCTCCAGTCACCTTCAAATTTCAAATAGAAGTCTTTCTAGATCATATAAACATGTTCAAATGCAAAAATAGCCAAAATGGAGAAATTTTGAAATTTCGATTTTTCGACCATTTTGAGCGAAAAAATCGAAATTTTAAAATCTTTTAATTTTGACAATTTTTGCATATAAGCATGTTTATATGATCTAGAACGACTTCTATTTGAAATTTGAAGCTGACTGGAGGCTGGAAACAATATCTACCTTCGAAAATATCAAGACATTTTAACGAATTTTAGCCATAGTGTCAAATTCGGACCGAAATTTGTGCACGAATAGGTATTTTTAAAATTCTGTAAAAATTCGCATAGATGTGTTATATGATGAACTTTCGAAAAATGCTAATCATCCAAAGTATTATTTTTTTAAAGAAAGTTATGATCGTTTATGTGGGATTTTGGATCGCGAAAATCGAGTTTTTGGCTCTAACTTTTTTGTATCTCATTTATGACCATTTTCACATGGAAATTCGTTATCTACGTGAGAAAACACACCGGAAAAACTATTAAAACGTAACTTTTCGGAAACATATTTTTTCACCCCCCAAAAATGAGGGGTTACTGTAACAATTTCGAAATCGATCCCAGACCTTAGCCAATGGTGCCTGCGTTCCTAACTTTGGTCCGTTACTTCAAGAAAAAAGTATGGAGGAAATCCATTTTTTGACCAACCGTGACCCCTGCCCAGGTGTTACGTTCTCTCGTGGATGGTCTCTCAAACGAAAGTACGTGAAACAGACCAGCCAAGTTGTTCTCCAGTCCCTCTGCCATCAGCTGCATCGGCCATCGCTGTGCCGAGGGCTCGCAAGCAGGAAACACCGCCAGAGGACTCGTTAGTCATACCTACCAATGATTGTTCACCTTTTTTAGCAAAAGAATATTGTATTTCACAGTAACGTGTACGAATTTTAACCAATCCGGAATGCGGAATTATTGCCAAAAGTAATAACGATTAGCATTAAGAATAATGATGTACATATATGACTACAAATAATTCTTTAAATTCACTAAAGTTTTTCATTCTGGAGATATTTAAAGGTCATAGAACCTTCAGCGTTCTGCCATTCATTCCAATTAGAAAATGCTTTATTAAACTCGTGCAATATTAAACATTGAGAAGAGAAACATATAAAACTACTGAGGAAATACACTTAACACATAACACAAATCTGCAGAACACCTAGAGAGTGCTAGCTTCGACATCATCGTCATCTTCGATGATGTCATCGTCGAGGACGAGGAGGGAATCGAGGAGGAGAGGAAGAGACGAGAGTACTGGATCTGAAACTATAGGACATTCAACCAGTGATTCTATGCTTCATCAATATTATACTCACGAATGGATAGAACAAACAACGATTTCTGGATGAAATCTCAGCGAAAATATATCACGCGATTCACGAGTGAATCGAGCTAGATTCTTGGGAATGGAGAGGAAATCGTGAAATGAGTTCTAACCGGTTTTGGCCACCCTGAGGCATGCCTGAGTGACCCCTGAAGTCTTATAGCACACGCTTCATTTTGGAGCTCCCTACGTAGGGTCGGATACCGGCATCACTCACTTTGAGAGCTGTTTTCTTGGCTACGGTGAAAGATAGAGCAAAATTGACCTCTGAGTAAGCCGAACTCATTTTTCGAGCTCTATCGGTCTATCCAAACCATTTTCTATAAAACCAATTTTCAACAGTGGTACACTTAGGGTCAATTTTCTCAAAAATGTAGGTGAAGATGCAGCTCAAATTGTTACACTAGATGCAGCTCATCGAGAGCTTTCCGATGAGTGGTTTGTGAAAAAAATATGAACACTCCTGTGAGAGTTTCGCCCTTTTAACTTCGTCTGGATCGTTTGAACTTTCTTTTCCACATGCGATTTCATTTCACACCGCAATTTTCGGAGCAAGCGGCCAAAAATGATCAATGTTCAATCGACATCTCCGTTGAAAAGAAAGTTCAAACGATCCAGACGAAGTTAAAAGGGCGAAACTCTCACAGGAGTGTTCGTATTTTTTTTTCACAAACCACTCATCGGAAAGCTCTCGATGAGCTGCATCTAGTGTAACATTTTGAGCTGCATCATCACCTAAATTTTTGAGAAAATTGACCCGAAGTGTGCCACTGTTGAAAATGGGTTTTATAGATAATGGTTTGGATAGATCGATATAGCTCGAAAAATGAGTAAGGGTCACTCAGAGGTCAATTTTGCTCTATCTTTCACCGTAGCCAAGAAAACAGCTCTCAAAGTTTGTGATGCCGGTATCCGACCCTACGTAGGGAGCTCCAAAATGAAGTGGGTACTATAAGACTTCAGGGGTCACTCAGGCATGCCTCAGGGTGGCCAAAACCGGTTAAAACTCATTTCACCATTCCCATGCTCAGCTCGATTCTCCCATGAGAGGCATGATATTCGTTACTGTTCCAAAACTTTTCTAATTCTAAACCCGCCACATCTTTGCTCCATCGTTTCTCAAGAAGGAACAAGGGCTCGTAAGTGACGATAACTCCTTTATGCACTGGCGAAAAAAAAAACAAATTTTTTCGATGACCCTGTGGCATGCTTTTGCTTGATTCTAGAATTTTCTAGTCATGCTAGTCAGAATCTGGATGCATTTGTGTCATAGAACAGACCTGGGCCCATATATGTATACGACGATTGCTTTGACATTTGTAAGTAATATAGCAAAAATAGTTCCAATGACCTACCTTGTCCTTATCTGGTTCCCCGGTCGCAGCAGTAGTGTGCACGAGTCCACTGCGGATGGACATCATGAAGATGCATTTGCCTGAATCAGCGTGATTTTATCCGTAGAAATAAACAACTATTCTTCCCTAATCACCACTCAATCAATAATCTACAGTACCCGTGGTCTGTCCTGCGATGGTCGTCTTCTTGCGCGCGTTCTTGAGTCAGTCCAGACGGCAGGAAGTGTACGTGAGTACGTTGCACTGAAATTATAAGTGATCAATATTTTAAAATTATTTATGACCTGATCAAGCCATTCATACTAGTCAATGCTGAACAAGAAATATTTCCTAGCAGAGATGAAACAAGAATGCTCGCGGTCAGATACTTGATTTCAGCAAAAATTGCGAATAGCCTGAAGCATGCATAACCACCTCTCCCGCAATGGATAATTCAAAATAAATATTATTAAAGCTGATCAACACTATGAAAGTATTCCAACGTTCGTTGGCCGGTGAATGCATGTTTCACATTATCCGGAAAACATGTTGGCTAAAATTCCTTGATGATAATGCAGAGGCAATTGCCCAAAACAAATATAAATATTCAATGAGCTACCTTGTCATCCGTAACCGTCGCGAGTTATTGTTCTTCGTCGCCTTGATGTAGACTGTGGGCAACTCGGTATAGGGAATACCATCGAACAACTGCTTCTGAAAGAAAAAAAGGTGCTGTAAAATAACGTAGAAATTATTCTCTTTTTATTCCCGGGAAACCTGCTCCGATTGAAATTTAAGTTTTCAATTCAAACTCAAAGAAGCCTTGAAACACCAATCAACTTCAAACTTTGCAATGGATGAAACAAGACACAGCAATAGCTGAAAACAGCGTGGCTGTGGTGGGCAGCATTACAGCATTCCTCTGGCTACCGTATCCCCTTCCGCCCCTCTTGACCTACCAGTGTGGGCGCGTTGGTCAGTCTTACAGTATCCCTCTGGCTACTGTATCCCTTTCCGCCCTTCATGACCTAGGAGTCTGGCTGCTATGGGCAGCCTTACAGTATCCCTCGGGCTACCGTATCCCCAAAAGCACTTCATGACCTACCGGTGTGGTCACGCTGGCCAATCTTGCAGTATCCCGCTGGCTACCGTACCCCCTTTCGCCCATCTTGACCTAACAGCGTTACCGCGGTGGGCAGTATTACAATATCCTTCTGGCTACCGTACCCCCTTCCGCCCCTTTTGACCTAGTAGGGCAGTATTACAGTATCGCTCTGGGTACCGTATCCAAAAACGCCCTTAATGACCTACCAGCGTGGTTGCGGGTAGTAGTCTATCTGCCAGATTGCCGAGTGAGCCGGTGACACTGCGAGAGACCGTTGTGCTCTCCATCGCGTCCTGAGAGGAAGAAGGATTACGGTATAATGAAAATAATGTTTAATGATTGGACACCGTATCCTAAATTGTATCGGTGTTCCTAACAACTATATTTCATTAACTCTCCATGCTAAACGAGTCAATGCGTGTGAGAAAAGGATCAGATTCAAAATATAAAATCAGAAAGCAAAACCAATATTTCAAGATCGAATTTTCAACCATCACAGTTTATGTTTCGTCGGAGCTAGATCTTTCGAGTTTCTGACGAGCATTCAATTGTACAACATCCCCCTATTCAAACACGCAAATAATCATTCAGTCCCACATGATCAACGCACGGATTCAGAGACCTCGAACACCCTGGTTTCAACAGAGCTTCATAGTCTTATTAACATCAATCAATCAATCAATCAATTTATCTTATCAGGCGGAAACGCTCAGAAGATGATAGGTCGGTAGTCTTCATAAGTTGCACTCCACCAATGGCTGCCAATAGCTCGGGATAGGTCGTCTCTCCATCGCGCGCGAGGCGTTCCGGGGGGACGAGTCCTATTGAATGGAGTCCAGACAGTTGTCGCACGGCTCCACTGTTCCACTCCCATTCTTCTGATCTTGAGGGCCCAGCGCGCTTTTCGTTTCAATCCTTCCTCATTCCAGTCTCTCAGCTTGGTAATCCCTCTCACGCGGTCATTCCTCCATCTGTCCCTCAGCGTGACTCCAAGCATCTTTCTTTCCATCTTCCTCTGGGTGACTCTCAGCCTCTCCTTCTCGCTAGATCTCAGAGCCCATACTTCACACCCATAGAGAACTGTAGCCGTGATGCAGCTCTCGAAGACTCTCCTCCTGATCTTGATGGACAGAATTCGAGAAGATAGGAGGTGCGAGAGCTTACTCCAGGCCAGCCACCCTAATCGAATCCGGTGTTCTATTTCGTCGGAATGATCCAAGGGAAGAGCTATTCTTCCTCCGAGATAGGTGGCGCTATCGACGAATTCGAATCGCAGATTGCCGATGATTATTGGATTGCGGGTAGAGGTGCAGGAGGTGAGGAGGTTGGTCTTGCTTGCATTCACTTCGAGACCAACTCGGCTGCACGCGTCCATCAGCTTCTTCAGCATTCGTTCCAGCTCGGGTCGAGATTTGGCAACGAGAGCCACGTTATCGGCATACTCCAAGTGGCAAAGGTTCCTTCCGTCGATTCTAATTCCATCTGACTCCCAGTCAATGTTGTCCATGGCTGATCGTAGCACTGCGTTGAAGAGACGAGGGGAGAGGGTATCCCCTTGGCGGACTCCTCGACGCACAGTCACAGGAACGAGCTCCTCATTAACTCGAATGAGTGTAGAGGAGGACTCGTAGAGACGGCGCAACATGTGGACGAGGGAGGGATGGGCTCCGAACGAGAAGAGGGCTTGCCAGCAGGCATTCCACTCCACACAGTCGAACGCCTTCTTGAAGTCGACGAACGCCAAGTAGATTGGGATACCGTACTCGGAGGTTCTTTCAGCGACCTGCTTGATGGCATGCAGGTTGTCGAGAGTACTGTAGCCGCGCCGGAAGCCGGTTTGGGTCGAGGACTCTGTTTCTTCAAGCACAGTTTCGAGTCTCTGAAGAATGACTTTGGTCATTGTCTTCAGGGAAACGGTGAGGAGGGAGATGGGACGGAAGTTCCCAATGTTGGTAGGGTCTCCTTTCTTGTGCAGAAGAGTGACAATTGCTTCGGTCAGGTCGCTTGGAACAGCCTCTCCATCTACCAGATAGTTGAGTAGATCAGCGATAACGGGAGCAAGGTGGTTTCGAGAGTGGTATAGCATATCAGGGAGAATGCCATCCGAACCGGGTGAGTGACCACACTTGAGTTGGGACATCGCTTTGCTGACCTCATCGGGTAGGAAGGGAGGAAGGGGATCCAGAGGCTGAGGAGGGACTGGGAGTGGACACTGAACTGCAGGGGTGTAGAGACCGTCAAAGAAGCTCTGGACCACTGTCTTGGTAGCTGCTTGAGAGAGAGCACCAGTTACAGGGTGGGGAACTAGAAGGCGCTTCTTTGAGGTTTGCAGACTCAGCATGCTCTTCACGATGCTCCTTCCCATGGTTGCTGCTTGCCGTGCTTGCGCCTCCTTTCGCTTCCTGATGTCATCGACGAAACTCGTCCGGGCAGCTTTGCAGGCAGCTGAGTAGGCGACAGCTTGTTGGGAGTTGGATTGCAATTCATGGCGCATCGCTAGGAGCTTCCGCGTTCCACTCGAGATCCAAGAAGGGGATTGGCGCTTCCTCCAGCAGTTCGTTGCCGCGGTCTCCGTGAAAGCCTTTACCGTAGTATATGCGTCGGCGGCAGAACTGGGGCGGGCAAGGGGCAGTGACGCGAGAAGGTTTGCGTTGACAGTAAAAGCGGTTCGATCGAAATCTAGCCGCTCCCTGCATCTTTTCTGCCTCGCCTTGCCAGGGAGGGAGAGGCACATCCGAACAAGGCGATGGTCGGAGTCAAACTCAAACCGACCAACGACTCCACAGTTGACTACTCTCGCTGTGGCGGGCGCTGCAACGTAGTCAATTTGGTGGAATGCGGAGCCGTTTGGGGATCGCCAGGTCCAGATTCGACCGTGCCGTCTCTTGGGGAACGTGTTCAGGATGCGCAGTCTGTTCCTCACGCAGAGCTCAGTGAAGCAGCGTCCGCGTGAGTTCGGTGTGGGAGAGGCAAAGTTACCGACAAATCATTCCATTCTGGGTTCTCAAGTGTGTGGCGAGCGGTTGAGTGCGATTATTAACATGATTCGTGACAAAGTTCTACACGCTACGATGATGAATATAACGTATTTTAAATAAATCATGTTGTCAAACGTCTCTAAACGTCTCTATATCCTATAGGAAATGCAAAGTAACTCAAGTAGGTTCCGCTAACCCTTGCTTCTCCGGCCACTCTCGTTCCCTGTCTGTGTTCGTCCCTGATCGAATGGGACAGCGGCGTCGTCGTCGAGAGGCATCTGGAGAGAGATCAAAGATCAACTTAAATAGATGATGTCATCGAGGAGAGATCAAAGATCAACTAGATATATCTGTGCTTTACTTGTCTACGTGGACAGATTATAGGATACATTGATTTTTTGAGCGTGATAGCGCAGTACTAGCATCAATGAACCCTTTTACCAAATTATGGTGCCCTTGTGGAACATAAATGCACCATCGAAACATTTTCATCGGCTCATTAACGTTGATTTGTGCTAACTTGAGAATTCACAAGAAACGAAATCAATACTGGCATTTCTCGTGCAAATAGCGTTTGAAGAATCGGTGAAACCCAAAGTCGCCTGCCACTGCACAAATCAACTAGGTTAAATTCAACTTTCCAAAAATATTACTATCCCTAAATAAATTAAATATTAACATAATAACCTCATCATGGGCGTCATCATCGTCATCTTAGATGACGTCATCTCGAGTATGAGGAGGGAATCGAAGATGAGAGGGAGAGACGGGCGAGACTGCGACCGAGCGAGGGAAGGAGCGACATGATGGATCTGAATTTATAAGACATTCAACAGGGTGATTCTATGCTTCATCAATAATATAATAATGAGTGGACAGAGCAAGCAAAGATTTTCGAATGAGATCTCAGCGAAAAAATGATCATTACTGTTGCAAAACCTGTCTAATAATGCACCCGCCACATCTTTGCTCCTTCGATGCTAAAGAAGAAACGGGGACACGCGTGTGGCAATAACTGCTGAGCTCATCGGAGAAAAATACACCAAATTTGTCGTTATTGCAGTTTCATGGTTTGTTTGGTTGGAGACATTTTCTAGTCATGTTACTAGTCATATTCTGGCCACATCGTTGCCATAAACCAAACATGGCTCACAAGAGACAGTCGCTCTTCCGAAGCTAAGAAGAATAGTAAAAGTCGTTCCGATGACCTACCTTATCCTTATCCGGCTCCCCGGTCGCAGCAGTAGTGTGCACGAGTCCACTGCGGTTGCACATCATGAAGATGCCCTTGCCTGAACAGCGTGATTTTATCAAACGCCATGAACAACATTATGGTTCTTTCCAGCACCTAACGTAGAAAATCGGCCTGGATATAAGGGGGGGGGGGGTGCGTTCCCCGTTTTGGCAAGTATGAATCGGTTTAAAAAAAGAGAAGGTTTCAACTAGTTTAATTTTTATTGTCAATGGTTTAACTCGGTTCATCCATTGCATTTACTGTTACAAATGCAATGGATGAACCGAGTTAAACCATTGACAACAAAAATTAAACTAGTTGAAACCTTCTCTTTTTTTTAACCGATTCATACTTGCCAAAACGGGGAACGCACCCCCCTTATATGGTTAGAATAAGTTCATTAGACATAGTTTACCCAGAACAGCTAACTATATTCGATTTGTTCAACTTCATACCTGATGGCCGAATCTTCGCGCCTCTTCTACCGGAAGTGCGCGCCGCCCTGGGCCTACAGCCAGTATCGGAATTGATGAATTTAGTTTATTATTTTAGTCTTTATCATAGGTTTGCACGATACAATCGGGGGGAGCCCATCCGGATGGGCACCCCCCCCCTCGACGTATAGGGGGTCATGGTCAAAAATCGATCGGTAGGTCAAGACTAATTACCATAACCAATCGATAGTGCAGAACACCCTGATACCGTATATGGATACCGTAACCCGTGAATATCGCAAACTAACTTTATTTTTAAAAAGTCCTGGCACCTTGCCCAATCGATTGTACCGTAACCCAGTTCCATGGGTCAGATCCAGTTCGTTCGGTCAAACATTTTTCCAAAACTGTCAAACATTTTTCTAAAAATCCTAAGTCAATTATAAAATTATTCTATAGTAACGAGAGATACGGTAGGCTAATTAAAAATTATTTTACTATCGATTTTAAAATTTTAGAAAAATTTTTGACCCAAAGAACTGGATCTGACCCATGGAACTGGGTTACGGTAGTGACTTGGGTACTGTACAATCGATTGGGCACGGTGCCTGGACCTAGTTTGCGATATTCGCGGGTTACGGTATCCATATACGGTATCGGTGTGTACTGTACTATCGATTGGTTATGGTACTTAGTCTTGACCTACCGATCGATTTTTGACCATGACCGTCGAGGGGGGGCATCCGGATGGGCACTCCCCCCCCCCCCCCCCCCCGCCCCCGATACAATCCCTGCACATCTATGGTCTTTATTGTTTTTATTTTAAAGAAAATAAAAGCTCAATATTATCAGAAGATCGCACAGCGTTTCCCAAGCATGGCGAGATAGGACAGAGCCTTTTTGGAATTTTGCCTAAAGTTGCCTGTAGAATTTGAAATCGCAACTCTTAAACGGAAGACATGCAGGCCTGCGGACTCTGCTTCTCTGCGCTCTCTTCACTCTCTCACCACTCTTGTCGGGCCGCGACGCGACCGCAACGCTCTCTGCTTTCTCTGCCACTCTCTCTCTTCCCACTGACTCTCGCTTTTCTCTGACTTCTCTCGCTCATGCCAGGTCGAGAAACGCTGTGGATCGCAATCCCATGCATGCTCGAATAAGCTAGGGCAAGTCGTAAACAATGCTTGAAAGGGCAGCCTATTTTGCAACCTAGCTAATTACAATTTAAAATGTTCAGAACAGCAGAGTTTCAGTTTCACACATCGTTCGTAATAAATGGAATACCTCGAAGGTGGTCTGGTCGGGAAAGACTTGCGTGTGGTCGCCTCGTCGTGCGCGTGGGTGACGGGCGAGAAGAAGACCTCCCTGAATCGATGATTACGCTTTTAAATAGCATTATAACGTCGCTCATACGCATACAATCATTATCAGGAAAATAATTTAATTAATTAATTTAAAAAATGAGTTGATAAACACTTTGCGCGTTGCATCACAGAAGTTCGAGGCGAAAGTAGAGAGGTGAAGCAGATTTATCGCGTTGTTACCTAGTTATGCGCAGCAATGAATGGCGGAGAGAAGCGTCGTAACTAATACGGTTACTCTCGAATGTGAAGGGGTTAGCGCGGAGTGCAAAATCGCAGAATTTTGACCAGTTAGCGAAAGTTGAAGAGCAATGCGAACTTGGAATACGAACTCATTTTGATGAGCGCCTCACCTTGATAAAGTTGATGAGCGTTGCGCCCTCTACATGAAAAGAACGAAGTCATATTATCCCTGACAGGAGGAACTATAATCATTCAAAGAATACGGCGAAAGCGCAAACAAAACAAAGACGAAAACGAGGCTTTAGAATAACTTCGGAAACTCAGCAACTACAAGAATAGAGACTAAGAAGAACGAGTAACGAGTATAGACTATAAAAACAGTGAAGTAAACACGAGAATACCACTAAAATTAGCAAGCCGAAAACAGGAGGATTCATGTTTCTCACTCAATAGAATATTTGATGTGCACGTCAATGAAGGTTACTCGCGGACTCAATAATTAGTGTCTCATTAATATAATTATTTTTAGTATTATTTTTACATTCAAATTTGGCAAATTATTAGATCGATAATCTTTGAGAATTGTATGAACAGTTGTAAATCCTCGCAATGCCTGGTCGATGTTTTGAATGGAAAGTTGGCTACCGTAATCCTTGAAGCGTGAGAACAGTCTGATTCCTGCCCGGCAAGGCCATTATTATTCAAGACCATTAGGCAATACCATTATTCGATCTTTCCTTCTGATTCCAGAGGCTACCGCAACCAAAATCACATCCTGCATCGTTCGGGGCTACCGTAGCTGGAGCGGACTTCAACTGCTCTCTCTCCATTGCCTCATTTCTATTTTGCCAGAGATATTTCGAGAGAATGGTCAATGTAATTGAGATATCATTGATTTGCTCATGCCAATGTCAGACACAGTACTAGATCGGATGAGAACTATGACGTCATGCCGCCTCTGATATTTCAAAGGTGGCGTGACGTCATGGTACTCACCCGACCTAGTGCCGTCAGAGCATACAGAATAAAGAGAATCATTTCTATCCGTGCGATTCGCCGCGTTGTTCTGGAATGATGCCATCGGCATTAGGGATGGTCATTCGATTACTCTACGCTTCTTCCTTGAAAAAAACCTAAGCCTAAGCATAATAATAAGGACTAAGTTTAAGGCGTTTCTGAGTTGTCCGTAACGATTCCTTGCCCGATTTCGCAATACGAGGGCGAGGCGTAGTCGGAATCGATACCTCGCATCGAGCAATCGTCTGAATCTCTTCAGTTTGCACGCTCTCTCACCGATCAGAGAGACGAGAGAGCGTACAAACTGAAGAGAGTCAGACGACTGCTCCCCGCATCGATTCCTAATCAATATTCTGAGAAGTCCGAAAGCGTGCAAATATTAGCGAGTTTGCCCATTATCTTCATTCTCTCACGTAGGCGCTTGATCGGATGACAACGATGACGTCATGCGCCTCTGATAAGCGGCATGGCGTAATCGTTCTCATCCGACCTAGTGCCCTCACATGTTGTGCTCCTCTGAGAAGAATCCAACGAGGATCACATGTGAGGCGGAAATTTAGCAGGTGAACAAATTGATTTTTTTCAATCTTACAATATTCAAGATCAGTGCAACATGCAGTTTGCATTGTCTATCTGTTTTCTTCTTAGTAATATTGAAACTCGTGTTCATGAAAAGAAAAGCGAGAATATGGAGAATATTTTTGTGATACGATTGCTTCTGAAATTAGTAATTAGTAATTAGTAATTAGTAATCTGAAATTAGTCCCAGCTGCAAGGGCTGTTGAATCGTCCATGAAACACAAGTTAATTGAGCGGTAGATTCCCGCTTTCTCGGAGTGTATGTTTATGGAATTATGGAGTAGGAACTATGAATGCCCTCGCAATACAATACTTCATCCTGACTGCTCTATCTTCCGTTTGACACTTGAAACAGGCTTCAGAGTGAAGCAACTGTTTCTTTTGAAACCATCCGTATTATGGATACACTTCACCGGCACTAGGTCGGATGAGAACCGTGACGTCATCCCGCCTTTGATCTATCAATCGCGATATGACGTCATTGTTCTGATCCGACCTTGTGCCGTCTGCACGTCATCCCTGCGTGTCGTGCAACAACGTTGATAGTCAAGACAAATAATAAATAGGTGGTTTTATTGTTCGAGATCGTCGTGCGAATGATCATTAAATATATCTGGTCCGTGCACATATCGATAGAGTGAAAGATAACCATTCCAGACTACATTTTTTTGAGAAAATTATCGTCTTCAACGCTGATTATTGTTGACTTTGTTTAACCGTAACTAATTTTACAGTGTATACGATCTGAGATCTATGCGTCACAATATTAGACATCCTTATATCCTAGCAAGGTTTCTTGATATTGATTTTCTTATTCCGGTTTGACAGAGTATACGATCTGAAATCTATTTGTAAAACTGACTAAATATGTTATAGCCTGGCAATATTTCATGTAATTTTATTATTCCGGCTCAACATTTACAGAGCACTCAATCTGTGATCTGGTCAGATGGCATATTTCGAAGGTGCTCTTGTGCATGAGTGCAGTGATGGCTGAGGGCGGCGCAGGAATGAACAGTTCATCACGACGGACTATCTTGCTATCCGGAGCGAGGGCGATGACTCGGACTCTGAAAATGGCTTAGCAAATAATTTTCCACACAAATTTTGCAAATAGTCGTTGCGGCGCACTGCAAGAGTTCTGCAATGACTGACTCTATTAATTCTTCGTGCTCTCCTCCCGGTGATATCGACTTTGCAGAACTCTTGCAGAGCGGCCGCAACGACTAATTTCAAATTTCGTGTACAAATTTTCAAACTCGCCTGGTTTTGTCCTCCAGCTGCTTCATAACAATCAGAATGTGCACGTGCTCCTTTTCCTTTCTCTCGTTCAATGGCAGCACTTCAACGATCTCATCATGATCGACGTCATCGATGTGGGTCTGTGATATGGTTCATCGGATTTCATTCGAAAGGAACTTTCTCCCTCTCTCTCTCATCGCCCCAAGGGTGCGAAAGAACGTTTTAAATGATAGAGAGTGTATCATTTTGTGTCACAGGATAGCTTGGAAACTGGTGAAAAGAACAGGATAAAATCAAGAGTTTTGAATGAGAAAATGCCAAGTTACCGTAAAATTTGCATCCGTTGAGAAAACTGCCAACCTTCCGTCATCCCATGTTATTATTCGCTCAGGCGCAAATGAGTATTGAGTGGTCTGTGATGTCTTATTTATTGCTAGTACAACTTATGAAAAGGATGACAAACTTCATCATGGTGCATAGTGCCGTCTTAAAATATTAGGTTGTCAAGAAAGTAATGTTAGATTTGGACCATGAAGTTTAATCCCGCCTAAAATCCTTTTCGTTTAAGATCTCAAGTTAGCTCGGTAGCATATGTTAGGAGTTGACTCGGTCAATATATACATCTGTTCGAATCGCGTCACGCTTTTTGGATATTCTGGAAATCCAAGTTGTGAGAAATGTGAAATTGTATAAATTTTCTAAAAATGTTTCCCGCCTCTCATATTTTGTGGGAACAAATTGCTGTTCATTCTCGTATGGTGCATTGATATGTCCAATCACTGTTCTTTAGAATGATATGTCTGGGATCATGAATGCTTCAATATATCACGATTTGAACGGTATTGAATTCAAACCTTTCAGAAGTATCACTTCTCAAGCTTTATTGTTTCCTGCTTCGAGGCACATTCAGATTGGCATGCAAATGGGTGCGCTTCCATGGTACACTATGTTGCTACATATTACCGAGAAACATTTATACTCTTGCCTTTTCAGCTTTTAGAAATAATATAATTTCAGTATTGCTGATTAATGGGCAACATTGCCAAAATTTCGATTTTCGATGTTCAGTGAATAAATACTTTTCCCCAAATGGGAGGTTGCCCCTGATTTAGCCCAGTCGCATGGTGATAGATAAAGAGTTGCTTTAACATTTAAGCGCAAAAGTTCGGATTTTTTACCAATCCTGAAAATAGGGAATTTTCGACTATTCGAATTTCGATGTTGAAATTTCGATGTGAGGTTGATGAATGCTGCATGTTTTGATAGAAGTATTGCATGTTCATATAAATACAATTTTAAGTTAACAATTGGAAATATTTTTCAATTTACTACATTTGAGATCGATATATCTATTGTGCCGCATACGCTCTGAAAATAAGTATTTCCGTTGATGTTCTGTTAGGGTCAAGATCATAAATGGGTGCATTTTCTGACAGCCCTTTCGCAGCGGACCAGGTTCACATGCTGTATTGCGGTATCCGTATGTCGTACTTTTCGACTGTGGCAAAATATTTGCCCTATCTTAGCTCTCCAGGGTTTGCTGGGCCAAAACGTAATTCGTTCAACTCTTTGTTGATGCACCTTTGACTTGATCTCGTGGCCTCAATACCTATTAGATAGGCTTGAACCAATGCGCAATGGAAAGAGTATCCAAGCACTCAAAGATCATATATAACGATTTGATAATCAGGCGGCAACAAAAGACGGGGTACCGCATAAAATTTTGAAAATCTAACATTACTTTCTTGACAACCTGATAGAATCATTGGGTTCACAATAAATGGCATCTCTCGTCAGACAAGTACGCATAATGAAGACAATTTTTTTTCATACAAACACATCTCTAACCTTAACGTCTCCTTGGAAAGACTCCTTCATGAGATGAATAGAAGGTACGTCATATCGTGATCGTTGCTGAACGAATGCTAGACTCCGAGTCCCATTTGCTTCAACGATGAGTTGACATGCCGGATTGTGGAAGAAGGCGCAGTATTCGGCGTTGATGAAGTGAAAACCGGTGGGAAGTGGAACCTGATCAATTAATAAATCATATTAAATACGGAAATAAGTTCTTAGATGAGGACAGATAGATTTCATTCTTCTGCCTCAAGCCATCAACGCATTAAGAATGGCTTCATCAGAAAGTGTTTCTTAACAATTAGGGTTCTCTTATTGGAAAATTTTTGTATCATTTTCAAATATGTTTCACGTGCACTATACATATGACATATATAGCGCACATGAAACGTATCTGAAAATGATACAAAAATTTTCCAATAAGAGAACCCTATTAACAATGTGTTCTGTCACACAACGGCGAGCGCCCAGAATGCCAGACCCAGAATGAAGATAGGCAAGAAGTCATTCCTACCTCATTAGTTCTCTCGTAATCCGAACCGGAAACTGAGCGCCGAGTCATCACGAAATATGATAAGACCAGAATTGGCAACACTTACCTCCATCAGTTGGTAGGTGAGACTACGGTAGATAACGGAAGAGTTTTTGTAGAGAGTCCCTTTACTCGCTGCAAGTTGAGTAGTGATTGAAGATAACTTCGTTCTGAACACTCTTACAGCTAGAGATTACGGGTAATCAAGCAACGACAATCAATCAAGCTGAATTGTGTAAGTTAATGGATACACTGACAGTCAGTTAGGTAGAAGCACTTGAGTGGTGAGCAGAAGAAATCGTCGGTGATCTGCAAAATGCATCATCATGCGGTTGTCTATGAATATTTTTCCCATTTTGATGTATTAAACACGAGAAGTGTTCTTCGATTCATGGTGTTAGAAGGAGAATATAAAACAATTATTTTGTTCGAGAAAGAGCTTAAAAAACTTGATGCATAACTTGAATGAATAAAACCAGCAACAGCTTTACCATTACAACATCCTTTATGCCTGGATGCTCGACATAGTACGCTGTGAAGTAGAATACAGGCACGTTTGTCTGAGAAAGTATGAATGAGTTACTTTGCCGGAGAAAGGATTTCGCTCAGTTTTTGTATTTAGCAACGCCTTCCTCCCATGTTCTCTCGTTGGCATAAATAAAGTGAATAAAAAAGCGTGACGACACCAGGTCAAATGAGAACCTGCCGGATTAGGAACCAAATAATATCCTTCCATAGTATTTTCGCAGAAAATATTTTAGCAGTGTGCAAAATTATTGTGAAAATTCTGGAGAATGGTACATTTTTGGTTCTCATCCGGTGGCTTTTAGGGCCATTTTAGGGCCAGTGTGACTCACAACAACATGAAGTTTCCCTTGTGATTCGGAAGAGGCGATAAATGGCGTGAAGTCGTCAAATTGTCCTTGCTTAACGCGATACATGAAAATGGCAACAATTATAGCCAGTCTACATTTACAAATTTCCGGAACTGGCACTCTACTTTCTAAATGTGTTCTTACCGGTTAGCCCAATAACAAGGGAGACTTACATATAAGTGCGCAGCTGTAGCCTTCTCGGTGGCAATTCCATGGGAAGTCTCTCGATTCGTGTCTCGAATATCATTCCTCGCTGAAAATAGCGATACGTGCAACTATGTTAAGCGCTTGGGTAATTGTCAGGGAACGATTTCGCTAGCTGGTGCAGTTCGGTAAGGCAAATTGCTCGCTGATAACTTACACCGATCGTATGTGAGAGCGACAGAAACTTCCTAACCTTGCAAATAATTTCGAAATAGAACCTATCGACTAGAAATTGTACACACTTGATTTCTCTCTCTCCTGGACATCCAGCAAGGGAGTGAGGGAAGAGAGTGACTCCGCGAATTCAGAACAACATACCATTCTGTGCTTCTCAATGTAGTTGTAGAGAATCACAGCTCCGATTAGTGTTAACACGATTATAATGGAGGCTCCGATTATTTTGATTGCTTGGCTCAATGATTCTCGCAGCTCTTCCATCATCTCCTCCGATATGTCCTTGCGCAATGCCCACTCGCACATGAAATGTATCGATGGTTTCGGATATCTGAATCGGTAAGAGTCATTTTTAAGCGAAATCACCCCTAGATCATGAACTCTCTCACTGGTAAGGCCACTAGCCGAGAGTGATTTTCCAATTCTAATAACTCAAGATGAGAGCGGGACTATGTAAAGTACCAACCAGCTCTAGCAATAAATACACTAGGGACGGCTTGACAAAAAATTCCTCTTAATTCTGTGCTATCTTTTTACCAAGTCGACAGGTTATAGAGAGCGCGGAATTATGAGAGTCTTTTCTTGCCAAGCCATACCTAAATTCAACTAACTGTGTCGTGTAGTCCTCGCATCTCTTTCTCGAAGCAGCCATTTCTGCCTCGGTCGGAACATCATCGGATACGGGCTCCACGTCGAGCAGGTCCTAATAATAGAGTTCGAAAACGACACCACGGTCTCCTCATTATGCCACTTTCGCAATTTCCTGCAGCCTCCCTCTCATTATTCTCTCTTTCAACTAGACGGCGAAAAAGTGCTTAAAATGAAGACAGAAAGCTCTTCAATCAGCTGACCATTCTGTGCTTCTATCACCATCTTTCACCATTCGATCAGTCAAGAGAGAGTGTGAGATCACGAGACGATGACCCAAATTACGAACTTTACCTCTTGGGAAGTGTTCATTCTTCTGTGCATAAATTCCTCCTCGTCCTCTTCCTCTTCCTCTTCATCTTCTCCTTCACATTCGCCATCTGCATCGACGTAGCCTTCCGATGACTCGGAGTAGTCGAGCTGAAAGAGAACTAATTCATCTATTTCGAAATTCGGCACTCGTTAACTCATTGAACTTACAATTAGTGACAATGAAGATAAAATTATGTTCGCAATTTCCTCACCTCCTCAGATGAAGCCTGTGAGTATGAGTAGGCGCTGGACATTGCGAGATGGAAGACGAACGGATTTCCAATCACTATCGATCGATTGGTTGGAGCGAGAGAGAGATAGGAGGAAGTAGAGAAGGAGTGAAAAAAGTGATAAGGCGCGTCCCGTAAATTTCTCAATATGCACTGCAAACAATGGTGAGAAACTGGAACAAATATGAAGCTTCGACAAATCTACTGGGAGAACGTTGATTTCGTCAGGGACGAAAAGCGAATTCTCTAATTTATAGGTCGTTATACATTTATTTTGCTATTTGGAGATCTCCAAGCTATCGAGAAGATAAATCGAGTGAAAATGTTGACTCCAATTTTTGAGTCTCAATTTAAGCGCGAGGCAAAAACATCACAACGGAAACTACCAACAATTTATCGAGTAACAAGTATGGGAAGAATGAGTGAGTATCATGAAGTGTGAATATGGAGGACTTTGGTTATGAGGTATTCGTACTGTGACACCTCTTGGCGAAAAAAATGTCTCTAATTACAGACAAATTCTGCTAACCTATAAGCTCTATGCAGCGGTAGCTACGGATTTCAGCAAAAATAATGCGAATGGAATAGTAAAATGTTGACAAATTGTATTTAGAAAACCCTTAGGGTTAATAGGAGCGTGTTTGGGGAAAATACATAAAATTTTGGTAAGATGATCAAATGTTTTAGTGGTGGTATTCTCCTGTAGGCTAAGGGCTGGCTCAATTTAGGGAATTGAACAAATTGCAGGAAGGTAGATCATTTGGTCGCCGGTTCATGCGGCAGCAGGCTACTGTAGCACTTCAGATGGGAACTGTCCTGAGGCAGTTCGCAGATCTCGAAGGTGTCGTTGCTGAAGATTTTCATAATCGAGCAGCGGTATGTTCATTACCCACACTTTTTCGATTTTTTTATCGGTGGGAGATGTGCGATATTAACAGAATCAGAACTCTTGCAGAGCGCCGCAACGACTAATTGCGAATTTTCTGTGGAAAAATATTCGATGACCTGAATTACAAGTTCTACCTGACGAAGACTGAGATTGCCGATGGTCGATTGAAGACGATTAGGTCGTCGTAGCGAATCACTAAGGCTCCTTCGCACAGGGCATAGAAGCGAACCCTGCGATGATTGGGTTTCACGGGATTATCAAATCTCAAATTTTGATTGGGATCACAATTTCACCGCGTTTACTTTTTTCGAAAGAAGTCACGCAAAAAAGGAATTGAACCTGATCTTGACATGTTTGGCATATTGCTTGAAAATGGTTCAATAGCTTCCAATATTAACCGGTGTGTTCGACTAAATTCTATTTTGATCAGAGGAATCAGGCGTTTCATCTTTATCCGACTAACCGATATTGCTCCTATTGCTTGAAAGTATACAATAACTTCCATCGTTTACCTATGAGGCCAATTCTATTTCCTTACAGAGGTCTTTTATTTTTTTAACCGGTTGTATACCTTGTCTTGCCCAATTGCTTGTCCTCCTTCATCAGGAGCATCGCCCAGACTTTATCGGCGATCTCGTGAATCTCGACGACTTCATCTACTTCGGCATCGGTGATGATTGACTGGAAGATTAAAAATCATTTCATGGTGACGTCATTGTCGCGCTAGATTTTGGAAAATGACACTGGCCTACCAGTGTTATCCCGCGATCCCAACCTCGACGGCAGGATGTTTCTACACTCTTTTGTTTCATTTTCTCGTACCATTTCCTGCCAGTTGTTGGCGGCATCGTTGAATACGACTGCCAGTTCTCCGTCGATCCACAGCACAACGTGCTCGTACATGGTCTTGTTGTGGAAAGCCTTGAATAGAGTTTAGGGTTCACAAGAAATCAAAATTCTATACAGAAATTTAGCAATTATTCGTTACGGCGACCTGTAAAATTTGTGCATCTCGGACTCTCTTCATTCTATATCTCGTCGGTCAGAAAAGTAAGTTTTAATTTTCAGGTAATTTTGGGTCATTTTCAGATGTGTTTCATGTTCCCTAGGTAGCTGAAAAGCTCATAAACTATACAGGGCACCCGAAACATACGCGAAAATAAGTCTGAATGACCTGAACATTGAAACCTTACAAAAAAGCGAGTGAGCACGGAGAATGAAGGGAATCAGAGATTGCACAACTCTTACAGAGCGCCGCAACGACTAATTACGATATTTATGTACAAAATGATCGCTTGCAAAGCCATTACCATGACTTCCATCGGTCGGTTGATCAGATCGGCTGGAAGTCGAGGGAACTGGATGGGATGAATGACTGGTCTGCTAAAGATGTCATCCTGTGAGATGATTGCGAAGTGCTGCTTCCCTGAAAATGCAATTAATTAATTACTAAATATGCAATTAATTTTAGAAATTAATAGCATTTTGTTCTTTAATATTCCCTCTTCTACAGTGTTAGCAGGTAAAAAAGAACTATTATTATACAAATACAACGAAATTGCATTCAGTACCTTTATTATTTTGCAGAAGAATGCGACATCCTCTCAAGTAATGACAGGACTGTGCCTTCAGGAATCGCATGCCTTCAGGAAGAGGCATCTGTTGATGACATTTTTGAAAATTGACTCGAATTTCATGGAAGTTATACGATGATTGTAATAGAACTCTCGTGGAAGTCGTAATTTACACGCGACAACGAGTACATAGGAAGCGATGGAAAAATGATGACTAGAGGATTGCAAGCATCAGAATTTGGGAGCAATCGTCTGACTCTCCCCATATCACATGCTCTCTCGCTGGTTAGAGGAAGCAAGAGAGCATGAGATTTGGAGAGAGTCAGACGATTACTCGAATCTGGATTCTCCCTCACCTTTACAAGCTGACTTGACAGATCGAGCAGAGCTAGCCCGGATTCCCCGAAGAAGGTCTTGTTGTAAACTGAATGGTTTTACTGGTCTCACTATTGATTCAACCTTCGAAAATAAGTTAAGCTGATGGTGAAGCATAGATGGGTGCGAAAAGATATTGCAAAGTTGTCGTATAATCATTTGTAATCGGAGTATGCTTCACGACTATTTCAAGTGATTGTCGAAGATGCCAGAAGCATTGTGTGAAACGAGTCATGGCCATACCTGTCCAGAGCTGGCGGCGCTTGCCCACCCCCCGTCCACCATGAACCCCGGGTCATGGTCTTTTGCCCACCCCCCGTCCTACCATGAACCCCGGGTCATGGTCAAAAAATCGATGGTAGGTCAAGATTAAGTACTGTACCAATCAATAGTACAGTACTTCCTGATACCGTATATAGCTACCGTAACCCTGATTACCGCGAACTGATTTTTTTCAAAAATTGAAAATACTGTACCCTAATTTAAAAATCAAAGTACCGTAACCAATCGATAGTACAGTGCCACCAGATACCGTATCCCACTACCGTAACCCCGACGATCGCGAACTAATTTTATTTTTAAGATGTCCTGGTGACGTGCACAATCGGTCTGGTGTCGTGAACGATCAATTGTACAGTACCCAACTGACTACCGTAACCCAGTTCCTTGGGTCAGATCTAGTTCCTTGGGTCAAACATTTTTCTAAAAATTATAAATCTATAATAAAATTATTTTGAAATATTCCACCGTAACTCTAATTAGTGTAGAACCAATTTATGATCGATTTAGGATTTTTATAAAATGATTTTGGATTTTTAGAAAAATTTTTGACCCAAGGAACTAGATCTGACCCACGGAACTGGGTTACGGTAGTCAGTTGGGTACTGTACAATCAATTGTTCACGATACAAGACCGATTGTGCACGTCACCAGGACATCTTAAAAATAAAATTAGTTCGCGATCGTCGGGGTTACGGTAGTGGGATACGGTATCTGGTGGCACTGTACTATCGATTGGTTACGGTACTTTGATTTTTAAATTAGGGTACGGTATTTTCATTTTTTGAAAAAAATCAGTTCGCGGTAATCAAGGTTACGGTAGTTATATACGGTATCAGGAAGTACTGTACTATTGATTGGTGCAGTACTTAATCTTGACCTACCCATGATCTACCATCGATTTCTTGACCATGACCCGGGGTTCATGGATTTTTTGCCCACCCCCCTGCCGACGCCGCCGGCGTGGACAGCTATGGTCATGGCGGAAAAAAATATCACTCAAAGTGAAAAAAAATATCTCTTGTAAAGCCATCTCCAATGCCCACCATTATCAATGTAGAAGCATGTGGCAGGACAGCAGAAGAAGTCCAGGGTAATCTAAAAGTAATGATTAATATTATCAATTCTCCATCTTGGGATCCCGAATGTTGTTTGGAAAATCTATCTTTACTACTGTAGTATGTTTACAACTAAAGACATTTAAGAGTAGAGGCTCCAAATAATTAATTCCTGTAATTCTGGCACTGAAGATAACACGCCGAATGATGGATGCCGGGATCATTTATTGTGAAGAAGCCATCCCTAACATGGAGATGATATGCTCGCCCGAGCCCAAAATACCACCTGATCGTCTATCGTCGTCGCCTTCAAGGCCATATCCCTCCCATATCCCGCTGGTGAATAAAGTATAAGTATAAGTATGTAACGTACCATCGTAATGTCTACAATCTCCGGATGTTGGACGGTGAATGCATGAAACCTCGGACTAGTCAGGTTCGTCTGAATGGAATGTTTTCTTGGTAATGCTTGAGACTTCAATCATTAATTTTTAAATTAAAATTCTTTCATTACGAATGGTTTGAAATTGCAAGAAATTACAATTTCGTTTTGATCATCCTCCCATTGGTCTCTAATCAAATGCGGTCCTACATCGGATGAGAACTATGACATCATGCCGCCTTTGATGTAGCAAAGGCGGCATGACGTCATAGTTCTCATCCGACCTGTTGCCTCAAATACCACTCACCATAACGAATAATTTGCCCTTCTCTTGCGTGGCTGCTACGAATGGCGAGAACAGATTGAGTCCATTCGCTCTGCAAGTGTTAGTCTCTTCATTTCCCACACTCTCTAGACCGGTCGAATGGCGAGAGAGTGTGCAGAATGAAGAGAGCGTGGTATCGTTTCTCGAACTCTACTCTATCAGTGTAAAGATAAAAGTAAGGGTGCTTCCGCGTAGCTAGTCTATAGTCTTCTAAAGACGACAACGCTAGATGAAATAGGAGATAGGACTACGTAGCCCTGCCCATCCCAAGTCCTTCCAGGGAAACGTTACCTGTCCGTGTACTTTGTGTCGATTGAATGCAGTTGAGGAGTGCCGTAGGGCAGAGGGACGGGGAATGGCTTGTTGCGATATGCGAGGGTGATGCCGCGCTGGAAAGCAGAGTTCGAGAAACGATACCACGGTCTCTTCATTTTACACACTCTCTCACCGCTCGACCGGCTTAGAGAGTGTGGAAAATGAAGAGACGGAGGCCCGAATTACGAACTCTACTGGAAAGATCAGAATGAGAAGAACAGTGCACAACATCATAAACGAAATTTTCTGTTTGTATAAAGACCTTCAAACAATCAAACAATCGATTCAAGCAAATTCCAAAATGACAAGAGGTGATCATGAAACCTAATCCGATGCGGATGATAACAACAACATGTTATTATATTGTCATATATATACATCTAGCAGTTTTCGAAAGATGAGGTAGGATTTAAACATGTTATGTTTATTATGTTTCACTTTGTTTCACCACCATCCTAAGTTTTTGTCGAAAGTTTTTGAACCAATATTGAGAACGTTTGTTAGTTATAAAACAACGTTTCAAGATACCTTCCAACATTTTTTAATTCATTCACATTCCGCATTTCTACGTGAATCAAAATGAAAACATGTAATATAATAATAACATCGCAACCCACAATCTTGTCCTTCTCTTTGACCGCATAGAAGAGGAAGATGAGTGCTGCACTGAGGAGCGTGGAGAAGAGCAGACAGCCAGCCAGCTTCCGCCTCTCCCTCTTGAGGCGGGCGTACTCGGTGTGGTTGAAGGCTTCGTCCTGTCAATTGAAGATTAAAACTAGATGTTTAAAAATTGGGATTGTTTTAAAATTATATGTTTAAATTCTTAGGATCTCGATATCTTTCACATCAAGCTGTTTTTGAAAGATGCGGTAGGATTTGAATACAAGCGACTTCTTAGTAAATATTGCAGACTGAATTTCGATAAATATATGTTGCCATACCATATTTAAAAAGCCTTACAGTGTAGAGAGATTTGACAAGTAATACAACACAGCAGTAAGAAGGCATTAGGTCGGATGATAACCGTCTGATGGTAACCTACTGGATGATAACCAAAGAATGAACCCATCATTTTTTGACACTTGAGAAACTATTGTGAAAGTTCTACAGAAGGGTCCATTATTTAGCCAAGGGTCCATTTTCTGGTTATCATCCAGTAGGTTATCATCCGACGATGATCATCCGACCTAGTCCCAGTAAGGCTCACATCTGCACTTGTAAATTTCGCGTACTCGTTCGCTGGGTGGTCGTAGATCCTGCAAACCAATTGTTTGACCTTAAAACATTTTGTGTTTTATTTATTTATTTTGTTGTACTTATCATACACCACAAGTTTGCTTCAACAATCCATGTGGGAAAGGGTGGGGTAGAGGTGGGGGAAAATCGAAAACGAAAGAGAATGTAAATCGTTGAGAGCCATTTATCTTGAAGCCTTCTCTGGCCCGCAAACAATTTTTTAATAAATAAAAAATAGCTTTTAAATCCCTAAGGTATCCTTAACCTAAAGCGCCTCCTTAACCTTAAGCGTGCCCTTAACCTTAAGCGAGGTTTAAGAACCAACTGACCATCGAATCACGTCCTTCTGCTTCTGCTTTTCCTTGCTCCCGCTGCTTTGCGTGGTCATCCCGTGCTAGTGCCAGTGCGTGCGTGTGTGGATGGAGCGGTGTGAGTCAAGTGTCGCCTTCCCCCTGTCTTTCCTTCACTCCCCACCTCTCCACCATCTCTTCCCGATTCGCACTCTGCTTCCCTGATAAGCAGATTGAGAGGGTTTCCCACCCATGGCTGGAGAGAAAGGTAAAAGGAGAGAGACGCTCCCCTCATCTTCTCTTACTCCGGACAGCTCTAGTGATAGCGCATGATAAGGAGGCGAGGTGTGTGTGGAACTCCACTTGCGAGCCAGGAAATGCGAGAGAGCATGTGGAATCAGGAGAGTAGGTTGATGGAGTTTATCATCACGTTCACTCTTCTTCTTGACAGTCCCAACGCTGGACATTTGAACAAAGATAGTAAGGAGATTCTCATCGGCCGCTTGATTACTGCTGAGAACTGTGCCCTTGATGATCTGGGAGATGTCCTTACACTTGTTAGTAACTGCCATCAAAAACATCGCATATAATGTCGGAGATTCGGGTCAGCGTCTCTTCATTTTAGATGCTCTCTCGATGCTAGACTTACCGGGAGAGAGTATGCTGACAGAATGCAGAACATATCATATCATATCATATCATATTTATCCTGACGTCAGGCACAATGGTCCTGCAGGAGGGTGACTTCAGTGTGGAGGGAATGGGGATCTTCGGTCTCAGAGCGTCGTTAGGTCAAGGGATGGGATCTTCTTTGGCTTCTCTGGTCAACTGTAGGGACGATCGTGACGGATCTCCGTTGAGCATCGAAGTAGATCATCCTGCCGCCGAACACCTGACTTGCGCCGGTTAGGAACTCACAACGCAGACAGCGGGGCTTTCTTGACGGTAGATCACTCGAGACGATGGGAATCCGTCCGTGCTCCTCCTCTTGAAGTGTACCAAGTAGGCGATACTCTCCGGGTTGCCCAAGCTGACGGGAGAGGATTCCCCAAACAAGGTCGGAAAAGAGCGGGGTCAGGGACGTCCGCCCATCACGAGCGCTAGAATGGAGAATGCAGAACACTAATTTCAAAACTTGTATGCATTTATTCAGTCCACTTGCATCAGGTGACCCAATGAGAAGCCGTGCAAACACTATAAAAGGCACTAGGTCGGATGATCACCATCGGATGGTAACCTACTGGATGATAACCAGAAGGTGGATCCTTCTGTAGATCTTTCACAATATGTTCCCAAAGTTTCAAAAATGATTTTGTGAAAGTTCTACAGAAGGGTTATTTGTTTTGCTTACCATCCAGTATCATCGGACGGTGATCTCCGACCTAGTGCCCTATAAAAGGCAGAGGAACACCCCGTCTTCCGAGTGGTCTTGAGGATGATCTTTTAGGCGGTGTTAGTGTTGGCCTTGTAGTCCAGGAAATGGTCGTTCTGTATCCATTGTCATGGCGAATCCTGTAAACGCCCACTATTTATCCTCTGAATATCGTCCGCATTCTCGGCACTTCCTAGATTCGTTGCTTTTTTGTTGTTTCCCTAGGAAGTACCACTCCATTCTCTCGTTGGCAGTTTCCAGACTCATTCCACCAGTCCCCGTTTAGTATAATTTATGGTCTGAATATCCTCCTCTGCATGCTCGGCACTTCCTGACCGAAATTTACTGTTTATTTGGTCCTTTTTTTCCCTTTTTTCCTTTTTTTGATTCGACTGGGATTCTGCGGCTATACTATTTCGCCCTGTCCTTTGTTCGCTATGTAGGGTATCGCAAAGAAAGACTCGTTCCTTTACCGGTTTAATCGGAGTGAGAAGCCATACAGTGATGAGAGTGATGTTATCTGAAGCCCACCGTGATGTAGAGCACAGTGACATTACGATACCCTAGCAGTTTTCTCCCGCGGCACTATTTCGGATGAGAACTAGTACATCATGATATTTCAAAGGCGGTATGGCATAATAGTCCTCATACAGCCTAGTACCTCGCCCGCGCTTCCTGTCTCGAAGACATGATATGCATTCACATCTGCACCTCTTCCTTTTGGATCATATTGTTCTCTTCGAACTTGTTCGCGAATCTTGCCTCATTATTCACGAGGAGAGCATTCATTCAGAGAAAAACGCCCGCGCGTAAAGATCTCATAAAGAAGTTCCTTATGAGATGCGCTCTCATTTCCGCCAGCGAAAGAGTGAGCGAAATTATGGTAGTGACCAGCTTCTGGCTCATTTTGCGTTTAAATTTCGCAATTAGTCGTTGCGGCGGATCGCAGCTCAAAGCGTACCCTATCACCTTCCAAATGGTTGATTGATCATGTAGGATGAAGAAAGTATCATCCCTAGTCCAAACTCCATTCCGCAGCCTTTCACAAATGTTATATGCTTCAACTTGGGTGCAACGTACTCGCCTTCTTTTGTCTATTAGAAAAAATAAAGAAGATGCAAAAACAATGGAGTCTACGCAACTTTAGCTGCTGGCTTCGTTATAGTAAGAGAGCTCTCCACATCTCACGCTATGACTGGCGAACCAGAGAAAGAAGCACGCATGAACTAGGATATTCTCTTCTTTTGTCCTTTCCCTTCGCACCACCTACTCATATCCGAGCTTGCTGCTTCGAATTACTAACCAATTGTGCTGTTTTCACACCACCCTTGATCCTGCGCCTGTTTCGCATACGGGAGTGCCCAACCTTCGCAACATTGGTTTGGTAACCTTTTCTCAGATGTCTGGTCCTCAGAATTCTCTAGGTGCGTAAGTACTCGTTATACCTGGAAGGAGCTCTATTAGCTGTCGGAGACGACAATAGACACAATCGCCTGCTAAAACAATAGAATGCGCTCTCCTCCGCAACATTTTCTCTTGCATCACCCCTTCCTGCTTCAACTTATTATGCAATAGGGCCGACGTGTTTAGTTTGAGAGTCCAACGAAACATTCCATTTTTTTCATAAGCAGAAAAACTCAGATACGACTTAGGTGCGAAGTTGCTCCTTCCTTGATCGCAACCAAATTTCCTATCTGGTGCTATGTTAAAAATCACTGCAAAGATGAGAAAATTCCGCTGGAAAAGCATGCAAAGATCCGATCTTTTCAGTGATTTGTAACATTTTATAAGACTAAAGATGACTTCGCAAGAAATTGTGTTCTTCATTATACGTGCGTATTGGTAAGACTGTCGAGAGAGCACGCAGGATGAACAGCCAACTTCTTACGTGTCCATCCCCACCGGAGACAATATCTTTGCGACAGCACACACAATGGATTGCCCTTTCCCATCGAAACACGTACTCAGATTATTGCTTCCTGCTTCAAATTACTATCCAATTGTGACGCTGGCTTTTTTCTGAGAGTCCATCGAGACCTCCTCCTCCTCCTCCTCCATTCAATTAGGAGGGATGTCAGAATGGGAGAGGTCGGCTCATTCTTTCGCGTGCTGTTTTGTGAGTCAGAGCCGCATGAAATCGGGGAAAGAAATTCCCCTGTTCATTCTGATTTTGAATTTTGTTCTCCAGACAGGAGAGCACGCGATGAGAAATCATCCGCGCGTTTTCACTAGAGTTCGTAATTCAGGCCTTCACACACTCTCCAGACCGGTCGAGTGACTAGGGAGTGTGTAAAATTAAGGGACAATGGTATCCTTTCTCGAACTTATAACTCGAACTGTTTCTCGAACTGAAACCTTTTCGCCATGTCTCGAGAGAATGCTCTCTCTTCATTCAGAGTGTTCCCGGCACTAGGTCGGATGAGAACTATGACGTCATGCCGCATTTGATATATCAGATGCGGCATGACGTCTGCTAACATAGCTATCGTCTCCAAAAATCGGAGTTCTCATCTCATCCAGCACGGTCGGAAATCGCAAGGAAATGAGATGAGTTCTCGCGCAATCATCATTAGGAACGATCTTGTCTTCGATAAGAGCGCGCATACGCAAGGAGGAGGCTCATTGCGCGCATGTCTAGAAAGCTCAATGATGTTCCAAGTTGGGAGATTGATTTATGCCAACTTGCGAGCGCACACCAACGGCGCACCTCTTGGCACTATGCCGGATGAGAACCGTCGGATAAGAGCCAAAAAATGAACCCTTCTGTAGAACTTTTACAGAAGCATTTTTGACACTTTGGGAACCTACTGTGAACATGCTGGAGAATGGTAATTCTTAGTCCTCATCCGGTGGGTTCTCATCCGACGGTTCTTTCGTGGCCTCATGTGGCTTAGTGCCCACCTCTTCATTTTGCGCTTGTTTTGATCAAGCCGTGAGAGAGACAGCGTCATAATGGACAGAGATTTGCTAGTCATGACATCATGGCTCTGACCCTATTAACGCCGCTCCAGAGAGCGCCGAGAGCTTCCGTGTTGCGTTCTCTTAGGATGAAGAATACCCCTTTACTCCATTGCTCGTTCCCACATGTGGTAAGTCTTCTTGCAGAGCTCTAGCCCTTCTCAAGCACATTTTCGCTACCCTCCACGCCTCCTCACCTCTGGCAACCTATAGCAACCGATTACGTCGGATTTTTTTGCTAGTGCTTTGGTCACTTGATGACCATAAATCCGCCTGGCGTTTAAGCTCTTAGCTTTACCTTTTTTACCGTTTCCATTTCTTACACGTTTACTCTTCCAAAACCGCACTATCATTTCCATCGAAGATCCTCAGTCAGATACATAGAGAGAAAGAGGGGTGGGCTGAAGGTGCCATAGGGAACGGCAGAAATCATCCCTCGATCTTTCACCACGCATACTCTTCATCTAGTGCCTGCAAATGCGGAATCCTGCTCATCCTTCATTTCTTTTTTTCGTGCATTTAGGTGCCAGAACGCATGCTCTCTTCTTGATGGAACGGTCATTGCTCATTCCGACCTCGCATTTTGCACCGAATCTGGGTTTGTTCGAGATGTAGGTCATATTCGCTCCACTTCTGACACTCTTGATACCAGTCGGTCTTTGATATTTGAGAAAGGTCTCACACAGCTAGACTTCCATCGACACTTTCTTTTTCTTCATAATGCGCACTTTCACCAGTCAGCTCGTTGAGAGAGCAGAATGAGGAGAAAATGTCCCATGAAGCCAACCCTACCATAGAGCATAACGAGTATAGTTCGTTATTCGGGCCTTCGTATCTCCATTTCACAAGCATTCTCGGTCTTTGAGATTTATGAAAATTCGCATGCACCTAGACTTGCATAGAGCATGATGAAAAGACTGAAGAATTGCGAAATGACGAGAGCCCGCATCGCGAACTCCGCTGCCCATTTCCGGCACCGCACTGCGCTCATGCATCATTCATGCGCGGATGTTCGCGGAATCGTGATGGGAAGATCCTTTAAAGATCCACTCAGGAGCGCCGAATTCCATGCATTTCGCGCCGTTTTCCAGGCCGAGGGCGAGATAGTATGGAAAAGTGAGAGAGCATGACCCGAATTTCGAGAACGCTAGTGACGATCTATTGAAGAAAGGGGAAGTCCATAAATTTTCCCGGTGCTCTTTTAGTTCCCGTGGAAGATTCGCGATCTATCTCGCCCACTCACTTCCCGTACTGGAAAGCGTTCGAAATCCGAGCCACATTCTCACTTTACACGCTCTCCAGACTAGGGATGGCTTTGTGAGTCTCTTCATTCTACACTCTCTTTGAGTGGTCAGATAGGCAGAGAATGTTCAGAATGAGGAGGGTCTCGAAGCCAACCTTCCTCTAGACCGGATGAGATGCGAACATTGCATAGAACAAGGAGTTTTCGTCACTAGAGTTCTCGAAATGTAGTTCACACTCTCTTCATTTTCTCTGCTCTAGAAGGTGTGGAAAACTATGCGAAATGTAGGGATTCCTCCTCCTTAGTGGATTCTCAAAGGATCTCCTGGTCAAAAATTCTCGTTACCTCAAAAATGTGCTCAAAAATGGTGCCTCTGTGTTTCGGTGATCTTTAGCTGGTGAATACACGTATGAAGTACGTGTGGCGGTTCCGATTTGTTGTAGGTTGTAATGATCAAGTCTAGCGTTCGAAACTCGAGTAATCATTCTGTAATTTCGCACACTTTCTCGACCAGACAGGTGACGATAGAGCAAGGGCAATGCTGAGGTGATTGTTCAAACTTCGAGCAATAGCACTCACTCATTTCTCAGAGCACTTCTATGTCAATTTAGCACATTGAAGCGATGGCGCACTCATTCCATGCTTGTAATTCTCGCAGGTCCCTCGATTTAATCAACGTATACATCCCCTATTCTCTTTAGTCTTATCGGAAAACGATCAGGCGAAATTTCGTGAGGCTGTCCCGAATACGTATGTACCACTCATTTCCCATTATCTGTTCTCATCAGGGGACAATTCGACGCTCCTTTGCGTTCTATTTACCTCTTATCGGTGAAAGGCCGCAATAATGACGAGGAGCTGCTCCGAATTGCTAAATATTATGGTAGACCTGCGTAAGCCCACTCATTTCTCAGGCTCCCTCTCGTGATCATACGCAGAGCGATTTGTAGCCTCCGGGTTTCTTTTCGAAGATTCGCCCGCTTATTTCCCATGGTTCTACTGCTCTCACTATTCGACATTTCGGCTCTGCTCAAACTGTGATATCGTTAGTCTTGGTTGCTAACTATCACACCGAATACGTGAGGCAGTTCCTTTGGACCCGTACCCACTCATTTCTCCGGCTTCTTCTCGTAAGCATACTAGGATCGCATTGTAGCCTCCGAGAGCATCTTTGAAGTTTCCTGAACTTCTACTGTCCTCACTAGTGATTACAAATCAGCTCTCCTCGTTTACAAACTCTGTCGCTCTATCTGACCGGTGAGAGAGTGAGCGTGTAAAGCCGTAAGCCCACGCTCCCTAGAGTGTGTGCCGATTTGCAATCACTGGGTTTCACCACTTGCGATTCGGTTCACCTCAGCTTGTTTTGTGACCATAGTATGAGAGTAAAATTTCGAAGCACAGTTCCCAATATGCCTGCGCCCACTCATTTCTCAGACCACTTCTCGAAATCCCGAGTAGCGCCGATTTGTAGCATCCGGGAAGTTTCTCTTCCCAAGTATACCCACGAATTACCCTCGGCAACACATCCACGCACACCCAAAATCACGCAAATCGGTAGTTATACTTTGTGTTAGGCATGGCTCCGCAAGATCAAACTCTTCCTTCTGCGTGTTCTCTCGCTTCTCTGATCGGTGATATAGCATGCAGAATGGGGTGTCGAGTAATCGTCTGACTCTCTTCATTTTACATGCTCTCTCGCTCCCTCTACCCTGCGAGAGAGTGCACAATATGAAAAGAATAATACCATTGCTCGGGGTGTCCTTTCGTACGAAGTAATGGGCAGCTACACTTCGTGCACTACGTAACTCCGCATCTGATAGGCGCAACTACTGATAATTTAAGGGACTAAAAACATGTTTCCCGCGACGCAACCCGGTAATTGGCCCCGTTTGTTATTGGAAATAGGCGGAAACGACGAGCACACCGTAGTGAGAGAGATCGCGAGCATGAATAGTGCTAATTCTCTGGCGTTTTGACAGATTTCCGGAGCAATGCCTAAATTTGTCTAGGCAGAGTCTTGACCATGCATGGTCTTTGTTTTTCAAATTTGCCTTACACAAAATCGAATTTTTCTTGACTTTTCTCAGAAAGTTTTTAGAATGAAGAGTTCCTTGAACGCTTGTTCCAAGGCGTAATGGCATTGCCGCCTTTCCAGCCGGATTTCGGCATTAGGTCGGATGATATTCCACCGGATTACAACGAGAAATAGTATCCTTTCGTAACGTTTTCGCAGAAGACGCTTTGACAGTGTGGGTACCTAATGTGACAATACTGGAGAAGGGTTACATGTTTGGTTCCCATCCGGTGGGTTCTCATCCGAGCTAGTGCCAGGGATGCCTTGGCAAGAAATATCTTCATCCTGGGTGGTCTCTATCTACTCTGGCTGAAGTGATAGCACGCAGAATGAATAGAGTCATGATGCCATCCCACAAACAGAGATCCCACCCGCCCCCTATCTCTCTTATCCATTCACACGCTCTGCAGCACTGTGCGTGGAGTTAAGCAGATCATCATGTGTTCGCCATGTGCATGTGATGCTATTCGCTGCCGTTCCTTCCAGCACAGCAAATTTCTCATTCTTCAAAAGAATCCCTGTCGGCACTAGGTCGGATGAGAACCGTGGGGGCATGGCGTCATAGTTCTCATCCTTCCTAGTGCCTCCATGTCAAAAGCGCATTCTAACAATCCAAGCTATCATTATTCGATTACTCACAATCGTATTATTCGTTCAACAGTCTGTATCTTGTGTAACAATGAATCATGCCTGGAGCTGAATGATCTCACTCAATCTCATAATCAGATTTCCGTGGTAGATTTCTGATCGTTTTCACTTCCGGCATGCACAATAGCGCATATTTCACGTCGCCTTCTCTTCAATTGTTTCGCTTTCTCGCCTGTTGTTTTGATTAGAGATTCCAATAAATTTGTTTCATTTTCGGGTAGATTTCAGGTACTATAAATAGTCACCTCATCAGCAATTTTTTGGAAACATTCCTGAAAAGTCAGCTCAAAATTTCCAATGAGAGAACTAGTCATCTTCGGTCTGATTTTCGAACTCTACAGCACAGTAACGCAATTGGCGCGCCGTTCTCGCGTGAGTGATGTCGGGTTAGCACGCGATTTCTTTTGCGAGGTTTTGAGATCTCTGGGGGGGTCTCGAGAATACGGATGGCTTGGAACGGAATCTCTTCATTACACGTGCTCTCACGATGGCTAGACGAGTTAGAGAGCTCGTCGATTGGGAGAGTTCTGGGGATGTCTGGGTTGTATGGATAAGCATTATTCGAGCATACTCTCTTTGTTTTGCGTGCTCTCTCGCCTGTTAGAGAAAGCGAGAGAGCATGTGAATTTGAGAGAGTCAGACAGTTACTCCATTACTCAGTCCTCCTTCTCTTACCTGCAACGCAATGCAATCATTTATTTCTTGAGGAAGTTTATAAAATTCAAGGCCCGGCAACGAAAACAGGCTGCAATCTAATGAAATTTTGACGATTCTACGCACAAATCTCTCGCTATCTCTATCTTCGCTTTCTCTCAGTCCGAACGGCATAGTTGAGGGATTGTCTGTTCCGTGCATTGTAATGCAATTGGCTTGGTTATCTGCGACAGAAATCTGGCGCTCTCTCTATTCTCCATGAGTTATCGCACGGTCTTTGAGCGAGCAAAGTTAGAACGCGTAACAGAAGGTCTGAATCGTTAATCGTGTGTTCTTTGTCTAATAATGAATGCTAATTAGACTTAAAAATTTTCTCATTTCTGCGCGCTCTCTCGCTCCGCCCATCTTTTCCTTGCGAAATCATTCTGATGGATCCTCTGAGGTCGCAGCTCCTCAAAATAAGTGTGCTATATCGCTCAGTCGTTGTACAAATGCAATACATTTTTTATAGAAGTTTTCTCTCGTTCTTTCATAGGAGTGCAACTCTCAGCCTTTGCCGACCATACATAGTCCATGAGATAATAAACCTTCCTCGTACTTTGATCTGCATTATCCCACCAAAAGCAATTATCGCACAGTCTGCAATCGAGCGCCTATCACTCCCTCGCACCAATTCACACTCTCACCCAAACAGTATGCGAATCCGGACCGTTACGGTTCCCACGGTCGGCATTTCCGAGTCTTGTTCGCCTCATAGTATACACTCTTACGAAGGTCAGAGGAAGCGAGAGAGCATGCAAACTGAAGAGAGTCACACGATTACTCAGACATTTCTCCCCCAGTAAGCATGGATTCGCACAAATTACTCTCTTCATTTTGGCTGATCTTTCCGGTTAGACGGATGAGAGAGCAGGCCTTCGTCCCCCGAACGGCAGATGAATCCATTGTCGGATATTATGCCCCTGTTCCACCACGTCATTCCGCTTCGATACCCTCCCGGAGTTCGTCAAGAGTTCTCGTACTATAGCTTCGACAATAACTAATCCGCTTATTTTTACAGTCTAGAGAACGAGAGGAGGGGCCTTTCTGACTCGAGCGTTCCCTCTATCGCCTTCTTTCTGCGCTCTCTCACATAGCAGAGGTTATGAAAAACGGGGAGTAATACTCGAGTAGTGGTGGGAGAAGCGGGTAGATTGGCTCCGCCCCCCCCCCCTCGCGCCGATTCTGATGAGAGACTCGCAGTGCGCGATAAAAGCGAGCCGAATCATACCTGATGAAGCCCCCCGCCCTCGTCCTCTGCTGTTCTTTCGCGCATCTTCGCATTAGGGATGGCCTCGTATGAGATGATTCTCATTCTTCTCGTTTTGCTTTTCCGTCGATCAGAATGAACATGCATAATAAAAATTTCTCGAAATGCCATCATCATTCGAAGATGATTCGAACACCTTGCACATATTTACTATTTGCTTTACATTCTTTGCATGAGCAATGAAATCTTAGAAAAATAAGATCGTAGATCTTTCAAACTCTCATTCCTGCAATTTCTCCCGTGTGATTGTGGTCATTAGTAGTCGCATAAATCTGATTAATCGAAAGGCCGATCTCACGTTCCCTACCTTTATACATGTGCATCAATGTGTGTCGAATAAAATGTCATCTCCACTTTTTTCATGTTGCTGTCGCTAATAGCGTTAGCTTCGCTTGATTCGGGCATGAACCTCATCATTTTGTTGTTCCCTGCCAAAATTCTTAGGAAATATTGTTTTCCGTGTATGTTCTCTTCCGCATCATCGGATTCCAAGTTTGATCCTCATCATTGCAGGTAACCCACTCCCCCTCCCCTAATCAGTAGACATGATCCGACACATCTGTGCAGTGCTCGCCTTCGCCCTTGTCGCCGAGGTCGTGCTGGGGTGAGTTTCTATTTACATTGTCCCTGATGGTAGTCCTGTCTCGGGTACCGTAGTACTCATGTGGTAACCTTGTTTTTTTTGTACCGAGCCAAGTTGCACTCCCGAAATGTGCATAACTACCGGTTTCAAACATACCCTACCCTGGGGCAAGGTACGAGATTTCTTATTGAATGAAATTACCGGACCGCACATGATGACTATAGCGCATTCTCCGACTTTTCGACTCGTCCGGCCTTGTTTACTTGCATGAATGAGGGATGGCCCCGACTAAAATAAGCACAAAGACACCAGCAGTCCAATGAAGACAATCCCTGCCCAATCCCTGCCCGGGGCTACTCGGCTTTCAGTCATCTGTTATTGCAATCGACTCTCTCCATCTCATGAGCTCCCTCGTATTAGCCAGAGCCAGACATTGGGCAAAAAGGAGACAGGCCCGAGCCGCGCAGTTAATCTTTCCGTGAGACTTAGTACTAAACGGGGAGCGAGATGGTACTAAATCGGGCACGAGGGATACTAAAAAGCGACTCAGACTATAGCTATAGCCAATCATGCGCGCTGGATTTGATGGATTTAATCTGGGCGGGGCGGGAGAAACAAAAGAAGAAGTCAGTCTTTCTTTTTGTCTTAGTATAGTTCGTCTTTCATCTCTGCTCACTCTTCGTCTTTCAACCATGCAACCGGTGCTTCTGTGTGTTATCGTAGCCTCTCTGGTGCATATCTGCGCTTCGGATCTGTGAGTGAGCGGGACAACCGTTTAGAATAAATCAATCTCCAAACATGTAAACTGGTCGGTATATTAGTTTATTTAAATCCCGAGTTAGTAGTCATATCATCTATGGTGCATATCAGTGCTTCGGATCTGTGAGTTCAAATGCTGGAATCAGCACGCAATACATTACGACTCTTAGTATCAGCCAGCCATGTTCAAACATTTTTGCAATGAGCTGGTTTTCGTCGCATCCCTGGTGTATATCAATCACGCTTTCGATCTGAGGTGCGAATGCGATACACTCGTTATGCAGCACGCCAACCACCGAACATCTGAACGAAGTGTCATTTTAGTTCCTCATTATCAGCAAATATGTCGAACTTATGCAATATGAAGTCTCGTAGGAATCAACCACCGAGCATCTAATAGACTTGTCATTCGCTTATTATTATCAGCAAGTGTATTACTGTAGTCTCAATGGTGCAAATGATCTACTCATCTGTACTGAAAATAAGGCATGCTAAGTGGTTTGGCATTTTGCGACGGCGCGCTTCTTGTTATTCCCGTAAAGTATTCCATTATCATCGTGTACGCTGAATAAGATATTTACGCACTTCGGGACTCTTTGCCCACGGAAGCTACGAAACAAGCACTAGACTGCTTATTTGACAAAATGTCATGATTTCGCTTCCAAACAACCTAATGGCCTGGTTTCCGGGTTCCTCACTAGACTAGATGACGGAATGTTAAATTTCATGTTTACACTTCTACCCTAATGTCCGGGTACGCCTTGAAGTGATGTTGAGCCGTCCACGCCTGGCTGGTGTGTGCGTTTAGTCAGTCTTGATGTTATCAGCGACATTTGCATGTTGTGAGCATATTATTGGGGATTTCTGACCTATTTATTGCCATGTAGGCGGGGAAACACTGATGCGAATCGAATGATGCGGGGGAGCACTTCCGGCAAGAATAGAAGCTGTTGCACTATAATTGGTTGCGTTCGTGCGAATTTTCTCGCATTCTCTTCTGGAAATCGGGCATACATTCTGTAAGAGGGGGTATCGTGGGATCGTTTCTCGTGCTTTGAGCGAGTGCAGTTTAGGCGATGATCAGGTACGGGGGTGATGTTAGTGTACCAGGACTGCCAGGACCGGAAAATAGGTACCCGAAAATCGGCATGCATTCTCTTCGTGCTTTGCTTTGAGCGGGGTTAAATGAAGGGGCTATGATCAGGTACACATAAATACGAATAGTTTATTCCTTCCATTGGTATGCATGAATAGGGAAGTTCCTTTGGACGACTTATTCTGGAGTCTTCTTAGCTATTCGAAGATGATGCGATATCGTGCGGAATTTCGAGTTTTGAGCGGGTTAAATGTAGGCGATGGTACGGGGATGGTGCGGGAATACCTCATTGCCTGGACCGGGAAGTAGGTACACCATGCAGACGATGATGCCGACGACGACCTTCTTATAGGTGATGCAGCACCGTGCACATTTCGTACGCTGGCCTGGGCGGAATGAGCAAAAACCCTTAATCACGAGTGCCCCTCTTGTGTTTGCATTACACGCGCCGCGCACAAAACCTCGTGAAATCTGAGCTTTCCCACGATACTCGCAACTTTTCACATCAATATTTCACACACAACCTCCGTCAGGCGGGATGTGATACCCCTTCGTGGACAAGTTTTTGTATCTGCATGACATCAATTGATCATTTTGTCGCCGGTAGTACCCACCCAATGTACGGTAGTCGAGCAATTTTAATTAAAATTAATTTCTGCCAAGGGGCGTTAAATGGTTTATGACCGGAAAAACAACGCAAATTTCATATTTTAGGTTGTTGTTTGGCGCCCAATTTAGTCGGCGAACAGTTATAGTAGTGGAACGGGCTTTTCCGAATTACTCCGGAATTACTCTTGAAAATTGAGTCTGACTGTACCCATTCTCTGTCTAGTGGAAGCGATATTATTGTGTGACTCACAAAACCGGAGGGTAGCTGAGTGAGTAAGACCGGGAATCTGTGTCTGGCCATGATTGGAAGACGAGATGGAGGAAGCAGCTCGAAAAAAAAACGCGGAACATTTTATGCGCTTCTCGTGCTCCTTCCTTGAGGAACTGCGGGAATGTGGAGGGGGTGGGGGAACTTATGCAGCTCATCAACCAAGAGATAATGACATGTACGAGCGTAGGAAATCCACGTCCATGAGCACGAGGGACGAGGAAACCCTCAGATTAGCATCTTAGAGAGCCACTACACAAACTTCTCGAACATCGACCATGCTAGGGAAACATACACACATAACTAAACAATTTCGAAATTTCAGAGCTCCCTTCGAAAAGAAGGCCGACCTCGGCGAGTTTGCCAGTGCGCTGAACGGCGCCGGCCGACTGCGGTACGGCAAACGATCCAGCGGCGGCTTCCCCTACATCGACTTCAGGTTTGTTGAGCTGCTTTATCAAATAATCAGCCAGATATGGAAATAATGTGTATGAAACACGATATTCCACACATTCCTTGTTTATTTCGAACAAGATTTATGTGAAATTCCTATTTTTGTCGGTTTTCAGAACGTTTGCTCAGTTAGAAATAATACTGGGTTGAGCAACAAAGTAAGAAATAATCCGACACCTGGGTAGAAAAAAAAATATTTTCAGGGACCGACTCGAGCAAGGCGCATACGCCGACACGGAGCCCTTCAGCTTGTGAGAATTACATTCTTTCCTGATATTCTTGGTTAGAAAGACATCGACTACAATCTCTCCCATCTATCAATCTAAATCCTCTCTTACTCAGCGAATTAGCAAGAAAAAGCCAGCATTGAATAACAGAGGACCTCGCTTATTCATCTTGCATACCTTGAGTAACCGAGAGAGATTAGGGAACAGAAAAGAGTCCGAGCATTACTCACCATATTGCATTCAGCGAGAAGAGGGCGCCGTCCCCGGCCGATTTCGTCGCCAACCTCAACAAGGCCGAGCGACTCCGGTTAGTTATCTCACCTGTTAACGTTATCTTCCATCCGTGTCGAAAGAGTTCCATTATTTCGCACCATATCCTGAAATTCAGCACATTCAGTATCACGATTGTTCAACATTTAAAGAAATCGGAAACTGACTTATCATTTTGCAGGTTCGGCCGAAAGTAGAAGAAGAAGAAGATCATCGTCGCTCGCCCTCCTCCTCCATCCAATCAATTTCCCGTCCTAGCCTTCTCCCCCACCAGTATTTGCTCCCATGTGTCGATCGATGGATGAACCGTATCTCGATTGTTATAAAGTAGCTGACATGTTGATGGTTCTTCTATGTTCATCAGTATTTCTATGTTCATCAGTATAAGTGTGAAGGTTGGCTTGTGAGAGATGGTGTGTGGTCATTGAGTGGACATTGAAGGCTCTCATGAGATATCTACTCGTACTTTGTACCTCAGCCCAGCACCAGTCGAGTAGTTATTCTATGAATTCATCCTACTTTTTAGGGAGAAAGAAAGTCGATCACATGGTGGGGATAATTCGACTAATCTCATGAGATATAACTCGTCGCTCTAATTCGAAAAGGCAGTATGAGTCCTTCACTGAAAGCAGATCACATGGTGGAGTGGCATTCGTGCGTGGGTGTGTGCTTGTTTACACGGCTAGCATGCGAGATATCTCGTGGGAACGTGAGGCAAAACCGCTGACCGAGTGAGCGACCTTCCGCCACCTTGCGCCTGCGACCTCTTATCAAACGATCTGATCAACACGTCGCATCCACGTGCTTGGGTACACAGAGAACACCCGAAAACCGGTCGGGGGGAGAAGAATGGAGGAAGGAGTCGATCGATAGAAATGATGGGAGAGAAGGAGCGGCGAGAGATTTATGATACGTTTCGTCCTTTGGTGGTGAGAGTGAGAGGAGGAAGGAATTCATTACACAACGAAGAGCGAGTGATGCTGAATACTTTATCTCGTATGCAAATGTACACAATCGATAACTGATAACCGAGCGAGAGAGAGAGAACTCGTCTTAAAATCAACAAGAAAATTGCTTAGACTCGTAAGCGGTCCTTAAAGCGGTGGCCTAGTGGTAGAGGAACATGCAACGGATGGTGATGGCGAAATGCAATGTCACGGTGTGTCTGATATTGGTGGCGACCCGTCGTGCGACCCAATCGGGGCCGTCTTATGGTTTACGGTAGTGTTGATGGAATTGGATAGACCCGTAGTTGTCTAGTGTGGGAACCTCGTAGCTGGATGCGGGGCTGAGATCTTAGGCGATGAGAGGAGTAGACATGGTGATGTGCTGAAAGAAAGGCGATGAATTTGGTACTTGGTTCGTGGTTCCACACGACTACCACAACTAGAGCTGGCACCATACCTGAGAGTAGGCGAGGTACTCGGAGTTGTGGCCGGCGCACTCGCCCTCGGGGAGGATGCCGATCAGGTACTTCTGGACGAGTCTGCGGGCGTGGCGCGAGTGGCCGCAGTCCTCGAAGACGGACGAGGCATCGGAGCCGATCTGTAAGTCGAGCGATGACGGCGGTGTCCATGTGGAGGGAGGGAGGTGGTCACTGCAGTGGACTAGGGGCTACTATAGTCGTCTGGCTACTATAGGTTCACGATTCTCTACATGGGGGCCGAGCTACATGGGCCCGAGCTCTCGGGATTCGATGTGTGTGTGTGTGTTGGTTTGGTATACTTACGTATTCGAGGAGGATCTCGGTGCCGCCGGGATGGGCATCGGAGAGCAGGAACTCGGTGATGTCGTAGACGAAGTTGTGGAGGATGATCCAGGCGGAGGACATGTCGTCGTGCTGAGCGACTTCCTTGCGAGAGATGATGCGGAGGGAAACGGACATTTTTGCTGCGTTTTCTGCAAGAAGCGGGCCTTAGACGAGCCGAAGGGCTGCAAGACGAGCACGCAACACGAGACACGCGCGCATGAATGGCCAACGGGGGAGCGGGTTGAGGCCGCGTGACAGGAAGGGAGGGAGGGGGAAGTATACTACGGTATTCGTCGCAGCCCTGACCACTGGGTTTCCCCGTGGGTGCTTCCCTGTTGCGCATGTGCTGGGTGCTGCTGCTTCCCCCACACTTTGTTGATGATGTTGTCTTGAAAGAATACGGGGATAGACCGTCGGCGCGCGTCTTATATAGGGAGGTTGTGGGAGCGACGGTGTCCCTTTGTATCTCTGCCGGCTCTCCTCCCACTCTCTCTCTCACTCTAATTAATGGGTGAACCCCTCCCTTCGTTGTGTGCAGTGGATTATTGTGAACTGAAAGGGGGAGTCGTAACCGATCCGCTCCGTTACTGGTCAAGCACTACACTATTCCTGCAGATTCTCGCTGGGAAGTCTCGGAGAGTACTGTAACGGTTCCATGCAGGATCCCATCCCTGTACCCTTCATTGTTCAGCGAACAGCGTATGCAGCTCTGCTCATTTGCTTCCCATTGATTGGTATTGTATAGAGGATTCCAAAGTTCAGTCGAGCTCGTTCTTGGAAGATCTCGATATCAATCAAGAAGGAAGTCGCACTACGGGGGAAACCTTGAGGCTGCGGCGGAGGAGAAAGGAGAGATCGATTGATAGTGCATGCATGGGATCTGCAAAGGATAGGGAGCGGAGGGAGATCCGGCTGTGTGGGAAAGTCGACGCAGCGCGCGCGATATCTCTTTGATAGAGATGTGCTAAGGCGCTAAGGATCACTATTCACGTGAATTTCGTCGGTGGGGGAAACACTCTTCCTCTTCCTCTCCGTCTTTCCCTATCTTTCATATCACACATTCCGTCGCCGTCTTTTTGTCTTCTTCGCAGGGGAGAAAAATATGTATGGGGGAGAAGTTGTTGTGGTGGCCGGTGACTGGCGGTCAAAGTTTGTGGCGAGAAAGGAAGTATCTTCGTTGATTAGAGATCAGAAAAATGGCTGAATTCTTCTCTTGAAGATCTCGGTTCCGTCACGATTTTTCCGAATTCGCAACATTGAGACAGCGCGCTTGTCGCTTCGAATCGATCTACGCTTTTTCCTCCCTCTTCGCTTTCCTTGCACTGAGCGATTGATACCAAGTTCTCCTCTCGTTCGAGTCGAGCGGATAGGGAGAGTTAAGAGAGCAGTTAATTGAAGTGATAAGGGAGGATTACGGTAGTCAAGAGTAGAGAGAAGCGCAGATCACACCAAATCCGATTGTTTATGCGGAGATTTGGGAGTCACGGGTTCTTCGACTAATGGGGGAAAGGAAGGCGGCGGTTAATGCCCGTGACTGCGCCCCTGCACAGACACCGCCGAAATCGCAACACGAGTTTCCAATTAGTCAGGGAAAAACAAGAACTGCACCTCCTTTGTTTCACAATGCCCTTAGAACCACGTGCTCGGTTAGTAAGTTCCGTTAGCAAGCACTGGTTCGTGAGCTACGGGGTAGTCGCTGACCGATGTAGTTTCGAATACACGAATACATGCTCTTCTGAGCTCCTTTCCTGAGGACCCGGGAAATCCCATGTCATGGGGGGCCGCAGCCCATCACATTCCGCTCTTTTTCGATAGCTGCGGGTCGAAGTCCGGTTCCACCACCGCGTAGGGCGAGTGAATGCGATGGTTGCGATCAATGAGCGGCTAGCGGGGGTTCGCAGCGCACGTATAGGAGGTGTTGGTGTTGCGATACCGCGCGCACTCGGGGTTAAAGTTCTCTAGAGCCTGTGACTGCGAGGTTTCGTAACTCAATAGTTTCGAAACAGTATACTCCAATGGGGAAATGTAAGAAGCTGGAGTGTGTACGTAGATGAGGGAGATTACGGGCTCACTTTACTTAGGTGAAACGATTGTCTGCTGTTTGTGAGATATTGTCTACAACGTGTAGCTGAATCGGGTTGAGCAGACACCCGTCTGATTGAGAGTAAACCAGACAGTATGATCGGGGGTGCACTACGCGAACGCTCCGCACCCTCGTTCTCCTCTTTCGCTCTCCCATCACCACCTGTAGTAGCTGGTTTGCACACGTTTTACGTCGCACCAAGCAGTTCCTCCTCCTTCTTCTCATCGGCGCAACGCAACGCGTCTTGTTACAGTACACCACACATGACAGTGGGAATGCCCCGAGCTGTTCACCCCTTCGATCGGTCTCACTTTCGAATGTGAAGAGCAGCAGCACATTGCATTGCGATGTTTACAGTGTTCGCGCATGCACAGAAAGGGGGGATGCACCGAAAGTGTCCTTCGAAGATCGGGGAGGGAGAGGGTGAAGAGGAGGAGAGCGACTGCCTTTCCGTATCGCACGCTTGCTTTGAGAGGAGGCAGTCGCAAATCAATCGTCGTATCGATTGCATGGGAAAAAGAAGAAAGGAGATGTGAAGTAGTTCTAGCGAAGGAATGGGGTAGTGATGAGATCTCAGAGAGATGTGCGCTCAGCCTAATCCGATAAGACAAGGGCTATACTTGGTTTCGTTCGAGAATTTCCCGCATTGGCGGGGAAACTCCCCCAATAGAATACGCCAGTGGCAATGTTATCGTCATGAGCGAACAATAGAGGGTGGGTTGCAATCAAGGCTCTCTTCATTTCAGGTGATGGTTTGGCCAACAACATGTGTGTAGACAGTAGAAACGATTTCTTGCAGGTATAGTTCACTGAGTATTATGATTCATAAAGGCTAATGAGAAATCGATCGGGTGTGCAGACCCTCTAGCGCACGAACTCTGTGCTTATCCAGCGAACGGAGCGAACAGGGGTATGGGCTATAAAGATCTAGCCGAGAGGGGATACCGCACTTCCTTCATATCTTATCGATGAGAGCCGTATCGATCGTCCTGCTGCTTTTGGCTGCACTTGCGACTGTATCTGCCTTCAGACCGAGATACTGGAGGATGAATCGATTCGGGAGGTGGGTCGTTATCGCAAGCACGTTCATTCTAAGTGATCATTCGCCGTTTAGACGGACCTAGCCAGATCGATAGCTTCCTAATGATCAAATCGAGAATAGCGTTCCAATCAACGTCGACATCACAGATGGAAGACCTCTGCGTGGGGCTCATCCGAGGAAGCCGGGTATCAAGCAGGCTTCCAAGCGGCCGGCATGCACAACGTCGGCCCGAGCTACTACGCGCAACAGCCGGTATCGGGCGGATACGCCTACGGCAATCTCTACGGCGGACCAGTTGCAGGAAAATAAGAGAAAATGAGCAAGAATCTCGTTTCCCATGTCCTTTCGGTGTTCTTTATAATATTCCTTATTTGCATGTGACCCAACGTCATGGTCGAGTTTCGAAATGTAATTTGTGTCGTTTCGCAGGTCCTTCAACACTAATCATTCGCTTTCGTTTTCCTCGTGACTCTAGCCTAGGGAAATTCGTTGCTAGAACAACGCAACTTACGCATGACCAGACGTCATGGTCGCTCTTTGACATGTTCAAGAACTCTAGTGTATCTGTTTTTTTCGAAATTTGTATTATTGCCTTGCCAAGTTCGACGACCTTTGCATGAACTTTATCGCTTCCTTTCGCATACGATTGATTGATTTGGGGCAGACGATGAGGGGGGAAAAGAGGGTGAGAGAGTGTGAGGGGGAGAACCTGTGTGATAATGGGGTATGTGTGGGGAACACGTGGACGGGGTGGGAAAGAGGAGGCGAGAGACGGGTGATCAGAGATTGAGACGGGTACGGTAAGTCTATTGTGCGAATGTTGTTGCGGTTTATGTGATGTGCACCTCAAAGGGCTGCCATACTAAGAGAAGGACTATAACGTAAGCAAATCTCAAATGGAACTGTTGGAATACTAGATGAATACGGTAGGTCAGGAATACTGTAGGGGTACGGTAGATTATTGATTGAATGCGACGGGCGCCTTCGTCTTCATCTCCTCCTCCCACTCCTGTCCGTCGAAGTCGATGTACTCGATGCGCTCGACAGTGGGCGAGTCGATGCAGTGCGGCATAACACCTGGGGAAGCATATTTTGTACAGAAAATGTGCAATTAGTCGTTGCGACCGCACTGTACGAGTTCTAGTTATGTGCGGCATAACGCCTGGAAGAACAAACGGTTTGAATGACCACTGGTGAAAATGGTGAGTTTAGCCGACTTCATACTTGAAAAGTCATTTTGCCATTTCTATTCGTCGCCTGAGGCCATGAAATGCAGATTTGAGCAGTTATCATTGGTTAAAGATGCTGTGGACCTCGTATTTTTCAGTAGATTTTGCTTGTTTTGAAAGGCGAGCGACTAAGGATGCGGCACAACACCAGGAAGATTTTTTGAATTTGATCAAAACTTGTGCATGTTTTGAAAGAAGAAAAAGTGCAGCCTGTCTTCGGGACTGGAACACTGGTAGGACAGTGTACGACGTAGATAGCTTTGGTTGTTCAATGCTCTTAGCCTGCATTTTTCGCAGTTTCTACAGCTAAAGATAACGAATTTGCCAAAATTGGCCTTGTTTACTGCAATCGGATCCTTGTGACGAACATCTCTCAGAGCATGCGCCTCTTCTGTCATGAGACGACGTGTTTATGAAACTAGGGATCAAAATCTCAACGGAATTACACTGCAAATGCACCCTCACCTCCAGTTTTAGCCCACTCTATCATCTGTTTAGAAGGAAATAGTCTTGATCTGGTTCTTCTAATTAGGACACGTAAACACGCCGGCTCATGATCGAACATGCGCGTGCACCGACAAACAAGGATCAGTATTTGGGAGGTACACAAGGCACCGAGGTCGGCAAATTGATTATTACACTGTTCCGCGTACGCACAACAGTCCGAAATTTGATAACAAATAGAGAATGTGTTGAAGTCGGTAAATGGAGCATTATAAAGGGGTTCGAATGGAGTTCCAGGTTGCAACAAATGCGTCAAATTGCACAATCCACATTTGAAATCTCTCCATTCTGCGTGATCGATCATAACGGTGATAGATCACGGAGAATGATGACTTAAACTTGCATAACTCTAACAGTGCGCCGCAACGACTAACTGTGCAATTTCAGAAGAAAATGTATCTCGTGTGAAGCCAGAATCAAGAATATTCATCATTCACCGAAATCAGTCGGGTTCGAACGCGGGATGTAGAAGGACTGCACGCCGCATACCTGCAATCGATCGATAATCAATCAATAATCTATCAATTATTAGCAACCATCCGGAACAATTTGAGTTATACACAACATTATAATTCAGCCTACGGAAGATTTATCTCATCCTAGGATGCATATTTTTACTACAAACTGAATAAATCAGAGATTTGTTAAATATTGTGATTCAGACTACGGTAGCACTTCCTGGGTATGGTAGGAGGAGAGAACTGCGAGATCGTCTTACCAAAATAGTCATATGCACAGCATAGTAATGCGAAAGGTTGATCTATCATAGAATTGGAAAAAATAGTTCAACTACGGTAGCACTTCCGGGGTACGGTTGGGGAGTACTGTAGCAGCGACCAAACCTTGCAGAAGCGGTGCTTGGCCTGGTGCGTATTGAAGGTGTAGGTGGTGAGCGAGTCCTCGCCCTGGGATTACGGTATTCAGAATCGTAGGTACAGTATCCATGGATTACGGTAATCGATTACTCATCGATTACGGTAATGACATACTCTGCGTGTAGCATCTGCTTTAGATCAGTTAGAGATTATACAGATTGAAAAGTGTACGGTCAATCTGTTTCACTGGTCAAGCCGTCGATGTTCAAAATATTCTGTGTAAGCATCTCTGCAAGAGTGATCTCTCTTGTTGGAGAGCAAAATATCACTGTTTCAGTGATCTCGATGTTCATATAATCAGTTTAATTTGTGATCCCGAGCTTTGGAGAGTGGAGAGCAACATTCCACTCGTTTAGGGCTCTCGACGCTCATATAATCAGTGTGAGGAGTCATCTCTATAGACTATAGTTCGATAAACGGGCCTTCATCTGTTCATTTACAGTCATCTCTAATCGTTCGACTGGTTTAGAGAGTTCGTCAGATGAATGAATATATGGTATCATTTCTCGAGTTCTAGTAGTGATCTCTATTCGCGAAGAATCAAAGTATCTCCTACATGCCGATGTTGCTACCTGCCTTTCCTATCAATCTGTTAGATAGTGAGCGGACTAAGAGAGAGCATCGGCTTATCACCCCACCCTAGAGTGACCTTCGATAGTTCCACGTGGGTGAGAGAGTGTGGGAATTGGAGAGAGTGAGAGAAAAAAGGAGAGGAAGAGAGGAGAAGAGGGAGAGAGTTGGGGAAATTGTTTTATGTTTGACATCACGAAAGCACGTGGATCTATCTTATAATTATATCTAGAATTTGAATAATCTCTCATAGGTCCGGGAAGTGAAGTGAGAAGAGAGAAGATATATGTCAATGAAGAGAATACGCAATCCAAATCATGCCCGAAGATATTCATTCCCTCTAATCTTTTGATCTCGTAACTGGCAGGTGGGTGAGAAATGGTTCACAGAATCGGATTACACAATATCCGAGTCTGTCCAAATCGACACGTCTCACTGATCAGTTAAAAAGGAAATGAAGACAGGCAAGAGAGTATGGGAAATTGAGAGAGCCAGGCGAGAGAGTACGCGTAATTGAGAGAGCACTCACCGATATCAGTCGGAAGCACGTGGACGATACGATGAAGTGCTCGTTCTTCTTCTTATTACAGATCGAGCAACTGAAACCATAAATCACCGGGAAAGAGCGCGCGCTGCTCTCTTCATTTTACACACTATCTCGCCCCGTCTAGCCCAGAAATCAGCCCATTCCTTGCTAGAAAGTGGACGCGCTTTAGCGTGCAAAGCGCGCTAGCCCATCGTAAACCTCTGCAAAATTCTGCCCTACTTGCAGCGATAGACCGTGAGCACGGCGGGGGCCGTAGCCTCCCACTTGACGGCGCCGCAGTGGCAGCTACCCTGGTGCACAACTGTGGCCATCTTCAATGATTGAGAAAATAATAAAATATTATAAAAGCTGTGAATTTATCAAAAGAACAATCAAAATCTTTTAAAAGATCATGAAAGGTCAAAAATCCGTGGTGTGGCGTGATACTGTACTTCGCAGCCGGGTAATAGTGCTGGAAGCGGAGGCGGGCGGTCGCGAGCGCGTGCGCGACATTAGCCCCATTTCGCGCGTGTTCGCGGCCAATTCTGCGCGACTTCATGGACAATCGAGTGCCGCTGCCCGTGACGGGTCGTCTGGCGCGTCTGGACACCCACGAGGACGCCTTCACATCGGCATGCCAGGCAAGTGACGAATTTGAGCGAAAACCGTCGAAGTTTGGCCAGTTTTTACCGATTTTAGGCCCGTTTTCATCGATAAAAGTGATTCAAAGTGATTAAATATCGATTCAGTCGGTTCGCACGAACAGGGATCTGTGTCCGTTCGGCTGCGGCAAGCTGCTCGCGCCCCGGACGATCGACTACCATCGACTGAACGGGGTGAGCTCGAGTTTCAGTCGTGGTTTAGGCCTAAATTTGCCGAGTTTCGAAGGCACTTCCACTTTCAAATGGCTTTCTGAGTTGACTGCTCTTTAATTGGCTAGCTGAATTTATTGGAAAGTCTAAACATAAGGTGGATATTGGTTAAATTTGCTTAAAATCACTGTTTTAGTGTCGAGGCAAGCAGGAGGACGCATTCGCGGATCTATCTAGGAAGAGAAGCTTCACTTGCGGTGCGTGCTATGAAGAGTTTGTGACGAGGTTAGTGGCTTTATATTTACTTTTGTTGATGAATTGTAATTGTCTAGTGCATATCATCGTCTTCTGGTATTTATCCAGTTTTACTAGCTAGTTTGTCACGATTTTAGTACCCTAATTATGTATTCTAATTGATCTAAACATCCTGCGGCTCCTTATGATTATCCCCTGTATGTTCTGGTGTCCAATTAATCATCCTGGCCCGTTCCCTGATTTTTAGGACTAATATTAAAATTCATGTTGTTTTTTCCCAGTACGACGTTTACTGATTCAACAAACAGTGAAAATGTTTTACACGGTAAAAGGCAGTATAAGTTATGTTTCAAAATATTATTATATATTCAGGGAGGCCTTCTTCTCGCACCTCACCCACGAGCATGCTGTCGAGGCGACGATCCGCACCGAGGTCTTCCCCGACCAGACCACCTTCGAGGTACTAAACAACTCTTCCAAACAATGTTTAAGTCGGGAAAACAACAACAACAACAACATTGCCCTCACAATCTCAAGCAATACTGTGCTAGGGCTAGCCTTAGAGGCAATTTGTCTTTGGAATTTATTACGGTCGATGCGTGAAACCACAACTACGCGGATAAGTTGTAGTAAAATATACAACTCTCCCTAGCAATTTATGGCTACCCCTTACATAGTGGTATTCCCCGACCAGACCACCTTCGAGGTACGCGATTTGTGATTTATAGCGATTTGAAACTTCAAATCCGCGACTCTGTGAAGTATAAATATCGTTGGTAGCATGGCCGGGAATGATACCACCTGCAAGGTTCTGAAATGTATTAAGGACAATGCGTGAAACTGCAAATACGCGGCAAAGTTGTAGTAAAGTATGCAACTCCCTAACAACGTTTGCGTCTAGTCACGGAAAGTAGTGCTTGAAATTGTGATGACAATGTTATTGTTTTATATTGTGTCGCGAAATATTAATTTAATTTAGTTTATATATTAATTTAATTCAGCGATTTCGATACTGGTTGGAGGCGCAAGGCGGCGCGCACTTCCGACAGAAGAGCGGGGCTAAGAATCGACCAACGGGTAAGCAATCAATCGGATAATTTACCAGATCTCGTATCTTTATTTCTCGATAAGAACAACTTTAACTGTAATCCGCCAAGATCGGATCAGGCTAGGTAGGAACGTGCAAATTTAAGTGTTCTGATTGTGAAGCGTGAACGCCGTTGGAACTTTTGATGACATCAGATATATTATTGATTTTTCAGGCAAAGGCATCTTCATGATGTGCAACCGCAGCGGGCTCGTGCACACTACTGCTGCGACCGGGGAGCCGGATAAGGACAAGGTAGGTCATTGGAATTATCATAATGTTTTGCTGGGCTATGAGGGAGTGATCATCTCGTGTGCGTGCTGATCCGTTGTATGGCAACGATGGAACCAGGATCTGACAAGAATTTTGACCAGAAAATCGTGTCGGTGCATCAAGGTGTGAGTAAAATATTTTAAAAAAATGATTGGCCATTGTTTTGGAATGAATTCTGAGCGGTCATTGTTATTTACGGACTTGTTTAGTAGCAAGGATGGAACCAGGATCTAGCTTGCAGCGTGACTAGAAAATGTCTTGGCGCAAACGAAACATGAATAGGATCAATGAGGAAAGTGTGTGTTTGAACAGAAAATCGAGAGTTGATCGTCAATTGTGGGCTTGACTCTGTTCTGTAGGAATGGTCGAGAAAAGATGTGGCAGGTGCACTATGGTGGCTGAAATGGATCACGGTTAACCGTCTTGTTTACTCTCTCATACGGATCATCCGTGAGGGGAGGGAGAGAGAGGCGAGAGAGTGTCTCTCTCCAGAGTGAATAGAGAGGGTAGGACTGCCAGAGGGGACGGTTAACCGTTTTATCCGTCTCTGACCTGCCGATGCCCTCTAAATAGCGACCCGTTGATCCATTTCAGCCACCCTAAGGTGCACCCAGACATGCTACAATAGTTATGATTTTATAGAATGAGTATGTACCAGAAATCGTTGCTTATTCTGCCAACTGCATGTTGTAATATCGATGAAACATGCATTCACGCGTTTGGATTGTTTTAAAAATATGTTGACTCTGCAGCTTGGCTCGTACCGCGTCGGGTACACGTGCACGGCCTTCATCAACGGCACCATCTACCCGGATGGGTGAGCTAATTGGTATCATTTATTTAATTGATTGATTATTAAAAACTCAAGGACACCTAGATAATACTGCCCGAGAGAAAATATATCTGTTTCATATTATTGGTGAAACACAAATCAATGGTGGTCCATTTTTCAAACTTTTTTTCTCACTTTGATTTTGTGAACGCGGAGTTTCTTAAAATCAAGTATATTCTCACCTGTGCATTGATCAGAAACTGAAACGTAATAGCGCGAGAGATAACGAAGTGACACCGTACCCCTACCGTATGCCGCACTTCTGTGTCTCTGATAATCAGGGTTCTGCTTGCAGGCACGTCTCCGTCCGCTACTGCGGCGATCACTACGGGCACGATGCGCGCGTCCGCATCCCGCAGTCGGTGAGTGGGATACGGTAGGCAAGGATTACGGTATCCGAACGGCGTTATTGATTTATCTATTGCTTTTTGCAGGTGAAGAATCTGATCATGCACATGCAGGGAGAGGGCAAGTCGAACGGCGCCATCATCCGATTCCTGCAGGGTGAGGATACGGTAGAATACTGTAGGGATTTTGAGAGTACTGTAGCGGAGAGAAAGTTTTTGTTCTGTACTTGATGACTTGCATCCAATGTATGAAACGTTTTACTTGCGCTTTAATATTGTAGCTGAAACTTAAATATACCTGGGGAGTGGTAAGATTGCAGACCGTTTCATTCCGCTCGGTCACTCGTCGATCCACGCGCAGCGCGCGGCGTACGTCGATCTGGAGGAGCTGCGGTCGATCACGCCCATGCTCAGGAAGTGAGCATGGAAATTTATCGATTAAAAAAATATTAAAATATTTTTTTGCTGATTTCAACTGTTGTTTGTTTGCTCCTTCGATTGTGGTGCGAATCACCCGTGCTCATTTTTCGTCCAGATATGGGAAAGGTGAAGCGCGGTAGTTGCGGGTGGACCTTTTTCAGTATATTTAGAAAAATAATGATTGCACGCTAATTTCAGGCTCTCCCACATTCCGTACGAGAAGGAGGAGGAGTGGGAGCAGGAGCTGCTGGAGAGCGCAGGTTTCGATATATTTAAATATTTAAATAAATTATCTTAAATATTTAAAAAAATTGGGCAATTTTCCATACCCTAGTCATTTTCCATTCCTAATTACTCCTCGCTGGTCTGCTGAATCAGCATTCGAACGATTGCATTGGGGTGGAATTTCTCGAATTTTTGCACGATTCATATCTGTGTTTCAACCGCTCTATTTAGTTGTGATTATTCAGCGTTGAGTAATAGTCGTGTGGGGCAATCTTGCTATAAAAATATCACTCTCTAGCTCTTCCCTGCCGCGATCTAGAAGCTTTAAAAAAATTTAAAAATAATAATACAATTTTAAAAATAATAATAAAACGACGTTACTGATCTTCCTCCATTCAGGCATCGCGCGCAGGTGGGGCCCTCCCTATCCTCCCCGGCAGATCGACTGGCTGCCCACCAGGGAGCTGGCGAAGCAGTTGGTGAGCATAGAGTGAAGTGTTGTTATTGTTATTATTATTGATGTTGTTATTGTTGTTGTTTGTGCGCAGTTGGATAGCCGGACCAATAACAAAAACACTAATAACAATATCAATCGCAGAACTGGCCGCATCCTTTCGTCTTCAAGGCGAAGATTCGCAACTCCTCCGGTGAGTATAGGCAGCGATATTCGAGTCACCGCATCATTTTGTATAGAAAATTCGCAATTAGTTCGTTGCGGCGCACTGCAAGAGATGGCTGACTGCGGAACTAGGTCGGATGAGAACTATGACGTCATACCGACTTTAATATACCAAAGGCGGCATGACGTAACAGTTCTTATCCGACCTAGTGTCCTGGCTTCCTTCATCTTGCACACTCTCGTCCGATCGATTGACGAGGGAGTGTGGGATATGAAGAGAGCCAGCCATTGCACAACTCTTGCAGAGCGCCGCAAACGGCTAATTGTGAATTGGCTGTACAACAATTTATGGTGACCCGAATTGGCAAGTCAAATGGCGATTGCCTGAATTTGATTGCCAACTGACTTTTTGATTCCAGGTGAGTGGATGACCTTCGACGAGGAGCGCGGCGTCTACGTGCGTGATACGACGAGAAGAACGCCCGTCTTGAAGGTACGGTGGGTTACGGTAGGAGAGGGGTACGGTAATTCCCACCCCCCTCAATGAAATACGAGTTGTCCCCAAACCAATGACAGTTGTGTTTCACTTTGGTCACATCAGTTCAAGTCGGACAATTACAACGATAGATCGTATGGTTCGGTTAGATAATATTTAATCACGAAAAACTGTTTGTTTGTGCATGAAGTGCGATAGATGTAGCATGTGATTCAATGCACTACAGTATCCAGTTACCTAATATGCAGGCTCAGCCTACAGTATCCAGTTTCCCCTGATATTCAGGCTCAGCACCACTTCCTCGAGGATCTCGGCCATCCGTACATGGTGAAGGAGGAGCGGGAAGTGGGACGAGTAGAGGAGGATGGGATGGAGGAGGCGGGAGAGGAGGACGTGGACGTGGAGGATCTGAGGGAGAAGACGCCGCATGAGGTACGGTAGATCAGGGAATTTAAAGTGAGAATTACGGTATTGAAGTAGGCGACTCTGGATTGAGGAATGTGTTGGAGCGAAATGGCGTTATCCAAAAATCTGGCGCTTCATTTGTCGAAAAAAATTATGAAAATAAAAGAAAGGTGGTTTCGTGTCCCGTCCTGTTGTTGTTATCTGTGTTCAGCCTACTTAGCGGTTCAACCAAGTCAGCTCGCCGAGACCGTTTTGACAAACAATAACAATAATAATAATATTTAAAAAAACTAAAATAATAATAATAGTTCTAATACTAACAATTTAAGATGCCCGAGCCGCTTCCGGTCGCCTCCACCTCCTCCGCCGCCTCTCCACCCAGCAGCACGAAGAAGCGGGCGAGGATGGAGGGAGGAGAGGGAGTGGTGAAGGAGGGAGAGGGAGCAGGGAGGACGGAGGACGAGGAGGGAGAAGGGGAGACCGAAGCAGAGAATGGACAGGTAGGAAAGTCAGTTGGTGATAGGAGGGAAGGGATACGGTAGAATGAGCCATTCGTTCGTGGAATAGAAATGCTTGTTCGGTAATAATTCAGTTGTTGATAAATCTGAAAAAATATGATGAAATTTCGGAGGGAGGGGTTACGGTAGGCTTACAGTATCCCCGTTTGCAGAGTTGCGCGCGTCGCTCGGCCTTCCTCGCCTCGAGCATCGTCGCGGAGCTCGACATGATCAGGGCACTCGTGAAGGTATACTTTAGGGGTGAGGGATGCTTTAAAGGGGGTGTATATGGTAGAAATGGAGGGATACGGTAGACTGACTCTCTTCGATTCACGCACTCTCTCGATCTGCCTGACCAGCAGGAGAGTTAGCGGAATGAGACGAATAAAAGTGGGGGAAAGTGTAGAATAGTTGGCAGGGAAGTTTAAAATTAAGTTTTGCAAGACTCAACTCGGAATTATTGCCCTCCGTCGCGCTAATCGTTCCTTGGTGAGATTGTGCTGCTCGAAATCTCCAGGGCTGGAAATATATGTTTGCACATTGTATTTGTTTTATTAGAAGCTGTAGCTTATCAACATTGTGCCAAATTGCGCATTCAGTGCTTTGAGAAGATTGTGCTGCGCGACATTTCCAGGGCTGGAAATATTTACATTTGGTCAGCAGAGCTCCTTCATACTGGCAATTGAGAGAGTATAGGCACAGACAGATTATAATTGCTTTGTTCGAAACACAGATGTAGAAAGATTGACACCGTCTCAAACTTCGTGCTTTGGGGAGATAGTGCTGCGCGAAATCTCCAGGATCTGGAAAAACTTTTTTTTTTCAATCTTGGGATTTTCTTTCCGATACTACAGGGGGGATTCCATGGAATTAAATTATTATTCACGTCAGGCAATAGTGCTCAGGTGAGGATGGGTCTGTACTCTTCATAAGCTGTACAGTACAGCCTGTGCTCCACCAACGGGGTCCAATCGCTCCCTTGAGATCATCGCGCCATCGGACTTTGGGGTGGCCTTGAGGAAGCGCACGGTTGTAAGGCGTCCACACTGTTGTCGCTCGCATCCAGTGATCAACGGTCATCTCCCTTATCTTCAGAGCCCACTTTGCCTTGTATCTCAGGCCCTCCTTATTCCAGTCGCGCACTCCGGTGATCTCGCGAAGCCTCTCATTTCTCATTCGGTCCTTCAGAGTCACTCCGACCATTCTCCGCTCCATCTTCCTTAGTGTGGCGTCAAGACGCTCCTTGTCACTTGATCGTCGGGGGGGGGGGGGATTATTCTAACACGTGTATCACGAGTCAGTGGATGAATAAAGCACCCTCCAGGCAGATTTTTAATGTAGATTATGAAAGAACATGTATGTGTGCGTGAAATAAAATTATAAAAACCCAAATTGAAGGGGGTTGAAATTGGTATTTTTCATTCAAACATGGTATAGTGAAGAAAAATTCGAAAAAGTGATATTTTTTTATATTTTTGTTCTTTCTTCATCAATATTTCCAAAGTATTATTGGCATAACACACAGGTGGAAAATACTCGTTTGGAAGGCCATCTTACGAGTATGTGCTCAAAATGGCAATTTGTACTAGAAATTGTTCGTTTTTATCAATTAATTTCATTTTGAGCACATACTCGTAAGATGGCCTTCCAAACGAGTATTTTCCACCTGTGTGTTATCCCAATAATACTTTGGAAATATTTGATGAAGAAAGAACAAAAATAAAAAAATATCACTTTTTCGACTTTTTCTTCAGTATACCATGTTTGAATGAAAAATGCCAATTTCAACCCTCTTCAATTTGGGTTTTTATAATTTTATTTCACGTTCACATACATATTCTTTCATAATCTGCATTAAAAATCTGTAGCACGACACCGCTTGCTAGTGGGCCATATTTATATTTTGACGTGAAAAGTGGTTTTTCATTCATATTATTATTAATAATTGTCCAATAGTCTAGCACTGAACAGAAAAGTTTCTGGAAATATTTTTTCGCACATTTTGAGACCAATGCCACCTCTGTAGCTCATCTGGGAGCTGAAATAGAGTATAGCCAGGTGCAAAACCGGAAAATTCCTAAAAGCCGGCTCCGGGACAAATGACCTATATTTTTCGAAATAATCTCTCTAGGGTATTATCCCATCATAATATGAGCCAAAACGGCAACAACTTTTTCGAAAATGTTCCCGCACACATCCACTGGCTCGTGATACACGTGCTAAGCATAGTGTAACTCGGTAGGGATACTGTATCAGGATAATCACAGTTACCTGCTGTTGTGTGAAATGTAAAACGACAATCGTTTGTTTTTTTTATATTTTGAGCCAGAAACGCTACTCAAATTGCATTCGACCGCATCTTCGAGACTTTGATAATACTGTGCTTCCCCAAACCTCCAGGCTTGTCTAGGCCTGCGCCGCGATTGACCAAACTACACTATTCTGTTTGAAACGTGAAAGGAGGGGGTATCAACTCGTTTCAAACTCAAGGATACAGCGGAACGCTCGCGGTATCATGTGACGATAGGAATAGCCGAGTGGGAAGAAAGTGAGAAGATTAACGATAAGTGTAGCCGGAAACTGGGGCAGTTTACCAGTTACAGTAAGGTGGAACCGCATAGTTTCTCGAAATAGGAGACTAACGGGAGAGTGGTGTTGGACGAGCTAATTCACGTGAAGGGAAGAAAGGAGAGAGGGCGTTGGCAGTCGTTCTATCGTCTCGTCGCATGCAGGAGGGGGAAATCGTTAAATTAAATACAGTAACCGAAATCAATAATTGCCTTTGGCAGGGCGAATCGGATTGCCTCTCCGAGGCCGAGCTGGCCGCCTATCTGAAGCAGACGCGGGCGCTGCGACTCTCGTTCGAGCCGCTGCCGAGGAGAGACAGGAGTACGGTAGGTTATTGATCGACTACTGACTATCATGTTTAATAGAAATTCGTGGTAGAAGCGCTGTAAAATTCACTGAAATTTCAGATTACAATTTTTTATTGATATCCCGGTGACTTGAGGTTTCTCAGTGAGGATAAACTTAACAGAATTTGTGAAAACAATGATCTGGTCGAAGGTAGTCTCTTTAAAAAAATAATTAGTTTACCCCTGGAACTGTCGTGCTTCGCTAAATGATCATGTCAGTTCGCGAGGCTGTGGTTTCGATTCGTCTCTTATGATTAGGGTTTCAATTTCCAGGTCATTCAAGCTTATTTCCCGGTTTGTTTCAGGTGCGCTACATAGTTCATGAGCTTATCAGCTATCTAGCGCGCATGAAACACATCCGAAAATTACCTGAAAATTTAAACCCTACTTATGATTACTCGAAAATTAATAATAATTCCCTCATTGCACCGTTGGCGCGCGCGTGTTAGGGGTGTGCAATAATGAGTTCCAGAAATGAAACCACAGTCTCTTCATTCTACCCACTCTCTCGCCGTTCCACCGGTTGAGAGAGTGTGTAAAATGAAGAGACGGTGACCTGAATTACGAAATCTAGTGCGCAATACTTACTTGCAGCGTGACTTCGCGGTGCCGCAGCTGGCGCGTCCGTCGCGTGTGCTGCCGATCCGCGGGCGTACGCGCAGCAGCGCGGCAGCCTTCCAGCATCGATCGATCGAGGTGAGTGAGAGAGGGGAGGGATACGGTGGGAGTACTGCTGGCTACTGAATAACTATCAGATACTGAATAGCTAGTAGCAAGATGAGTCATGAAGATGATCAGTATATTATTTTTTACCGTAAGCGACGAGGGGGAATCGATGAGAGCGGATTCCAACTGCTTTAGGATGAGGATGAAACACATTTTGAACTGGTCCAAAATGAAACACTAAAAATTAGCTTTTCGAAAATTGAGCATTTTTACACTAACGATTATTGTGCCGATTATCGATTGATGGCTCTCGCTGGTACATAGTTGATGGGGTCCCACAATCCCGCTCTTGCGTTGAAAAAATGCCTAACACCTTTACATTTGCTTTTACCTTTTATCATGCCGATGATCTATCCTCTCTTCCAGCTGCGCTCACCCTTCGGCGACGGCGGCAGCGGTTGGGCGGCGCTCGCGGCCGCTTCGGACGCGGCTTCTTCGTCCGCATCCGTGCCCGGAGCGTCAGCGGCCCGCAAGCGCGGCGCCTCGATGATGTCTGCGGAGCCGCCGCACGAGATCGACGCCTGTGACGAGGCGATGATAACCGGCCGCAAGCTACAGTACAACTCGCTGCTCTGGTCGTGATCGGGAACTGACTTCTTTCCCGAACTTGTCGAAATTTTGATGAATTGTTTCCAATTTTTACTTGTGAGGCTATATTTCATGCCCTGAATCTCCCTTGCCTTACTCTTAACGAGAGGCTCTGTGGTCCCAAGAAGATTTTCCCGTTTGATTGTATCACACCCAGGTTATGGTATCTGTCCATGTCACTAGCTAATTTTGTATTTGCTGATGATTTCTCTCTTTTTAACTGGTTTCAAATTGTTCTGTCGAGTTTTATTCGGCTATGTTCGGAAGTGTAAAGTGCTTCACAATATGAGTTGGAATCCCTTAAATGAGCGGTTTGAGAACCAATGAACTATCGGAAGTAATCGATTCGCGCAACCATTGAGTTTCCTGTTTCAGTGATCAGCCTTGGGTCAGCCAGTGCGGAGCAAGTAGTGGTAAGTTCACTCGATATTCTGGAGAGAAGCTATTGCTCGGTGTTGGAGCTCGTTGCTCTTGTTTCACCTATTATGCCTTGTGCTAAGCTGAGACAATTTCTGTTTTTTTTAACGGCCCACGCAATCGCCAGACAGAAGTCCTTGATTATCGACTAATTGTTGCAGATCCAGTATGTCGCTCCTTCCCTCGCTCGGTCGCAGTTTCGCCCGTCTCTCCCTCTCCTCCTCGATTCCCTCCTCATCCTCGACGATGACGTCATCCAAGATGACGATGATGACGCCCATGATGAGGTGCTATGTTATTATAAAACAATCATTTTAGTCCTTTTGTATTGCTAAATAATTAAGAAAATAGTAGAATTTTCATGCGGCGATTGTTAGGTTTCATAGCATCTTCATAAGTTGTTCAACCGGGTAATATTGTTGTCGTTTCGTCGTCTAGTATCAAAATAAATAAATTCAATGGTGAAGCGCCGATGTAGATGTATAGATGGTGCATTTCAGTTTCACAGGCACAACATAATTTGGTGAAAGGGTGAATTGATGCTAGTACTTTACCATTTCGCTCAGCATAGAAAATCAATTGATCATAAATAAAGCACAATGCTAATATAATGAAGCAAGTCACGGGTCTATCACGGTGATCTTTTGTCTATCCTCAATGACATCATCTAAGTTGATCCTTGATCTCTCTCCAGATGCCTCTCGACGACGACGCCGCTCTCCGACTCGATCAGAGATGGACACAGGCAGGGAACGAGAATCACCGATGCAAACAAGGTAAAAATATGTATCGCTTGTGAAACCAGGATGTGCGAGGTCTCTCAATCAATCTCGCGTGCAAGTAAGTGATTATTGTTTTGAGAGGAGAATATCCGCCCCATTACTTTTGTACGCTATTTATATCGAATGGACTAGCTTCTGTGAAACCTAGATAGTTTTAGCTGAAACATGCAACATGAATCTACTTCCAACTTTTGAAACTTTTGAAATGATTCCATTCCGTTTCGCTCATGCTCTCGTTTTGCACGAGGGGTTTGAGTAATTAACTAATTGGTATGAAAACTGACGTCGTTTATTTTGCTGCTTCCAACCATTAATAATTTTACTGTTCCGTAATACTCCTGCCGTAATCCTTCTTTTTCTTAGGAAGTGATGGAGGGAACAACGGGCTCTCGCAATATCGCCGTCTCACTCGGCAATTTGGCAGACAGACTGCCCACTGCAGCCACGCTGGTAGGTTAAGAGGGGCTGATGGGGATACGGTAGTCAGAGGGATACTGTAAGACTGCTGGGGGAATTTTTCTAGAACTCAATCGAGGCCAAGGCCATTGTTGAAATAACGCCGCTATTGTTTTGTCTTTATCTGGGCATTGGACAGTTTGACGTTGATTTATGTTTCACAACGTCTTTGAGTTTCAATCAACATACTTGTTTCAATTTGAGGTCTGTTCTTTGTCTAGTAAATGGAATTTTTAAAAAAATTCTATTAATGTATTAATTGTAGAAGCAGTTTTCTTTTCTTTTTTATCTTTATTATCCTTATTTTTTTATATTTGCAGAAGCAGTTGTTCGACGGGACTCCCTACTGCGAGTTGCCCACAGTCTACATCAAGGCGACGAAGAACAACACGCTGATGTCGGTCATCGATCACAAGGTTAGCATTGTTTTTGAAAATTTTAAGTTTTTGGAAGTATAGTGTAGTTGTTCTCCGCTCCATTTTTTTAAATATTTTTATCATACACTGCCTAACGGAATTGGAGTATCGGGATTCTATGCTTCTAAAGTGGGCGTGAAACCATAGATCTCACGGGATAATTAAATTTGTTGCAGCTCGATGAAAGTGGCAAGAATAATTCTTCTTTATAATGATTTTTTTCATTTTGCTCTACAACAGATTTTTTATAATCTTATCTTGACGGCTAGGCAGATTTCAATTTCGCATAGACCGGGAATATACTGGTTTCAGCGCTGTTTGAAAATAGTTTGGGGTCAACGTTTACCACTGAGATCAGCTTTTCCAGTTTAAAAATTTAAATATACTGCTATATTAATAACTCCTGATTATTACAGAACAACGTACTCACGTACACTTCCTGCCGTCTGGAGGGATTCAAGAACGCGCGCAAGAAGACGACCATCGCAGGACAGACCACGGGTGCGGTAGATTATCGATTGATTATTGATTATCTATCAATCGGTGGGAGTACTGTAATAATGGGCGACAGGGTGAATTGGATACTACACCGTTTTGGTACAGCCGAGGAACATGTAAAATTTCGTTTCCCCATTACCGTCGCATCCTAGTTTGTTGCGGTTTCAACATTTCTATAGGTCTGGGCGGTGGGAATGCATGCCGACATGGGAATCTTTGCAGGTGTTGCCGCCGGTCAGCGACTCATGCGTCGCGGTATCCGCACCGTGAAAGTGCAGGTACGGTAGCCGACTTTTCCTGAATCTTCGGTCGGTCTAATTCCTGGTCATGAAATCCCGGTTTTCTGTATCTCCGGTTTTCCAACGCGGGATGAGCGCCACTTTTACGAGCGGCGCCGCGCGCACTCCTCGTTTAGCGTACTCTCTCATAGATAATGTGAAACGATGAGGCATGCGGCCCCGCTTCGCAAAAATGGCGCGTATACTGCATTAGTAAATAGGATATTGTGAATTCCGCTCGCCGCTAGTGCACACCTCCGCCTTCCCTGCTACCTTACAAACAAATTAGAATTCGGCTCACACGATCCTACGATCGCAGGTCTACAGTACCCTTATCATCCCCTGATTCTCAGGATCGCAGGTCTACAGTACCCTTATAATGCCCCTGATTCTCAGGTTCGTGGTCTCGGTCCCGGTCGGATGACGTCAGTGAAGGGACTTGCAGTGGCAGGCATCAATGTCGTCTCCATCACTGATCACACGCCTCTCCCCGAGCTCGGACCCCGACCCAGGAAAATCAGGAGAATCTGAGGGCACTGTGGTAGTCTCGGGTCGGGTACCTGGTACCGACTGTGGTACTCTTGGTTCTGGTACCTGGTACCGACTAGAATGTGTAGTAGTCTGCATTGTTGTTTGTTGTTTTTCCGTTGTAATATCTCTCTAAGAATCGATTTATAAAGAAAGATTGAGTCTACGTTGTACAACTCTACGTCATCACCACTCTGTCCTGTCTATCATGTTTTGTCTACCGCGTCTGATTCCAAATGCAACTTTCTCTATTTTAGACTAGCTTTTCAGGTGATCTGGTGCTGTACTAGTCCATGATCGACAAGATACTCTCGATCAATACAGAGAGTAAAATGATAATCACGGGCGAGCATCGTAGCTGTAGACCACCGTACTCAACATCACGGAGGTTTAAGAATGAAGGAGTATAGGACATTCCCGGCATGCTCACTTCACCCTCCGAATATGAACGAGCTTGAGCAACTGTCAATTCCCCTATGCGCTTTTTTCGAGCTAGCAACACACCCTTTCACGGATCTTGCCACTTTCCTTATTCCTCAAATTTTTCCCTGCGATTTGCTTCTACTTCTACAAGCAACTGCCCACATATTCCTGCACCATTGAACTCCCCAGAAACTGTTGCTAGAACTGACTTTCCTAACATTCTAACACCATCAAAGTACCCTTCTCTGCAGTACTTCAGCTCATGGATACGCACAACAATACCTCCACAATACCCGACCGCTGGAATTCCCATGCTACTCCTCCCGATACTGTTTCCATGTGAATGTCCCCACAACGCTCCTCCCCAGCACTTCTTCCGGCTGGTTCGGAAGAAAAAAGGCATGAGAACAAGAGAAAACCAATCCACAGGTAATAAGAGGGAGGATGGTGAGGTAGGGATAGGAAAAGGTAGAGGAGGAGAGAAAGTGGCGGGTCTAGATGGATACACGAGAAAAACTAGTGCAAGGGGTGGGAACGGTAAAAGTGTAGTCGGGATAGGTACAAAACGAGTCGAAAGAGGGAGAAATAAGAGGATGTCACCGACGGAAAGTGGAAAAGTGGGGGAGAGGATGGCAAGGAGTTGAGAGAAAGAAAAGTACTGGAAGTGGGGGGAAGTGCAGTGGGGATAAGGGAAGATAGAGCAGAGACGATGAAGGGTCGACATGAAGGAAAGGGAGGGGTGGGAAATGAACGGAGAAGGAACGAAGCGGCGAACACATGGGGATGGGAGAAGCCAGAAACAACCGGGACTCAACTGCAATGTTAATAATCTCTTTCTCGTTTCACATAATCTGCACTGGCCAGATACCAATAGCTATCCTTCCACACAATCAGCCATGACACCAGGTCGGATGATAACATTCTCGGTGAGAATCAAGAATAGTACCCTTCCATAGTATACATTAGGTTCCCAGCTTCTTCTTAAGTGCTTCTTCTTCTTAAGTCTTCTTAAGTCTTAAGTGCTTCTTAAGTGCTTCTTAAGAAGCTGCAGAAGGGTACTATTTGTGGTTATCATCGCGAAAGTCATCCGGCCTAGTGTCGCATCCTAATCGCCAGCACCCGCATCGCTCACGGCACTACGCCGGATGAGAACCAAAAAATGGAAACCTTCTACAGAAGTATTTTTGACACTTTGGTAGCCTCCCATGAGGATGCTGGAGAACGCTACTTTTTTGGCTCTCATCCAGTGGGTGCTCATCCGACCTAGTGCCTCGCTCACTTATTGCAATCCAGAACGGGGCTCGACGGGAACGAGTCAACTCGTCTTCTTCACAACAGAGAGCGAGTGGTGCAGAGGATACAAGAGCCTGCAAGAGAAAACAGTTACACCTTCTAGAACAATTCGAAAATGACAAGCCAAAAGCCAGAGCTTAAGATTAAGGCAGTCGGAGCAACTTTGACATAGTCAGGTGGGAGGGACCGTAGGGGGGGGGGGGAGAGGGGAAAGCTCCCAAAAATGGGATGAGCAGTGGCGAAGGACACCATGGGGATAAAGGAACAGAGCACCCTCCGAGGGGTATTGGTGGCATCGGAGCCCAAGTGCTTCAGTCTTCGACCACATCTTCACGGTATCTTCGGCGCTTTCAGTCCGTCGATTCATCGGCGCATCGAGGAAGGATGTCGAGAACGAATACGACGAAGGGGAGATCACGACCAGTGGTCGAAAGGGTAGGTCACAAAAATTTTAAAATGAGGGCACGCTTCTAAAATTTAATATGAACTCTTTGAAAATGGGTACGTTTAAAAGAAAAATAACTAAAAAATGGGTACGTTTTCCACTTTTGCACTGATCCGAACTCCATAAACCGGACACGTTATGCCATTTTCGACCACTGATCACAACGAGATCAAGCTTGGGTAGAGGGGCTAAGGACGGGACTAGTGACTACAGCGAAAGAAATATGGAAACTATGAACAAATTCTAGCGGGAAGCAAAGCTTACATAAAGGCTACAACTGGATACGGTACAATAACACACGACATTCAATCATTCATGAGCTCTTTTAAGGCCATTCGCTGACATTTTAATAGCCATGCTTTGGATACGGACCCAGTGAAGAAGAGTCGTCGCTCCTTGATGGCCAGAAGGAGAGGAGGAGAAGAAGAGAAGGAGAGGAGGAGAAGAAGAGAAGAAGAAGAGGAGAGAAGAAGGAAGGAGAAAGTAGAGTGACTGCGAAGAGAGCCTGCAAGTGGAGTCGCTTGATAATGTAAGGACCAAGACATTTTTCATCCCTACGCTCCCTGGACGGTTATCATATTTATTATTTTAAATATCCCATGTGCCAATTTTGGCTGACCGGTGAGAGACCCCATTGCAATTGGGAAAGCGCAAGTCGATTTGGGCACTAGGTCGGATGAGAACACTTTGATATACGAAAGGTGGCATGACGTCATAGTTCTCATCCGACCTAGTGCCAGCGATTTGCCATCACCAGTACAACTATCGATTTGAATTTTCTTAGGGCCCTTCGAACGCCATACAAAAACATCATCGTGATCATGACAATAAAATGCAAAAGAATTAGAATGTAGGCAAAAAGTTACGACCACGGTAGGGATCGGACGTGCAATCTTCTGCTCCGTAGGCAGACGCGTTATCCATTGCGCCACGCGGCCATGTTCATTATCTCTAATGAACTGCGTAATGGAAGATTAGTAGACTAGCGAGGCGATAGCTCTCTAACAATGACTGAAGCATGAGCAGTCTCCCAGCTGTCAATTACACAGTTCGCGCATCGCTAGTCTACTAATCTTCCATTACGCAGTTCATTAGAGGCAATGAACATGGCCGCGTGGCGCAATGGATAACGCGTCTGCCTACGGAGCAGAAGATTGTAGGTTCGATCCCTACCGTGGTCGCAAATTTTTGCCTGCATTCTTTTGCTTTTGCATTCTTTTGCATTTTATTTTCATGATCACGATGACTCAATGTTTTGATATGGCGTTCGAAGGGCCCTAGGATCCAAGAAAAAATCGATAGTTGTGCATACTAGCAATGGACCATCGGCTTGCGCCCTCCTAATGTGCTCTCTCACATGCTAGACTGAGCGAGAGTGAGATACCGAAGAAGACGAATAGCTCCCCCCAAACTGGCTGCTATACGATTTGCCATCACTAGTACAGTCGCGCGCATAAGTGAGTGGGCAGTTTTTGAATTTGTTGCAACTTTATGCCCAGGAAAGTGATCATTCTGGCACAAGGGTGTTATGTACCAAATTCATCGGAGATTATTATCATGGTTTTACGTCATCGCATAGTTATTGCGTAGCGATGACGCAATCAATCTCCACTTTTTCAAAACGGAATTATTCTTACAGATTTTTCCTGTTCGCCATACTTTCTATGATTGGAGATATGACCGAGGTCTACCCAGAATAAATTTTTGAAGGTGCTGCTCGGTCGCACATTTGCTGCAAAAACAGGGTCTGAAATTCGGAACTCAGGTTCTAGACGAGCTAGGGACTCGTTCAAAGCATCAAAGTGATCGTCATAATGATCCCAGAAGATCCTGAGAATATGAATACAAAATCTCATAATTTGCCCTCAGGGCATGAAAAAATCACTTTTTTTGCATGACCATTTTTTGGACATTCATAACTTTGTGGAAAAGTTAGATAAAAATCTGGTTTTTATCTGGTAATGTTCAAAATGTATTGAAGAACTGAATTGCAACTTTTTAGAGCGTTTGGATAGCGTTCCGGCCTGCGGCGTGCGTTTTTCGGAGGTATACTAGGGTCGGAAAACACCCTGTTTACGCACCCTGTTAAAACACCCTGTTTGATGCTTTGAACGAGTCCCTAGCTCGTCTAGAAGCTGAGTTCCAAATTTCAGACCCTGTTTTTGCAGCAAGGCTGCAGCAAATGTGCGACCGAGCAGCACCATCAAAAATTTATTCTGGGTAGACCTCGGTCATATCTCCAATCATAGTAAGTATGGCGAACAGGAAAAAATCTATGTTAGAATAATGCCGTTTTGAAAAAGTGCAGATTGATTGCGTCATCGCTACGCAATAACTATGCGATGACGTAAAACCATAGTGCCATGATAATAATCTCCGATGAATTTGGTACATAACACCCTTGTGCCAGAATGATGACTTTCCTGGGCATAAAGTTGCAACAAATTCAAAAACTGCCCACTCACTTATGCGCGCGACTGTAACTATCCATTTAAAATTTGCAATGGCCCTTCGAACGGCATATCAGAACATTGTGTAATCGTGATCATGACAATAAAATGCAAAAGAATTAGAATGCAGACAAAAAGTTACGACCACGGTAGGGATCGAACCTACAATCTTCTGCTCCGTAGGCAGACGCGTTATTATCCATTGCGCCACGCGGCCATGCTCTTTGTCTCTAATGAACTGCGTAATGGAATTTTAGTAGACTAGCGAGGCGATGGCTCTCTAACAATGACTGAAGCATGAGCAATCTCCCAGCTGTCAATTACACAGTTCGCGCTTCGCTAGTCTACTAATCTTCCATTACGTAGTTCATGAGAGACAATGAACATGGCCGCGTGGCGCAATGGATAACGCGTCTGCCTACGGAGCAGAAGATTGTAGGTTCGATCCCTACCGTGGTCGCAACTTTTTGGCTGCATTCTTTTTCCTTTGTATTTCGTTGCCATGAGCACATGAGCATTTGCTCTGGCATTATGCGAGTCTTCTTACTCTAATCAACATTGAGAGATGAGCAGGGTGACGTATTCACCAATTTGCCATAATCTCCACTAGTGATGACAAATCGGCGCGCGCTCTCCTCGTTTCACACGCTCTCTCGCTCTGTCTGAGCGGTGAGAGAGCGTGTGAAACGAAGAGAGCGCGCGCCGATTTGGCATCACTAATCTCCACTCACCCATTCCAGTCCACGAAGGGATCTTCGAAAGAGTAGAGGGCCCGTGGAAGGGAGATTGCCCGCAGCAGGAGCCTCGGACAGAGGAGCTACGAGCAATCGTAGAGACGGGCTCCTGAAACATAAATTGAGCATGACGGATAATAAATTTGGCCTTCAGCTCAACGAGTGAAATAGCTGCCCCAAACACTAGGCTGTCCACGAAAAAAATCGAGATTGTCGAAAGTTTCGCTGTTGATTCCATGTTGTGATTCTCATCGCGCGCACTCACTTACCGAGACAGCCTGCCGATCGACTGCGAGGAGAGGTCGATGAGAGGATGGATGACCTCCCTCCTCTATCGATCGATCGATCGAGTGGCCAATCGATACAGTACTCCTCCCTCATCTATCGATCGAGCGGAGGGCAGTCTGCGTCGTCTTGAGGTGCGGCCTTCTGGAGGAAACGAGTGAAGAGATCAGCGAGACGCGACGGCAGCCGATCATCTCGGAATGAGCGGGTGAGAGGAAGCACGGTTCCTCGATCTGAAATAAGCAGTCAGCAATCAATAGCACGAGACCGAGTGTGAGCACCCCACTTCCATTGTCAACGGATCAGCACAACGCTGATTGGGAATAAAGGCAGAATAATCACTGATGAAACGCAAAACAACGGGATCACGAGGGTTAGAACTACAGTACCTCAAATAATGGCCAGACTCCCACCCAACAGTCAAACACCGATTCTACCGCCCCTGTTCATACCTCGGGAATAGGGAGTGACGTCATCGTCGAGGAGTCCTTCTTGAAGCGATTGCCCCCAGCCAAACAGACTCTCGAGACGAAACCACAGGAGCTTCTCGAATCACATCTGCTGATGAGCCTTCGCGAGATCCTTCCGCGCACCTGAAAAAACTTTTGAATATTGACACTGGATGCTGTAGCCATTGCGGTTTTTGTGCTGACGTCCAGATCAAAACTATTTTTGCCCTCATTTGTAGTGTTTCAGTGCACCTTGACTGGTCTATACTGTTCGCCTATCCAATCTAACTCGCCTCCTAGACGATCTGGACTTCATCACAAGAACCGATAATCTTACTGTAGCATGGTAGCATGATCAATAATGTATCCCACAACTCACGGTGTTCATTCTCCCTTGCTCCTCATTGTACTCATCCAGATAGGGGCCGGGGTCAGTCTCATCGTGATGTGGTTCGTGTCCAACTTCAACTGCACGACGATCTTCGATGCCACGGGGTCATTCAATCGTGCTGCTTCCCTGCAGACAGGAATCGATCAATTCTGCATCCCTGGGAATCAATAGATACCGTACCCTCGATTGATGCCGTTCTTACCTGCATATCTCTCCTGTCCTATCCCACGAGACTTGCGCCGCGAGTGCAGATAAGACGATCCCTCGCGAGTCAAGGAGGGGGCGGAGTCGATGAGACGCGACGGGACTCCTGCCTCGGTGGCTGCTTGCCCGAAGTAGTCGGTAGAGAGAAAAGTCGACCATCGGGAGGTGGCTGAAGGGGAACAATACGTAAGATCAGGGAGCACTATTCGTATGACTCTCTCCCTTTTGCGTGCTCTCTCGTTTTCTCTAACACACGAGAGAGCGTGCAAACTGGAGAGTCAGGCCATGGTGGTCATAATAGGACTTGGAAAAATGAGCACTCTTCAGATATTCGGTAGAACCAACCTCTTCGATTCCCAGATAGTCCAGATGATACTTGGACTCCGCTTCGATTTCATACAGTATCTTGTTCACTCGAGCCCTCAGTCGATCTTCCATGGGAAGGAAAGATAAGATGTGAACGAAGAGTTCCTTAGGATACCTTTTAGATGTGCGCGAGCGAGTGATTGAGGGATGAGTGGTAAGGGAGTACCTTCTCAGCCGTCATTGATCCTCTTCTTTCTTCTCTTCTCCATTCCCTCAATCGATCGATGGTCGGGAGAGACCTCATCGATCGATTAATCGATGGCGGGGAGAGGGCGTGGCCAGCGAGTTGAACAGATCCTGGAATGGTAGATCGATAAGTGATGTCATCACTAGTCGATAGATAAGTCATCACTATCGTACAAACAACCCTCAAGGGAGATTCTCTTCTTCCCTCCCTCTCATACTGACCTGAGACTGTCGATCGACGCGCCTGCAATCGATCGATTGGATGACGTCATCATTTCAACCTCGTCTAATCGTCTGACTCTCGTTGTTTTACCCACTCTCTCACCGGTTAGAGAAAGCGAGAGAGCATGGAAAAGGAAGAGAGTGAGACTACTATTCCATTCCCGTCCTCCTACCGTGCTGCAGGCAGTCTCCATGACTCCTCCGGCGTCCTCGGCGGTCCCTCTCTCAACGATGACGTCATCCATCGATCGTCCTCTTGCCCTTCTCCCGTCTCCTCGTCCGCCTCGACCGACCGCTCGCCTCTCACCTGCAATGGCGAAACCGAAACCCCGCCTTCAAACTAATTTGCATATATCGATTAGCAAATTTTGAACTTTTAAGAATTTTGAAAGGTCGTCACTGGAATCTCTCCCTCCTCCCTTCCCTCTCGTCAGGATCTTCGCAGACTAGAGTGAACCGCATCTCTCTCTCATAGGGTGGTGGGATGAGTCAAGTTATTTGAGTACCAGACCCAATCAGCTTCGACATTAACCGAAACTCGCAATCAAACTTAATCGATTTTAGCGGGGAGAGGCACATCCTCCATTAATTCGGCCTTCTGCTAGGCTGATTGGTGAAAGTATAACACGTCTAAAACGAGGGCAAATCACGTGTGTGACCCCCGCCTTTCAGAGCGTTCGAAACCGCGGCTTGGCAACGTCGCTCCTAATCTGGTACTCTTTTTTCACGACCTAAGCTGGGAAGTACAACCTCGAGCGACTCACACAGCTACGGCGTTCCTCCCTCGAACAAAGTTGTAGGGGAAACACAATCGTAGCTGTGCTAATCCTTTAGGACGCTAGTCCAGCAAGGACCCTCCTACGACTGGAGGGGGTCAAGTACTCGGCCTGAGCTCGCAACTTTAAGTTCTATTGCGCGGCGTTTATTACGGCGGTTTCCAGTTCTCCCGGCCTTTGTCGAGAGTACTTATCGAAAGGCAAAACCGCTTCCCAGCTTCGGCGCACACGTGCTAGCCACGTGCTAACTGACCTAAGAGACCGAAGTCTCTCTAACCGTAAATGATCACCTAGGGACCACACTAGACAGGGGCAAACGGGGTAGTCCTAACCCGAACAAAAAATATCCAATATTTAAATACCATTTAAAAAATAAATAAAACGCCCCATCAGTCGATAAAAATGTAAACTCATCTGCTTAGAAGGCGGGGGCGGGTCCTTGGCAGCTTGATTGGGCGAGTCCCTCGCGTGCGAAATGGCGCCCTGAATCTAAGAAATATGTAGAATACAAACTGGAAATATATGAGAACACGCACGAAAGAGGAAAGAGTAACGGTAAGCGATATCGCGATTGGTAAGGTAACAGAGAAACAGCAACAACAGATACGCACGCTACCACTACAAAGCGAACAGGGACCTTAAGCCGTCTCCGGATCGAACAAATTAAGTATAAACCAGAAAAAGTAGCAAGTTTTTGCGCGATATTTGACGAAAATCGAAGCGGAAATGGTCACACGCACGGGCCAGGAGAGGGAGCATGACAAATCGATGGAGGAGGGAAGAGGCCATGGAGAGCGGGGGGTAGATCAGCGACGGAGGAGGATGCTCCAGTGGACTTTAGACAATCGATAGTTGTTCATGAACCCCTATCAAAGTCGCGAGCGAGCCGGAAACTCATCTGCAAAAGAGAATCTCAAGGGTAAAATGCAGAAAAAATACGGTATTTTACACCAAAATTTCTCATTTTTTTGGGAAAAAAGTTAGCCGGTTAGTAGCTGTTTTCTTGCTTATCTACGATGAATTTCCTGTTTTTTTCCGTTTCCAGCTTGGTCCTAGCCCTGGTCGTTGCCAACTTGTTGTGCTGGTTTTCCTTGATCACCATTTTTTTTCTCGCTCATTTTCAACTAGCGTCTTCTTTCCAGATTTTTCTTCTTTTTTCGACCTCGTTCGACCATTTCCTTTCATGTTTTTTGTTCAATTATTGCTAAAAAAAACAGGTTACGGGCCTCTTTGTGAAAAAACCAATCATTTTTATCACCTCATCTTATTATTTGAAGGACATCGCTGAGCAGTACGCCTAGTTCAAGACCATCGATTACATCGCGTCGCAGTGCAGAATAATCAGGTACTAGCCTTAACGTTAAACTAGCCCCATTGCGTCTCCACCTTTGGCAAGGGGTTCCCTTGCTATCGATGTATATCTCGCAATCACATGTGACGTCACTTGTTTGCGCGCTTCTCTTCCCCCTAGCGACAGATTTCGATATCTGAACATACACGATCACACTGCGCTTTATATGTAGGTATATGCATATGTCTTATATATAAAGCGTAATATAATCAAGTAAAGCACGTGTCTATCAAGTATATGTTTCATTCCCCTCCTCGATGACGTCATCTAAGTTGATCCGTGATCTCTCTCCAGATGCTTCTCGACGACGACGCCGCTGTCCGACTCGATCAGAGACGGACACAGACAGGGAACGAGAATTGCCGATGCAAACAAGGTAAGCATATGTATCGGGTGTGAAACCAGGATGTGCGAGGTCTCTCAATCAATCTCGCGTGCAAATAAGTTTCTATTTTTTTGGTTGAGGAGAATGCCCCCCCCCCCGTTTCATTTGTTTTCCCGTTTTACTCTGCTCTCTACTTCCAACTTTTGAATTTAATTCCATTCCGTTTCATTCATGTCCTCGTTTTGCATGGATGGATTGAGTAATTACTTGGTTAAAGGGAGTAATTAACTAATTGGGATGAAAACTGATGCAGGTTTTATGCTGCTTCCAACTATTATATTTTATTGTATCGTAATACTCCTACCGTAATACTACCATAATATTTATCTCAGGAAGTGATGGAGGGAACAACGGGCTCTCGCAATCTCGCCGTCTCACTCGGCAATCTGGCAGACAGACTGCCCACCGCAGCCACGCTGGTAGGTCAAGAGGAGACGGTAGTAAGAGGAGTACTCATAGGTCAAATACTTTGTGATTTTGCACATATGATATCGGCAAAAGTTAGAAAACCACGTCGGCAATAATTTATGATGGATTTTTTTCTCTAGCCAAAAAGCACATCGGCAAACGGGACTTTGCTTGTCGGCAAAAATGGTCGGACGAAACCTATTTGACTTATGGGGGTACTGTAAGCCTTCAGAAGAAGGGAAGTGTTGATTAATCTCGTTAATTTCAGAAGCAGTTGTTCGACGGTACACCGTATGCCGAGTTGCCGACAGTCTACATCAATGCGACTAAGAACAACACGCTCATGTCGGTCATCGACCACAAGGTTAGCATTGTTTTTTTTGTTGTAAATTTTAAATTTAAAAAAAAATATGTGTTGTAGTTGTTCTGTGCTTCATTTTCATGTTTGTCCTGCACTGCTTAGCGGAATTGGAGTATCGGGAAGTCTAGGCTTGTGTAGTGGGGGTGAAACCATAGATCTTACGGAATATTTAAATTGTTTGCTGCTCGATGAAAGTAAAAAGAATAAATAATTTTTGTAATGATTTACTGATCTTTTCCTCTTCAGCAGATTTTTTTATAATCGAGGGCTAGTCATGTCATAATTGAATTTCGCATAGGCCTGGAACATACTGGTTTCAGCGCTGCTTCAAACAGTTTAGGTTCAGAGTTTGTTAATGAGATAAATATTATAATATTAATCAATCCTGAATACACAGAACAACGTGCTCACGTACACTTCCTGCCGTCTGGAGGGATTCAAGAACGCGAATTTTAGTAGACTAGCGAGGCGATGGCTCTCTAACAATGACTGAAGCATGAGCAATCTCCCAGCTGTCAATTACACAGTTCGCGCTTCGCTAGTCTACTAATCTTCCATTACGTAGTTCATGAGAGACAATGAACATGGCCGCGTGGCGCAATGGATAACGCGTCTGCCTACGGAGCAGAAGATTGTAGGTTCGATCCCTACCGTGGTCGCAACTTTTTGGCTGCATTCTTTTTCCTTTGTATTTCGTTGCCATGAGCACATGAGCATTTGCTCTGGCATTATGCGAGTCTTCTTACTCTAATCAACATTGAGAGATGAGCAGGCTGACGTATTCACCAATTTGCCATAATCTCCACTAGTGATGACAAATCGGCGCGCGCTCTCCTCGTTTCACACGCTCTCTCGCTCTGTCTGAGCGGTGAGAGAGCGTGTGAAACGAAGAGAGCGCGCGCCGATTTGGCATCACTAATCTCCACTCACCCATTCCAGTCCACGAAGGGATCTTCGAAAGAGTAGAGGGCCCGTGGAAGGGAGATTGCCCGCAGCAGGAGCCTCGGACAGAGGAGCTACGAGCAATCGTAGAGACGGGCTCCTGAAACATAAATTGAGCATGACGGATAATAAATTTGGCCTTCAGCTCAACGAGTGAAATAGCTGCCCCAAACACTAGGCTGTCCACGAAAAAAATCGAGATTGTCGAAAGTTTCGCTGTTGATTCCATGTTGTGATTCTCATCGCGCGCACTCACTTACCGAGACAGCCTGCCGATCGACTGCGAGGAGAGGTCGATGAGAGGATGGATGACCTCCCTCCTCTATCGATCGATCGATCGAGTGGCCAATCGATACAGTACTCCTCCCTCATCTATCGATCGAGCGGAGGGCAGTCTGCGTCGTCTTGAGGTGCGGCCTTCTGGAGGAAACGAGTGAAGAGATCAGCGAGACGCGACGGCAGCCGATCATCTCGGAATGAGCGGGTGAGAGGAAGCACGGTTCCTCGATCTGAAATAAGCAGTCAGCAATCAATAGCACGAGACCGAGTGTGAGCACCCCACTTCCATTGTCAACGGATCAGCACAACGCTGATTGGGAATAAAGGCAGAATAATCACTGATGAAACGCAAAACAACGGGATCACGAGGGTTAGAACTACAGTACCTCAAATAATGGCCAGACTCCCACCCAACAGTCAAACACCGATTCTACCGCCCCTGTTCATACCTCGGGAATAGGGAGTGACGTCATCGTCGAGGAGTCCTTCTTGAAGCGATTGCCCCCAGCCAAACAGACTCTCGAGACGAAACCACAGGAGCTTCTCGAATCACATCTGCTGATGAGCCTTCGCGAGATCCTTCCGCGCACCTGAAAAAACTTTTGAATATTGACACTGGATGCTGTAGCCATTGCGGTTTTTGTGCTGACGTCCAGATCAAAACTATTTTTGCCCTCATTTGTAGTGTTTCAGTGCACCTTGACTGGTCTATACTGTTCGCCTATCCAATCTAACTCGCCTCCTAGACGATCTGGACTTCATCACAAGAACCGATAATCTTACTGTAGCATGGTAGCATGATCAATAATGTATCCCACAACTCACGGTGTTCATTCTCCCTTGCTCCTCATTGTACTCATCCAGATAGGGGCCGGGGTCAGTCTCATCGTGATGTGGTTCGTGTCCAACTTCAACTGCACGACGATCTTCGATGCCACGGGGTCATTCAATCGTGCTGCTTCCCTGCAGACAGGAATCGATCAATTCTGCATCCCTGGGAATCAATAGATACCGTACCCTCGATTGATGCCGTTCTTACCTGCATATCTCTCCTGTCCTATCCCACGAGACTTGCGCCGCGAGTGCAGATAAGACGATCCCTCGCGAGTCAAGGAGGGGGCGGAGTCGATGAGACGCGACGGGACTCCTGCCTCGGTGGCTGCTTGCCCGAAGTAGTCGGTAGAGAGAAAAGTCGACCATCGGGAGGTGGCTGAAGGGGAACAATACGTAAGATCAGGGAGCACTATTCGTATGACTCTCTCCCTTTTGCGTGCTCTCTCGTTTTCTCTAACACACGAGAGAGCGTGCAAACTGGAGAGTCAGGCCATGGTGGTCATAATAGGACTTGGAAAAATGAGCACTCTTCAGATATTCGGTAGAACCAACCTCTTCGATTCCCAGATAGTCCAGATGATACTTGGACTCCGCTTCGATTTCATACAGTATCTTGTTCACTCGAGCCCTCAGTCGATCTTCCATGGGAAGGAAAGATAAGATGTGAACGAAGAGTTCCTTAGGATACCTTTTAGATGTGCGCGAGCGAGTGATTGAGGGATGAGTGGTAAGGGAGTACCTTCTCAGCCGTCATTGATCCTCTTCTTTCTTCTCTTCTCCATTCCCTCAATCGATCGATGGTCGGGAGAGACCTCATCGATCGATTAATCGATGGCGGGGAGAGGGCGTGGCCAGCGAGTTGAACAGATCCTGGAATGGTAGATCGATAAGTGATGTCATCACTAGTCGATAGATAAGTCATCACTATCGTACAAACAACCCTCAAGGGAGATTCTCTTCTTCCCTCCCTCTCATACTGACCTGAGACTGTCGATCGACGCGCCTGCAATCGATCGATTGGATGACGTCATCATTTCAACCTCGTCTAATCGTCTGACTCTCGTTGTTTTACCCACTCTCTCACCGGTTAGAGAAAGCGAGAGAGCATGGAAAAGGAAGAGAGTGAGACTACTATTCCATTCCCGTCCTCCTACCGTGCTGCAGGCAGTCTCCATGACTCCTCCGGCGTCCTCGGCGGTCCCTCTCTCAACGATGACGTCATCCATCGATCGTCCTCTTGCCCTTCTCCCGTCTCCTCGTCCGCCTCGACCGACCGCTCGCCTCTCACCTGCAATGGCGAAACCGAAACCCCGCCTTCAAACTAATTTGCATATATCGATTAGCAAATTTTGAACTTTTAAGAATTTTGAAAGGTCGTCACTGGAATCTCTCCCTCCTCCCTTCCCTCTCGTCAGGATCTTCGCAGACTAGAGTGAACCGCATCTCTCTCTCATAGGGTGGTGGGATGAGTCAAGTTATTTGAGTACCAGACCCAATCAGCTTCGACATTAACCGAAACTCGCAATCAAACTTAATCGATTTTAGCGGGGAGAGGCACATCCTCCATTAATTCGGCCTTCTGCTAGGCTGATTGGTGAAAGTATAACACGTCTAAAACGAGGGCAAATCACGTGTGTGACCCCCGCCTTTCAGAGCGTTCGAAACCGCGGCTTGGCAACGTCGCTCCTAATCTGGTACTCTTTTTTCACGACCTAAGCTGGGAAGTACAACCTCGAGCGACTCACACAGCTACGGCGTTCCTCCCTCGAACAAAGTTGTAGGGGAAACACAATCGTAGCTGTGCTAATCCTTTAGGACGCTAGTCCAGCAAGGACCCTCCTACGACTGGAGGGGGTCAAGTACTCGGCCTGAGCTCGCAACTTTAAGTTCTATTGCGCGGCGTTTATTACGGCGGTTTCCAGTTCTCCCGGCCTTTGTCGAGAGTACTTATCGAAAGGCAAAACCGCTTCCCAGCTTCGGCGCACACGTGCTAGCCACGTGCTAACTGACCTAAGAGACCGAAGTCTCTCTAACCGTAAATGATCACCTAGGGACCACACTAGACAGGGGCAAACGGGGTAGTCCTAACCCGAACAAAAAATATCCAATATTTAAATACCATTTAAAAAATAAATAAAACGCCCCATCAGTCGATAAAAATGTAAACTCATCTGCTTAGAAGGCGGGGGCGGGTCCTTGGCAGCTTGATTGGGCGAGTCCCTCGCGTGCGAAATGGCGCCCTGAATCTAAGAAATATGTAGAATACAAACTGGAAATATATGAGAACACGCACGAAAGAGGAAAGAGTAACGGTAAGCGATATCGCGATTGGTAAGGTAACAGAGAAACAGCAACAACAGATACGCACGCTACCACTACAAAGCGAACAGGGACCTTAAGCCGTCTCCGGATCGAACAAATTAAGTATAAACCAGAAAAAGTAGCAAGTTTTTGCGCGATATTTGACGAAAATCGAAGCGGAAATGGTCACACGCACGGGCCAGGAGAGGGAGCATGACAAATCGATGGAGGAGGGAAGAGGCCATGGAGAGCGGGGGGTAGATCAGCGACGGAGGAGGATGCTCCAGTGGACTTTAGACAATCGATAGTTGTTCATGAACCCCTATCAAAGTCGCGAGCGAGCCGGAAACTCATCTGCAAAAGAGAATCTCAAGGGTAAAATGCAGAAAAAATACGGTATTTTACACCAAAATTTCTCATTTTTTTGGGAAAAAAGTTAGCCGGTTAGTAGCTGTTTTCTTGCTTATCTACGATGAATTTCCTGTTTTTTTCCGTTTCCAGCTTGGTCCTAGCCCTGGTCGTTGCCAACTTGTTGTGCTGGTTTTCCTTGATCACCATTTTTTTTCTCGCTCATTTTCAACTAGCGTCTTCTTTCCAGATTTTTCTTCTTTTTTCGACCTCGTTCGACCATTTCCTTTCATGTTTTTTGTTCAATTATTGCTAAAAAAAACAGGTTACGGGCCTCTTTGTGAAAAAACCAATCATTTTTATCACCTCATCTTATTATTTGAAGGACATCGCTGAGCAGTACGCCTAGTTCAAGACCATCGATTACATCGCGTCGCAGTGCAGAATAATCAGGTACTAGCCTTAACGTTAAACTAGCCCCATTGCGTCTCCACCTTTGGCAAGGGGTTCCCTTGCTATCGATGTATATCTCGCAATCACATGTGACGTCACTTGTTTGCGCGCTTCTCTTCCCCCTAGCGACAGATTTCGATATCTGAACATACACGATCACACTGCGCTTTATATGTAGGTATATGCATATGTCTTATATATAAAGCGTAATATAATCAAGTAAAGCACGTGTCTATCAAGTATATGTTTCATTCCCCTCCTCGATGACGTCATCTAAGTTGATCCGTGATCTCTCTCCAGATGCTTCTCGACGACGACGCCGCTGTCCGACTCGATCAGAGACGGACACAGACAGGGAACGAGAATTGCCGATGCAAACAAGGTAAGCATATGTATCGGGTGTGAAACCAGGATGTGCGAGGTCTCTCAATCAATCTCGCGTGCAAATAAGTTTCTATTTTTTTGGTTGAGGAGAATGCCCCCCCCCCCGTTTCATTTGTTTTCCCGTTTTACTCTGCTCTCTACTTCCAACTTTTGAATTTAATTCCATTCCGTTTCATTCATGTCCTCGTTTTGCATGGATGGATTGAGTAATTACTTGGTTAAAGGGAGTAATTAACTAATTGGGATGAAAACTGATGCAGGTTTTATGCTGCTTCCAACTATTATATTTTATTGTATCGTAATACTCCTACCGTAATACTACCATAATATTTATCTCAGGAAGTGATGGAGGGAACAACGGGCTCTCGCAATCTCGCCGTCTCACTCGGCAATCTGGCAGACAGACTGCCCACCGCAGCCACGCTGGTAGGTCAAGAGGAGACGGTAGTAAGAGGAGTACTCATAGGTCAAATACTTTGTGATTTTGCACATATGATATCGGCAAAAGTTAGAAAACCACGTCGGCAATAATTTATGATGGATTTTTTTCTCTAGCCAAAAAGCACATCGGCAAACGGGACTTTGCTTGTCGGCAAAAATGGTCGGACGAAACCTATTTGACTTATGGGGGTACTGTAAGCCTTCAGAAGAAGGGAAGTGTTGATTAATCTCGTTAATTTCAGAAGCAGTTGTTCGACGGTACACCGTATGCCGAGTTGCCGACAGTCTACATCAATGCGACTAAGAACAACACGCTCATGTCGGTCATCGACCACAAGGTTAGCATTGTTTTTTTTGTTGTAAATTTTAAATTTAAAAAAAAATATGTGTTGTAGTTGTTCTGTGCTTCATTTTCATGTTTGTCCTGCACTGCTTAGCGGAATTGGAGTATCGGGAAGTCTAGGCTTGTGTAGTGGGGGTGAAACCATAGATCTTACGGAATATTTAAATTGTTTGCTGCTCGATGAAAGTAAAAAGAATAAATAATTTTTGTAATGATTTACTGATCTTTTCCTCTTCAGCAGATTTTTTTATAATCGAGGGCTAGTCATGTCATAATTGAATTTCGCATAGGCCTGGAACATACTGGTTTCAGCGCTGCTTCAAACAGTTTAGGTTCAGAGTTTGTTAATGAGATAAATATTATAATATTAATCAATCCTGAATACACAGAACAACGTGCTCACGTACACTTCCTGCCGTCTGGAGGGATTCAAGAACGCGCGCAAGAAGACGACCATCGCAGGACAGACCACGAGCACGGTAGATTGTTGATTGAATATTGATTATCGATCAATCGGCGGGAGTATTGTAATAATGGGCGGGATGGTGAATTGCATACTACATCGTTCTGGGACAGTTGAGGAACATGTAAAAATGTCGTTTCCCTATTGCCTGCGCTTCCTACTTTGTTGCGGTTTCAGTATTGCTATAGCTAGTCTGGGCGATGTTCTCCGGCAACCACGATCACCTTGTCCGTCTGTTTCTGTTTCAATTTTAGATAGTATAGAGAAACGAAGGGATCATTATTGCTTGGAAATGTTGATTTGCGGAATATCATCGCCGAAATCGATACCTGGTTCTTTCTAGTTGCATCTGTATTACATTTGATTTTGGCATTGGTGTTCTCAAAGTCAAGTAGATGGGGTGCTAGGTCGATGAGAACTATTCCGTCATGCCTTTGAAATATCAAAGACGGCATTACGTCATAGTGCTCATCCGACCTAATGCCGTAGATGATGGTTTATGAGAAGGAATGGATATGTAAATGGTTCAGTTGATTTGCGGTGAAGGGACTTGCAGTGGCAGGCATCAATGTCGTCTCCATCACTGATCACACGCCTCTCCCCGAGCTCGGACCCCGACCCAGGAAGATTAGGAGAATCTGAGGGCACTGTGGTAGTCTCGGGTCTGGTACCTGGCACCGACTGTGGAACTCTTGGCTCGGGTGCCTGGTACCGACTAGAATGTGTAGTTGTCTGCATTGTTGTTTGTTGTTTTTCCGTTGTAATATCTCAAAGAATTGATTAATAAACCAAGATTGAATGTCTATGGTACATCTCCACGGCTTCTTTTTCCATGGCTCTTCCAATACCGCGGTATGATTCCGAATGAAGCTTTCTCGACTTAGATTGGTTTTTCCGGAGATCAGGTGCTAATCTAGTCCGTGATCGACATGACACTCTCGTTCAATACAGAGAGTAACCTGAGAATCGCAGGCGAGCATCGAAGCTGCAGAACTTTGAAGGAGTTGATGGATGTTACGTCGCTCCTGGCGATTCGACCCCCAACACAACGAATCGCCAGGAGCGACGTAACTTCCATCAACTCCATCAAAGGAGAATCCCATACCTTAAAATGAGTCACTATGCTCATAGCAACGAAATACAAAGGAAAAAGAATGCAGCCAAAAAGTTGCGGCCACGGTAGGGATCGAACCTACAATCTTCTGCTCATAATTCTCGCCTCGCTAGTCTACTAATCTTTTATTATGCAGTTCCTTAGAGTTGAACCTCATGGCCGCGGGGCGCAATGGATAACGCGTCTGCCTACGGAGCAGAAGATTGTAGTTTCGATCTCTACCGTGGTCGCAACTTTTTGCTAATTTGTTCGTGTTTCGTGTTGCATAGGAGTTATCGCAATATCTATTTTCCCTAATTAGATTATTCCTAAACACAAATACTCCCTAGGTTTTCTCACAGTCCTCTCCCCTCAACTGTTAATTTGTTCTCTGCCTCGCGCGCGCTCTTTCTTTCTCTAGCACTCTCTCCCTCTCGCGCGCTCTCTCGCTCCCCTCTTCCCTCGCGCCTCTCAATTCATTCATTCCTCTCACGGCGTTTTACAGGGGGTGGGCGAGAGATGAGAGAGCACAGAGAAAGAGAGATAATCTCTCGCGAATTTACATGCTCTCTCGCGATCGGTATCGAAGCGAATGTTTTTTCTGGAAATTTGCCATAGAATCCCGTGCCTCTAGTTCGTTCACCGGCTAGTTGCCTGGCCTCTCCTCTATCTATTTATTATTTGTCACAAAAGATCAACACACACAAATCTGCCTTCGGGGTTGTGTCCATCCATTTCACAGTACTCATTTCGCAATCCTCACTTGTTTTCGCGCGCATATTTCTCTCTCTTTATCTTCACAATCTAGTCTAACGCGGAAACGTGACTCTATAAATATAGTTGTAAAGTTTTCATTTATCTTATTTTTGCCATTATCGACACATTCGCTTTATTCGGCTGAAATAGTCCAGCACACTTCCAGATCAAATTTCGTAGAGTTTTGCTACATTTTCTACTATTCCTGTAGCAAAGCGCGAGTTGTATCTTAAAAGTTTCGGGCTACGTTTAATGCTACTTAGTATGATATTTGTCATGCTACGTTATCTTGCTTTCATTTATTTTCGTTATTTCAAAACTTGAGTCCTCTTTCCATCTCCTCCCCGCTCTCTCTCTCACTCCCTCTCTTTCGATTCGCAATGGTTTCTCAGTGCGGTCATACGTACAAAACAGCGCTATGCATTTATCAATAAAAATTTATGTTTTGTGTATGCTTGATTATAATGTATTTCGTGATTCTTGCGAGAGTAACTGACCACTTCTTATGATTAGTGTACATTTTTTTGTAACAATCCAAGTTATCCATCGAGTATTGTTTAACTAAAATTGTGATCTTCAGAGCTTTTCAGAATGCCATCGAAGGTAGTCGTGTCGTCTGAATCCAAGATTCTCTCCATTTTACTGACGAATAGTCGATGGAGAGTTAACAGTTATATTTTCATTGTTTTCTTGATCTCGTCTGCTAAATTTATCTCATTTTCTAACGTTAAATTTGAGCATATTGAGGCACCGTACTTGGTGAGTTATCCGTTTCCTTTCATTGTTATCCTGATCTTATCTACAGTCGGAACAGGAAAGGTAGCAATTAATGTGAAGAGAAGAATTTCCGGAAAACGAACAAAACAGTATAATTGTTTAATTTCAGTTCGATAAAGTTCTCTGAAGAGGAGTCGGCGATTTTCGTGGATCCGGTATGTTATTTACCACTTGATGGTTAGCATATTAGATGAAGGGGCAGAAATTAACTTTTCATTCCTCTACAGTTAAATAATACGTTTCAAGTTGAGTGTTTATTTCAGCCTGCCGATTGCTACGTCTTGCCTATCGATCTGTCGTTGAAGGACAGTGAGGGAAAGGAGGCGAGTTGCTATATTAGTGATTTGGTTATTTTAACGTTATGTTCGCACAGACCCTAGTGTTCCTCATATTCAACCCACTTCGAAGATATACAAGATGATTAAATTCTAGTTTGTTTATTCAGTTGAGTGCCGTGTCATTCCCTACTGGTTGCACTTCCGGTCAGCAGAGAATCAGAACTGACGGATTCTTCTCCCTCGTATTCGATGCCGATGAGCCGAGCGCTCTCATTCCTGACTTGGTATATAATGTAAACTAAATATTTTATTTATGACTTAAACATCAGGTAGCCAATATTTTCTCAACTGATCTTCCGGGGAAGTTCGATAAGTTCAACTTGTCTGTGAACGTTAACCTTGTGAAGTGAGATCCCATTGTCCCTTTTTATGTTACTATTTCCTGGCCATGTCATTGTTATCAATTCAGCGCAATTCCTGAATCATTCGAATTGAAATCGTCTCTTGTTAACATCTATTCTGGTTCCTTGAAAGTCGGCGATTCTACCATCCCCGTCACTAAGGAGGTATGCTGCTGCTTCATCTATTCTGTCACTTTTATTTGATATCCTTTCATATTGACTTTATAATTTTTTCGATGCTCGCAGTCTCTTCTCCCTTCTTCAATTTTCTCTTCTATGGAATATTCGGAGAGCGAAAGAATGACTTCCTCGAGATCGAAGAGGTAAATTTATTTGGAATTTCTTGACATATTTTGACAGGCCAATTTTAGAAATATTGACCAGTAGAGAAAGAATTTGAACGGTTCCATCGATTCATATCGGGTCTAGATTATGCAATATTTTTGCAGGTCGATACAGATAATTTTCGTTGGTTTCTCAATTCGATTCAGACCAAGAAGTGGTTCTGCATGTCAGGCACGTTTCAAACTATTCAAAGAACTCGTTTTAAAATGTTGAAAAGAAGTTTGTATACCTGTTTATTAAATGAAAATTGCAAGAGTGATCTTATTTCAATGAACGAATTATTTCCTTTTCTGAGCATTCATTGTTCATTCTTTATTTTTAATTTTTGAAAAATATTATAAAATTACATTACTGGACCGAACTCTCTTCCTTTCTGACAGTTGAAATTCCAATCTATTATTTTCAGCGAATCAGGCACTTGTCGCTCTCACTTACGCCGATCGATTCGGGATGGTCAATCTGCACAAGCACGTATCTGCTTATCTCAAGTTTTACTCCCTGGCTAAGGAAGATATCAAGGATGCATTGCTTCTATGCTCTCCTTTCACCAACGAGGAACTCATTGTATGTTTTAAAACATACGTTTTGAAATAATTCCATTCCAAGAGTGAGTCTTGCAGTTTTGTAAAGGAATGGGAATTAAGCGAGTGATTAAATATACTTTGTATAAATGAAAAAGTTGTTCAAATTTTTTTATGGTTGGGAATTGCAGGGTCATATTGTAGGAGCAACTACAGTTGTTCTCAAGAACGAATGCTAGTAGCAGGTTCGATGTTAACGAGCGGCTTCTTCCAAAATACGGTATAATGGTGGCAAACTTTCTGATCAGAATTTCGAGCAGCGAAACAGCCTTGACGAGACAATGTTGAAATCGATCGTACAGATTGCTTTCAGATGTGGGTGCTCGGTCAGTGTGTGATTCCGCAAGAACGATTCGACCTGGTGATCGAAAGTGTCCCGTTCGCCAATACGAGCTCCATTCTTGCGGCACTCAAGGTTGATTTACGTTTTGGCCGTTTCTACTAGGGCTGGCAATGGAAAATCGCGAATTCTCAACGGGTACAGGAAGGTATGCGAATTAACAAGCACCATTGCGAATTCGTAACTATTTCTTTCTTGATCTGAATTTGCTAAATCTGCCCCTCGCTCCTCCTCCGCTCCATCGAGCACGGTTTGGGTCATAGATGTGCAGGGAATCCCTGCCAAGGATCATGGTTGGGGGGTACCCCCCTTCGACGTATAGGGGTCATGGTGAAATCGATAAAAGGTCATTGGTAGGTCAAGACTAAGTACCATAACCAATCGATAGTACAGTACACCCTGATACCGTGCACCACTACCCTAAGTACCATAACCAATCGATAGTACAGTACACCCTGATACCGTGCACCACTACCGTAACCCAAATTATCACAAACTAACCTTATTTTTTTAGAAATCCTGGCACTGTGCCCAATCGATTGTATAGTACCCAAGACACAACCGTAACCCAGTTCCATGGGTCAGATTCAGCTCCTTGGGTTAAACAATTATCTAAAATTTTCAAACATTTTTCTAAAAATCCTAAATCGATTATTTAATGATTCTACAGTAACGAGAGATGCAGTAGGATAATTAAAAAAAATTTTACTATCGATTGTGAATTTTAGAAAAATGTTTGAGCCATGGAATTGGATTAAACCCATGGAAATGGGTTACTGTAATGTCTAGAGTGCTGTACAATCGATTTTGCACGGTACCATGACTTTATACAAGTAAAGTTTGCTATAATCGAGGTGGTATACGGTATCTGGAGGTACTGTACTATCGATTGGTTATGGTACTTAGTCTTGATGACCTTTTTATCGATTTTCATGTCGAATGGGGGTACCCAACATGTGGGTTAGCCCCCCCCCCCCCCCCCCCGATCATGGCGTGCACACCTATGGTTTGGTTAGAGAGCGCGAGGGGGGAGAGCGATTTGGAAACATTGCGAATTCGAAACCAGGATGCAACATCCCTCGCTCTCATCTCCATTAGTTGCGAAAAAGTCGCCAACTTCGGATTGCCATTCCACTGAACTTACCTATGTCTGAGTGGCCTCATTATTGCAGAGAGAGGGTCTTCTTCCGTTGAAATTTTCTGCCGATTTCGTCTTCTGAAAACCGTCCAAGTGATCGCCTGAAGAAGATAAATCTCGATATTATTCATCGTTCAGTATCCATTTTCCCGATCGGGATATATTCCTGTTGTTGTTCAATTTTTACAAACTTCTCGTTTTTTGGGTTTGTGGTTCTGGAAATGATTTCACTATCCACAAAATCGATGAGGAGTATGTGTAATCGAGTCTTTTAGTAGCAAACCTTTATTTTTAACATTCCTAATCATTGATTAGATACAATTACCTATTTTCTGTTGTTATCCTAATACCTTGTTATCGTTGAGAAGATTACCCCTTTTCTATTACTTTCCAAATGCCTTGTATAAATGTGTTCGTTTCCGATAAAGAAGTTCTTTGGATTTTCATTTGTATTTGATGACGCTGAACATGCAGTTGACTTAATCTGATGTAAATATCTTCGATATTTGGATTTTTCACGTTTTCCTCGCGAAGGAACGTCTATGTCCGGCACCTCGTTGTTGCACAAGCGATTATGACAATCTGCTTTACTTTTTTTACTTGTAATCAGCAATTCTAGAAACTAATCATTGATTTTTTTCGTTTATTCAGGATGGCATCGAAAGTAGTCATGTGTTCTGAATCGAAGCTTCTCTCCATTTCACTGACGAATGATCGCTGGTGAGCCATTAATTATTCTTTCGAGTGTTTTCCTTATTTCACCTTCCCATCTGTTTCATTCAGTACGATACTCAGAGGATGAGTCAGCGATCTTCGTGGATCCGGCACGTTTTAAATATTTTATTTTTCTGGATAGTGATACATTTTTGAGCCTAGTTTGAATCCATGAATAATATTGGAATATATTATCAATAACGTTTTGGAGAGCATGTTCTGGGTTGTAATTCTGTAGTTTTCAGCCTGCTGATTTCTATGTCTCGACGATCGAACTGTCGTTGAAGAACAGGGAAGGAAAGGAGGCGAGTCACTGAAATATTGACGAAATTGTTTAGTTAAAAGACTTAATTCGTTGAAAATGACATATTCAATAGTCTTTAAAATTTTTTTATTATAGATGAGTGTCGTGTCAATCCCTGCGGGTTGCACTTCCGGTCAGCAGAGAATCAGAACTGACGGATTCTTCTCCCTCGTATTCGATGCTGATGAGCCGTTCGATCTCATTCCTGACTGGGTTCAATTTTATTACTTTAATTATTTTAAAAAATAGTTTTTTTCTGGTTGGAGAATGATGTTTTTTTACGATTCTCAAGTTTTTTCCGACTGATTGTTCCAATGTTAGCGAGAGGTTGGAGAAATTCGAATTGTCAGTGAACGTCAACCTTGTGAAGTAAGTGCACTTCGCTTTCTTTAATATTGCTTCCGGAACTACATTAATCGAATAATTTGAATTTTGATCTATCATGTACATTCATTTAGCGCGATTCCTGACTCATTCGAATCGAAATCATCTCTTGCTAACATCTATTCTGGTTCCCTGAATGTCGGGGATTCTGTCGTTTCCGTCAGTAAAGAGGTAGGGTAACTTATTTTTTATGCGCTCCTCATTACTTGTCGCGTTGATTATTTAGAAGTTGTGAATTTCCTGTGATATAAATTACGAATTCCTCGTTAAATTCAGTGTACTATATCAGATGCTCGCTGTCACTTCGCCCTTCTTCAGTAATATCTTCTATGGTAACTTCTCAGAGCGACAGAATGACAACTTCGGGATCAACGAGGTAAATTTATTGAATCACACTTTAAAGCAATAATTTCTCCAGGTCGATGCAGATGATTTCAATTGGTTTCTCAATTCGGTTCAGACAAAGAAGTGGCGTTTCAAGTCAGGTATATTGTAAAATTTTTTGACAACAATTTTTAAAAGTATTTGGTTTTCATATGCTTTTTTCAGTGAATCAGGCGATAGTCGCACTCACTTACGCCGATCGTTTCGAGATGCTCAATCTGCGCAAGTACATCTCTCCCTATCTGATGTAGCACTCTCTGGCCAAGGAAGATATCAAGGATACCCTTGTGATCTGCTCTCGATTTCACAACGAGGAACTGATTGTGAGAGTTTTGGAAGCTCATTTTGATGCATTTCACATTCACAAAATATTATTTTAATTAATAGCTGAACATGAAAAAACGATTACTGTATTTTTTTTTTCATTTCGAACTACTTTCAGATGTGGGTGCTTAGTCAGCGTGAGGATGACAAAGAGAGATTCGACCTGGTGATCGATTGTGCTTCGTCCTGCAATATGAACTCCATCGTATCGGCACTCAAGGTTGGTTCTCTTTTTGGTTTAGGGCGCTACGTTAGACGAGAAGTATGACAACCTGCCACCTTTGATATAGCAGAGGCAGCATGAAGTCACAGTTCTCACACGAACTACTGCAGAACTTAGTAGCTGAAAACATAACTAAAATGCACATGAAATTGCTTCTGGATAGTAATACTATTTGATAAAAAATATACCATGATCAATATATCCACAGGTTCTGAGAGAGTCTTTCATTTCTCTTTCGTCTAATGCAGCTCATGTGACTAAATGTCTCGTCAAGGAAAAAAGGTATGCTGATGTTTTACATTATCTTAGCATAGTAGAATGAAGTGGGCTAGTAAATTAGTTCGCACATCTCTTCAGACCGCTCCTATCCATCTTCGTTGCTATGATGCGAATAACGTTCTGGAGATCGAGAAACATTTCACACTTGCGTTGGACGAGGATGGAGAATTCTTTCGTGCTGACCTGATGAATGCGATCCCTTACCGATACCAAACAATCTTCATTGATGGTTTGTCCTTATTATTTTCAAATGGGACTGTAAACAAAACGCTTAGGAATAACAAATAGAATGTACAGATAAAGGACTTGCTAACTTATTTCATTTAAAAAATTTCAGGTGAGAAGACAAATAGCGCTTATATCAATGTTGCTGGATCTCCGAGAACCGTCGAAGTTATCGCGCGCAGAAATTAAGTTATGAAACATTCTTTCATATTCAATTGTGAGATTAAAGCCTGGTACTGCAAATTCAATTTTCCGATTTCCTTTTTCTATTCTATATTCGACAAGTTTCTTTGTTTGAATCTTGTGGTTATTATTGTTTTTCGATTGATGCATATTAATTTGTGTTATTTTGTGCAATCTGCGTATACTCTCTATTATGTCTGTCTTGTGAATTGTTTATTAGTTATCTCCTGGAATAAACAATTTTTATAGTAAGAAATGGCAGAAATGTGGAGGTACTTGCTGCCTTATCATATTGCAACGTATGATCGGACAACGGAAGGATATTGACTTACTTTTTGTTTCTTAAATTCTAAAAAAATCTAGCGAGATTAACCAATTCAGATATGGACAATCCTATCGAGTTATGGCAGAATTTCGAGAAATTGATCAATTCGATGTCGGAGCGGGCGGGAATAGTTGAAGGACTCTTCGGACAAAATCTCGATCTGTAAGTACTATTTTTCATTAAACATTAGTCGGTTTGCGTGCTTTCCAAGTAGGTTTCGCAAACACTCGTTACGAAACTGGAAATACCTTTACTAGTTTTCGCTCATCCTTGCAATATGTTCAAGATATTTTTTATATAAACAGGTTTTATTCAGAATGACATCGAAAGTAGTTGTGTCTTCTGACTCAAAACTACTCTCCATTTCACTGATGAATGATCGCTGGTGAGCTATCAGTTCTTCTTTCAACATTTTATCGATCTATTCTTCGGTCTGAACAAGACAGGTTGCAAAAATAATACGTACAATAGCGTGTTGTGAGTGTTTAGGAATCATTCAACGAGAAATCGATAGTCAGATCGATACTCAAGAAATCACGAACGAAAGAACAGACAATTTTCAGTTCGATGAAGTACTCTGAGGATGAGTCGACGATTTTCGTGGATCCGGTATACTATTCCCACATTATTTATTGTTTTTCACATTAATCTTTTACATTGCATACTCTATATTGACCCATTCCTAGAGTTCTCTTATTGGAAATGAAACGTTATTGCAAATGATCGCCTCTCCTTCTCATTTCCAATAGCGTTCGATAATGTGGCGGTCATCAATTGGAAATTTGGCTCTTATTGCAATTTCCGAAACATTTTGGAAATGACCAGACCGATCGAGTGGAGATATTGGAAATGAAATGAGAGGGAGAACCCTTTGTTCTCGTTATTGGAATTCCGGAATCATTTACAACAAGAGAACTCCATCCACTCCCGTTTGATAATGAGCCTTTCTCAGCCTGATGATTGCTACGTCTCAACTATCGATCTGTCTTTGAAGAACAATGAAGGAAAGGAGGCGAGATGCTATAATATTCACGAATTTTTAATTTTATTAAATAATTATTTTAAAAATCATACCTTATGTTACCAGAGACCCTAGTGTTCCTCATTTCTCCATTTGATTATAAAGAAGATGGTTGCATAATCCTTTGTTAATTAATCAGATGAGCGCCGTATCGATCCCTGCTGGTTGTACTTCCGGTCAACAGAGAATCCGAACGGATTCTTCTCCCTCGTATTCGCTGCGGATGAGCCTCTTACTCTCATTCCTGACTCGGTACACTTTATTTAAATACTAGTACTTAGTTTGATATTACAAACATCGATAGTTCGCGTTTGAGAATGAAATTTCTTGCATATGTTCAACATTTTCCCCTCGGATGTTTTCAATCCCGAGAAGTTGGAGAAATTCGAATTGTCCGTGAAGGTCAACCTTGTGAAGTGAGAACTTTCTCTACTAATATCTCATCAGATTGTCTCATGGTTATTGATGCAGCGTGATTCCTGACTCATTCGAATCAAAATCGTCGCTTGCGCAAATCTATTCTGGTTTCCTGAAGATCGGAGATTATACCGTTCCCGTCAGTAAGGAGGTGCGTCTCCTAATTATTAGAACTATAATTTTCGTTTCTTACTGGTGGGCTATTTCCTATGAAGAATGGAACCATAAACTAATCTGATCCAAAATTGTGAGACTTCTCATAACTTCGGTATTCTTCTTCATCAGATGCTCTCTGCCACTTCTCCCTTCTTCAACATTCTCTTCTATGATAATTTCGGAGAGCGACAGAATGACATCTTCGAGATCAAAGAGGTTAGATCAATGATAGAGAGAGGAAGATATACATAGAGATTGTATGTTCACTTGTTGACAAATTAATATTTGTTATGACACTAGGTCAGATGAGAACTATGACGTCATGCCGCCTTGATATATTACTTATCAAATACGGGGGTGGGACAAAACGGCAACATAACACCATTCGCTGGGAAATTGATCTAGCAACATGGGAGTTGTTTCACTGCAACCAGTATGCACTCTCTTTCACTTGTGTGTATAAATCTTGTTACCAAGCGAGCTTGTGTTTCACACTCCACCTATGTATAAGGGGTACTTCTTCGGTTTCTGGCCACCCCCCTCTCTCTCTTTTCCCATCCCTGCCCATCATTGAATGCCCATCATAGAGCGGCCGAAAATTAGGGTGGAATACCTAGAAATGAGTGGGCTAGACGAGTAAGAGGGGAGTAGGTGACCAAAAACCGAAGATGAGCCGGGGTCATGGTCAAAATTGAGAATTTGAGTGGAAAATCATGGTTAGATAAACGCCTACCACCGTAACCAATCGATAACATGTTACTGGGTTACAGTAGTTACTGGGGTACTGGAATATCGATCGGCTCTGGTGTTTATATATAATGATATGCCTGTAAGCATGATTTTCTACTCAAATTTTCAATTTTGGGCCATGAACCACTATGCATAGATGGAGATTGAAACTGAAGATCACCTGGTAACAAGATTAATATATGAAAATGTAGGGGAGTGCAAAGTGGTTGCAGTGAAACAACTCCCAAGTTGCTAGACCAATTTCTCAGTGAATGGTGTTATGTGGCCGTTTTGGTCGTTGCCGTTTTGTTCGCCCTACCAAAGACGGCATGACGTCTGCATTCTCATCCAACCTAGTTCCTTTGTTATAGGTCGATACAGATGATTTCCTTTGGTTTCTCAATTGTATTCACACCAAGAAGTGGTTTTTTACGTCAGGTATATTTTACAATGCTTGAAAATATTTTACAATTATCTTTAAAAAGAACGAACTCTTCTATTTTTTAGTAGTTGACATTCCAATCTGTTCTTTGCAGTGAATCAGGCTCTTGCCGCTCTCACTTACGCTGATCGATTCGGGATGCTCAATCTCCACAAGCACATCTCTCCCTATCTCGTGTCATGCTCCCTGGAGGAGGAAGATATCAAAGACACCTTGCTTCTCTGCTCTAGATTTATATGTTTTAAAACATATGAGACATATTTATTTATATGTCTCATATGTTTTAAAGTTTTTTTTAATAAAAAATTTTTTGAATATGCGCGATATTTTTCTAATATATGCGCAGAGACGGAATATGTATGTACTGAATATTTTAGGGCTGGGTGCTCGGTCAGTGTGATCCTCACGACCGTTTCGATTTGGCGATCGAATGTGCTCCATTCGGCAACATGAGCTCCATCCTATCGACAATCAAGGTTTGTTTCCTTGTGGCTTTTTTTGGCTGAGATAACTTTTAAAGCGTATAAAATCAACTATTTGTTGTTTATTAACCTAATTAAATATAAATTATGACTTAAGGTCTTTGAATATGTTTGCAGGTTCTGAAAGAATCCTTTTATTCTCTTTCTTGCGATGCAGATGGTGTGACTGAATGTTTCGTGAATGAAAGAAAGGTATGTTTGTATTGTATTTCAATAGCTACATAGTTAATTTATAGTGTGAAGTATGGAAATGTATCAGGTTGATGCAAAAGATTCTTTACAAATTATATTTTTGCATTTTCGGGTTACCTCTTCCTTCTCTCTTGAACTATACTCATATGGGGTTTTCCATTTTATTTGTGGATGTGTACTCTCATTAGCGCACACTAGTTCATACCTGATCAATCAAGTGCACGTACATGATAAGCTGCCAAAATCATACAGTTGAAATTTCAGTGGGATTATTTGATGGATCGGTATAGTTTTCGCATTAATGATAACGCAACAACTACACAATTTTTGAAAAGTATAATGATTAGGCATCTTAGTGTGAGATGCGCGCCGGATCATTCATGCAATCGTTGGTCTAGCGAGGCATAAATTTCGGATTTTCGAGTTCATACAACTTGAAGGATTGGGTATTCGCGCTCAAAATTTCTGATGTTGTACCAAATGGACTCCAACTTTTTTTAATCAAAAGAACTTCTCATACTGAAGCTACCATAAAAAGGTGATAAAGATTCCTCGTTCCTCTCAAGAATCGCATTTCCCAATATACAAATTTCGAATATTTGACGACCAAAACGGTATATTTCGCATAACAAGTTTTCCGAGAGGTTTCGAAACTATGAATTCAATTGATCAAATGACGTAACAACCTTTGCTGATTAACTTCTCAAAAGAACGGAAGTGGGACTTTATTGGTTTTAGTTTTCAGATTGATTTTGCAGAGGACCCAAAAAAACGAAAATTTGCACATTTTTGGTTATCAATGTTTTTCTACCGAATGACGTTCGATCGATTCGATCGAAACCATTGATCGCAGTGGTCTAATACTACCTCAAATAATCCCAGCGTGGCCTTTCGTAGAAGTCAAGCATTCGCGACAAAAATTTAAAAATGCCTTGTAAAGAAACTTTTGCATCAACCTAATAAATGCTTTGAATGCACTACTATTGAATTAATTTATCGGGTTGATTATAATAGGTCGACTCGAACAAACTATTTATTTATCATCCTCAAAAATGATTTTACATGATGATTTGGCAAGAGAGTTATACATTTTTACAACTACCATTACTCGTTACCGCACTACTCAGACGGATTTCAGACGGAGCCAAAGGATGAGCTAATCGATTCACCATCAAACGATCATCAGGTGAATATTACTTCCACATTTTTTCAAGTTTTGTATATTTTTCCAGCAATTCAACACGGATTTAATTGGAGATGGAATAGCCTATAAGGACGAACCGTTGCAGGAGGAAGAGGTTTGATATTAAATTTGCCTTTTTAATGAAGTGTTGATAAACAACCTTTATGTTATGGGCAATTATTCTGATCTTGTTCTTTATCTTTTGAATTTGTGATTTAAAATATTTGCTCTTACAGGGTGATTTAATGACTGATAACTTGATCGAGAATGGAGGAATTGAGACGGAGATGGTCGATAATGGCGCAAATAAGGTTTGCGTTCTTTAGCATTGAATCGTCATGACCATTTTGTTCTATCACAGGACTCTTCGACGGTTGGCGTAGTGGAAAAAAGAAGAAGATCATCCAGAAAAGTTTCCCAAAATGTCAAGTACACTGAGTCTGGAGAGGAATCAGATGGAGAAATGGGACCAAGTGCCACGAAATGGAAATCTGAATCAGTGGTGAAGAAAGACAAGGTTGGCTTTAATCTTTCCTTAAGCTTTTTTCATAGATTCGTGAACATGAAGTAAATGTCCTGTGAAAAAATTATATACATAATAAAGTTTCAAATTGTTACTCAGAATAGAAGAACATTATTGAAAGAGAAATCCAAAACCCTCAAAGAGAAGCCAAGTCAACGTACACGATATACACAGAAGAACCTCTAACTGTGAAATTAGCAGAAAACGAAAATATTTTGATTTTTTTATTATTACATAATTAACAAATATTTTTTGTTAAAGATCTTTAATATCAGATACTTAGAAATATATTTGATCATTCACATTGTAGAAGAGAGCATAGAAGAGGAAGAGGGACAAGAAGAATAAGAAGAAGGAAGAGGAGGATGAGAATTCAGTGGACGGAGTAGATGAGGAGTATGACAGAGTCAAGGTGAGATCAGTGAAAATGGAAAATTATCCCTACATCATGAATTTAGGAGTTCCTGAAATTAGTATGAGTGACTAAAGAACAACAATTAATTTTAAAAATATATATATATTTTCAGAAGGTCAACTTGCCGCGACTGTCCCATAGCCCCAGGAAGGTCAGTCTTTCGGCTTGCATGCAACATTATGCGCATTTAGTCTCTCATGCCAAAATCGAAATTTTCAGCATTTTGATTCACAAGGTCAAATTTTGATAAAATTTGACCCGAATTCTCCTGGAAAAAGATGCAATTTAATTGAAAAAAAGTTAGTCGAAGAGACGCTGCTACACTCAAAGGGACAAGGGCTCGGGGCAGTTCAAAAAGGTATATTATTCGATATTGCACTTACCATTAGAGCTCGAACTATCACGAACTAGCATGCTATTGGACATGAAAATCACCTACTGTGAGAATAGAAAGCGTAGTCCGTGGTGTGGTGGGCGAGATTTAGTACATTTGTTTCTAAATATACGCGGAGCGCGGAGGAAAAATGTTCCACGTATACTTAGAAACGAATGTACTAAATCTCGCCCACCACACCACGGACTACGCTTTCTATTCTCACAGTACACTCTGTGCGTCTTTCTCTCTTCGTAATGATCGGTGAATTTACATGGTAAATAACATGTTACTTTGCAACCTTTCGAACTCTATGGGCTAGCGATTTATTTGCAGAATCTGACGGGAGGTGACAATGACTCTTCCTAAATGTGTTCCTGTTAATCTTCCTTTTCTTATCTATGTGTCTGTCTCACTTATCCAGCTACTGTTAATGTTATGTGCGCATATTGATGCTTTGTGTTCACTGTTCTGAGAAAGTTAAACACACAAATAAACAATTTTTAATGTATCTGCAAATTTCTGAATTCAAGAGGTTACAGCGACCTTATTATATTTCACACGGTGGGCGGGTTCTGACTCTAATATCTAGTAGAATATTTAGCAGTAAATATAATAAGTCGAGTTCAGATATGGACGAGGGTAACGAATTGTGGCGAAACTTCGAGAAATCGATTAATTCGATCTCGAACCAAGCTGGAATAGTCAATGGACTCTTCGGAAAGAATCTAGATCTGTACGTACTAATATTTTTCATTAAACGTATGCCACTATCTATATAATTTTGGTAATGTTTTGGAATACATGATGGACCTGTCAGGAAAAATGTTCACTGGATCACGAAAATGTAACAAATGTACTGTACGAATTGTTTAGAATGAGAAAGCTGACGTTGGAGCTTGGAAGTGCTCTGTATACGGATTTCGCTGGCACATGGGTAGAACGAACTGATGGAAAATCAATCGTCATTCAACAAGCAAGCGCTTTTGTGAGTTTCCAGGGTACGATACTGTAATGTTTCTCGTTTCGCAAATATTTTTCTACTGGTGACTTACTTTTGTATCATTATTATAATATTTCATATAAACAGTTAACCAGAATCGTTGAAATTCTTTCATTTCAGGAGGCGTGCAAGGAGCTTCAAAGATCTCTCGGTTTGATTATGGACATTCATCGATTCAAGCACACTCAGCACCTAGCAAGCATTCAGAGCCGAAAGGTGAAAGCCTTTTTTATATATTTTATGTCTAACTCATCTTCCCTTTTGCTTCTTTAATTAGGCCACTGGACGATACATATTGATATTAGATAATCGTATTCAATTAATTTGTCACGCATGATACTTTCTCAAAAAGCAAGCATTTTGAGGGCTGTACGACGATTATAAGTGGCGTGGAGAATACTCCCCTACCCTGAATCCTGAATGATGTCCTGAATCCTCCTCCTGAATGATTCCTGAATGATGTCAAAGAGCATTTAGTGGAAATCAAGGATGAGCCCATCGATTCTTTTTCTGAAATCAAGGAAGAAGAACCAATTGTTGATGTAAGTCGAATGCGGTCTTCGATGAGAGTTGGTAATATTGGACAATTGTTCTTGAAGTCCATGAAAAAACACTACTCTTCAGCTGTACTGCCCTTCTACTGGAATTTCTCGCCCTGTTGACAAATTATCCACAGAGAAGAAAATAAACAATTCTGGGAAAATCGGACATGAAGAATCTTCGGAGAATAAATCGATGTCAACGAAAGAGAAATCGTTTGAGTGCACGGAGTGTGGCAAGAAAGTTAAAACCAAGCAAATTCTCTCCGATCACATGCGCATTCATGGTGGTCAGTTGTTTTGTTGGATGTACATACTAATTGGAAACGACTGATTCTTTGTCTAGCAAGAAGCGAGAGAGAACTGACAGACCTATGATCACTTTTTGTTCCGTGCGGATATTATGTTAATTTTACAAATACTATTATCGTATTCAGGTGAGAAGCCCTACACGTGTCCATACTGTACCTATTCAGCAAACACACGGCCCACTCTATACTCCCACATTCGTTGTATCCACAAGATTCAGGTATATGCGTTGGTTTATCACGTTCTTACTATTTTAGAACTCTTCATTTTGGTGCACTTGTAACAGTTTCCCTTTTGCACTTGTTGTAGAGCTGAAATGACCTATTCTCAAATTATTAACTTTTTAAAAAATATAAACGCTGTAATTAAACAACCCTTGAAATGTTTGTACCGATCGTTCTCTACCACGTGAATTACTCATTTTCGCCTCACAAGAACGTTGATGAACAAAACATGAGAATAAAATAAGAATAATTCTGCACCGATTTTATGTGTTTTCCTCGCAGCCCTTCGCATGTATCACATGTAACATGCAGTTCGCTAGGCAAGTCAGCTTGAAGGCGCACTTAGCAGCCTATCCGGGACACCGTACTCCGCTGAAGAGACCATTCGAATCTCTTGTTGAAGAGGAGCCAATCGATGAACAACCTGTTCCTTCTAGAGATATCTAATTGTTTATCGATTACCAGGCTTACCATTCCATACTGTTGATCTAATTCGACATTTCGTTTGTTTCGAAAAGTTTGTCGAAGAATTTACTATTATTTTATCGTTTTTATAATTATCATTGTTTCTTTATTCAAGAACATAATAGCGTTGCTCTTATGTTGTGTTTCTACGTTTGTCTGTGTAAAATAAAAATTTCAAAACTACTTATAATTGCTCGTTCAGTTCTCTAAGTCGTTGCATGTTCGACTGTTACCTGTACATTATCCGGGTCGTTTTGTGCACAACGCGCTCCTTGATTTTCACGTATATGCATTTGCATATTTTTAAAAGAATTTAGATATGGAGGATGGTAACGATTTGTGGCGAAACTTCGAGAAGTCGATTAATTCGATCTCGAAACGAGCGGGAATAGTCGGCGGAATATTTGGACAGAATCTTGAACTGTAAGTTATCTAAGATATTTTTATAGTGGTTCGATTATAGCAGTGTAATTTGGAGCGATACCTTCTTAGTAAATTATATTTTTACCAATTGACTGAAACATTATTTTTCAGAATTAGAAAGCTGACATTCGAGTTTGAGAGTTCTTTGTACACTGATTGTGCTGGCACGTGGGGAGAACAAACTCATGGAAGAACGACTTTCATTCAACAAGCAAGCGCTTTTGTGAGTTTCTTAGAATTTCAAACAGGGCACCTCAAAATATTTTCTCTAGAATCATTTATGTTTTCAGATTTATCTACTAGGGATGTGATGTGCGAGATTCACAACAATCAATTTTTAAATACACGCGGAACTATTTCTCTACTGCAAAACGTTGATAAGTTCCGCGTGTATTTAAAATTTGATTGTAACGAATCTCGCATAATATTGACTACGCTTCATGTTCTTACAGTAGCATATAAGGAGGGGTGGTTACAACGGTTGGCAAGTACAAACTATTTCAACTCGTAAGCAACAGTTGAACGAAATTCATTTGTTGCAAAACGCTGAAAGTACCCAATATTTGAAAATTTTACCAATATCTGGAACTTTTAGCGCTTTGCAACATATGAACTTTCAACTGTTGCTTACGAGTTGAAAGAGTTTGTACTTACCAATCATTGTATCCAACCCCCCTTATATTATTGATGTCGACACTAGACTAAAGACTTTGGAAACGTTGTTTCAGGAGGCATGTAAGGAGATTCAAAAGTCTCTCGGTTTCATAATGGACATTCATCGATTCAAGCACACTCAGCACCTAGCAAGCATTCAGAGCCGAAAGGTGATGGCCGTGACTATTTATTTTTGTCTAAATCCTCTTCCATTTTTCTCTTTAAGTAAACAAATTGATGAGATAAGTGTGCACGTGGTCGGGATTTCACTTTCGCGATTTTGAATTTTTTTTTAATCACTACCTATATTTCTTAACCCTCTTGGTAGCAGAGAATCGTAATCAACGCATTGATCACTCTGTTGTTGTGTGAGGCACAGCCAGTTCAGTTGTCCTTTATCTAACGAGTTTTTATCGAAAGAGTGGTAGAATATACACATAATATAGGAACACGGGGAAATATAGAGATCTATCGGCTCTCTCCGATACAGTCACCCACAATCAGGGTTGTTTTTTTAATGAGCACGTATTTTGAGGACTCTACGACGAGACCTTGTGGAGTGGAGCCTCTTCCCATGCTTGGAACACGGAATGAGATCAAAGAAAAGCTAGTGGAAATCAAGGACGAACCCATAGATTCTTTCGCTGAAATCAAAAAAGAAGAACCAATTGCTAATGTAAGTCGAGTGGACTCTCTACGCTTCTCACAGTACATGAAGATATTGAAAAATCACTACTCTTCAGCTGTTCTGCCCTTCTACCGGAAATTCTCGTCCGTTTGTTCAATTATCCAAGGACAAAAACTCGAACGATAACGAGAAGAATGAGCCTCTTGGCGCCAAATTTACTCAAATGAATGAGAAGAAGCAGTTGTTTGAGTGCTCAGAGTGCGGCCAGCAAATGGCAAAATCAAGTCTTGACTACCACATGCGCATTCATACTGGTCAGTGTTGAATGCTCTTGAGAACTTGAAAACTGACGCTTCTATGCGCCTAGCAAGATTTCAACGACGATAGCTTTCCTTCGTTTGTTAAAAACTCCGTGTTCATGTTTTGTGTATGGAATATTTGAGCTCCATTGCCTTTATTCATTAAAGTAATGTGAATGGAATTCAATTGAACGAAAACACAACCATGTCGTCGTTAGCTCTTCGAAATGTTAGTCCATTTATTTTCTCGAGGATGATTATTACAAAAAATGATGAAGATCTCACTTTGGGTGAGAAACCCTACGCAATCAAATCATCGGGCACTAGGTCGGATGAGAACTATGACGCCGTGCCGCCCGTGACCTTTCAAAAGCGGGACGACGTCATAGTTCTCATACGATCTAATACCGTCAGACATTTACTCCGAACATTTCTAATCAGGCGAGAAGCCATACGCCTGTCCTTACTGTATCTACTCTGCCCGCGGGATCTCTTCTATACACTCCCACCTTCGCCTTGTCCACAGTATGCAGGTAAAATCTCACGCATTTCATTCTCCGGGCAGGGCACTAGGTCGGTTGAGTAGGTGGGTTCTCATCCCGTGTAGTGCCCCGGACAGTGGAGTAAAGCTATTAGACTTTATCGACGGCAGAACAGACGAGTATCAACAGCAGAGAGACGTACATAAGACGTGGCAAATATAGGGGAGAGAGGGAGTATATACAGGGGTTACATGATGGCACACTATTACTAGCGGAATATTTTATGGGGCAGATATTTAACTCGGGCTTGCAATCCTCTTAATTTTTTCGTTGTAGCCCTTCACTTGCATCACTTGTGCAATTCGCAAAGCGAATCGACCTGAAGGAGCATATTGCTAACAATCCTGGTCATGAGGCTTCGCTCAAGAGACCATGCCCAACTCGCGGTTGAGAGGGACCAATCGACGAACAACCCGGCCCCGGCCCTTCTAGAAAGTGCTAGTCGAATCATCTTTGTTATATTGTTGTTCTGATTCATTTTATTATCGATCATTTTCCTTCTAGAGTCTATTTTTTATGATAAAATAATTTGTTAAGTTGGCTTTGTGCTGAGATGTGGTCAACCTTTCTGCCTGTGCTACCTGACGATGCCATTGTGGTGGTGGAATCATCATTCAGTTTCTTGATCTGTATTATTCAGAAACGACAGGCTCCTCCCCCTGCTCCGATTCACTTCTCGTTTGAAGTACAAATGGCTGCGAAACGAGTAAGTTAATTTTCGTATACGCTGCTCGGTGAATTGTATAATTATTAGTGAACTTCTTTTTAGGGGGTTTTAAATGCTCATTATGGGCCAAATCGTTGTTTATAATTTTCAAAATCAGAACTCGTTTTGTAGCCTCGTATCGATAAGGAACTGAAGGAGACTCCGCGGGCGCAATTTTTTCCTCCGTATCCTGAAGATGATGAAGATGAGGAGGGGGAAAAGGACGATAAAGACAGCAAGTCAGTTCGATCAGTTGAAAATGTCGTCATCTTACATACTCTCTTGTGACGCTAGATATTCTCTTGTGATGAGCTCCCTTACTTGAGCATGCAACCTTTATCGGATTTAGTATTTTTAGTGAATCGGCAGGATCGGAATTCGGACCACCTCTTGCATCTCGTCTCTTGTTCAATCAGACCGCCAACGTTGCCATCGCTCGTCTGAAAGAGGACGTATTGAAGGTGAGTTAATTTTCCCTGTTGAGTTCGAAATTCGGGTAATTTATTCTCTTCATTCCCGGCACTAGGTCGAATGAGAACCCACCGGATGAGAACCAAAAAAGTACCCTTCTCCAGTACGGTCACAGTAGGTTCCCAACGTGTCAAAAATGCTTCTGAGAAGGTCCTACAGAAGGGTACACTTTTTGGTTCTCATCCGGCCTAAAGCCTTAAAGCGCATAAAGCGTAGTGTCTTCTTGTCTGACCGGATTGCGAAACGATTACGAAACGTGGAGATAGAGATAGAGAGATCGCCCGTCAACAAGTTTCGAAACGAGTGATTGTGACACCTATTCCGCTAGCGCGAGATTCCCCGGCGGGGCCACAATCGCCTAATACAATGTATCAATAAGGGCGTCCGACACCGATTGATTTACTATAATACTTTCAGAAGCGAGAGGAATCATTAACTGCAATGCTGAATCGTTCGGACGACGGAGGAGTCACTGTGAAACCGGTGCGTTTTGGAATATTTTTGTCATATCTTCGACAATATTTATTTGCTCTTCGATATACGTAAGTAAATACGTAAATGGATATGCTACTACTGAGTTTAATTGGCTTGCTCATATTATGTTAGCTATGATGCCCACGAGAGGTGCTCATTCCTCTCCTTCCTACCGTACTCCATTCAGGTTGAGAACCGTATTTGCATCGTCTGCAATCGCGAAGGCAGCCTGACTGAGATGATTCGATTCACTGCTAATCACCGAAAACGCGCCATTTGGGTTGACGCAGTTCGCGCGACTGCCGAGGTACCTTTGCTTCCTTCTTGTTAGAGTGGAAAAGTGAGGTATATCTCTAGAATTCGACACACTCCCTGGAGCGATTGAGTTGGTAAAGATTGTAGGAAATGATTAGACAATTACACATTAACTTATCGTCTTCCGAGCCTTTTCCTCCTGATAAGTTGAATTGATTTATTGATTGAATTAAGGATCGAAAATCGCTCATGAACAAAATCACGATCGCGAGGATAGGCCCTCATCTGTGTGCCTCTCACTTCCTCCCTTCCGATTTCTTCGACGGTTCCCTACTCCGATCCGATGCCGTCCCTTTCTATCCGGTTAAGCTTCAGCCTTTATTACTTTAATTACTTAAAAACACAGTTAAATCAATTTTTAATCGATTACAGCGTGCTTGCTTAGATAAAAACTGGGAACTCTCCGTAAATTTTACATTATTTTTCAGGCTGCAGCCGTGGATACGGATGTAGTGGAGAAAATTGCGCCTAGCGAGATCAGAAAGGAATTAGTGGACATAAATTCAGAAAGGATTTTCAAGGGTGTGGATATCGACGATATCAAGCAGGAAGGACCAATCGCTGATGTATCATATTATTAAAAAAATATTATTTCGTTGTGTTTCTGGAAGTTCTGCCGAGTAAAATGTCCAATCATGAACGCGCGTGCTTTTGGATACTTACTGATTCTGATTCTAGGTCCTCGAAATTATTCCTAATTTAACAAAGATTTGTAAAATAAAAAAAAGCATATTTGTCAGCTGTACTGCCCATCAACCGACACTTCTCGTCCACTCAACATCGTCTCCTCCGATGGTATTGAGGATAGCATAGTGTTGGACGACGGAATTGGCCTCGCCCGATACGCTTTACGTCGTGTTCCTCCTCCTACCGTACCCGTGACCTACCGTACTCCCTCCGCTGCTGTCAGACCTGCTGTCGTTCCTTTACTCGAGGTGAGCATGACGTGAACATGCAATAAACACTGTTTTCTGCCTGATCCTCATTAATATGTTGAGGAATCCCAGACATCAATTGGAATGGAGGATATGCCCCTTCTCAACGCTCACGCACCGTGTCCAGTCCACAAGAAACCAGTGGAAATCAAGGCCGAACCGATTGATGAATTTGCTGAAATAGGTCAGGAACAGCCCTTTGAAAAATGTAAGTCGATCACTATCATTAAAAATAATTTTATACTAAAACGCAGTACATCATGTTTACCGTTAGACGCAATACTCTCTTCTTGCAGTGTGCCTTCCATTATGCTAATGTTGAGCTTACAAATGTTCACTTAGGTGGTATGCCCGATTAATGCCCCGAATGATACCAAGGATGATCCATTCAAGACTGATCTGATCGATAGAATTACTGAGGTTAAACTGGAAGAACCGATTGCTGATGTGAGATGTTGTTATACCTGATGGTTTAAATTATTCGGTAACGCTAAGAAATCTGCGACTTTTGGTGCGAAGTAATTACTTTTTAAATACAAAATACGATCCCTTGAATGAGTAATTTAGTTGTTCTGCCCATCTACTGGAAACTCTCGTCCAATCGGTCAAAAGGATCGTTCCTCCAACGAGAAGGCAATGGCCGAGTTTGCGGAGTCTACGATTACAGGATGACAAATCGGTTATATGCCCAGATTGTGGCAAGAAACTAGCTTGCAAGCAAAATTTGGAGTACCACATGCGAGCTCATGCAGGTTTGTTTTTAATATTTTATATTTCAGATCAAATTTATACAAATCCTTTGAAAAGTTGTCCAAATTTTTTTATTACGTTTTGTAAATATATGTTATTGCTTGGAGATTAATTTCGCTGATATCTTGAGGATATACAAATTGCTGATGTATATCTGAAAATAAATCATTTTAGGGACTCAGAAATCGTTTGCATGCTCGAAATGCTGGAGAAAATTCAGTTCGAAGCATATGCTCAAGGTTCACCTGCGTATTCACTCTGGTTAGTCATCTTTCATCCCTAATCTCTAATCCGTTGTATTTTATCGTTGTTTTTGTTTTTTCAGCCTCTCGAATATAATACGTGCCAAAGACGCTACAAACTCATCATTTTCTTAAAATAGATGCATTGACACGCATTATATTGTTATAGTTTCAGAATAATGCCATGGTTTGAATAACGTAGTTCTTCGTAATTTTTAATTGTGGCATGATAAGCCACGACAGGTAGTCCTGAATAGATCACCCAAGTAAACAGATCTAGTGAAAAGTGTGCTCTCCAGACAGAATTCACCTAAATTTACCCTGACCTAGCAGAGATCTCCCCCGGCACGGTCTCGGCATGCACCTTTACCTTTCCGTTTAGGTGATAAGCCATACAAGTGCTCGTACTGTGATTCCTGTTTCCATTCACTTTCCGCTCGGAACAACCACATCCGAACTGTGCACCTGATGAAGGTATGCAAATATTTGTATTTATTTAGCGTGTTATTTGTAGATAAATTTTAATGATAGATATTGTGTTTTTCAAAAGACCATTAGATGAGTTAAGCGAATGAGTAAAATTTATTATTATCCCAATATTTATAATGAATATATTGCCCTTTTTACTAGGGTCTTCCATGGTTATAGAAAGACAGATCTGATTGTGAAAGAGATAATTCAGACTTCCTTTATTTCAATGTCTACTTTTGTAGCCCTACTCTTGCTTCACTTGCGGTGCTAGCTTCGATCTGAAATTCGAATTGAAGCAGCATCTACTCAACAATCAGGGACACACTGATCAAGAGCAGGTAAAGAAGCACACTGCCTATTCAGAGCGAAAGAACTTGTTTTTGTTAATACTGTAAATACTAAAAAATAGAAATTCAAGTTGATGTAAATATTGCAGAATATCCGTGGCACTCCTTCCTCGTAAAAATTCTACAGTACTCTTCATAGTATTTGCCTTTCACTCACTACAATCATATATCCAGTTGTGCCGTTCTTACTTTCTTTCTTTTCTATTCCATTTTTTCCTGATAAAAGTTCGATTTTAATTAGTCTTGATGTTTGTCTAAGCCGAGATGCGTTTTAATACGCTGCATGAATATCTTAACGCGATAGAAATCTAGTACAACAATATTTTTGGTAGATACCATGAGTATGCAGCCCTCTAATCCATCCGATTCCTTCCCGGAGCAGATGCAACAGGAAGAGGAGGAACTTCATTAAGACGCTTCCTCTGATGAGGTTCCTCTAGAGATATCGTTAAGTATTACAACCTTATTATCGTAGTCCTGTCTGGTATATGGCCACTAGGTCGGCTCCTAACCGTCAGATGGGAACCAAAAACGGATCCTTCTCCAGTGTTTTAGCAAAATCATATATTCCAGTATACGAACTTATTCTGAAAATCTTGTAGAAGGGTACTTTTTTGGTTCTCATCCGGTTGTTTCTCATCCGACCTAGTACCGGGATCAGCGAAATTGAATCAATTGATTACCTCCTAATATCGAAACATAGTTCGGATAGGTCGATAAGATTGAATTCTAATATTTCGCAGTCCCCAATCTCATCTCCTTGCGCGTCTCCGATTCCCAAGAGAAGGAAGCTGCCGAACAACCAGGAGGAACAGGACACCAGTGATGCTGAGAGCGACGATCCCTTCGATCACTCAATGCATGTTCTTTCTTCTCGTTTTTTACGAAATATAACATTTTCTATTGTGAATAATCCAAAAAAATGTTAAACTTTGTAAGCAACTGATCGGTTTTCAACTGATCGGCAAACGATATCTATTATTTCCAGGATTGAATCTCTTCAATGGAAAGCGCGGTCGGCTTTCGAACTAATTTTCTTTCATCTCCACACGGACGAGGATTGCTCCGATCTCAATAATCTCTATAAGGTACTGCATTACGAGTAAATATTTTCGAATGGCTTCTAAAATATTTCCGATTTTACATACTTTTGTTTCACCTTTTTCTCATATTTCAGCGATAGTTGACTTTCACTTAAAAAAACTGTGCCCATCTCTCAAATTTACGACTGGAATCTAGGGGCTATTTCTTTTGTATGTGGTTCAATATGATGAAAATAATCCACTGGTTCCGGTACATTACAGGTTCCAAAGACCTTCTACAAGGGAATCAAGGAGTACATGATGAGAGACAACAATCGACCGGGAGTCAAGCAAGTCACGCTGAGTATCAAAAGGGTGAGCATTTTGTATGGGATATATGCAAGTTCTGTTCTGTTTTATTCCCATTCGTAATTATCTGTTGCTTTGACCATTAAAGAATCGATTGTTTTGGCTGAAAACGTAACTAATGATTTGTGCCATTCCTGCACACTTATGTACCTTCTTTCACTGAAAGTGTTTATCAGAACGGCCTGGAGGTGATGATTCGTCTCTTCCCTTCGAATCTTCCATTCTATGACTGGGCAAAGATGAATTGGAGAGGGATTAAACGATGCTGTGATTACGGCCCCGCACTGTGGCTGAAGCATCTCGAGCACCCACTCATCAACGGGGTCAGACAAGCTCGATATCTTTTTACAATTTGCTCTTTCTTTCAATAGATACGATGGATCGAAACTACTACGAAAAAATTATTAGATTATTTTTTGATTATTAATGTAATCACAAAATTATATCATCAAGGGCTGTATAATGTAGTAGTTCTCATCCGGCCTAGTGCCCTGGGATTCTCCTGGTATATTGTGCAGATTGCCAACCTGCTCTCTTCACCCATCGAGAAGGTCATCATCGGCCAGTATGGACGTCCTCTCTCTTCTTCTGAACTATCGATTTGTGCGAAGTTGTTGAGTGACTCGAGCATCCATCATTTCTACTTCTTTAATGTGCATCTCAACGACGCCACGGCGTGAGTCGAATTGCTTTCATATGAGACGAAGCGCGAAAGAGTCGAATACGTGGTGGAAAAAATAAAATTAACAATTTTAAAAATCCTTTTTCTAAATTAAAAAAACAGTAAAATTACTATGAATCGCGCTCTTTCAAACTATATTTAAAAAATTTAATTTTCCACTTACTCCCTCCTATTGCTCGACTCTCTCGTGATTCGTCTCATATATATATATACTGTGAAAACAGGAAGCAATGGTGTGGTGTGCGAGATTTAGCACAATCAATTTTGAAATGCACGCGGAACTATTTATCTACAAAAAAGTTGATGAATCGTTCTGCATGTACGCAAAAATTGATTGCAGTAAATCGCGCACACCGCATCATTGGCACTACGCGCCCTGTTCTCACAGTGGCATTCTGAAATCTTGCACGGTAATCTTTTGGTTTTCAATTTATAAGGGAAAACGATTAAATACTATCAATGTGTCAAATGGTATCATGAATCTGTTCAGCCCCATCATAATTTCCATCTGGCTACGGAAGGCTACGGAATGTATCTACTTCTATGTGTCTGAGCGGATCATGATCACTGACCCGGGTAGGTTCTCAATTTTCATGAAATGCACAAAATATGCGAACTTTCCAATTTGTTCGATATGCTTTCTTTGTAATTCTATAATACATATCACATAATTGGCAAAGCCAGTCAAACTGCCAAATTTCTCCAAACATGTTTTATGCGGACTCAACTCGAGTGTCTAAGATTGTTTTGAGTTCGGAATTCATTTCTATAATCGTAACTGATCATTGTCTCAGGCGCTAGATCGTACGGACACTATTACATCATGCCACCTTTGATATGTCAGATGCAGCCATGACTTCATTGGCCTCATCCGACCTAGTACCCAATATCTTCAGACACCTTCATCATGGCATTGGGCACTCTCCCCAGTATATCCTATGTCTTGCTCGATGATTTCGGAATTTCGACTTCTTCCGACTCGTTCTTCGGCCTACCCGTTCCTTCTGGGAGAATTATCTAAATTACGTGAGAATTCAAGTTGATGAATGAGGCCTACAATAATAGATATTGCATAATAGTAAAAGTTACGTTCAGAAGCTCTCGAATGGTTTATTCGAATGGATGAAGAATAATAACTCTGAAGAGATCAAGAAGGCGCCGATAACTCTTCCTGATACTCCCATCACATCTCTTGAATGGCAGAAGCCATAAGTTACCACATTAATCTACACTATACCTCCCATTTCCCTTTACAATAGGTACTCAATATAATGCAATAATTATCCCATGTTTACTATGCTGTCTTGATTTCATATCTCGTGCTTATCTGTAGTTCTGTTCTGTCCTCTCCTTAAAATACGATTTTTTCGCCATAGTTTTGCTATTCACTGGAATAGTGAACTAAGAGAAGAACATTTTTCTGATAATATCATCTTGTTTTGAGTTTCGCTACTTTTTTGATTTGATCCATCATGCTGAGTTAATCGTTTCAAGTTACCTTCTGCTATTGTTTTCTTTAATTTCCTGTTATTGTTTCTCCAGTTTCAATTATCTTTTGTTGTCTAGTATGATAAAGTAGTTATGTTCATGTCGATAACGGAATTTGCACAATCTCGGTTAAATTTCCGACAAAGTATGGTTGATTCAACTTAATGCGCATGTACGTGATTATCTGCTATTTATGTTTATCTTCTATTTATCGCACGCTCTTCTGTGTCAGCAAAGCTTTGTCATAGAGCGAAGCTCTATGGTTCTCTGGCAATATGATGATTCAGGCACGAGCGCGATGGCGGAGAGGCGGGGCCGAACTGAGAGGGAGCGTAGACGCGAGAGATGGAGAGGAGAGATCAGATGGGAGTCGAGCGGGGGAGCTGGCCGGTCCCTCGGGGACGCTTGATTGTACTATTCTCGCTGTATGATAAACCGTTCCGTCTGTATCTAGTGTATCATGCATCGCATATCATCGTGGGCCAATGGGATCCTGACTGCTTGAAATGTTCATCGGCCGAGAAGTTTATCGGTGATACATAGTGATGCCAAAACGCCGCGCGCTCTCCTCGTTTCACACGCTCTCTGGCTGGTCAGACAGAGCGAGAGAGCGTGTAAAACGAGAGCGCGCGCCGTTTTGGCATCACTAGTGATACATGCCCATTCGCTTATCATAATTGCAATCGTATAACACTATTGCGTGTCAGATACCGAGAGTATGCAGCCCTCTGATCCTTCCGATTCCTTCCCTCAGCAGATGCAACCGAATGGAAAGGAACTCCCTCCCGATGCTTCCACTGATGAGGTGCGTCTAGAAATGTCGTACTGACCTATCAATTGTTTCGTTTTCTACCGTACCTCGTTCACTGTTCAACCTTTTTTCACTATAAACAAAAACATTGTCTTTTATACTTTATTTGTGAGAATATGTAGATTAGGGCTTTTATTGCACAGGGTTCAGGGTGTTAGAGCATTTTAACATTAACCAGCTCGTCTTATACATCGACACATGGCAGATGACATTATAAGAAGGTGTGATGTAATATCTCTTCTCCGGAAGGAATGTAATTTCCATACAAAAGTCGCGGTTCCTATTCTCCTACTCCACTACAGCTTTAATCATTTTATACATCTCTCAATACGATTTTTTAAGCATTCACGATTTGGTTTTTGTATAAAACAGTTTGTATCCGGACTGTTTCACTGTTACTGTGAGAACAGAACGCGTATCTTTAGACGGAAGAACTTATCATCTCTAGTTCTCTTCTGGCCAATTATACCAAACATATTATACTGTCACATATCCAAAGTTTTCATTGGTTCTCTGTACTCAAATTTTTCGTTCAGGCCACTGATCGCCTCAATATAGTGGATACACAGAGGGTGAACAACGAATACGTCTTCGGGATCGACAGACCCGCAGAATTCCCCGAGAGCCCGAGGTATTTCTCTAATTCCGATGTCTAAAATAATAAATTCGGATCTCCTCGAGTCTCTTATTCAAATATTGCGGTATCGGTGTCAGGGTAAACTCGGGGCGGGGGGGGGGGGGGGATAATTATTCGAGATAAAGCGACCTGTCATACAATTTCCCTGACGAATAAAATATGAAAGCAAAGATTTGGTTTATTTTCAGTTTGGATGCTCTTCCTTGGCCGGCTCTCAATCGACTCTTCCATGTCCTCCATACTAACGAAGAATGCACTGATCTGGCCAATCTTTCGAAGGTACGATTGCGTTTTTTTTTGAAAATTATGAAAATTGTTGTTTTCAGTATTATCTTAAATCTCTTTTTGCAAACCTATTATTTGCTCATCTTGCTCCCGATTCTGGTCAGAGTGTGCACACTTCGCAGGTCTCCACGCACTTTCAAAAGGGAGTGACTGAATTCATGAAGAGGGATAACAATAGGCCGGGATTCCAGCATGTGAAGCTGGTTAAGACATGGGTGAGTATTATTTATACGATATGTTCTTGCAGTGCGTATTTCATGGTTATGCACCAAACATAGCGAAAATGAAAGTTTATGCCAATTAATTGAGTATATGCCTACTCACTCTCTTTCGTTTTTCTAACGACTTTCCATTGACAGGGCGGGAAGTTTCTTGTGGAAGTAACTCTTTACCCCACAAACATTCCATTCCACCACTTTTCCGATCTAATCACGGAAAGGTGCAGTCGATCGATGAGAGACAATTCTCCTACTCTGGAAGTTACGCTGACTGGATCCCATGATCCTATCATTGGGCAGGTAATATAGGCGTAATTTAGCTCGTCTAGCTAAAGTCGAAAAGTACATGTGAATTGCTAAAGTATATGCATTTCTTCTTTTTTCTTACAATGAAAAATAGTTTCTCTGGCACTATCTCGAAATAGAGTTTGCTTTCGATTCGTTTGCGACATGCGTGTTATAACCAAAGGAGCAACGTTCTACCTCTCTCCCTTCCATATGGCACTAGGTCAGATGAGAACTATGACGTCATGCCCCTTTTGACATATCAAATGCGGCATGACGTCATAGTTCTCATCCGACCTAGTGCCTGGGATAGTGTTTAGTTTAAATCGTAGAAATTTATAGTAATTCCGAAATCAAATAATTTTAGACTTTCGAGTTGAATCCGCGCAATGTATTATACCAACCCGGGTCAGTGATCATGATCCGCTCTGACACATAGAAGTTGAGATCTTCCGTAGCCTTCGAGATGAATGGAATTTATGTTGTATGTCCCATTTTCTTCAGATGGCCCAATTGCTTTCTTCGCGCATAAAGAGAGTCGAGATGGACGAACTCGGAATTTCTCTCTCCACTTCCGGTGTTTCGGTCTGCGCCAAGCTCCTGAGCGCCTCGACCATCGATTTTCTCAAATCCGTCGAAACACCTCTCGATGACGCATGAGTAGTAGGGTTAGCAATCTGAAGTCGAACTGCGAATTCGTAATCGCCTCACCCCCATCAGATTTTGCGAGTGGAATGCGATTGCAAATCCGACTTCGAATTGCCAACCCGAGTAGTAGTAGTTCGATAAACGGGCCTTCCTCTCTCCATATTACATTCTCGGCACAAGGTCGGAAGCGAACTATGACGTACTGCCGCCATTGATATATCCGAGACGGCATGACGTCATAGTTTTCAACCGACCTAGTTCCACATTCTCTCTCAACCGATCGAGCGGTGAGAGAGTATAGAATACGAAGAAACGAAGGTTCGTTTCTCGTGCTCTACTAAGTAGAATCGCCATCGTTCATTTCTTAGAGGCGAATACCTTGTGACTGTTTAAAAATTGTTGAATACCTTCAAAACCGCCATTTCATTATGATATTTATTGAGCTCAGCCCTCTCATCATCTCCATCATATCACGGGTCACGAAGAATCTCCAGTTCAGCATGCAGTCGCTGCCTCTCCTCACTGATCCCGGTGTGTTGTTTTACCTTTAAAAATACACTTTCTGTTATATATTTACTTCTGGGCGCTCTATGTTTCATACTGGAAAATTTCATCGTCTTCCCTTCCAAATATTTTGATGTACAAGTTGCTGCATCTAGTTTATCAACTTGTAATGAAAACTGTCTCCATTTTTGGTCCATCTTATTATTTTTGTATTTTTTTTCAGCCTCCTTCATCGAAACTCTCTATTCTCTCACCATGGCCGATGTGGTTCTCTTCAATCCCATCATTTTCTTCCTTATCGATTCATTCTACGGCCTCCCTCCCTCCTACTGGGAGGAATTTCTGAACGAGGTGCGGATTTTTATTTATTTGTATTACATATAATACTCAATGCTAATGGTAGATTATATTTCTCCCCTGCTCATTCTCTCTGCACTCCTTGCATACTCATATTTTTGGCATCGTTGCACCTCGAAATTTTATACTTTGTATTACAGAAGCTGTCGAACATCTCCGTAGAATGGGTACAGACGGGAAATACGGGAGAGAGGAGAACAACGAAGGTGCCCCTCAATATTCCTACCTCTGATATCGTGAAGTGGGTAAAGGCTAAGGCGAAGTAGGCTACGGCATTCTTCTATTGTATATTCGTGTTCCTTCTGTCCCCTTTAGAAGTTGCACTAAATTCTTATAATACGACAGTTACACCACCTTGTATTTAACTTGTTCTATTCTTAATTGAAGTTTTCCTTACATTTTTACTACATCCCAAGATAGAAGTTCCAATAAATTATTACTCGCATTGCATTAAGCTGATAAAAAAGTTGAAGTGAATGTTTCCCAATTGTATTGGGGCAATACGTACATTTTTTATACCGAGCTAGAATCTGGCATAGAAATAATCTCTCGTATATCGCAGCACAACAATTGCAAACATTAACATAATTTATTGCTTGACAGAAGGGTAGTCGACACAAAATGAAACACAGTGGTGAATGGTTGAAAAAGGTAAAGGTTAAAAAGTTTGTCACTGCTATCAGAATTTAAAAAGATCCATTCAATCATAAAAATAATGGTAGTCTCGATAGTTCACGATCTAACTCGGATCAGTTAGCGCCTCGAATAATAGTCCTCGACATGATAGAAGTATTTCTTGTCCAGAATTTTTCCCCAGATCGGGATATTTGTGATGCAGGGATTGCCAAGGACGATGAGTGCCTCCTGATGGCGGCTCATTGCGACGTTGCATCTGACAGTGATGAGCTCTCACATAAATTAAAGTTACTCAACACTCGTGAAATTATTTGAATTTGCACGCATGCCTGATCGCGGCACAAGGAGTGAGGGAGTATGCAAAAATAAGAGAGTGGGCGTGATCAGGCAAGCGCACAAATTGAATAAATTTACGGGTATTGGTTAACTTTAAGTACACATTTATTTCAATGAATCGATATTAAACTCCACTATATTGTTCATTTTAAATTGACAAGAGCAAATAGTGCACAGCGTTCAACATTTTGATATATTATAGTCTCCCAACATATTAATGTCACATTTACAAGAACAAGCAGTACACAGTTTTATACATTTTTGCAATTAAAAATATCCCTAACCTCATCGACGATTTGAAAAACACTTCTTCTCCTTCCGCGGGAACAGCCGCTCGAGTGGTGAGAACGATAACTATTGGCTTCTCGCGACCCTAGACATGCTTTAATAATAAATTTAACCAACTTTTCAACCAAGTTCATCTTAATTCTATTTGCTTATCCGAACTCGTTACACTGCACGAATGAGAGCTCGAAATGGTGAGATAATGATTCTATGAAAGATTTCTCATCAGTTCTAGTGCCGTACAAGCTTACCTGTGCTGAGTCGACCGTGAGCACTTCGTATGTTCCCTGCCGCGCCAGCTCCTGCTCTGCCTTTCTCCTCTGTGCTTCATAATAGCATATGATCATGACGCGATCTTCGTTAAATCCAGATGTCCTTAGTTCCCTAACAATCGACTCAAGTGATTCCATCTCCAAAACATTCAACTTCGAAGTAGAATACGTGTCTCTTTTGTCCCTGCCTTCCATCACTTTCCAGAAGAGGCAACGTCTCTTGCCGATATTCCTTCCTTCCTCCTTGTTTTCAAAGCAGCTAAGCGGGTTGTACTCATAACCCGTCTTGTAAGAAACGAGCTTTCCAAAGTAGAAGTTTTCAGAGTAGTGCCCGATGACCTCTGGTGGAGCTCGGTACACCTCGTGTAGTTCAATTACAGGGATCTTCCCCTTGTCCTTGAAGACGGAAAGAGCCGAACGGGTGGCCAGCTCGCTCATCACTTCTCCTTCGACGTATCTGAAGGGCGGAAGCTGTTTGGAGTCGCCGATAAGGACGATCTGGGCTTGTGGGAAGCAAAGGACGAGGGAGTTGAGGGCGGCTTCCGTAAATTGGGAAGCCTCTTCAACTACGATTCGAACAACTTGCGTCTTCAACTTCTCCTTGACGGTATCAGTGATGTGGCTGCCACTCTTGTTCGGCTTGTGATAACGGATCAGGATAGTGTCCAGCGTGGCCAAGAATATGTCATGCTCCTCTCCCTTCATTGCTTCATCGCACGCATCATTGATATCCTGATACAGCTTCAGCCACTCATCTTCAGTCCCAGCGTCAGCCTGCATGGTCTCCAGCCGCTCGATCTTCTTCCTCATCCGTTCACTCTTTTTCTTAGCGAGTGTACGCGACGAGAATGGCGATCGAGTCTCCTCGTTCATCTTGCCCTCGTACTCGGATGAGATGAGATGGATGGGCTTCCGTCCCCGGTAGTCAAGTTTCGAGAGCATCCTTGCAATATTCGTGACTGGCACATTGGCAGTGGATAGGATGATCTGGATGCCCCTCCCCTTGAAGGATGCTGCCATGGCTGCTGCAGTTATCGTCTTGCCGGATCCTGGAGGCGCCTCAATGGCAAATGCGGGGATGTTTTGCGCATTTCTGTTGTACAGAGCGACAGCCATCACCTGCTGGTCGTTCAGCCTAACGCTTCCACCGTTGTCAGCTAGTCGAATCTCCGGATCAATAGGTGCACCTACGTAAGCGGTAGGTTCTCGAGGGCCATACATAAGGGACAGTAGCTTCCAATTTGCAATAGGTTGGGTCTTGACATAGAACTGGTATAGGGCGTTCGCGATCGGTGATTGCCAGGGCACTGTCCGGTCGATCTCCAGTAGACTGTTCTGTTCAAGACGCGATGGGGGCGCCGTGCAAGCGACGTTCCAGCTTCGCTCGTCGTCTGCCTTGTCGCTGACGGTGACCATGAAGGGCTCTTCGCCGATCTTCGTTAGCTTCAGCTTCTGACCTCTGCAGACGCTCATGATCGTCGGCACGCTCAGCACGAGCTGCGCTCCGTCGATCCCGCTCACTCTCGCGCATCGCTGTTCGTAATCGCGCACTCTGCAGCCCAGCAGGAGCGCGGGGAGGATGCCATTGGAGTAGACGGCGTCATTACGATATGCAATGCTCCTGCGTGCGATGCAGACCTTGCGGGATTCATCGTCTAGCTTAGAGAACTCTCCCGTGCGAGTATGATGGTAGAGGGTGTGCTTCTTTAGTGCAGGCAAGGCGATCTCGTTACGGCGTTTCTGTATGAGCTTGGCCGATCGTGGCACGACAAAGTAGACGTGCTTGTCGGAGACGCTCAGCGTATAGAGCGGCACGAGCGGATAGCCCGAATCGTCCGTTGCCACCGAGGAAAGACCCATAACTGATGGTTCCTCTAGGGAGAGTCCGTTGGCTTGAGTTTCGTGGTCGACCTGAAAAGTGCGTATTTTTACTTTTTTTCCAGGAAAGAATAACGAAGCGCCCCGCACAAACTCACGATGATCCACCCAGATCACGGGGTATAGGTAACCGGGGAAAGAAATAGGTGACCGGAAATCAACCGTCGGCACTAGGCCTGATGATCACCGTACACTGATAACCTTCCGGATAACAACCATTAATAGTACCCTTCTGCAGCATTTTATAAAAGACCGGCAGTGTGGGGCATACTGTGAAAATCCTACAGAAGGGAATTATTCTTCGAGATAATCGGGAAAGTTATCATCCGATGGTGATGATCTGACCTAGTGCCCAACCACCCCGTGCATACAAGATGGGCGGTTCGCACCACGCACAGGCCGCTGATAGGACAATTCAGACAGAACGTTGCATTATCACTGAAGCAACACATAACCCCTAGATATGGGAGCAGTATCCTTACTTATTTAAAACTATCCAATGTAAGCAACATGCAAGCAAGAGTAGACAAGTCCTTCACATTTCACAATTTCGAAATATATGATGCCAAGAATTTCGACATTCAAGAGTAGATAACGCTAGGCGGACAATTGCGGTCAGAAAAACTTTTTCGAAACGAAAAGACTATGCTTGTTTCAGGTGCGCACAGAACGCTGTTACAAGTATTCTCTTATTTCGGCGACGGAAATATTGGAATTTGATTGACGCCTTGGTCTGCCTCGAACGCGAATGGAAGATGCTGATCTCTATCATGAGTAGGAATGTCTAACCCCGCAAGGCCAACCCGTTATGCGCCTTCACATTATTTAAAAAGTGAAATTACTTGATCCTCCCATTCCAGTTCGTTGATTTTGCGATGCAGCTCTTTTTTCTCTGCGATGAGACGGTTCACAATCATAAAAATTGATTGAATGAGGTATAGTCTCAGCTCCCGAACGGATTGATTGCTGCAATTTGAATATTAAAGTTACCGGATGAGGACGAAACCCTGATCTGACCCTGATCTCGTCGCGTGTACGAGAGAGTATGCAACAGTGAGAGAGCGCGGGATTACGCTGATCATTTCCGGCGTTCACTTGAGGCTATTATTGATTTTTTTAGCATTTTTGTATATTCATTCTCAACTAATTCAGTCGGCTATTCGATGGAGGACAAAAAATAGGGGGTCAATTTTGTCCTCGTCTGGTAACTTTAACACTATATTAGCATGCTAAGGGACCAACTTGAACATTTTTGTCTGTTTTTGAATGAATATGGATAAAAGTTGATTAGTCAAGTTTAAAAAACGGGAAGGCGAAAATCCACGCAAATATAACGTTCTGTTATACATTTGGATAAAATTATAACTGGCCACTTTCTTACCCTAGCAATTGTTGAGACCTCAGGGCTTCTTCGAGCGACTCCAGGGAATGCTGAATTTGCTGTAAATACGTGTATTTATTATCCGATTTCCATCAATATGTATGCTACTTACTTGACATGATGGATTGTTGGGCTCGTTGAATATATTAGCCATTGTCTCGAATCCTTGAGTGATCGTACACATAAATTCTTCATCATTATAGATAGTATTTCCAGCAATCTGTAATAATATAATTTCTAGCGGTAACTTTAGAAGCACACCTTTTCCATAAATTGTTTAATTATCGATAACGCTTCTTCCTGTGGCATCCCTGCAACAATGAGATATGCTACTACTAATCCGTTCGCAATATCACGTAGCGGTTCCAAATCGATAAGTTCAAAATTAACGTAATAAATGCTATCAGCACCCGCGTATGCATGTGCGATTCTAAGAATGAGCGTCTGAAAAAAGGACAGCTTATCAGTGGGCCAAGGGGAGAATACTCGCCCCATCGAGTGTGGGTCGATAGGAAACTGTGTTGGAGATAAGCACTTGATCCCGTAGTTTCCGGTCGGCGAGTCGTGTAACGAACATTATTTTAATAGATAAAATACATGCCACGATGCTTTCTAAATGCGTTCAGGAATAATATAAAAGAGCCATTACGTAGAAGGAAAATTATTCGAGCGATACTCCGTTCAAGGGAACGTTCTCTACGAGTGCATTTTGCCGTTGCGGTCGAGGTGATACTAGCAAACACGAAATAGTGTAAATAAAATATGATTTGTTGAAATTGGGAAACGATCTTTCACCGCTCGCGTGAGCATAGTCACATGATAAGAAAGGCGAGCGGTTTTTTATCTTTTCCGCTCTCGTGCAGAACGATGTGTACTAAACGCAGCGCACAAAAGCGAAGTAAGAGTGAGAAAGAGAATGGACAGCATGAAGGACGCACGATTTCCAGCCCTCTCTTCTTTGTGGTCCTTAATTACATACACATGTCGCGTATAGTGCAACTTTCTCCGGCATAAACTCGGAGATCAGCTTCAGTTGGGAGTAGCAATCTATTTATGCAATGTAATAAATTTGATCAGTGAGTTCTTTCCCTCTCTCAAACATAATCTTTCTAATTTGCTTTTAAAAAATTAAAAGCTTTAAAAAGTGAAAATGGAATATTACAAATTATCGTTTTAGGATCAAGCTGTGAAATTATGTGAAATAGGTGTGAGTTCCTTCCAGACGAAGGAAATAAGGATAACACACCTATTCCTACATCCTGTCCTTATCATTAAAGATTGGTAAACTTACGAAATACAAAGCGAATATATCACATGTTCAATACTAGTTATTTCTAGTAACCAACGTCAGTACAACAAGCAAATAAATGGAAAAATAATACGTATTGGACCCGCTGTCCATGAACTTTAAATGGATATTTCTTGGCCATTTACAATAATTCCATTATCGACTCCGTGCTCAAGAGCCAACTCTTTGACTTGTTCCCTGCAATAATTTATATTAGATACACATGAATTTGGGCACACAAAACAAGAAAAAGAAACTCACATGAAAATTAAATGAAAAAGGTGATCATTGACGTTGGGATAGCCATTCAAACTCTTCACTCTTACTTCAATTCGACCGATTCGGACTGATCCCAGGCAATGGCGAAGTGCTTCAAATGTCCAAATATCCACGTCTATAACTCTTAAGACATCGATTCGTGTGGAGTGCTCCAATTGTCTCCTGAGGCTGTTTCGAGCTCGTTTTGCCTTCGGTCCTGGTAGTGTTTGCAACAACTCGATGACCGGGTGGAATACGTTTAAGATCACGTATGGGTTATTGGTCAGTCGAGCGATGTGAATAAGGAAAGCTACATCAATTAAAATTACTGCGAAAATACAACATAACATAGACATGCAAAGTGTGGCTAGTATGAAGAGACAATACAGCGTAAGCATCATATAAAGAGGAAGGAAAATAACTGTCGCAGAAATGACACAAACCAAATAACTCAGTAGAAAGAATACTGCAAAAGAGGAGATAAGAATTATGGCCAAGAAGCATAAGAAAGCAGCTAGGCATACCAATATAGATTCGAGAATCTTAATTTCAAGGAACGCTTTGAAGCATTCGAAAATAGTTTTCGAAACAAAGTGTCCTGCATTATAAACCATGTCTGATGCATTGATGCTCCACTGCTCACAAAAATCCTGCAATGAAATAATTAAGTGCCCAATGTGCGCTATTTCGTTAATTTATGGGCCATTACGTTGTAAATATTGTCGCTTAGCCTCATTTTATAAAAGACCGGCAGTGTGGGGCATACTGTGAAAATCCTACAGAAGGGAATTATTCTTCGAGATAATCGGGAAAGTTATCATCCGATGGTGATGATCTGACCTAGTGCCCAACCACCCCGTGCATACAAGATGGGCGGTTCGCACCACGCACAGGCCGCTGATAGGACAATTCAGACAGAACGTTGCATTATCACTGAAGCAACACATAACCCCTAGATATGGGAGCAGTATCCTTACTTATTTAAAACTATCCAATGTAAGCAACATGCAAGCAAGAGTAGACAAGTCCTTCACATTTCACAATTTCGAAATATATGATGCCAAGAATTTCGACATTCAAGAGTAGATAACGCTAGGCGGACAATTGCGGTCAGAAAAACTTTTTCGAAACTAAAAGACTATGCTTGTTTCAGGTGCGCACAGAACGCTGTTACAAGTATTCTCTTATTTCGGCGACGGAAATATTGGAATTTGATTGACGCCTTGGTCTGCCTCGAACGCGAATGGAAGATGCTGATCTCTATCATGAGTAGGAATGTCTAACCCCGCAAGGCCAACCCGTTATGCGCCTTCACATTATTTAAAAAGTGAAATTACTTGATCCTCCCATTCCAGTTCGTTGATTTTGCGATGCAGCTCTTTTTTCTCTGCGATGAGACGGTTCACAATCATAAAAATTGATTGAATGAGGTATAGTCTCAGCTCCCGAACGGATTGATTGCTGCAATTTGAATATTAAAGTTACCGGATGAGGACGAAACCCTGATCTGACCCTGATCTCGTCGCGTGTACGAGAGAGTATGCAACAGTGAGAGAGCGCGGGATTACGCTGATCATTTCCGGCGTTCACTTGAGGCTATTATTGATTTTTTTAGCATTTTTGTATATTCATTCTCAACTAATTCAGTCGGCTATTCGATGGAGGACAAAAAATAGGGGGTCAATTTTGTCCTCGTCTGGTAACTTTAACACTATATTAGCATGCTAAGGGACCAACTTGAACATTTTTGTCTGTTTTTGAATGAATATGGATAAAAGTTGATTAGTCAAGTTTAAAAAACGGGAAGGCGAAAATCCACGCAAATATAACGTTCTGTTATACATTTGGATAAAATTATAACTGGCCACTTTCTTACCCTAGCAATTGTTGAGACCTCAGGGCTTCTTCGAGCGACTCCAGGGAATGCTGAATTTGCTGTAAATACGTGTATTTATTATCCGATTTCCATCAATATGTATGCTACTTACTTGACATGATGGATTGTTGGGCTCGTTGAATATATTAGCCATTGTCTCGAATCCTTGAGTGATCGTACACATAAATTCTTCATCATTATAGATAGTATTTCCAGCAATCTGTAATAATATAATTTCTAGCGGTAACTTTAGAAGCACACCTTTTCCATAAATTGTTTAATTATCGATAACGCTTCTTCCTGTGGCATCCCTGCAACAATGAGATATGCTACTACTAATCCGTTCGCAATATCACGTAGCGGTTCCAAATCGATAAGTTCAAAATTAACGTAATAAATGCACACCGGTATGCATGTGCGATTCTAAGAATGAGCGTCTGAAAAAAGGACAGCTTGTCAGTGGGCCAAGGGGAGAATACTCGCCCCATCGAGTGTGGGTCGATAGGAAACTGTGTTGGAGATAAGCACTTGATCCCGTAGTTTCCGGTCGGCGAGTCGTGTAACGAACATTATTTTAATAGATAAAATACATGCCACGATGCTTTCTAAATGCGTTCAGGAATAATATTAGGTTGTAACATAAGTTTTGTCGCATTTCGGAGGTTCACAATATTTCCATGAAGGATACTTCTCAAACATTATCAATGCCTGACCTCCTAGTATATGTTTGGGGTGTTCATGCACATTCAAGCCATAGGGTAGAGCTGAACTGCGCACGCTGGCTATGCGAAAAATATTAATATGAACTGATTTAAATTTGGTGCAGATTTTATTAATTCGTATGAGCGGGTGCTAGTTCGCAGAGATGAATAATGAACCAAACTTCTACAGCATGGTGATATACCCCGTCAATGCTCTTTCAAAATATACGCCAGATATGGTGCTATGTTGAGCGGAACCAAAGATATACTTCACTGAGTGTAAGGTTAGCCGCTGATTCGTAGCCAACTTGACCAACTCTTCTGAATCCAGAATTGCAACAACAGTGACTAACATAAGTGCGTTCAATTACCACTCATGGAGGTATAATTTATCATTAAACAAGTGAGAGAAAGAACACTCCACTTGTGGGAAATTTGAATTTTTATTAATTCAATTCGCGCACAATTTTACCAAAATTTGCAAGTTTAGGTGTTTCGAATTAAAGATTGTCATTCAAAAGCTATTTATTTCCAAACTTATCCCAAGTAGATACTAGTAAGGGAAGGGTTTATGGTTCGGATGGACACAACAAATCAGATATTGAACATGTGTGCGAGGTAGGAATATGAATGAACAAAGTGCCGATTTCAGTAGTTTAATTTACATACCATCGTTCTGAATGGAGCCACTTATCTCAACAGAACCCAATCTACCCCAAACTTTGTCTGCACACTGACCACTTTGGGTGAACTATATTCCACCACTATTTGGATCTGGATATCTACTGAGAAGAAAATTCGGCTTGCGAAAGTTTTCGCGACCGTCACCAACCATCCACATTATACAAACTCGTCTACATTTCTAGAACGATTTTCGTTTGTCATTATCCGTGAGTGGTTCAAAATTATGCACATATGTAGTACTTTACGCAAATCACACAAAATCGGCATAATTTATCCTTTTCAAGAAGAGCTGATGCGTGAAAATGATTTGTAATCCTTATCTCAGTACAACTTTGTCTGACTAATGTGCCTCCTCAACTGCCTTGACAGGACTGAAGTAAATCGCGTAAGAAAGAGTACGAAGGCCCTCACTGATGATGAATAACGAAATTGAGATTAAATTAATTCGAAGAATTTCTGAGGTTAAAATGCATAAGAGATTGGACGCGACAACACTTATGTTCCAACCTGATATAAAAGAGAGAAGGAAAATTATTCGAGCGATACTCCGTTCAAGGGAATGTTCTCTACGAGTGCATTTTGCCGTTGCGGTCGAGGTGATACTAGCAAACACGAAATAGTGTAAATAAAATATGATTTGTTGAAATTGGGAAACGATCTTTCACCGCTCGCGTGAGCATAGTCACATGATAAGAAAGGCGAGCGGTTTTTTATCTTTTCCGCTCTCGTGCAGAACGATGTGTACTAAACGCAGCGCACAAAAGCGAAGTAAGAGTGAGAAAGAGAGAGGGTGAGAGAATGGACAGCATGAAGGACGCACGATTTCCAGCCCTCTCTTCCTTGTGGTCCTTAATTACATACACATGTCGCGTATAGTGCAACTTTCTCCGGCATAAACTCGGAGATCAGCTTCAGTTGGGAGTAGCAATCTATTTATGCAATGTAATAAATTTGATCAGTGAGTTCTTTCCCTCTCTCAAACATAATCTTTCTAATTTGCTTTTAAAAAATTAAAAGCTTTAAAAAGTGAAAATGTAATAATACAAATTATCGTTTTAGGATCAAGCTGTGAAATTATGTGAAATAGGTGTGAGTTCCTTCCAGACGAAGGAAATAAGGATAACACACCTATTCCTACATCCTGTCCTTATCATTTAAGACTGGTAAACTTACGAAATACAAAGCGAATATATCACATGTTCAATACTAGTTATTTCTAGTAACCAACGTCAGTACAACAAGCAAATAAATGGAAAAATAATACGAATTGGACCCGCTGTCCATGAACTTTAAATGGATATTTCTTGGCCATTTACAATAATTCCATTATCGACTCCGTGCTCAAGAGCCAACTCTTTGACTTGTTCCCTGCAATAATTTATATTAGATACACATGAATTTGGGCACACAAAACAAGAAAATGAAACTCACATGAAAATTAAATGAAAAAGGTGATCATTGACGTTGGGATAGCCATTCAAACTCTTCACTCTTACTTCAATTCGACCGATTCGGACTGATCCCAGGCAATGGCGAAGTGCTTCAAATGTCCAAATATCCACGTCTATAACTCTTAAGACATCGATTCGTTTGGAGTGCTCCAATTGTCTCCTGAGGCTGTTTCGAGCTCGTTTTGCCTTCGGTCCTGGTAGTGTTTGCAACAACTCGATGACCGGGTGGAATACGTTTAAGATCACGTATGGGTTATTGGTCAGTCGAGCGATGTGAATAAGGAAAGCTACATCAATTAAAATTACTGCGAAAATACAACATAACATAGACATGCAAAGTGTGGCTAGTATGAAGAGACAATACAGCGTAAGCATCATATAAAGAGGAAGGAAAATAACTGTCTCAGAAATGACACAAACCAAATAACTCAGTAGAAAGAATACTACAAAAGAGGAGATAAGAATTATGGCCAAGAAGCATAAGAAAGCAGCTAGGCATACCAATATAGATTCGAGAATCTTAATTTCAAGGAACGCTTTGAAGCATTCGAAAATAGTTTTCGAAACAAAGTGTCCTGCATTATAAACCATGTCTGATGCATTGATGCTCCACTGCTCACAAAAATCCTACAATGAAATAATTAAGTGCCCAATGTGCGCTATTTCGTTAATTTATAGGCCATTACGTTGTAAATATTGTCGCTTAGCCTAGTAACGATCCGAACAGGCGAAGAAACGACTTTAATAACCTAAAATGATTAGTTTTATTTTAAATGAGTTCAGCATAATTTACAAATGGCTACAGATTTTCGTTCAACCATCACAGAATGTCAAAAATATGCTGTTGTCCTCACATTTCGACCATTTTGGCTTGCTTCTATGCCAGTGAGTGTCCAACCAGAAGCTTGGAAATAGCCCAAGTCTCGATCAGAAAGAGTCAGGCCGATAGTCATATCCTCTGTTGGGTCCCGCCCTGGGCCAATGTCCACAGCTAGAATGGACCTGCTCGCCTTCATATACTCTTTCACATTCGAGTTCCACTGGCGACCAATCTAAAAAAAGGTGAAACTTTCGGCTTTTCCAGGAAAAGCGGGCTATGGTACCAAATATTCTGTATAGCAACGAGGTTATGTACTCAATAACAGTGTACGTGGCTGGGTATCTATTTTTAGTGGGTTTTTACACTACAAAAGAAAAAAATACGAAAAAAAATTGACAAAATTTCAGAAAATATACTCACGTATCGCATTCGTTGTGGTGGGCCAATCGGAATAACCCTTCGTATTATATCTGGAGGGATTCTCGCGAGCGATATATCAGCGGGAGTTTGAGTCGTCATGGATCACAGATACGATGAGTATGGAATAAATGAATGGTAGAGACGCAAAAAGCTCGGTAGAAAAGCGTCATTTACTCACTCGCAGCTAGGCAGACCTCCTGGCACTACTGTGCCAACTTCAATAAAATGTGTTCACGAATCTTGGCGGTGCCCTATTGGAATGTCAATTTTTTCTCGGAACCTATTATCTCGGAAAAGTAATGTTGTAACTTTAATTTTGGAACATCTGACTCGGAATCAATTAGCCTGGAACCGCTAATTTAGAACTTTCAACTCGGAATGAGAGGGTGGGAACTCGACGAGTGGGATTTTATTTTTGGGAATCTCGGAACTTTTTTTTCAGGAAATTACCTAGTGTAATTAAGCGTTTTTACTAAGCTAATTTGATCTTATTGGGAAGATATGTCTTTGAGAGGATCTATCAGACGGTTTTGTAGATGCTAGAGACCGCTCATCATGAATAGGACGGGCAGGGATGATTGGGCGGAAAAAGTAGTCTTCCGATAAAAAAGTTACATCTCAGTAGGGCACCTAATGGGCACCAGATAATTATAAATATGGATTTTGTATTCAAAGAGTGAAAATCAACTTTGGCTCCAGTCCCCTTCTGCTGGCATGATACTCCCAATTTACACTCATTGATGAAATAGTGAGGGAAAGACCGAGATTTATCACCCTACACAACTCTTCCCCCTTTATAATCCCCTTCCAGTCATATCCTACCAGCTGCTATGTCTACATCTACCACTAGCCCCCCCCCCCCAAGTGCAATAATCCATCATTATCCCTCTCCATTCCTTGTCGCTCGTTGATTTTCTTCTGATGCGATTTTAAATATCGCGAGTTGCATCTTTGAGGGGTCACAGGATCGAAAAACCTTCTATACCAAATTTCAAGTCTCTAGCTCTTCTGAGAACGGTAATATGAAATTACGGGAATTTGAACCAAAGATACAACTCGCGATTTTTACACACATCAGCTTCCTCTCACTGACTCCACATTTACCAACTGTCCTTCATGAGCTACCTCCAGTGCCATCAGTTTTCATTTTACCCATTATTTCTTGCTGGCACTTCCCGCCTGACAGCATACTAGATTTTTTCAATACTTTCTTGCCATAATTTCGACAGTATTTGTGTCGCGCTCTCTCCGATACTGCGAATTTAAATGCCCTAATATATAATTCGAAGTTTCTCCGACATACTCTCGGAGTTCAGTCGCGGTTGGGATCAACTATCAATTTGCACACTTCAACAAATGTGAACTGTGAATACTTTAATCTATATTAAATGAGTAGTCTAGTACAGTAGCAAAGGAATCTCTATTGTAACATGCACAATTCGGTTATATTTTTTCACTCTACTCATGGTGAAAATGCTTTTAAGAATCCTCGCTCACCCCAGCTACGTCAATGCCAAAACTGTCCCCACACTAGTTAAAGGTGATTAGCATATTTCTCAGTATAATCTACGTTTAACACGGATCTCCTCTAAAAATGTAGCAAAACGAGACCCTTTTGCGACAGAAAAAAATTTTTGATCGTGGATTTCGGTGAATATGTTGAGACTAGGCAACATGAGGGTGAGGACAACGCCAATCCGCTTCATTTATCGAAATTTGCATGTTTACGGGTAGCAATGACCTACTGCTTAAAATGGCCGTATTTCAGTCAATTTTTGACCTACAGCGAGCGAATTTTTTCCAATCGGTGCGTAATGAAATTGTCTACAAGCTGGTTAACTTACAATACGATAAAAAGTGTCATCTTCCTACAGTAATCCTGAAAAAACACTTTAAATTTTCAGTATCTCAAAAATTTTTTCTTGAAAATACGATTTTTATTTCAGATTCGGATTCTCCATACTCGATTTGAGGTAATCATATATTTCATCTGTCTTGGATCGTGCTTCTTCATACTGCTACTCAGTAGGCAGAATCCGGACTTGGTTGATTTTTTGATCAAATACATTTCGGTGTGTATCTCCCTTCTTATTATGCAAATCAGCAAAGTAAGACCAGAATTCGAAAGCTAACAAAAAGCTCTACAAGTATGACTCAGTGGTCCGAGACTTAAAAGTGGACCGTTTTTGAGTTATTTAGTGAATTCGAATTGATGGTCATTCAGTGAGAGAATCGTTGAGTGGAGTGATCACGCGTTGATACTTTTCTGTGATACATCATAACTCAAAAACGGTCCACTTTTAAGTCTCGGACCACTGAGTCATACTTGTAGAGCTTTTCGTTAGCTTTCGAATTCTGGTCTTACTTTGCTGATTTGCATAATTAGAAGGGGAGATACACACCGAAATGTATTTGATCAAAAAATCAACCAAGTCCGGATTCTGCCTACTGAGTAGCAGTATGAAGAAGCACGATCCAAGACAGATGAAATATATGATTACCTCAAATCGAGTATGGAGAATCCGAATCTGAAATAAAAATCGTATTTTCAAGAGAAAATTTTTGAGATACTGAAAATTTAAAGTGTTTTTTCAGGATTACTGTAGGAAGATGACACTTTATCGTATTGTAAGTTAACCAGCTTGTAGACAATTTCATTACGCACCGATTGGAAAACATTCGCTCGCTGTAGGTCAAAAACTGACTGAAATACGGGCATTTTAAGCATTAGGTCATTGCTACCCGTAAACATGCAAATTTCGATAAATGAAGCGGATTGGCGTTGTCCTCACCCTCATGTTGCCTAGTCTCAACATACTCACCGAAATCCACGATCAAAAATGTTTTTCTATCGCATGGGTTCCTGCAATCTTACAGGAGATCTGTGTTAATGTTGCCTCTTTCAGATCTCAATCCACAAACACCATTCGCTCCTGCACCTCCTCATCTGAGTATGTAATAAAGTTATACTCATTGTGTATTATTTCATGTGCTGTAGCCGTTTCATTTCCCGCGCCCCATTACTACTCGATCGGCCGAGAGTATACTTTCAAAAATAACTATTCAAATATTTGTTTAAGGTGCAAATGAACCGCTCCGTTGGAAAGAGAGGGAAAGAAATGAAGAATGATTTGCATCTTAAATAAATATTTGGATAGCTGTTTTTGAAAGTATAGTCGAAAAAGTGTGGGAAATGACGATTCGCTTACCTGAATGGCGTTCACTTTTGGAGAAACTCCAATGAGGCAGATCTCTCCACCACCTTCACCGCCTCAATCGTCACCACTTGAGGAGGTGGCCCCTTTCTTCATATTCATCTTCTCTCACACATATTTTTTTCAGCCACTCCCGAATATCCTTCTCTCCATCATTGCAGATTTTATTGATAAAGAATTTAATAATTCACTGTTTTTTTGCAACATCAATTCTGTGATGAGATTAAGCAAAATCCTCAGCATTCCCAAAGAAAAAAGTAAGCAAAAACACGCTGTATCTTGCTCTCAGAGCTTATTAGTCCTCACTTGTTGTGATCTCCCCATCCTTGTTGTCACCACTAGACAGGGAAGAAGTGATCAATCATTCCCCCCTCCTCCATTCCTCTCTCTCCCACTCTCCCTCTGCCCACCTCAAACAGCTGTTCCCTCGGCGGTGTGTCTGATTCTTCTCTCATATACTACTATCAGCATTTGATTACAGTGTGAGATTCGGGTCATCTCCACATTTTGCTCAGAAATTTCTGAATTAGTCTTTGTAGCGCCCTGCATGAATTCTGACTGTCCATTCTTCGGGCTCCATCGTAGATCAAACATAAATGTATGTATGCCGAATTTAAACAGTTATCATTAAACTTAGAATCAATTAATCATCAATGCTTCACGTGTTCTCCCTTCGCTCTCTCCATTCCATTCATTATCACATTGCATTATGTTCTAATCTTAACATGTTCCTGCTTTCTCTGTCCCTTCGTTCCAATCGCTCTATCACTGTCATCAATTCAATTTTCACAGTTTGCCCGACCTACGCTCGAACAACTGAGATCAACTGAGATCAACATTCGCATCGTCACGCTTATTTTCGAAATGTGAGTGTTATTTTCTCTTTGTGTAATTCCGTTTCAGATATTCTTTCCAAAAGGGCATTTCAGAAATGATTTAGACTTTCGTCCGTTTGTCTTAGTCTTCATCTCACCATATTGTTCACTAGCTCAAAGGGTATTCTACGCAAGCTACAGTGCCTCCTCAGATAATATTGTTATTCACGTATTCGTGATGCAAGGAAGTCTCAAAAATATAAGTATATATTTTTGCAGCATAGACAGCCCGCGAACGAGGAGGAAGAGAAGAAGCGACTCCCTACCGCAGCGCTGTGTGACGGTACAGCAGCTACTCACACTTCCCACTTAAGTAATGGTCGATTCTTTCTCTGTTTCTCTTCCGCGCTCTCCCCGTTTCACACGCTCTCTAGTTCGGATGGTCGAACTCTGATTTGGGAAGTACAAAATGACTCATACTGTAGTAGAGTTCAACTACTATTCTTAGAAACGGTTCTTGGAATTGGCTAACAGCTGTTGTCTAGCTGTTGCGTAAGTACAAGAAAGGTACTGATTACTCATTAGTAGATTAAAGTTCATGGATAATATGCTTATTGTACCTATGAATAGCACTCGGGCAAAGTTCAGATGATGAAATTATATGAGTTAGAAGTTATCCCAAATTTATGTATATGCAATTTCTACTGATCCTTATAGTCATAACGCCATACATGTGTTGTAATTATTGCGATAAAGTCGCCCCATTGCCTAGTGGGGAAAACTAATTCAATTTTTTCCGTTCTGCTCGATTATTTTTCTTCTCACTAGACACAAAAACTCAGATGAATTAGACATAGTAGGATACCACACATTCCATATTCTTCAATCAATATTGCTTGTAGCTGAGCACACTACGGATTGGATCAATCTGGACGACACCATCAACATGGACGACTACGGCGGATAAGTAAGTGCTTAAAGGAGACAAGTTGCCTATCCTTCACATCTCCTCTGTAGAATCATAAATCCGAACTTCGAGCGATACTGAATACTTCTTCGTACAATGCATAGCTGTTATTAATAGCTCCTCTAGACTACCCTGAAAGAAACGCCAGAGGGAATTTGTGTGGCGAGGAATATATTCCGCGTCCATTCGGCCCTTTCCCCGTTCAACGATCTGAACTAGAGTGTGCGGGAAATAGAGAGAGCGCGAGCATTGTGTGAGGAGAATACGGTAGAGTGAAGTGTGTGAGGACGTGCGGGAACTTCAGTTAAGTGACAATTATTCTGAAGAGTTATTCAGTCCTACTCTAAGTTTGAAGATGATGCTCAATTTCGTCGATTTATCACGCAAATCCTTCGTGAATATAACATCGTTATTATGCCCACAATCTCTATTTCAACTAAGGGAGGTATGACTTATCGTGTTTTTTTTATTTAATAGATTTTACACAGATCAGCAATTCTGTAAAGGATATGGTCAGTGTATCAGGCATTATACTAGCTCAGAAGAATGTTGTCCCTTCATTTTATATAGATTCAAGACAGGTCACCCTAATTATTCAAGAAAAAACGAACTTATCTTTGATGATTGTTGTTACAGAATTGCAATAATAAGCATTTTTTAAAACTATATTTTCGCAATAGAAAACATTATTATTTGTGGAGAATTGGAATATCACCTCTTATCTCGAAAAGAGCACTAATGCGTAATGACATTGCATGTGTAAGTACATGCACAGATTTCATTTCGAAAATAATTGTCTTGCAGGTACTGTTCATTGTTACGTCTGCGATGAGGCTCATTAAGCTTTTAGATTATATCAGTCCACTGATTAAATGGACAGAGTTCACAAGGGTGTTCTTGTTTTGTAGTCCACCATCCACAACGATTACTTGTGCAAATTTTCTGACAGGAAAGCGCGTTAGGACTGTTAAAATTGAGCACATAATAACGACCGAAAACGAGAATCAGTGAGTTGTGCTATTTTTCTCCGAAATAATCGAAGTTATTTTTTAAAATTTGAATATGATTCCGCAATAATTGGACTTCTGTGCAAAGTAAGAGCAGTAGAAATCGACTACCAAATTGAAATTAACAAGCAAGGTAATTTATTCTAAATATTGATAGATATTGGGGTTTTTGTGTCCAACCGTATGTCTCAAACAATTGTGTCTCCCAATTTTTCAGGAACAAATGTCTCTCAGAAACAGCTGTGTCTGAAAAGTTCAGATACAACTGTGTCCGAAAAATGTCCGAAACAACCCTATTTTAATGTAAACTGAACAATTTCAGATTCACGTGAACATCTTCTAAAAGTGGCGGATCTAGTCAGCTCACTAGATGTCGCTTATAAAAAGTCTCAAATCGTACATATCAATTCAATAATACGCGAAGTTCTAACACGAAAATGTCAAAAATTCTCATTCACCATTCATTCATGTGTCACAATATCGATTGACTGCGAAAAACTATTACAGGTGAGCTTGTTCAAAATGTATAACCAATCATAAAATTTTTGTCAGGTGTTGCATCACTGTAAAAAGAAAGTTTCGCTCCACGGTTGGACTAAGCGCTCAAGTTCACATGGACAGATTGGAGTATATAAAATACGAATTGATGAGCTCATGGCTTCACAATATATTAATATTGAACATTTGGAATATAATCATGCCATCACACTAAATTAAGATATTTTTTTTTAAATTAAACTTTTTTTAATATAAATATTTTCACGCACAAAACCATTGTATTGCAAATCACTACCAGTAAAGCAATGCAGGAAAGCATTACGTGAATTCTACTCTAAAGTCTATCACCTGTATTTGACTTTGTGCTTTTTTTGTTCAAATCTTGCATTTACTTAGAGATGAAATGTATGAACGATAACCTCGAAGCTGTAAAGCTCAAAGCTATGATGCATCAAATTTGTTCCACTTTCCTCTGTTTTGAGGAAAAAATGCAGCACCATATTAGATATCTGATCCACTGTATATTCATTGATGGATTTCAAGCTACACTTCTATTGTCTCTCGGAATTAGGAGTAATCGTCTGACTCTCTTCATTTTGTATTCTATTGGGGTGTTCCAAAAGTTCCTGGAATTTTTTTCTGAATTTATTTTCTCACGAATCATAAGTCGATGAAATTAATCATTCCTCATATCTATTATAGATCGACTTTAAATATATTGTGCGAAGGCTATTTCTTTAAATGATTGCCTAGTGATGATGAAATAGTATCAAATGTGCGTTTTTTGATCCATGTTTGAAAAATGTATAATGTCGTTTTCTTTGAAATTTCAAAACTCTGGTTTATTGTGAATTAGAGGTAGCAATAGACCTTTCAATTGAACATTTAAAATAGCATCATTCTTTAACGACGGCCGAAAAACATCAAAACTTTTTTTAAACCTTGAAAACATCAAAACTTTTTTTAAACCCTGAAGGAAGGTAATTTTTTGGAATTTTTCAAATTTTCATGGTTCTTTGCTAATCAATTGCTCTAACTTTGCAATGCAAATTCGTTATAAATTATTTATTGTCGTTTGTAACCGTTGTTGGTATCAAAATCGATGAAAATTTTAAAAACACGTTGAAAATTTCGAGTCTTGTAATAAATGTACAGCGCGATTTAGAGGGCCAGGATAGTGTCCATTAAGCTAGTTCGCAACTACCAAGTAACTAGGCATTATCACATGAATTATGTCTCTTCATAGGAAAGAATTTGGCGTTTGGTCATTTTTGATATACAACTTCGGAATCGCACTATTCTTGTGAACCTCGAAATTGCTTATCTATGTGGCGCGGAAATTGAAGAGCACCGATTGCCTTACTCAATGATATGTACTATTAGTAAGTGAGATTCATCCCTTCAAAGAAATATTTTTTTGGAAAACAATTCCAGGAACTTTTGGAACACCCCAATATATCGTTTTCTCTAACTAGCTAGAGTGTGTGCAAAGTGAGGAGAGTCAGATCATTGCTCTGAATTAGGTATACTTATTACTCTTCGTCCCATACTCCGTCTTCCCCAGTACCAGCTTATAAATTTCACAGTTTTTCCAACCTACCCCACGGAGTTCACTCTTTTGAGATCAATTATGAATCTACGCATTATGGATCTCGCACTGAAAGTCTAAATACTGTGTCTGTGAATAGAAAGTGGCGTTGAAATAAATATGAACATTCGTAAAAATTTGTTTAGTTCCTCAAACAACGTGTAATGCAACGAAGAGAACAAGTAGGGAGGAATGATTTATTTTCCTTTTATCTCATTATTCTTCTTTACTTCTTCTTTACTTCATCACTGAGTTTCTTCTTCATTTGCCTTTTAATTTTTTCGCAAGACAATACTTGATTTTGAGACATCACTATTAATTCCGTGATCTACCATCTGTCTTTCCATGTGATATCACGCTTAAAATATAGAACCCTTTTTTGAGCGTATCTATTCTCATCACTATTCTCACTCTATTATATTTCTCTCACTGAATACTGAATGATGGATGCGTAGTGGTTAGTGTTAGAAATTGGAGTCACCATCTCATTTTGTGAAGAAATATTAGCAATTAGTATTAGGTTGGTCATAAAGTTTTGCGCGATTTCGGACCCCAAGTTTGAGTTCGTATATTTTCTTTTGCTCAAATCGCCACGTATTGTCCTGATGATGTTATATAGGGACATGTTCGACCTTTAGAAAAATATAGTTGAAATTATCTCTACTATGCGAGAAATCAAGATCTGCGAAACTGTGAATTTTTCAGAAAAATAAAATTTTATTTAAAGTTGCTGTACTTCGCAGATAAATTTTTAGATGGAGACTCACAACGTTTATTAAAAAGCACTAGGCGTACACTACCTAGTTTCAAAAAGAGAGATCTGCCGAATTGGAAATGGGCTTCGTAGAGGTCAATGAAACACGGGCACTTAGAAAAATAAGATTTCTATCGAGCAAATCACCTGTTTCGAGGATTGACGCGGGTGACCTCTACCAATGGGCGCTGTAATCACTACGTACATGGTTCTCTATTATATCAATATTTAAGAGCACACTTTCTTTTCTCATCTAAAAAAGTGATATTTGTATCTCAATTATTTTGCAAAGAAAACGTCAAAAAACCTGACATTGAGGGTCTTCAAGCACGGCTCACCCTAGAAAAAGTAGCGACATCCACAATATTCCTAAATAGTGAGTGATAGGGCAAGGGTTGTTCGTTAATTTTAATAGGAAAGTACCGCCCTTCAAACCACATCTCTAGCACAAAAAAGCCTGAAGTGTGTATTTCGATGTTCTAAATTGGGCACCTGCAATCCGAAGAACCGTGTTCGTGAATGGAGAGCTCCATTATCCCCCAAAGGGAATTGTGACTTGTACTAGAAAGGTAGTTCACAATCATGAATAATTGAAATCTCTTGAACTGTCGGCATAGATATAGTACTCCAAAACTTATCTTGACAAGTGCCATTAAAACCCACATTCGGATTACGCGCATATTTCTAATATGCTCTTTGTGGCTGGTCAGTCTCAACATCACCAGTACGATATATTCCCATCATACTTTACTACTGTGGTTAAAACTGGGTCCTATCTCCGTCCTAAATGAAAAGCAAATCCTTTGAAAAGTCAGGTCGTTGATCAACCACATGAAGTTTGGTGCATCGCCGTATTCCTTTCCTTGATCGGACAGATCTATGATAGTGTATTCTAAAGAGAGCATAAAAGCCCCTATCTATCACTAAAAGATCTAAGTTGATTGGACAACAACGAACGATTGTAGATGCCAGAATGCACTTTAGTAAAAATCGCGCAAAACTTTATGACCAACCTGATAGTTGCTGAGTACAGGAATATGTTTCCCTCTATTCTTTGTCTAACGCTATGCAATTCACCCCCTTTCGACGGGAAGATATAGAGAATGAAGAGGTAGCACTACCTGGGTTTCACCGAATTAAAATAAGAATGAACGCAACTCACCCATATTAGTGGTATTATGATTCTTTCAGATCGAATTCTGTCGATTGTAAACAAATGGGAAGGATACAATCGATGGGAAGTTCCATTGGAAACTACACTAGTGTTTTCGCAAATTTTGCAATATGTCGTCTATCCTTTATAGAAAGCGTAAGAAATTGAGATCTATGAACTCGACTTATTAGGTTGAACAGAAAGTCTTTATAAACTGTTTTGCTAGATCACTGCTCAGTGCACGAGACCTTTGGTGTTCCCTCGCCTCTAGTGAATAACACATGACAAAAGGACTATGTGGTCAACAACTCCCCATTCCACGCCTTTGATTCTGCCACTAGTAAGACCACGATGTTTGTTCCCACGGCCTTGCACATCCGCAACGTTCTGTTATTCGTATTCCTCTCTCACACTACAATGAAGGAATAGGAACGTCAGTTGGCTGAAGTGTACGAATCATATGCCACTCACTACCAGGCCATGCGCAATTGGTACCAACTCTTCGAGAAGGGGGACTTTTCCATGGATGATCATGACCGGTCTGGGAGGCCACCCGAGCTGGATTTGGATGCGCTACGGATCGTAGTGGAATTGGATCCTTTCCAAATACCCGCGACATGGCAGCCACACTTGGGGTATCGCAAAGCACCATCGTAAAATGATTGGTCTCCATTGGCAAGAAGAAGAAGCTAGGCCGTTTCATACAACACAAATTGACCCAAGACCAGTTTGACCACCGTGTCGACGATTCCCTTTCTCTACTCACTCTTCACGCTGGAGATCGATGGTTGGACCGTCTCATAACATGGGTCGAGAAGTGGGTCTGCTTTGAGAATCACCATAGGAGGGCACAGTGGGTAGATGCCAATGAGACCCCACAGGACGTCGCAAAGCATGACCTTCACCCTATGAAAATCTTGCTCTCTGCCTGGTGGGGAGTGGATGACCCGATTTACTGGGAGCTCCTACCCGAGAAGCGGATAATTACTGGATATGTCTACACTAAACAACTACGGAATCTCAAGAAGAAATTCGCACAATCTGCCCTGAACGGCAAGAAAGTGTACTATCAACACGATAACGCCCGACCCCATGTTCCACGGCAGGTCAAGCAGGAGCTGTCCAAATATGGCTGGATGGTTCTCCCTCATACACCGTATTCTCCTGACTTGGCCCCTTCGTATTATTGGTTGTTCTCGGATCTGACCCGTCATCTCGATCAGAGATCCTTCACTTCCCGTGGGGCGATCGAGGCCGCACTCAAGCAATATTTTGATTCGCGCCGAGATGGGTTCTATAAGGAGGGAATCCATAAGTTGCCTGAACGTTGGAGATTTGTCGTAGATAACAATGGTGCATACGTTTGATTTCGCTCTTGCGCTTTATTGTCAGAAGAAGGGAAATAAAAAGTTTATAAAGACTTTCTGTTCAACCTAATACATGAGAAAGATCATACGATCAATCGAATGAGCCATCATTCAGTATTCACACTACACCATCAGCAAGTCAATGCCATTCAATGAATAGGATCACAATCTCACTTCGGTTTCAAAGTAGTGCCAGAAGAAAAATGTGGGATGAATAATAATCAATTTCCCGCTCTCTCATCGATCAGAGTGAGAGAATGTGGGAGATATGGAGGGAGTATGAGCATTGTGTGTCGTTCATACTGTACAGCGATGATTGTGAGGGCGCCCTTGAGATCATTGCCATCTGCATTGTGCTGTTTATTTTAAATAATCGTCACGCACGAACACGCGTTTTAGAAATATGCAAGTCATTTGAAAGCAATGACTTTCGTGAGTTCATTTACTTCATAAATCACTTTGAACATTGTGTTTTAAATCTGATATCTGTAAATATTATGAGAGGAATCGCGAGAAAATCACCCATTAGATGGGGGTCTGCGGCGGTAGAACCAAACGTCGTATTATCCTGATCTAAGCGTGATGCAAGGTATTTCAAATGATGCTCTTTGAAACTGCGTTGTCAGAATTTTGATAACTGTCGTCATCTTCGAGATTCAGTAGGCCAAACTTGGGACACTCACTTTTTAGAGGTCAAATCGAGCCCACTTAAACGATCATAAATCCGTTTAAAATGACGATAGAAACTCGTTCTTCGCTCAGAAAGAAAGATGAGAAGATTCTCTACAACTTTTATGTTGATCACTGCATTCCACGTGTATGTCCCCGTGCGGGGTGGTCGGGTCGACCAAAAATGATCAAATTCTGGAAATCGGAAAAACCCCCCTGAATAATTATGTGCGATTTGTAGACACTATCTATGACTAAATTGACCACAAATTTCAGCCAAATTGAAAGATGTATAAAAAAAGGGCGTGACTTTCCGTCCGGCGACGTCAGAATGAGTCCCCGACCAAAGTACCCTCTAAGCTCCAACTGACAGCTATTAGCCTCAAATGGGTCCTAAATCATCCAAAACAGCATTTAGAATAGTTTGCGGCATCAATACAGTACTCCCATTCTGTAAAAATTACGATAGGACATGAAAATTGAAAATCGATGTTCAGACCCTTAACGACTTAAGAGCTTTGCCTGTATGTGCTAAACCACTTTGAAATAACATAGGAATGTCCCTCTAGGCTATTGATAGAAAGGGCACACCTAGAAATATGAAATTTCACCTGAGGGAACCGAGGAAAAGGGCAAAACTGTACTTTAGGTCAACATAGTGTTAGCGGCCCGATTCATAGCTAGAAATGTAAAGCACGATGAGCTAAACATTTGATCTGTTGAAAGTGAGTCGTTATCTTTACGTTAAAGCGATCTACATGGCCTAAAAGTTGACAGAAAACGATGGTGGAGGCGAGCGAGAGTGGAATAAAGGGAGGGGAGGGAGGGGGAGGTCAGGCGGGGAGAGCGACAGACGGTTAGAGCGCGCGCTCTCGGGGGATTATAGCCCGTTTCTGGGCTTCTTCTATGCTCTGTAGATCGCTTCAACGAAAAGATAGAGACCCACTTTCAACAGATGAAATGTTTAGCTTATCGTGCTCTACATTTCTTGCTATGGTTCGGGCCGCTAACACTATGTTGACCTAAAGTACAGTTTTTCCCTTTTCCTCGGTTCCCTCAGGTGAAATTTCGTATTTCTAGGTGTAACCTTTCTATGAATAGCCTAGAGGGACATTCCTATGTTATTGCAAAGTGGTTTTGCACATATATGCCAAGCTATTAAGTCGTTAAGGGTCTGAAAACCATTTTCAAATTTCACGTCCTATCGTAATTTTGACAGAATGGGAGTACTGTATTGATGTCGCACACTATTCTAAATGTTGTTTTGGATGATTTTGGACCCATTTGAGGCTAATAGCTGTCAGTTGGAGCTTAGAGGGTACTTTGGTCTGGACTCATTCTGACGTCGCCGGACGGAAAGTCACGCCCTTTTTTATACATCTTTCAATTTGGCTGAAATTTGTGTTCAAGTTAGTCATATATAGTGTCTACAAATCGCACATAATTATTCAGGGGGTTTTTTCCGTTTCCAGAATTTGATCATTTTTGGTCGACCCGACCACCCCGCACGGGGACATACACGTGGAATGAAATGATCAAAACAAATGTTGTAGAGAATCTTCTCACCTTTCGTTCTGAGCAAAGAGCGAGTTTCTATCGTCATTTTAAACGGATTTATGATCGTTTAAGTGGGCTCGATTTGACCTCTAAAAAGTGAGTGTCCCAAGTTTGGCCTACTGAATCTCGAAGATGACGACAGTTATCAAAATTCTGACAACGCAGTTTCAAAGAGCATCATTTGAAATACCTTGCACCACGCTTATATCAGGATAGGATGATTTTGGTTCTACCGCCGCGGAGAAGGTGATTCTCTCGCGATGTCTCTCATAAAACGGAGAGAGCGCGGAAGATAAACAGAGAGGGAATCGATCAATACTTAGGCGCGAAGCGTGAGAAGCGGGACTTCACTCTCTCTTCACGGCAGCGACTGTTACACCACCGCCCCTCTCCGCGACGCGGCGACGCATTCCCTTCCACATCCCGCGCAGCTCTTCACCACCTGACCTCTCCCCTTTTCCTTCACTTCCTGCTCCTTGTTACATCCATACGCCGCGATTCCCTCTCTACTCTTTTCTAGCTTATGACTCTAGCTATTAGTCCACATTGATTGCTATCACCATAGTAGTTCATGCGATAAACTTGCTCGACTGTCTAGTTGGGAAATTGTAATTCAATTGTCCTCTCTTGTATCCGTCGATTCACTTAATAATACTAGAAGTAAAACTCAGGTTCTATTATAAATAGGTAAGTCGGTAACTCGCACATAGCGGTCTTCTCCATCATATTTATCAGCAAAAAATTCGCGAAACAAGCGCCATTAGCTTGGATGGAATGGATATATTGAAAATGATGTGATTTTTATAAGTGATTTTGGTCGTATCTTAGTCGACACGACGTGAATGGAAAGTTGAATGATGTGAAGTAGAAAACCGAAATCACTCGCGTTCGTCCCGATGAAGTCTACCTCGTATACACAGACAACTACGGCAGCTACGTTATGTAAACTTAAGGAGACAGGTAAGTTAATCGTCTTATCTTGACATCCCTTAGCCCTGCAGTTTCTTTAAACGCGTCTAGTTCAGCTCAACGTTAACTTCCAGACTTCTAATTTTTTTTATTTGTATTATGATTCTAGATTCACATCTTGTCACGTTGATAGTTTGCCTTTTCCATCTTAGGTGTAAATCTTTAAGCAGTCCTCTTAGTGCGGTTCATCTCATTTGTGTGCATTTCCCGCTTGCTCAGGTTCTCTTCGAGCCGTTTATCAATATAGCTATTTTTTATTTGCGTGAGCATCGGTTGGCGTGTGGTCTCCTCATCGAATGGGTTCCTATCAGACATTGGAGCTCATTGCGATGAATGAATCGGGAGAGATCGGCTCGTATGTTCATGGGGGTCCGTAGAGGACTTCCAGATGACAATGATCGAACTCCTCTCCTCCTTGCTGATCAGTGGAGGCAATAGTGTAAGGACGATCTGATTTCATCCTCCTCGAGACCAGATACATCTTGTTCCTCCTTATTTGCGACCTATAAATATGTGTTATCTTTCCCGAACATATGCATACGTCGACGTCTCCCACATCTCTCCGCTCTCTCTTAAACAATCCTACTGCCAATAAATTCCCTTTCTCTCCATTGACAATCCCCACTCTCCAACTCCACTCGATTCAAACAAAATTTCGAGATTGGTCCTCTTTTTTCTCCATAGGGAACATTACAACAAGCTTTTCAATTCTCGCATATAAGGACTCCCCATTCTCAATACTTTGTAATCACGTTCTAATCATTTACATTTATTTTCACATTTGTTCACACACATTTACATTTATCATAGAAGACTCACATTTCACATTTATTGAAGTTTGGGTTAATCGATAAAGTTGATCATCTCTAACGAGAGTTGACTCCGAGAGTAGGTCGGAGAAGCTGCAAATATTGCATTCATTCCATGCCACGATAGGTTGGGCTCGAAAGGGTCCGCCAACAGGCCGAGTTTGTTCATCGGATGATGGAACACGACAGTAATCATCCAAATCTCTTCATAACAGATGTTCTCTCGTCAATGTAAGGGAGCGAGATGCATTGATTGGAGAGAGGCAGACTGTCGCACAAAAACACTCAAACATGTTCTAAAATGTGGCACGAAACGGTAATTATTGATTAGCTGTTGACAGGAAGGAACAACATTGATGCACAAGATTTCGAATAGGGAGGAGACCGGAGCGTTGGCTTTGGAGAATCGTGAAAGAGGGTGCGACAGTTGGTAGAAGCAGACAGGAGAGGGGAAGAGAGGCGAAGGAAGATAAATGTACTCCTTCCTCTCCTGGGGTGCGCAACAGATGTGGAACGTAAATATCACAGTACGTTTAAGTAAGACAAAGATCAAAGATCAAATCTGCTCAGATAATTACGAGAAACTGATCATTGTCAAGGAATGCATTCGACATTGCGCTATGTGAAACAATTTATTGAACATTACTGACAAAACCGTATACATTGAACTTCTCGAATTATATTGAAACATGCACTAATGAAGGCCAAGTCCAAAATAACGTTTTGCGATTTTGGAGCAGCTACTAATACAAATGCTTAATATCCACAGAGTTTTCAAAAATATTATCTAATGGTTGGTGTTCAATTTTAATTGTGCAAAACCCAATCTGATCTTTAGTTTGGGGGAGATCCGTGCACGAAAAAAACGACACTTTCTTATCGTAATGATGGAATATCTCAAATATATTTTACGTAGATTTAATACTAAATAATTAATAATCTCACTTGCAACATTTTCTCGCAATCTGACTGTAGACATGCAAAGGAATAGAGGAGTGTTTTGCATTTACGTTTCAGAATCTCGCGTATGATAACTTTCATGTCTTCTTCTTTATCAAATGTGTTGTCAAATACTATACTCATCGAGGTTGAGTAGTCAGAAATTTTGAGCAGATGCCCCAGTGATTCTGAAATGGTATTGGAATTGATTTTAACATTAAATTGCTATGTGGATTACTTAAGTCAACATAATATCACACTGATCAGGTTCAAGGTTTATGAGGTTCAATAATTATACACCTATAATGTTCGCAAATACATATTACCTCCCGAGCGAAACCTCATTTGAAAGCGGATGCATTCTGCTTTTACTTTACGGAGAAGTTTCATGGTTGAATCAAAGTATTCACTTTCAGCTCTAAAATCCATATTCGCAGTCAAATTTTACAACAAATTTAATGCTCACCGTACACTGAAATCATGAATTTGACTTATTTCAAGATTTCCAATAAGCTTCCCGTCGAAAAAATTGGAACAAATTTTCATTATTTCGGGTGAATTGTGAATTAATAAAAGCCGTGTAAATTTAGTGTTTGTGATAAGTGAATGTAAATAATCCAACATTTTACTGAGCCTTGTCAAAGAAATGGTTGTACTAATGGTCTGAAATTTCCTTATTACCAAATATTTATGCGGAACAATTTCCCACCCGTGTTTGCCTGTTACATTTTATTATTCTTTTCGAATAAATTGACGACAATCCACTGCTCCACAGAGAGAAATGCTTTATGTTGTCGAATTTTAGAGTCAGAGCATGATTTTCCTTGCAACCAAGTTTTGAAAATATTTTCATGAACGGCACTACACTTTTCTGAGCGAGTACAATGCCCGATGTTCCTACCATCTCCTTCACTGACTTGCTGACCTGAGCAAACACTATTAAATTTGGCAAAGCAAATAATATTTACATACCTCCCTCAGTTGAAAGAGCGATTGTTGGCATAGTAGCGAGGTGATATTTATGAAGGATTTCCGAGATGAATCGACGAATTTGAGCAGCATTTTCTTCAATAATTGAAGAGTTTGGGTGCTCAGAATGACAATATGGACGCTAGAACGGCTTGTCATCACTACCGCGTCGCTCTACCGTTTGCACCATACACGATGCTCACTATCTCTTCACACCATAAAGCGGGCCAATCTAGACGACACAATCAACTCATTTTTGACGGTCGCTAATAATTAGGTAGATATCTAAAGGAAATAAAGTCTGATGCACTTCCCATATCTTCAATAGTATAATGAAGATTATACGAACGTCGAGGGATACTGAATACTTCTTAGTTTAAGGCATAACTGTCATTAGTCGCATTTTGATGAATCGCCAGAGGAAAATGCAGTCACTCGCGGGAAAAATTGTCCAATCTGATTTTCTCCCATTCGTCGGAGCCAAAGAATGCGTGAAATGAAGATGGTGTGAGCGTTGTGCGTGGTGTATACTGTAGGTCGATGTTTTTAAGGACGCTTGAGCCGTTCTAGTGTATGTATTCTTATTATCAGCTCTCTCTCTTTTCAAGTATTGAAGAAGATGCTGAAGTTCGCCGATCTCCCTCGTAAATCCTTCATACATATCTCATCGGTGTTATGCCCGCAATCGCTCTTTCAACTGAGAGAGGTATGAATTATGATATTATCCATTGTGTATTCGTTTAAATGACCACAGGTCAGCAAGTCAGTAAAGGAGATGGTAGGAACATCAGGCATTGTACACGCTCAGAAAACCGTTGTGCGTGGCGTGCGTGTGGAATCAAAACAGGTAATATCATTAATTGATAAGCAAATTAATTCGTCGACGAACATTGTTCTATGTCAGGATTGCGATAGTCATACTGTTGATCTACTTTTCGAAAGCAAAAAATATTATTGCATATGGAGAATCGGATTATCTTCTCTTTTCTCGAGCATCGGAGTGAAATTCGATGGATTTCGTAAGGCATGTTCAAGAAGGAATCAAAATTTGAAAGATTCAGATTTTTTCAATGCAACAACTAGTATACTCATCAGTGCTCTCTCACCGGTCTAATTTTTTTCCAGATCATCCATGTAACTATGTCACGGAAGATGATTCAGAAGTTCTTATTTTATATTCGTCCACTGATCCACAAAACCGAGTTTACTACGGTGATTGTGTTTAGTTGTCAGCCTGAATTCGTCAACGTCTGTGCCAATTTTCTCGATGGAAATACTGTTGATGAACTTGAATTTTATAAATATCCAGAACTTAAAAGCAATGAAAAGTGAGTTGAATAAATAATTTCAAAAATTGTAATTTGTATGTTTTCAAATTCGAGTACTTCTCTTCAATTATTGGGCTGCTGTGTAAGGTCAGAGCTGTACACATAGAATATAAATTCGAATCGCAAGGTGATTTTTTTATTGTTCATTGCCATACATTCTCATATTTATATTGACTTGCATGGGTCACACAGTAGTGTTCGAGAAATGATACCACGCTCTCTTCATTCTACACACTCTCTCGTCGATCGACCGCTCGAGAGAGTGTGTAGAATGAAGAGACTTTGACCCGAATTACGAGCTCTAACCACTCCGACATTTCAGAGTCGCTTGACCTTCTGCTTTAAATTGCTGACAACGCACCCTCTATGACTATAGTATTTGACAGCTCATGTGCAAAAGATGGCATACCAGTTGTCATTCGCGCAATTCTGAAACATAAATGTCAAAGACTCTTTTTTACTGCTACTGGATGAGATTTTCACGCCATGAATGCGAAAAAGTTATGCAAGTGAGCTATTAGGTTGTTGCGAAAGTCTTGCTCGTTTTTATCATTTTAATACTTCTGTCTGCGATGGCATTCAAATTCATTTAATACTTACCTAGTTTTTCTTATACTATGAGGGTATCAATGTTCATTCTAGCGTACCTTAGATCAGACATCTCATTGCATTTAGGAATGCTTCCTTATTGTTCAAATCTTGCGATATGAGTTAATCAAGATGACTTTTCATTCTATCATAATTTTATGGAGAATAGAGATATGGCCATACCTGAAGTACAAGCGTACACAGCTATGTTAATACATCACTTGTGATCACTTACTATAAGTCAGTGCTAAAATCCCTTCTTTAGACGTGTCCCTTTTTGAGAATTTATAGTGAACACCTTTTAGCTAAATATGATTTTCTCTTCACGTTTTTGGGTAAGTAGACGCAGGGATCAATATAGATCGAAATTATAATTATTTTATTCTGTTCTTCTTAAAAATGAAGTATCGGAAATATTCATGATTGCGTTGACTAGATATGGCTATTCAAATCATTGAAAGGGTTCTTGGAATGCTGAATTTGAAATTTCAATCAAGTTTTCATTTCTTGCGCAGCTTGAATGATCGATCTTTTGTGCTAGTGTTAACTAGCACACTATGCTCTTCCAAAATATATATGGATATTATTTTGACTTCGATCTCTTGTATCTGACAGATCAGAATTCACACCAAATTTCGTTGCAAAATTTCGCAAAATTTTTGCTAATTTATGAAATCTCAAATTTCATGGCATGTATTCTGATCACGATTGAAATCAATTATGCTCCTGAAACAACAGTTCACCCTCTTCAACAATTCTGAGATATCAGGCACTGGAGTTCAGAAGGGAGAAAAATCGGAAAGATCAAACGCCGAGCAAGACTTTCGCAACAACCTAATAGTTTCATGGATAACAATGGGACCAAATAAACAAACTTTGAGATGTTTCACCATTCGGAAAAGAAGATGAAGTTCTTTTCATACACGGATCACCCTCAGGCAGAAGTTCAGATTGGGCTGCACAAGATACGAATTGGGCCCGTACAAGTGGCTAATTATGAAGACTATGTGGAAATCGAGCATTTAGAGTACATGCGTTAAAGATTGTTTCAATATATTTCAAGATAGGTAAGTGTAGCAGGATAAAGTTAATCATTTCGTGTAAGGCTATCCCTAGTTTGAGTGATTCCTTGAGAATCAATCATTCGTTTGAATTAGAGTTCGAGAAATGATACCACGATCTCTTCATTCTACACACTCTATCGTCGATCGACCGCTCGAGAGAGTGTGTAGAATGAAGAGACTTTGATCCGAATTACGAACTCTAGTTGGAATGAATGAATGCGCTGGAATGAATATATTTTCGGATGATAATATGCTTTACTCTCTAGGATTTCTTCCTATTTTTTTGCAATGTTTATCTATTCTTTTCCGTTGTTTTCTCGCGTTATTTGAGATTTGTTTATCAATATCTAGGTTCAGTTAGTTGCGGGAAAGGATATGGCGATGTTCTCAACAACGAATGGGCGGGGTGGTCGACTTCCTCCTGTAAATGAACCATATAGCCTTGCTCGCTCACATTTCTTATTCGAAAAAAATCCTTCCTATCTTCATTGTCTTCACGCGCGGAACGCTCAATCTGACTAAAGAGAGATAGAGTGTGTGAGAGTAATTAAGAGACGAAAGCTCCAAGCACACGTTTCCCCTCGGCGTCTCACCCTTCCTATTCTCTCATACGCACACACTCTCTAGTTCCCTTCTCTCATCGACTCATTTCCACTCTCTCCTGATGTCTCAGGCACTATGTCGAATGATAACTCTGATGTCATACCGCCTCTGATATATCAAAGGTGACATGACGTCATAGTTCTCATCCTAAACAGTGCTGAGGTCTCATTCGAATGCATACCTGAGTCACGGCAAAATCTATACCTCTGAACGAGAGCAGACGACAATCAGCACGAAATTCCTTACGTGCCTGTGAGATTAGGCGAATGAGATCCTGCACAGATTGAAAGGTAGCTTGTATCTACCAAACTACAGAATACCAATATTTCATTGATGAACTTTGTGGGATTGCGCAGGGACTGCTGATCGATGATTCTGATGATACCCTCCACATGTGAACCATCGATCCCGGGCTATACAGAGGAAATTATCCATTACTTCTATTGCACTTATGCAAGTACCGCGATTGGTGAATCGTCGATGTTGTGGGGAGTGCCAGTGAGAAGCGCCAGAGATGCGAGTAAAATTGCCTTTCCCACCTAGAAATCCCGCAAGCTAGCGTGGAAGGCAAGACAAGAACTACAATAAAATTCGTCTTTTCGTAGATTATCGGAGGAATTAAGGGAGATGAATGCGGAAAGTCCTATTAAGATGAAGTTGATATTGATACCGATTACCTCTTCGGCCAGTGACGAGTTCTAATGATTTAGTTTAAGCAGATAATAGACGGCTCACCTTTAACATTCTTTGAATTTTGGCTGAATCGATATTGTTGATCTCTAAGGAGACTTGACTCCGAGAATAATTCGGAGAAACTGCAAATTGTATATTTATGCAGTTCCAGATCAGATGGGACAGAAACAATCGGATCAAACGGTTCACGCTCCGGGTGACGCGTCAATAAGAGAGGTCAAAATTGTGGTATCCGTATATTCTTCATACTTTCTTCTACACACCGGACTAGTGGCGAGAGAGTGTTGTAAATATAGAGAAAATTACCTTAATTATGAACTATAATTAAAAAAAGGCGACCCAATCAAGGGCAAAATATGTGGTAGAGGACACAGTGAAAGTGTTTGGACTAAGGATGACAAGTATCAACAGGGAGTCCAAGATTTAGAGAAGGGGGAATGGACTTGGCGAGTCGCGAAAGAAGAGGGGCAGTTGGTGGAAGCAGACAGGAGAAGGGGAAGATGGGCGCACGGTGATATATCTATCCTCCCATGTGTTGCGCCACAGATGTGAAATAGGAGTGACTCCGCGACAAATGTCTCTGCTAGGGTTCTCTTACTAGCAGGACTACCCACAACTTTTGTTGCTTTTTCAGGTATCTTTCATGTGTTTTATGTAGATTTTTTGGGGCGCCTGCACAGGAGAACAACAACGAACATTTCCCAATTAGAGAACTATTCTCTCTGCTCATTCTGCTTGATCTCTCGTCTGTCAAATCGGTGAACGAAAACACAGAATGAAGAGGGACATTTAAGCGAAGTCATCAGAGTTCGCAATTTTGGTATTCGTCTCTTCATTTCTCACACGTTTCGACGATTCCCTTATTAGTAGTTCTCTCTATTGCATCAAATTAAAAATCTTGACCTACCGTCTCAATAGTACCTTTGTCGTTCCTTTGACATCGTAATATCGTGTTGTGATGACTACTCTTCCTGTATAATATCCACTATTTGTTATTCGAATCATAAAATAATAATGAAATATTTAAAAAAAAAATACATATATTACACTGTCGTGTCCGGGCGGCGAGAAAGCAAGCGTAATAAAGAGTCGTCGAACCGAATTCCGAGCTCATACATCTCTGAGATATTGTTGAAGCAGGGACATAGAAAACTGTATTTAGCTGGTACTACTAGCGAGACTAGCTGAGGTTATTGCAAACACGATCTCCCTATCCCCCTACCCTTGCCATCCAGCAATAAACCACTGATTCAATCAAATCGACGGACCCCAACATAACACATTCATGGAAAAATATGAAATATCTAAACTGACCATGCAAACGCTTTCAACTTACATTACATCTCCGTTAGTCCATGCGTGCATCATTCTTTAGTTCAAATCAACAATGTTTATTTTGACGATGCAATCATTAGTGATGTCATTGACGATCTATCATATGATGGAAACAATTATTGATAAGTAGTGAATTATTTGAAAAATAGATTTGAAATAATATATATATTTTGGAATTCGAGATAGTGTATGTGCAGAAAATCAGCATAATTTATTGTGATCGAAAAATTGTTATGAAATATATTTCAGTTACATTTTATATATTTGGACAAATGATTTGGGCGAGGTGAGCAAGGGCCATATTCTTATTCTATCAATACCAATCTGTCCAAGATCAACTCTCTCTAGGTAATCAGTCCATGCATTAAATTCTACTTTCTTTCTGAAATTATGGACAAGCTGCAAAAGTATATAATTTTAACTTTATTAATTTTAAAACTGTTGTAGATTTTCCGGTTTCATTTTCAATGTATCAGAATACCAAAAAAAATAAATTGTAGAATATTTTGAATAAGCTTACCTGAAGCAATTTCTCGACGTCCGTTAATGGAATGCAATTCTCAAATGAATGTGCAAGTACAAAGTGCAATTTTCTGCATTTCAGGTATAGAACCTCGCGTATAATAGCGAATGTATCCAGGTTTTCCGAATTTCTTAAGTTGATTTTCAGAGAGTTGACGATATCCGCTACTTTTAGCGCATGCCCAATTGAAGCTGAATTGTATGGAATTGACCCTAGTTTTTACAAAATTATTTGTGCATGTATTATACATGCACGGCAGTGAATGCATATTAAAAGTGTCATTCTACCGTGCGAGACAACGTCCATATTGTAGCTGATTTGTGTTGCTTTGACTTTACAAAGTAGTCCAATTAAAGAAGAATCGCAATACGATCTGAAAAAAAATTAAAATATATATTGAAAAATTTGCTCACTCGGATGCGATTTCATTTGGAGAAATATGATTTATGCTCATACGTTCTATACATTTTCCCTCAAAAAAATTTGCACATATGTTTACTGCGGAAGCCTGATTGGTCGTCAATGACACAGTATGGAATTCTGTTTTGTGAATAAGCGAATTGATTTCACATAAAAACTGTTCAAGTCTGTTATACTTATAAACTGAAATGCATACATCATTCAAAAATCCTTTTACACGTGCTTACCCATCTTTGTTTATCGATTTTCATTGTTCTAGGCGAGAAAAGATATGATAATCCAACGAACCATTATTGGAAATGTGTTATCCAGTTGAAAGTTACGGTAAGAACATGATTGTCATTGTTATTCTGGAACAAACACAATCAATGCTTCATCTTTTTACCAAGAGAGTTTGTAAATCTCTTGACCGGTCGACTAGAGAGAAAGGATGTAAACTCTACTCCACACGTATCGAACTAAATCGCACATTGATTGTAATCACCTGATCTGACTCCACTGTCATAGAGCCTATTACACTTTTCTGTGCAAGTATTACACCTGAAGAGCCTACCATCTCCTTCACTGACTTGCTGACCTGTGCAAAACTGATTATATAGCCAACAAACAATGGAATACATACCTCCCTCAGTTTCAACAAAGATTGTTGGGAAAGCAATGAGGAGATATTTACGAATGATTTCCGAGTTAGATCTACGAATTTGAGCAGCATCTTGTTCTTCTACCCTTGAATATATGCACAGAATATATATTAGGACGCTTAAATTTTCCCGCTCGTCCTCACAAATTTCACTCTACCGTACATGCAACGCACAATTGCACTGTATACTTCATGCACGTTCTCCCTTTTGCCGTTTCTGGTTCATGGAGATTCAATTCAAGCATGCATTAAAAGAGTTATTGTGAAAGTCATCCTAATCAATTGTATCGCTTATTGCGGCGGAAAACTAGCGACAATATGCTGAGCATTATGAATAAAGTGTGTGAATAAGGATAACGTTGTCTAGAATGGTCTCGCGGGAGATTAGTGATCAATCAATATCAAATATGAATAATTGAATAATTGAGAGTAGTTGTGCCAAATTATGTGCCACTGGTGCGATTTCAGATATCTCCTATTTTCTATCCGGAACTTAAAGTACCCCTCCGGGGAAAAAAATTTCAAATTCGCAGGCAGTCCCTGAACTATCCTGAACTGCAGGCCCTAGCGCGGGAATTCAAAAAAATTTGAATTCGCGGTACTAAAAATTACTGTAATAGATTTAGGTAATCGATTTACAGTATAAATCAAAAATAAATTTTGAATTCCCGCGCTAGGGCCTGCAGTTCAGGATAGTTCAGGGACTGCCCGCGAATTTGAAATTTTTTTCCCCGGAGGGGTACTTTAAACAAGATTCTACCCAATAAAATGTATCTCTAACAAGGAGAGGTCGCGCAATGTATATGGAGTTTCTAAAGGAGACCTAGCGCATTCGAAAGAGGAGAAAATTCTAAGAACTTCTGTTGTTTTCAAATTTGCGGAACGTTCATGTGGTGATGTGGGCTCATAGTGGGGAACATCAATTTTTGAGGCTATGTCCCTAAAATCCCATAAACTCACATACTGCCCAGAGCTCCACATGAGCGTTCCGCAAATTTGAAAACAATAGAAGTTCTTAGAATTTTCTTCTCTTTCGAATGCGCTAGGTCTCGTTTAGAAACTCCATATACATTGCGCGACCTCTCCTTGTAAATTGTCCAGTATTATATTATTCCTAACTGAAAGTGACAATTAGATCTAAATATTTCTAAATATTTCTTATTTATTCAAGTGAACAACCGATTGTATTCATTCAAAAATTTATGGACAATCTCTTTTCACATATATTTAATGTTTTTTTATGTCATGGAAATATATTTCTTTATTATGATGTATTGAGAATCGTGATTACTACTTAATCCACTGCAAAGAATGTACCAATCTTTGTGAATCGAGCTTACGTTTTTCAATATATCCAACCTGATGAAGGTTTACAAAACTGCTAATATCAAATGGTTTCAGACAACAAATTATAAACAAGTATAAACATCATATAAAGTTTGAAAATTCCAAATGTTTAATCTGGACAGAATATTTAGAAGTGAGGGGGACAATACACACTTTATGTAACCCAATCTGAGCGTATGACATTTGATGTTCAGAAAATGCTTTGAAAATAACCTTCTTTGAAAATAAAAAAAGAAAATAACCAAAATAACCTAAAAAAAAATAACCTTCATGTCGGAATGATGAAATATCTAAAAACATATATCATAATAGTAAAAGGAGAAAGCTACTGTATATGGTTGAGTGATGCCAAATCGGCGCGCGCTCTCCTAGTGAGAGAGCGTGTGAAACGAGGAGAGCGCGCGCCGATTTGGCATCGCTAATATGGTTAGCGTACCTGTATCAGTTTCTCATAATCTTGGGGTGTGAAATTTGAGTAGCATATAAATATGATTTTTTCGCATCTATGTGCTAGTATTTTTCTTATGATTTCGAGACCTTCTAAACTTTCAGAACACGTAAATACAATATTCATGGATGTCACGAAATCAGCAATTTTCGCCAGCAGCCCAAACGATCCTGAAATATGCTACCTTATGCAGATAGGATGCCACATGAGGTTGACTCAATATGCACATAAATCGATTGAAAAATATATCACCTCCCGTGTGAACCGTCATATGAAAGATGATGTATGCTGCTCTAGTTTTATTGAGAAGCCCCAACAATGAAACACCGTACCCGGTTCTAAAAAACTGCATCTTCAATAAAAGTTTATCATAAATTGCTCACCGTCCATTAATTTTATGTCTATGACTAATGTCAAGTTTCTTTAACTGCTTGCTGTCGAATAAATTTGAACAAGATCGAATTATTGCGGGTGGATTACACCACAATGCCACTGTAATAAATTCCGTGTTAACAATCATAGACTTTACGAAGTCTAGAAACTTGTTGAGCCTCCTGGTAGACATTGTACACACACGAATGGACTGAAAAATATGTTTCCTTAAAATATTGTTACTTGAACATGTACGTACCAAAACGCTTTCGTTAAATTTTAATTTGTTATGAGCGAAGAAAGAAGACAATCCAATATTCCACAATGAATAATATTTTCTTTTTAAGAAATTTATGCCAACGGTATGCTCGTTATCACAATCCACATTTGTCCACACGCGCATATATGATACTATATTTTTCTGAGCGAATATGATACCTGACAGACCCACCATCTCCTTTACTGATTTGCTGACCTGCGTACAAACTGTTCATCAAATAAAAAGATAACTCATACCTTCCTCAGCTGAAATAGCGACTGTTGACATAGCAATGAGGAGATGTTCAGGAATGATTTCCGAGTGAAATCGATAAACTTCATCAGTGCCTTGCTCTTCAACTTTTGAATAATTGCTCGGAATAAATACTAGGATGCTTGAATTTTTCCCGCGCGTCCTCAAACTGCACGCAGCGCACAATGTGTGTGTCCCTCTCTTATTTTTGTTTCTCTAGCTCTAGTCTGCTCAAGATTCCTGGCATAATGAGGCGCGAATTCTTAGAAATATTTATACAAAATTGTGAAAGATTTTTCAGCCATACTCTGCCAAAATGAGTTACAGTCGTACAAGATACGAGGAACAACAATCATTGCCGTGGGGATGAACAGAGGGTGATAGACGAAAATGAAGAGCTTATTCGCTTATGCTGCGTGTAGGGGAAAGGCAAATCAGCTCGAAATGAGAACATGGGAGTGTGGAGTATCGAATAGAACAAGGAAGGTGTACATTGTACTGATGGATATTTCGCTGCAGCATTTCTCGAGATCGTAGGTACGATTCGAATGGGAGAAACATGGATCGAATTCGCAAATCGCCCTAAAATAAATTATTTAGTTGGAGCTCACTACCGTTATCTTGTGATTAGTATTTATCGTACTTATGAAGAGTCTGGTTCGCAGAGATGATGGGAGCAGCTTGGATGGAGCGTAATCAGCATACATAGGAGAAGGGACAATGCATTTCAGCTGATCAGCCTCATCCGGCAGGGGAAACTCCGAGATCATGCTGAGGATGTGGAGGGATACTGTACAGCAGGGGGGGGGGGTCGGAGTGGAACCGAAGTGACGGACGGGTAAGATGGAAGATGCTGCTACTGAGACTTTGAGGTGGAGTGTTTGAAACAGGCCTTATACAATATTTATAGGACACGGAAGGGCGGGACATGCTACGTATGTTGACAATCATGTGTAATCAAGGAAAATGCTGGATGACGAGTAACAAGTCATGGATATTATTTAACCTTTTTTCGTATTATGATCAGTAATTTGGAATATTTATCATCACATGTACATGTCATACGTACCTTCAACTTATAGGGTTTACAAAAAATATCCAGCAATATAAACAAAGTATTTCACGCCATACGATTCACAGTAATCGAAAACATGTATTTTCTTGCAAAGTAGATGATTCAACGCAATAACGCTCCTACCAGACGCTTCCTAGACTTGGGTGAGCGTTCCCGTGATTGCTTCTTCACATGTAGCATCGTGTCAATTCACGCAAGCGATATCATCATCAGTTTCCTCTCTTTTTGCCAGATTCCTTTGGTGATGGAACTTAAAGTAGGAATATCAGCAAAACTAGCTAGGAGAAACTGACAACGCAGTTTCGAGACAATCGTACACCGTAACTCATTTTCGAAATTCCGATTTTTAAATGTCTACTCAGTATTTAGTTATGGTTCCATTAAAGCATTCAAAAGTTGATTCTGACGCACAGGCAACTAGTGAGAGAGAACTCGACTTGAAGAGAATTCTCTCCCTATTTGAAACATATTTCAACCAGGCGCGTTTTTGCTGATATTTCGGCTTTAAAGTTGATGCTCTGGGTGCGCTCATTTCACTCGCATATGTCACTTCACTCTTCACCGTCGTCACAGTAATCAGAACCAGGTCGGATGCGAACTATGACGTCATGCCGCCTTTGATATTTCAAAAGCGACACGTGATAATATTTCTCATCCAACCTTGTGCAGTCACTTCCCTCTAGTCCGTCATCTCAGTAGTCAAAGTTGCCGCATTCGAAGGGCTGCTCGCCTCTCTTCTTGTGCTGTATCGTCACATGCATCTCAAGAACAACCGAAGCATGAGAGACGATACGAAATATTGACCATGAGTGTGGAATACAGACACAGTAATTGGTGATGTTTTTGCAACTGTGCGTTACAAGGTCTACCAGATCTGATTTCAAAGGAAGCAAGATAGATTCATTACTTGTAAGACGGGCATATTATGATGTAGGTATACATGTTATTATCATGCAATGCGTCAAGAATTCATGAAAATGCATGGTGCAAAAAATCGAGCAATATTACGTTCATGCAAAATGATTCACGATTTACAAAAAAGCTGAGTTTTAAGGAAAACATAGATACCATAGTTCATGCGCTCTCAGACTCCGGTAAGTTCCCATTTTTAGTATTTCGAATATTGGATTTTATTTTCGCTAAATAGTAAAATAAATTGAAAGGCATGCAGCGAAAATAAGACTGAAATCAATAGTATCATCGCTTCAGATGTATAATGTCACACTGTGGAGCCCAGAAAGACGCTGTTCTCGTTGGTGCTCGACGCTGTTCTCGCAAAATGCGATGATTCCTTCATTTCCCTCCATTCTTATTCAATGACAATTGAATTTGTATCATTATTGGTGATAGGCTAAATTAATAAATTTATGTCCACAGTTGGATAGATCATGAATGCATATGTATTCGAAACGGATAAAACACACAAATCAGCGGAAAGCTTAAAGGAATAGTGGATTCTCCCTCATTTGGTACCGATACATGATTAAAGGGACGGGTTTGTAGTGGAAAAATGAAAAGCTTAGCATAGAGTAGAAAATACCTCAACGAGGCGGGAAAATTAACACTGTTAAGAATATCAGTTTACAGGAATTACTGTGGAGATTCGAATATTTTTGAAATGGGGCTGTTACATAATAATAATGATAGGATGACTAAACTATAGGCGGGTTTCACCAATTGAAGCAGATCAGAATGCGGATTTTCAAGAAAATGGCTTGAAGCAGAGCGAGTACGGGGAAGTGGGATTCTGTATTTTCAAAGAAACTGTTTGACTAGTTAAATGTAATTTCTCTAGCGTTCAAAAAACCAAAGCATAATTTGATTAGGTACGGATGGCTTAGGCACATTTTCCTAATTGACAAGAAGGATTAGCATTTCAAATCAGTTGAAGCGTTGTCCTATTCAAAAACAAAATAAGACATTCAAGTTGCGCACCGATGCATATGACGCATATTTGTCTCTATTCCAAAGGGTAGTGGTTTGAAGCATAGAGGGTTAGATGGGGCGGGGTAGTATACTTTTGTTCACAAGAACTCCTTAGCTAGTTCAATCGACTGTCTATGAAGTTCCTCGATCTTCTCATTGTCCTTCAGGAGAGGATGGGTTGCGTCGATGGCGCAGTCACTGCAAATTACAGTTCGCAATTCGGGTCTCTTCGCCGTCTCTTAAGTTTCCACACTCTCTCGACCGGTCGATCGGCGAGATAGTGTGCCAAATGAAGAGACCGTGGTATCTTTTCTCGAACTCTACTGCAAATCGACTTTTTAGGACGAAAATCTTGCATAGTTTGTTATTCCAAAGTCGGATGACTAAGCAAGCAAGGATTCTATGAGTTCGCTTTTCAGACTTGCGCAGAATGAGTAGAATGGACAGGATTAAAAAAACAAGAGATCAAGAGAAGCATACTAGGGTTGGCAATACGAGGGGAGGTTACGAGCTCGTTATTCTCCCCCTACTCTTATTTCGCATTACGAAGAGGGGGAGGCGTAACGAGCTCGTAACCTCCCCTCGTATTGCCAACTCTAATGCATACCTGTAGTAGTAGCCGGGCTGCAGATGCTCAGCGGCAGCAAGACTGCAAATTTGTGTATAAAAAGCTAACATATTTATTTTTTTAATCACATATTTTTCAAATTTATATAAATATAGCTGGAGTGCAAATTGTTTCTGCTTACCTGAGCATAAGCGGCGTCTGCGCTCCCTCCAGCGGGTTCTTCATGATGAAGGAGAGCACGGGCTCGAGGTACCGGTCGAAGATCTCCATCCAGGTACCCTGAAATTGCCTGATTTGCTTCTCATTAGTCATCGACTAACATGCTAATCATCGGCTGTCACCATTAATGTGTCACCATTTTTTTTATTTATGATACAGAATACTTTGTAAACAATGTGGTAGAGTAACTATTTCAGTTTACTTGCAGCATGATTTGAAAGCATGGGGGTTGCACAACCCGAGAATGAGTGGACAATGATATCATCATCTGCCCTTTACTTCTAAATTTGCCATTGCTGAACTCACAGCGAGAATGTTAGTGTGCACGACTCCCGGGTTGCACGAGTACGCCTGCATGCCCTCGTTGGCGAGGTGACGAGCGTAGCTCACCTGAGCAAACAGCCGATTAGGGTTTCAATTTTCAGGTCATTGAGGCTCATTTTCAAGCATGTTCCAGATGTTTTACATATGTTAAGACCTTATTAGCTATGTAGTGCACCTGAAATACATCTGAAAGTGACTTAAAATTGACTGAAAATTGAAACCCTACAACCGATTTCCTGGTTTGTATCGATCCCAAGAAAGAATATCATATTCTGCGTTCTCTATTAAAGTTCTCTTAGAAAGCAAGCACAAATAATGTAGAATGTCGCAAAGTATTATTGAGAAGCCATGTCTACTAGGCTGAACATTATCTTGTTCGCGTGATTGAAAATAAATCTATTCACTGTCATTTGTACATCTTACTTCGTGTTCAGCAGAAAAACAAGGAACTAGTTGGAGCCTGAGAGTACGTTGAAGCATTTACTTTTTATAAAGACAGGTTTTCGATTTTTGTGATTCATATGGCGTGAAATACTTTGTTGATATTGCTGGATATTTTTTGTGAACCCTATAAGTTGGAAGTATTAGACATCTGACGTGTACATGTGATGAAACAGTGAGTGAAACTATCACGCACCGAGCCATCGTCTGATTCTCTTCAGTTTGCACGCTCTCTCGTCTGTCTGACCGGCGAGAGAGCATGCAAACTGAGGAGAGTCAGACCATTGCTCCACGCACCTCAGCCAGCTTGGCTCTGCTGTACTGCAGCATGTTGTTGTCGAGTCTCTTCGTGAGGTCCTCCTGCTTGGCGTATTTGTGAACGAGCGAGGAGACGAAGACCACCCTGCAAACTAGAGTTCGAGAAACGATAACTTAAACTCATTTATTGTCATTTTTCCCTTTGTCATCAAGTTATGGCATCGTAATATCATGTCATATTTCCCGTAGCAATCTACGGGAAATCTCTGTGCTGTCACACATGATAAATTATTATTATTATTACCGCGGTCTCTCCATTTTACACACTCTCTCGCCGTTCGACCGGTCTAGAGAGTGTGTAGAATGAAGAGAGCTTGGTATCGTTTCTTTTCAGCATGCTCGTATAATGAGGAAAACGTTAACATTTTGGAATTGGTAGCTCCTACCTCTTCAGATCAAGGCGTGCTCGCAGCGACTCGACCATCACAAAGTGTCCGAGGTAGTTGGCCTGAAATCAATGGTCTGACTCTCTTCAGTTTGCATTCTCTCTCGCCTCTCTGACCGGCGAGACAGTGTGCAAACTGAAGAGAGTCATACGATTAATCCAATTTTAATTTATTTTCACGGAACGAATTATCTTTGCATTCCTGTTTCGCAAAAAAGCTAGAGTGATATGCTTCAGAAACAATTCAAATTTCTGCCACTTGTTAGAGGTTTGATTTGTAGCTGTCATCGTTCTCAAAAATACAAAAAAATATATCCACTGCTTATGTCACAATTTGCCAAAGTTTCATGAATTGTTGAAAGCACCCATAAAATTTATGGCATACATACATAAATGGCATAAATACTGGCCATCTTCACAATTTCTCTCACCTGCTTCTTTAATTCGTTATCATTTTATAAACATGCCATGAACAAAGTATCTACTAAGCGCAGGTCAACATTTTCAGTTAAAAACAAATAAAAAAACAAATCGTCTGATAGTTATCCCTCTAATTTACTTACCTGCAGCAGCTTCTCCACGCCGATCCCATTTTCAACTTTCATTGTTTTTTACATCAATGTATAGACAGTCAACACAATGCACAATAGCCAAAATGCATGTTTAAATTCAAATTTTTATATTAGCAATGTATTATAAATAGAGACTCGAAGAACAATCGTCTGACTCTCTTCAGTTTACACACTCTCTCGCCGATCAGAGAGACGAGAGAGCGTGCAAACTGAAGAGAGTCAGACCATTGCTCGACTCGAAACTATTCCCACCTGCAGCAGTTTCTCCACTCCGTTCTCGCTCAGTCCATCGGCTTGAAGCACGCCCGCATTGCACACTAGCACATCGATGGTACGGTATTCTTAATGATGAGATTAATTGCATTGTTCGACTATTTTGTCACTATTTTATTTTGACTATTTCGTACACCAATTGCTATGCTGTCCGTTCTACTAATTACGAAAAAAAGAGAAGTCGCGTGTACGCATTTCAGAATTTGTTATACCGCATGATCTTGAATCTTGAGCTGATTCAGTTTTATCTCGGTGAAATACGTGAAATACCTAGTAACGCAGGCACGTTACATTCTGTAGATTTCCCATCATTCTAGTCAGGCGGTGAATTACTCAGCGGTTATTTCTAGCATGTTTTCATGGGAAATGATATTCCTCCAAGAATGTAAAATAGAGGTAAAAGAACTATCAAAAATATTTCACAGCGTGATCCTCGAAGAAGCGACTCGAAGGTACGCTCTGGGCTAATCTATGCTTGAACATGGGTTAAAGGAGGAGTAAACTCAAAATTCAATTTTTGAAGCTGTCATATGCACTGCCTATAGCTCAAAACGATAAGAAGCTCCGAACTTTTCACATTGATATCTCCATTCCGAACAGAGTTATAGCTAGTTGGCTGGGAGAAAGATCAGGGAAAGCTCAGGGAAGGGGCGAGATAACACTCGATTTGAAGAGAGTGGGTCCCAAGGTGAAACATATTTCAACCGGGCGCGCGTTTGCACTTGCTCCTCCTTTAAGCTTTATAGACTCACTAGTCATGACTCGGTCGACGAACGCGATGACACTCTTGAAGGACATCAGATCGACCAGCTCGATGGAGATGCACGATTCATCTGCTCCGCTCTGTAAACATAATTATTTTTTACAACTTTGTTTGTACTATTAATATCACATTTTCCGTAGTCAACCATAGTGACTTCGGTCGCGAAAGGTAACATTCCCTAGAAGAACTTTGGACAGCAGGGTTACGTAGTCCTAGCAGTAATCGGCCTCACCGCACTACACCACCTAGCATACGACTGTAAAATCGCTTAATGTGGCTGTACTTTTACTTTTTTTAACATTTGACTTTCCGTTGTCATTATCACTTTCGCGACGTACATCTGCATTAGGGTTTCAATTTTCAGGTCATTCAGGCTTATTTTCAGGTATGTTCCAGGTGTTCTACATATGTTAAAAGCTTATCAGCTATGCGATGCACCTGAAACACATCCGAAAGTGGCCTAAAATTACCCGAAAATTGAAACCCTCATCTGCATGTCACTGAACTACCCAGTGAGGCTAAACAGTTCCGTTCTGAAAGAGTTCAACCCAGCACTAAAGGTCAATGCACTCCGCGAGAGATCGCTAAAGTGCAAGCAATAAATCAACTCTCACCTGCACCATCATCACGTTTTCCGCGCAGTGCCGTTCAGTCTAATAGGTAGATTTCGCAATTCGGGTCGCCGTCTCTTCAGTTTCCACACTCTCTCGATCCATTGGCGAGAGAGTGTGCAAAATGAGGAGACCGTGGTCTCATTTCTCGATCTCTACTAATAAGTGCAAATGTTACCCATATTTTTTGCGATGTCAAAAGACCATATTATTGCGATAGATAAGACAGGGGGATTATGCAAGTTGTCAGATCGAAAATATGTGTGTAATCAGGTGTTTTCAGAGTCAAAAGTAGTCCAGACATCTCACCTCAATCATCTCCTGTCGCGCCTTGCCCGCGCGCTCTTGGCTCCGACACGCGAGCACGATGTGATCAGCGCCTGGAAATTGTGGAATTATCTTCGACACTCATATCGCCATGTCTTTCATAGGCAACTCGTTTACACGATATTTATATTCACCCATAATTCGAAAAAAAATGCAATCGAATCACTTCGGACTCGCGATCTACCACGATCTAGCGATCCTGGACATATATGGAATTGTTTTTGACACAAGACATTTTTCCATCTGTTTTCATCTTGTTTTGTCTTCATATTGGAGAGAATGCGACCGTTTACAAAATTTACTAGTTACCTTTATTAATTACTAGTTACCAATTAATTACGATTACTAATTACCTACTAATAACTAATTAATTCTTTACTACTTGGACCGGACGTTTCTAATAGAGCAATTACCAGAGTAAGTAAGTATGCACCTCTCATCAAGAACTCCTCCGTCAGCGCCCTGCCAATGCCCGAGTTGGCGCCCGTTACGATGATCGTCTTCCCCCTAGCCGATCGCTTGGAGGTCCAGCGAGCACCCTTGAAGAAGTATCTGGAATGGCCAGTGTTAGATCATTCTCCATTTTTCGCAAATTCAGTTGCACCCAAAGTGCTGTTATGTTTCAGCTTTAACTAATATTCCGAATGAGTTGATCAATTTCAGTCTCTTCTTCTCACGGCCCGCACAAAATAATCGATTCAAAGTGACCGATCTGGGGAAAGGGGGCGTTTTAGGCTATCGGATTTTCGATGATTATGAGCTTCCCTAGACTCAACTAAGACCCCCCCCCCTCAGAATGGTTAATGCGACCATTCCTCTTCGAGTTGCTGCACCGGTCGCTCACTCACCTCTCACTTAGCCGATCAATTAGAACACTTCGGAATTAAATTAGAACTCTCATTTCTCATTTCCCCAGCTATCTTTCGATGCTCTATCGACCAGTATAGATCATTTTACCAAGGTTTTATTTTTGAATGCACTACATTCAACGACCTGTAATTTGAAAGCAGTTCGAAAATGGACTTAAATTTGTATAGGGTGGATGCGTTTTTCCGAGACGATTCGGTTAAGGTGCTTATGCTCCCATATCTCGGGAGGTAACTTAGTTCCGCACGCGAAAAACATTTTCAAATCATTTGAACTTATTTTTGTCAGTGGACTTTAATTAAATTACCCTTCGTTCTGGGTTGTCGCACTGATTTTCAAATGAGTTTCACGGGAATGATTGGGCGAGAAGTTAGCTCACCTCATGGTCAACAGTATGAAACAGGCCGACGCGGCAAGGGAGAAGATCCAGAACATGATCTTGTCCAGTGGAGGAGGAAGGAAGGAGAAGGAGAATAGCTCAGTGAGCGCCCTGGAAAGAAAAGAAGGTTCGCACATTTCGAAGCTGAAAATGTGAAATAAGCCAAGTTTCAGAGCCAAGATATGTTTATCGGCTGCTTCTACGTGATACATGCAGAATAATCGTCTAATTTCTGAGCGCTTCTAACAAGAATAGGAAGGAAGGAGAAGGATAGCACGGAAAGGAGCGACCTGGAAAGGAGGGCATAGAGATAAGAACCACGATCGGGGAGTCCAGCATCGTTAGTTAGATAAGAGGAGGGGGGATTATGGCTTCGTACATCGGGTCAGCCGAGACGACTGATGTGTCACGCTTAGAAAGTTCGAAAATCGTGAAATGACAGATGGAGGCATCGGGAATCGAACCAAATACCTTCTGGTTATGGCTTGACACAACGAATGAGTAATAGAAGATAAAGAGCGACTGATGTTGCACAGTTATTCTGCCATTTTGTAGTGACACTCATGCGCGATTACTAATCCCCGACGAATTTCTGAGCATTCTTATCCAGAAAACATGCCCGAATCCCCCTAATTACCCTTCCTTTCCACTCGAGCGTTTCCCCTTTAATCCAGTCCCATTCGAGCGTGAAACTAATGACACAGCGTCTCAGAGAGGCGAACCTCCTTTGTTCTCCGCGGCGGATCATTTCTCGAAAATGCCCGCCCCTGCGCGGTGTTGTGAAAATTAGCAGCCGAAACTTATCACGATAAGTCAAGTAGAAACATAAAATAAAATAATCTAAAAATATATGATTGTGCATGGACCTTACAAGTAGCTACCCAACATTTTCTAAGCGATTTCATTTATTGATGGCTTCCGTATGTTCGATTTAGCTTGCCACAATTGTTTCGGCAAAAAAAAGCTATCTCCTCCGAGCACAGCAATGGGAGAACCAACATCTGGGTACTTTTCTAAATTCGCAAGAGTAGCTCTACAAAATGTCTAACTTCGAATTTTGATTATCGTTTTGGTTTTTGAATAATATCTGAAAAAGTGCATCGAAAAATCGTTTTTCTTATTTTTCTCAAAAGGTAAGTGATTTTTTAAAAATCCGAGTTAGCCATTTTGTAGTTCGCATCCAGCCGATTCAGAAAAGGTCCTTGATGATGGGTCTCCCATTATTCTGCTCGGAGGAGATAGTTTTCGCGTGGAAACTGTTTTGAGTTTCTCAACCATTGTTTTTTCTCGGAAAACTGGATGAGTTTCAGGTGACATAGAAAAAGATTTGTTGGTTCTTTCATTATCATATGGCAAAACAATATGTTTCACTCCATTTCGATATGGTGGAGGAAACAATGACCATCGATCTCTTTCGCCACGCTAATTAGCTTTTCTTCCCACTCTGACACGCTGTGAATGACTAATCGGAAAGTGGTTGCGGAAAAAGAGGGCAACAGCGAGTAATTAGAACTTCAGATGACTGGCTCGTCTCCTCTTTCCTCACACTATCTCGCCTTCTCTGGGGAATAAGAGTGCGGGTTGGAAGAGGAGAGTAGACCCGGCCACCACTAATCACTGCTACACTAATCCTAGAGGGGAAATGGCGTTGCGGCAAAGGAGAAACGACTTCATTCTTCTCTCTCTTTCTCTCTCCCTCCCTCTCGCCAGTTGCTAGATAGCCCACTGCAAGGCGCGAGAGTTACGCTAATACTTGCGTAAACATAGTAGGCGCTCACTGACCACGGAGTCTAGGAGTGATAATGATAAGGGCACGGGGACAAGGAGAGAGACCGAGAGAGATAGAGAGTGAGAGTTCTCTCTCCCCCCCCCCCCCGGTTGATTTGTCTGGGTGGAATTTATAGGAACCGTATCTCCTAAATCCAAACACACGGGAGTGATTTGGCAAAAAGTGATAGAGAGAGTCAAAACGAAACATCTCCGCATTTTTTTCATCAGCTTGTCCGAGCAGCTGTCGGAGCAAACGTTGCACGCATTATGCCAGAGATACGAAGTAGGGGTTCCAATTTTCAGGTAATTTTAGTTCATTTTCGGATTTCTAGCGTTTTATTAGGGTTTCATGAACACTAGACAGTTGACTAATGAGCAATGTGGCGAACCTGAAACGTACCTGAAAATGAGCCTGAATGGCATCAACAATGAAACCCTAATACGAAGTTAAAGTGTCGGTGAATGGTACCACGAGCGTGAACTCTCCAACCTCCAGCTCTTTTTTTTCTTGCCAGCGACTATCTAGCGTTCACTTTCATCTTTTTTCTCTCTTTCTCTATTTCTCTCCTCCTCTCGTTCACTCTCTATTCCACTCTATCTCGCTCTCTCTTGGCAAATGCCACTCAAAAGGGAAAAGAGGAAGGATAAAAAAGAGCTGGGAGGATAAAGTGATGAGGGTTTCAATCTGGTCTACACAAGGGCAAATGAGAGGACCTGCTCGCCTAGAGTTTGCAATCTCTTGATTGGTCAAGGAAGAGTGAGGGAAATGAACTGAGCCCGAATTCTTACAGAACGCCGCGCCGACTAATTGCGAATTTCCAGTGCAAAAAGTGGCGATTACCCGAATTCCCAACTCTAAACTGCGCTGTTAGTGCGCGTAGATTAGAGCGCGCGAGAATTGCGCGTTCCATCCGCGATCCCGAGTGAAAGTGGAAAACACCCCCCGATAGGAGGAAAATACGATCAATTCGGAATTGAAGATTAGCAAGAAACTCTAGTCCTCTTATTGGAAAATAAACGCTTTTAGAAATGGCTTTTGTTCTCGTTATTGAAACTTTGAAATCGTCTAAAACGAGAACATTTCCGGGAACCGAAGTTAGAGCCAAATAACAAGAGTTTAAACCTGTAGAAGTCGGTCGAACACGGGGGATTGCTCATTTTTCGTTGTGAAACAACTGAAAAAAAGAAAGAAAGGTTGCCGAATTGACAGGAAACATACGAAAATGTAAGTAAAATTGAGAAAGGGTTGCTTGGCAGCGAGCGTGGGGAAGGGAATGGATCAAAGAACAAACAAGTGACACCTGGAAGGGTCGCTAGAAGAGATCGAAAAACGATCCTTCGTATCTTTATTCCACACACTCTCTCGGTCGGTAGAGTGCTGAGAGAGCGTGCAGAACGAAGAGACCGTGGTATTTTTCTTTCTCTAGTCGCTAGACAAGTTTCGGGGATTGATGCCTTAAGGTAGAGGGAAGAAGTGGGAAGGCATGATAACAGGAGGGAAGGGAACGCTATCCCTTTCTCCCCCTTTCCTGTGAATGGGGAGATGAATGTGTTGTGTTTGGAAGTGCATCTCGGCATTTATACTTTTACCATCATTCCTTCCCTTCCTCCTGATCATCTCCCTCTCTCTGCCGGGGGGGGGGGAGGGGGGGGGAGAGAGAGAGACAGAGAGACAGAGAGGGAGAGGAAGAGAGAGAAATCTCCCATTCCCCCCGTTCGAATTCCTCCCATTTCGCATCCTGAATCAGCTAAAAAGTACATTGAGTGACTTTGCCCCACATCATTCAACATTGCTCAGCTTCAAATTTCAGCTCGGTTTACTCAGCATTTTTCTAGATGTCAAGGAAATTTGACGATTTATCAAAACTTTCTTTTGGAAACTCCTCCATCATTCTTGACTAGGGATAAGTTCTTATATGCATTACACTCATCATTTTCCATATTACGCTGCGTCACCAACAAGATAACACGGACAAGGATTTTGTTGCTAAACTATCTCTATTCCAGACACAGCCAAGCATTATTGTCCCTCTTTGTTAGAATCAAATGATCACCGGAAATGCAGTTAATTTGGCGCAAAACATGTAAACTCTATCGTCTGCACGTAATCAACTTTTATTGAATGTATCTAGGTGTTTGTGGCCATAGACGATTATCGACAAATGGCAACGAATCTCGTGTTTGCATACTCGTTCGAATTCCTCTCATCTTGCTTCCTGAATCAGCGAAAAAAAAGTGCATTGCGTGACTTTGCCCCGCATCATTCAATGGAATGTATTCAACATTGCTCATCTTCGAATTCCAACTTGTTTGGCTCATTTTTTTCAAGATTACTTGGAATTATGAGAATTCTGAGGTAGCAAATGGACAACGGAAACTCCATCATCTTCCAGACATCAACAAAATGAGGATGGCTTCGAAATAAATGACTTGCAAGATTACAATTTTTTTCATATGTTAAACATGCGAGAGAACACGCAGAAGAGAGGCAGTCGTTCTTGATAACATGGGAAGGAGTGTCCATGGAGTTCCATAACGAGACCTAGTGCATTCGAAAGAGGATAAAATTCTAAAAATTCCCAGAACTGCTGTTGTTTTCAAAATTGCGGAATATCATGTGAAGATCTGCGCTGTATGTAATTTTAGGCACAAAGCCTCAGAAATTGCCGGTTTCTAGCCGTTCGAAAGGGTTCCACACTATGAGCCCAGATCACCACATGAGTCTTCCGCAATTCCTTATTCCAGACACGACAGAGCTTAATTTTCGAAATTCACCTTCAAATCGGCTCCGGAAATGCAGCGTATTTGGCGCAAAACGTGCTGCCGTCACAGCACTTTCTATTTTTATGGACCCCATAACCCAATCGTCAATCAATCAATCATTTGCTTGTACAATTTATTTCGATATATTTATTGAGCGACCTTGTTTGGTGTCTACTGCACAATTACCGACTCATGAAAGTAGAATTGAGCCCATGATTTCATGTGCATTTGATTCCTCCCATTTCGCTTCCTGAATAAGCGCAAAAAAGTGCATTGCGTGACATTGCCCCACATCATTCAATGACACGTATCCAACATTGCTCAGCTTCGAATTGTAGCTCGGTGTCAACACTTTTTTTCGATTTCAAGGAAATGAGCCAATTAAGAGCTTAAAAATAGTAGAAACTTTTCCATCGTATCTCAAATCATTCTAGACACAGCCGAGTATAATTATCCCTCTTTTTAGGAATCACCGTCAAATTGGCTCCGGAAATGCCGCTAATTTGGCGCGAAACGTGCAGACTTCAGAATTTTTAGAACTTGAACATCACGCTTTCCGTTGCTGACCTTTTTATCATGAGCAAAAGTCAATCAATCTATGAATCAATTTACATTTCATCTGCTAAGATACATGTATTTAGCGATCTTGCTAGGTGTCCAACAATGCTCATTTGATCTTCCCCCTCAAAACCTGTGAAGGGGGATAATGGAGGTCGAGAATCCAATGCCTTGCCTTTCTACGCACCCTCCAGCCCTGTCTGGTGTAATGGACAGAGTACGAATCGAAGTGATTAAAGCGTATGCCTCAAGTTGTCCCTTTTTTTACTTTTTCCATCTCTTTCCGGTTAGTCGGAGCGAGTGAACATGCCTTCTGGAGATGGTTCAGACTTTAAGACCTCCAGAGTAGTCGCCTCACCCTCTCGTCATGCTCTTTCTTTCTGTCTGACCGGCTAGAGAGCGCATGATTTGAATGAAGAAGGACTATTTCTGAGGCATCCCACGTGTTCCAGAAGTGGTTCGGAGCAAGAAATATCCTCATCCTTTGAACACTCGCGCTTCTCTGACTTGTGAGAGAGCACGCAGAATTGACTCATTTCTTGCGGCTCCATCCTACCCGTGTGCAATAGCCCAAATCTCCGCATTTTGAACACTCTCTCGCAGGATGGAAGCAGTGAGCGTGCAAAGATGATACAATACGAAGAATACTCGTGTTCTAGCACGAGGTGGTGGTGGGGGGGGAGGGAGCCAGGAATCTCTTCATTGCTCTCTCGCTTCACTGGCCTTTGAGAGGGCACATACAACTAAGAGAATCATTTCTTGCGAAGCCACAAGCGTGTTCCAGCACGATGGGCGGAGTCAGGGAGGGACTGCAAAAAGAGTCCTAAGCGAAACACGCGGTCGTCTGCTCTTCCACGCTATCTGATCTCGGCCTCAAATCTCATTCTGGATGTAGGCTGCACTCTCTTAATTCTGCGTGCTCTCTCGCTTGTCTGACGAAAGAGATATCACGCAGAGGACAGAGATCCAAGAAATGCCTATCTGGGCGCCTCCCTCTAATGCCTTTTCTAAACCGCCTTAGGATGTCGAACGAAAAACGATTCGGTCTATCAGATTCCCCTCTTATTCGGCCAGAAAATGAGCCTTTGCATCCACTTTCATCTGTTTAGAAACCAATTCCGTCATCAATTCCGTTCATAAAATCTCAAATTTCCTTCCGGAAATCGAATCTCTTCGCACCAATCTGGCCTTTTCGTCAATATTAGCGATGACGTTTGACTCTATCTACGTCGAATGATCTCTTACGTCAGTGAGAACAATAGACAATGTGGACAATACAGAGTTGGACTTGGACCTTGCCCTAAGTCAACAGATTCTTCCATTAATTATTGAGCCTTCTCATCTCATCTCCCATCCAATCTCATCTTGCGCATCGTCATTTGCTTCTTGATTTGTCCTATCTTACTTCTATTTCCTTCAAACTACTGTATAATTGTTTATTTTTCACGCGTATTCTCGTTATTGAGAAAGAACGCAAAACATGGAGAAAGTCTCGCATTTCAGATGTCATCATCTCACGTTTTCCTCATCGTCTTGCTCGTTCTAGCCACATCTTCCGAGGGCTATTCGCGGTTCGGCGCCGGAGCGGCGCAGTGAGTTGTTTTGCAAATTCCTCATTTTCATTTTATTTCTGATCCGACTCTCAAACGTTTTGCGTTGGGGCAGTGGTGCACCGTTCAAGAACTATGCTCTGGAAGAAAAATGAAGTTTTCGAAGAATTTCCTTCATAACCAACCAGTTCGAAAATGATCATGTTGTGTGTTGTTCCTCACATGCCTCCAGTCCATGCGAGTCACAAAACACGAAAAGGGCGATAGAGCGTGTCATATGGCGCTCATCATTCGTCACTCATCCTTCCTCTTTGCTTCCTCGAGCAAGGGCCACTCTCGCCTATTTCTCCTTACAGAGCGCGCGAGATAGTATGGAAAACGTAGAGAGTGCGAGACTATTCCTAATCCTCTCTGGATAATTAAATTGACCCTGGATTCATATCGCACTATACGCAAACATGACTTCCTTTCTCCAGACATGTGATCAGAGTACACTTAGCATTGAACTACAAGGTTTGAATGGAAACAGTGTTGAATGAGAAGAGCGTGTGATAAATATATAAACCTCCCGTTAACTTATTAGGCGCTAGTATTAGTAGTTCAGACGATGGGAAACAACAGTGAGAAGCAGACTCTCGAATGTAATGCACACAACTCCTGTGGACAGGAGTTCATCTCGTGATTGCATATTTCTCTAGCTATATCGCTTCATACGGGTCAGACTAGAACTCCATGCTGCCTTGGATATATCAAATATTCCTACCTAGTGCTCATTATATATGACGCGGGAAGTAAGTAGAAGAATCTACGCCGAGTTGTTCACTTTTGTGAGAATGTTGTTTCGTCCTCGTAAAAATCCACTTTAGCTCCTCCACTTTCGACGTCAGCTGAGTGCCGGCAGTGAAATTGTTCACGACCTAGGGACATGTGTTCTTTTCCTCTTCCTCATCTTGCTTCTCCTGGAAACATTCCTCTCTTTTTCTAACAATCTCTTGCTGGTGAGACAAAAAGCTCCTTGTTCTTATTCGAGTGCAAAACTTGAGTTGAAGCAGAAGGGGATTGAGGAAGTACTTGGGATTTTAGGGAGCGCTCAAGACTATTTTCCGCCACATCCCTGCTGCACCGAGTGCCAAACTACGCACATTGTTTGAGCAATATCCGAAGGGTTAACTGAAACGCAGGAAAAACATGCGAATTCAGTCAGATGAATACATTTTAAGACCCCGTGGCCACGTCGTCAAGCGAGAGGCTGTGAACGGAGATGAATCTGCAGCTGGAAGCTACTCCGGCCGGTTCAGGTACCCGTTTATCTATTTTCCCCATGCTTTTCAAAAATATGCCTGAATTGTTTCCAAAAATGATGAAAATTCCAGTTGTTCTGCCGAGTAAGCGCGAGAAAACGATTGCGAGAGAGGTCCTAAAGTCAGCATCGCGCTGAAGTTCTAAATTTAAACTTCTCATCTTCTTTGGCAAACGGCTGCCTTCAGAGCTTCTCATATGCATGCTTAAAGTGCGGACAAAATGACTTCACTATGCGTTGTCTCAAGTCCGTTTAGCAGGCATGTTTCTTGCAAAGTCATCCTCATATCACCCTCTCAGAGCGGAGAAACAAGTCACACCATTAGTTCCGTTCTTGGTACCCTAACCAGTGGAACGAGCAATCATCTGGCCCTTTTCATTGTGCAAGATTTCTCATTTTCTCAACCATGCTAGAGAGACTTTAAAATGAGGAGAGTCAGTCCATGGTTCACTGGAACCCATTTGCTGCAGCTTCCTAATCTAAATGCCCTCGTTTTCCCAGCAGTCTTGCTCCTACTTAGAATGGCGGACGGGACGGGCGGCTTTAAATTAAAGTCTCCACGCGTCAGCAAATTTCCCTCCACTCTCGTTGCTCTGACCTACAAGAGAGCGAGGGGAGCTGAGAAACATCATGTTCACCCCTCTTTTGCATACCCGATGAAAGAGTGTGTCAAACTTAGAGGGTGTTTACATACTTGACATGTGTCTTCGAAATGCCCAGTTCGAAATGCCCCTCCAGGACAGCTCCCTTGCTACTTTCCATGTACCTTACCACAGAAAGTGCATGCGAGGGAGTCAGCTCCTAGCATGTCTTTCTTGAATCTTCGACTCTAGCGCTGTCTAACCGACGAGACAGTGTGGGAAATTTGCGAGAGGGTTTCTCTCCTACTCTAAGCCTTTTCTCATTTCAGAAGTGGCGGACAAGACGTGCTGACGAGATATCTCGGGTTCGTCTAACGAGAAGGAGTGAAGAGGGGAGATACAATGTCCGACTATTTTCATCTCACACATTCCTCGCTCCTACAGTTCGAAATTGGGGTTGCTTTCTCCTAACGTCTCCCCTGATAGTGAGAAAATATATTATTTCCCGAATTTCGAACTCTAGAGAGGCGACTGAGTAGGTGCTATGAAGAGAGCGCGACCTGACACGGGACCGACACCAGTGAAGCCATTTCATATCCATTGTATACTGATAAAAATTATTTGCTTGGTTGACTGTATGGAGAGAAGTGGTGCCCATATCAGACGGGCCCAAAGGTCTGCCAAAGCACACTTCGAGCACCAAATACACACGTTATGCAAGGGATCGATGAGATCAGAATATTCATAAAGTTTACTTCGAATATTTACTGATATTCAGCATTATTTTGAATTTAGTTGAGCATCATTACTTATCGTGTATGATCCTTCGAGAAATGATACCACGGTCCTAAACTCCTCTAAACTTCTCTAAACTCGCGAACGGATGGAGATCCGAATTTTCAACTTAAACAGGGTGCGAACGTGATATCGCTCACTCGATGTTTATTTCGACCTAAAAAGGCCCAATCTTTCGACTTCACTCGTTCTGTGCCCCACAGAGTCGCCACACTTCCGACTCTTAGAGGGCTATTTATGTATAGACCTCAGAGAGAAAGTCGAGAGACAATGTGAAATGAAGAGTGTGTGGTATTGTTATCGGCGATTGGGTAATCGATTCGAAGGGAGAGGATGAGAGAAGATCAGGAGGAGAGAGGGAGAAGGAGAGGGAGGGGGGGGGGGGGAGAAGAGAAAGAAAGAGAGAGAGACAGAGAGACGGGCGGAGGAGGTGATGAAGATAAGGGCATAGACGCGGCCTCACTGGTGATCCCTTTCCTGTGAGAGATGCGTCGACTGATCCTACTCTCGGTAGTGGCGATAGCCACCGCCAGATATGTGAGTGACTTACTATGAAGTACTAGGGCTGAAGAAGTAGCCCCTAAGCGACTGGTCAATATTAGACATCGATAACTGAAGTATCCCTCTGTTTCTCTAGAGTTAGTACTGTAGACAGCGCGAGCTACGTGAGTTACTAACTGCAACTAACTTTTCACACCTATCACAAGTCAACAATAGTATAGAGAATATTCTCGACTTCAATGATCAGTAGTCTATTTTCGAACCTGATCTAAGGACACCACATCAGTCACATTATACAATCGAAAAATTTGTGCAAAAAGTGTTCAGCTACAGAATATCTTACGCGGAATTGCTCTTCAGGTGGACTTCGGCCGAGAGAAGCGCGACATCGAGTACCATGAGTGGCTCACTGATGCGCAGGTTCTTCCTTCATCCTTCACTAACCTCGGCACTAGATCGGAAGAGAAATATAGCATACTATAGCATACTTGCTGCATAATATAGCATACTTGCTGCATTATGCTGCTTGACGCAATAGTTCTCATCTGGCCTAGTGCGGTCAACTGGCCTAATATGACTGGGAGTTAATCAATATTTCAGAAATCCGAGCTCAAGGCTCTCTACGAGTCCGCCGATGCAGCTGCCCTGAAGAAGAGAACGATGGAGCTGTACGACCTCCTCCCCTCTGACCAGAAGAAGCACTGGAACGGCAAGTACAAGGAGATGTGCGTCGCCTGGATCAAGGAGGTAGGCATGATTCTTGTTCAGCTGGGACTGGAAGCAGATGCGAGGGTTTCTTTACAAATAATTATTTTGTTGACCCTCATTTTGAGAGAGGAAAGAGCGAAATATCGCTGCAGTGAATGTGCAAAAATATCCAATTATATTCGCAACTTGCGCAGAACATTGTCATATTTGCTGGCAAAAGCATCAAATGCATTGTAGGTGGCCACCGAGGAGGACAATAACAACTTCAAGCAATGGAAGGAAGATGGCAAGATGGACGAGATCACCACGCAGTACAAGAGGCTGAAGGACAAGCTGGACGAAAAGAAGAAGAAGGACGTAAGTGGTTTCTGTGCATAATGCCATCAATATTCGATTCGGGAACGTCTCACTAAAGACCATACACAATAATCAAATTTCACTCGCTTTATTTACTCCTCTCCTTGCAAAATGTAGCTAGAAATATGCTAAAATGGTCAAGAATTATGCTTTGTAAATCGCTATGAATTACCATAATTTTTCAGGTCGAGCTATGGGAGGACGAATGCTGGGAGCTGTGGAAGGACGAGTTCCCCGCCTCGAGGTTAGGAGTGGGGATGACATGTGTCTCTGAGCTATATCTCGCCTGTTTGATTGGCGACGAAAGACACATAAAGAACAGACAAATTCTAAGTATGATTACTTCCTCATCTATTAATCCAAATGGACTCCTAGAGTTGTTTTCAAAGTCACCATTCGAGTTTTGATCGCTTGGAACCAGCGTGTTTTTGAAGAAAGATATTTTCGACGACCCTGATTGATACCGCGAACAAGGAAACAGCGAAACAATTCAATTCCAATCAATTCGCACTTTCTATCGAACTATCCAAAATGCATAGTGAGTCAGACAGGGTTCAAATATCTGAGGCTCATGGAAAAATATATGTACATATAATACTAATAGTAAAGAAACAAAATGTTCAGAGGCCGCAGATCGGTGATGGACCTCGCCCAGGACAAGCTGAGCTTCCTCGGAGAGGAGAAGCTCGCCGAACTGAAGGCACTCAAGGAGTCCGGAGCCAGCGATGACGTCATCAGAGACAAGTTAGCGCGTTCTAGAGTATCGATACCATTGTCTCTTCATTCTATGCACTCTCTCAGCGACCGACCGGTTTTGAGAGTCTTTATAATGAAGTTGCAGCGACTCGAATTTCGAACTTTAGTTTGCATAACAATTCCACACTTTCCTTCGAAATGGCTGGTATTAGCGTCAGGAAAGCCTGATTCAGGGTCGTCACTTGGACGCTCGAGCACTGGAAGTCGAAGGACTCGAAGGTGTCGACTGGCGAGTTCGTTAAGAAGTGCTACGGATGGATCAAGGACGTCACTCAGCCTGAGGAGGTGGGCATGTTTGCAACATTAACTCTTGCAATTTCTACACATTCTCTCGCAAGTGAAGCAGAATGGTGAAAATGAAGAGCAAACGGCATGTTTGTGAAACTCTAGAATTTAGGTTTATGATGCAGTAAAGTGTATCTCAATTCACAATTATGCATGAATTATGTCTGTCATGCTTTACTGCAAAAATGTTTGACCACGTGACAGGTTAGAAACGCGTCAAGTGGGTCCCTTCTATCGATTGACTACATCCTTCCCGCCACTTCATTCCTCCCTTTCGTTATTATCGCATGCGTGTGTGACCAACAATATGATAGGGCGCATAAACAGGCACTTGTGTCCTTATCGGGTAAAGACGATTCGAGAAGGCGAGCGATTGAGTCGGGGCTCTCTCCATTTATCATACTCTCTCCTGTCATGTCTGACCGGCTATTATTACGACCTGAGATAATGGTTGAAGTGAGACACGCCATGACACGGAGTTGAAAGCTGTAGGGAAAGGACAAAGTTCGGGTGAAATCAGGCGATTCGGCATGCATAACATGATTCATTCAGAGAACGATCAGAGAGTCGAACTGTCTAGATTTAGAATGAAGTTTGAAAACTAGAATAAACCATTGCAGTACGAAGCGTTCGAGAAGCTCCACCACACCGACCACGAGGCTTGCAGAGTCAAGGTTAGTTGATTATTACGATCATAATGGGGAATATGGGCCTTGCTACAATTCTGGAAAACATACAAATAAATTGCAATAGTATTCAAATAAACACAGGTTCGCGAGTTCCTTGCCCGTCTGCCCGTTGAGAAGCAGACCGCCGTCGAGAAGTCCCTACCACTCTGCGATGCTATCTGGTGAGAATAAAATGAGAATAAAAAGAATAAAAAAAGAATAAAGAATAAAAGAATAAAAGAATAAAGTGAGAATAAAAAATTGATATGGATTATTGTGTTTTACGAAATGCGTGTACTTGTTTATATGGTGATTTTGTTCTCAATTTAGTAGGTGAGGAATATGGGACGACAATCAACACTTCTCAGGTACAAGCAGCACCAGGAGGAGCACGGCTCGCACGCCGGACACGGAGACCACGACCACAGCGCGCACAAGGTATGAACATGATTCCATATAGGACCAGCGGAGTGAAGGTTTGGGCTGTTACTTGTCAATAAAAGTTCTTGATTTCGATGATGATTTTCCCTTAGCACCACGCGAGACGCCACCTCAACACGATGCACATCGAGAAGTTCATGAGCTGGCTGACCAAGGAGCAGAAGGAGGAGGTAAGGGACAGCAATTTCAGCTAATTCCATTGTCGAACGTGTAGAGTTCGAAAATATAATAATCGTTTCGTCATTTTGCACAATGACTCGACTTGACGAACTGACAGAGATGATAAATGGAAATACGGTTACCCGAATTACGAACTACATTGTGAAACATTGGGAATGGTCAGAAGTGTGACATGATAAAGACGATATTTTTTGTAGATCCAGAAGATGGAGGCTGGCGGAGATTCGTACGAGACGCTGCTCGCAAAGATGAAGACCTGGTACGATGCGCTCGAGGGAGACAAGAAAAAGGAAGTCAGATCGGAGATCAAGGTACTGCACTAGAGTTGGAGAAACGATGCCACTGTCATATATTCTATTCAATTTCTCGCTACTCAACAAGTCGAGAGGATGACGGTAATGAAGAGAAGGTGATCCGCATTATGAACTCGAATTCAGGACAAGTGCGCTGAGTGGGTGTACGCGAAGACGTCGGAGTCGGAGCAGCAGGAGCTCATCGGCTTCGCCCAGGATGCCGACAAGGAGGCGCTCATGGCGGGACTCAAGGTATAGTTGTACTTGTGACTCAATTCATTCTGATTTCTCTCTTACCGTTGAAATGGGTATGAGAGATAGTTCTAATAAGTTTACAGTTGTTGGTTTGCAGAAGGCGTACGGTCGCCTGACTGAGGAGGAGCAGCATGAGGTCGACCACACCAAGGAGGTCTGCATCGCTATCTGGACTACCGAGCCGGTACGTCTTGTAGGTCTTCACACCCAGTACGACATATTGTCATTGACCTCTAGTTGTGACTCATATGTGTATAGAACAACAACTATATCATCAATGGTTTCTCTTAACCATGCATAATCGTGCTGAATCAGGGATTGTGACCACATAACAATCGTTGCAGGAGCGCAAGCGTCGCGACCACCACCACGGCCATCACGAGGAGTACAAGGAGTACTTCTCCTGGCTCACACCCGAGCAGGGAGACGAGATCAAGGCTCTCAGAGAGGCCGGAAAGCACGAGGAGGTGTACACCAAGGTGGATGAGTACTACGCTGGTCTGGACGGAGAGAAGAAGACTGAGGCCACTGAGAAGCTCAAGGGTGCCTGCAAGCACTTCTTCAAGGACACCTTCGGAGAGGCTGCTGTCGAGGAGATCAAGCAGATGAAGGAGTCGGGATCGTCGATGGACGATATCGCTAAGAAGGTGGAGGAATTCATCGGAAAGGTCACCGACGAGAAGAAGAAGGCTGTTGCCTCCAGAGCGTCTGTCAACTGCAAGAAGATCTTTTCGGCTTCCCGAAGGAGACGAGACCATCACCATGGCCACCATGAGGAGTACAAGGAGTACTTCTCCTGGCTAACGCCCGAGCAGGGAGACGAGGTGAAGGCCCTGAGAGAAGCTGGAAAGCAGGAGGAAGTGTACAAGAAGCTGGAGGAGTACTACGCATCGCTTGAGGAAGACAAGAAGACCGAGGCTACGGAGAAGCTGAAGGGCGCCTGCAAGCACTTCTTCAAGGCCACTTTCGGAGATGCTGCTGTAGAGGAGTTCAAGCAGATGAAGGAGTCGGGTGCTTCTCATGATACCATTGCTGAGAAGGTCGAGGAGTTCATCGGCAAGATCACTGACGAGAAGAAGAAGGCTGTCGCGTCCAGAGCCTCTGCCAACTGCAAGAAGATCTTCGGCGCCTCTCGCAGGAGAAGGGACCATCACGACGAGTATGCCGCATACAAGGAGTACTTCACCTGGCTCACCCCCGAGCAGGGCGCTGAGGTCAAGGCTCTCCGTGAGGCTGGAGATGACGAGGCAGCCAACAAGAAGGTGTACGAAATCTTCGAAGCGTTGGATGGTGACAAGAAGACCGAGGCCACCGAGAAGCTTAAGGGTGCCTGCAAGCACTACTTCAAGGACGTATTCGGAGAGGCTGCCGTCGCGGAGATCAAGCAGATGAAGGAGTCTGGCACGTCGATGGACGACATCGGCAAAAAGGTTGAGGAGTTCCTCGGAAAAATCACGGACGAGAAGAAGAAGGCTACTGCCACCAAGGCTTCGGTCAAGTGCAAGAAGCTGTTCGGTGCCTCGCGCAAGAGGAGAGACGAGTCCAAGCACGTTGAATACAAGGAGTACTTCAGCTGGATGACGCCCGAGCAGGCCGTTGAGGTCAAGAAACTGCACGAGAGCGGAGATGACGAGGCCGCGGAGAAGAAGGTCCACGAGTTCTACACTGCGCTCACCGGCGACAAGTTGAAGGAGGCCACGGAGAAGCTCAAGGGCGCCTGCAAGCACTTCTTCAAGGACACCTTCGGAGAGGCTGCCACGGAGGAGATCAAGCAGATGAAGGAGTCGGGTGCGTCGATGGACGATATCGGGAAGAAGGTGGAGGAGATGATTGGCAAGATCGGCGACGAGAAGAAGAAGGCCAAGGCGACGAAGATCACGGGCAACTGCAAGAAGGTCTTCGGCGCCTCGCGTAGACGCAGACATGAGCACTCCGTCGACGAGGCACTCACGTGAGTTATCGTTAATAAAAACAGTTTAGCCTATTGGATGATGTCATGGCCGATATGTGAAAGTTAAAGGGCTTCACGAATTAGTGGCATTGTTCCTATTCGTTGCACAGGTCGTTTGGCTGTATATTTGCACGACGTGGCTGCACCATATACGTGTTTCCCTCTTTATTTGAACATTAAGGAATGACATTCTTGTTGAAAGAATTCATTTAGCGAGTTCCATGAGCAGAAGACGGACGCCAATGCACTCAAGGAGAGCGAGACTGTAGAGAAGATCGGAGAGAAGGATATGTTGACATCTGCTCCTCAGAATGAAAAGAAGTTGGATGAAGGCGAGACCGCTGAAGCTATGGAGAAACCTAAATGCAAGCAATTCCTCTGGGACATGACACAGGCTGCGGTCGAAGAGCTCCATCAGATGAAGCAATCCGGAGGTTCAAATGAATCAGCTGAAGATAAGGGTTCCGAACTCACTGACCAGACGGCGGACGAGAAGCAGAGAGCTGAATCCGCGAGAGCTTCTGCCAACTGTACGAAGATATTGCCTGTTTACATTAGAAGACATCGTCACATTGGCCTGTATGATGAATACGAGTATGTTGATTACGTGGAGTACGTCCCACTATACGTATGTGTGTTGTGTTGTGTGTGTGTGTGTTATTTCTGGCATGGTCAGATACCGCTTCGCTTGGCTGCACCATGCACTTGTTTTCCCTTTTCCGTGAACACCTAATCTAATAGGGCATCATGGGAGGAAATTTTGACTTCTTTAGTTGAAGTAGACATTTTAGCGAGTTCCTCCCTTGGATGAGCGACGAGCAGAAATCGGAGATCAAGGCGCTTAAGGCGAGCGGATCCGATAAGATCGGCGAGAAGATCATTGAGTTCTTCGATGTGAGTTTTTTCAACGTGTATATAAGAACTAACATATTGGAGCTTCAAAAGACTATTGATGGTCGAAAATTGATATTTCGCGATTCTTGCTGTGACAAAAGTGAACTTCTCGATATATCTGTAGAGCATGGTAGGAGGAGAAGGTTAATCCGCGCTAACTTTGCCGCGCATAGAGATGTATGATGCTAATTTCAAGAGTGTCGACGCTGACAAGAAGGACGATGCTCGCAGCAAGCTGCAGGCCGGTTGCCGCCACTCCCTCGGTCACCTCATCGGCGAGGCCGCCACCGCGGAGATGAAGGTGAGCAAAAGTAGATCGATGCGATGCATAGATCTCGCTAGAACGCAAAATATAGAGAACAGCTTCGTGCGAAACATCACGAGTGATGGTAACAACATTTTACGACTTATTTAAAGTAATTATGTGCAGTGTAAATATATCGATCGTATCAGGCATACAAGGAAAGTGGAGCTACGACTGCGGACATGTCCACCAAGCTCGATGAGATCATCGGCAAGATGCCCGAGGGCGCTGAGAAGACCAGGGCACTGGCCATGGGCAAGAATTGCAAGTACGTATTGTGGCCACTGCCGTATGGGATACCCAACAGGCAAAGTCACACCTATAGTCGGCCTAAACCTCGCTGAGAGTTCCGAGAGCGACGAAGATACCAACGCTATGAGCAAAAACAGCAAGTACGTAGAAGGAGTACTACCGTACGGATACCCTACTGGCCCAACCGCGCCCCGGGTCATTTTGCAAGCCGCTGAATATAATATCTAGTACGAAATAAACTTATGGATTTTCATCAGGCGCAAAAGCTCGACATGATAAATATTGATCGATTGACTCCTTTGTGACCAGAAATATGAAACGCGTTTCCTGTGCAATTTGTAAAAATATCTCCAAACATAATTGACTGATCAAATGAATATCTGCACAACATATTTCCAGAGGAGCCTGCCATATCCTAGATGCCGACATCAAAAGAAGTGGTAAAAACATACTTTAGCAGGTATTAGAGACTGGAATCGCTGGAGAACGCTGCTTGGGTGTTGTCGATTTGAGCGGATTCATTCTAGAACTCCCTTACTTTTGCCATACATGTTTACTCATTATCTGATCACGGTTACCAATCCCTCGCACGCATTGTATGGGTGCCTTAGAGTAGTGGAATCGATCCAGGATGAATCGAAATTGGGGGGCAACGCAACAAAACGCTACGTCACTTCGCTTTGATACATAGCGTACAATAAACTCCTACCGTACTAGGTCACTCTACCGTAATCCTACAGTACCCCTGATTCAGGAAGGTCTACGGAGTCGGAGCGCGCAGACGCCGCCACGAGCACTCGCTCGAGGAGGGATTCAAGTGAGTCATTTATCTCTTGTCCACTGCTGCTCAACAACAAATTGTGATGTTCCTCAGAAACGAATCAATTTAACACATGTATCACGAGTCGGTGAAGTGAAAAGTGCCCCTTCGCGAACAATTTTTTTCAAACCCATTAAAAATCGATCAAATTATAATGTTAAGTTAGTCTAGGGACAAGATTACGAATGAACAAGGTCATTTGTCCCAGAGCCGGATTATAGGTATTTCCCGGTTCCAAAGCCGGCTATACTGTATTTCAGCTCACAGATGAATGGCACGGTGCGCAAAATGCGCGGAAAAATACGACGATCAACTTTACTGTTGACCACTTTTTGATTGGATGCAAACCAAAAACGTTGGCGCTGAAAATACAATTTGTGTTGAAAAAATAAATATATTTTGGTATCATGCAGGTGCGTTGCAGGGAATTTTATTGCAGAATATTAAAGAAGAAGTCTACCTACATCTTGCATAAAATAATCGTTCAAATCGAAGATGGCTCAAATTGCCAAATAGACGATCAACGGTTGCTAACTCGAGGTGGGTAGCACAACATTTAGCCGTACTCGAAATGTTTCGGTCAGTCATGATCAGTTTTGATTATTTTATAGTATTTTTAAAATATCTACACCTAATTCCACTAAAATAATCGCCAACATTTAAATTTTAGAAAAATCGATTTCCGACTGGCCGATTTTGGTCGGTTTTTCGACCAGAAAAAGTATGATTCTCAAAACGTTATTCCCAATATTATTTGTAAACCTTTAAGTATTCCTGGCATTCTCTCCGAATTACTTCACATTTGCCAATTCTGCAGTCTTTCTATCTAGATAATATCCTCCAAAAACGCGACATCGAAGGGTCGCAAAAAGTTAAAATTCGAATTCTCATTACATTTTTCTCGAATCTATAAATTTCATTCGGGTAAATATATTTTGAACCCAGACAAGTTCAAAACGAGACTGAACTCTGTAAGAAAAGAGATTCCAAAATTTATGAATATTTAGAATTTTGAAAAATTAAATTTTTGGAAACTATCAATATGACTATAATTAAAGTGTTTTCAGCACAATTCTCATTCGCATTTATTTTTTGCACACAAATAAGGATGGTTTGAACATAACCTGTTGAGAATTCGAATTTTAACTTTTTGCGACCCTTCGATGTCGCGTTTTTGGAGGATAGTTTCTAGATAGAAAGACTGCAGAATTGGCAAATGTGAAGTAATTCGGAGAGAATGCCAGGAATACTGAAAGTTTTACAAATAATATTGGGAAGAACGTTTTGAGAATTATACTTTTTTCTGGTCGAAAAACCGACCAAAATCGGCCAGTCGGAAATCGATTTTTCTAAAATTTAAATGTTGGCGATTATTTTAGTGGAATTAGGTGTAGATATTTTAAAAATACTATAAAATAAACAAAACTGATCATGACTGACCGAAACATTTCGAGTACGGCTAAATGTTGTGCTACCCACCTCGAGTTAGCAACCGTTGATCGTCTATTTTGCAATTTGAGCCATCTTCGATTTGAACGATTATTTTATGCAAGATGTAGGTAGACTTATTCTTTAATATTATGCAATAAAATTCCCTGCAATGCACCTGCATGATACCAAAATATATTATTTTTCTAACAGAAATTGTCTTTTCAGCGCCAACGTTTTTGGTTTGCATCCAATCAAAAAGTGCTCAACAGTAAAGTTGATCGCCGTATTTTTCCGCGCATTTTGCGCACCGTGCCATCCATGTAGCTCATCTGTGAGCTGAAATACAATATAGCCGGCTTTGGAACCGGGAAATACCTATAATCCGGCTCTGGGACAAATGACCTTGTTCATTCGTAATCTTGTCCCTAGACTAACTTAACATTATAATTTGATCGATTTTATCAGGTTGGTCATAAAGTTTTGCGCGATTTTGACTAAAGTGCATTCTGGCATCTATAATCGTTCGTTGTTGTCCAATCACCTTTGATCTTTTAGTGGTAGATAGGGGCTTTTATACTCTCTTTAGAGTATACTATCATTGATCTGTCCGATCAAGGAAAATAATAAGGCGATGTACCAAACTTCATGTGGTTGATCAACGACCTGACTTCTCACAGGATTTGCTTTTCATTTAGAACGGAGATAGGACCCAATCTAAACCACAGTAGTAAAGTATGATGGGAATATATCGTACTTGTGATGTTGAGACAGACCAGCCACAAAGGGCATATTAGAAATATGCGCGAAATCCGAATGTGGGTTTTAATGGCACTTGTCAAGATAAGTTTTGGAGTACTATATCTATGCCGACAGTTCATGAGATTTCAATTATGCATGATTGTGAACTACCTTTCCAGTACAAGTCACATTTCCCTTTGGGGGATAATGGGACTCTCCATTCACGAACATGGTTCTTCGGATTTTAGGTGCCCAATTTAGAACATCGAAATACACACTTTAGGCTTTTTTGTGCTAGACATGTGGTTTGAAGGGCGGTACTTTCCTGCTAAAATTAACGAACAACCCTTGCCCTATCACTCACTATTTAGGAATATTGTGGAGGTCGTTACTTTTTCTAGGGTGAGTCGTGCTTGAAGACCCTCCATGTCAGGTTTTTTGACGTTTTCTTTGCAAAATAATTGAGATGCATATATTACTTTTTTAGATGAGAAAGGAAAGTATGCTCTTAAATATTGATATAATAGAGAACCATGTAAGTAGTGATTACAGCGCCATAGGTAGAGGTCACCCGCGTCAATCCTCGAAACAGGTGATTTGCTCGATAGAAATCTTATTTTTCTAAGTGCCCGTGTTTCATTGACCTCTACGAAGCCCATTTCGAATTCGACACTTTTTGAAACTAGGTAGTGTACGCCTATTGCTTTTTAATAAACTTTGTGAGTCCCCATCTAAACATTTATCTGCGAAGTTCAGCAACTTTAAATAAAATCTTATTTTTTCTGAAAAAATCAAAGTTACGCAGATCTTGATTTCTCGCATAGTAGCGATACTTGGAATATTTCAACTATATTTTTCTAAATGTCGAACATGTCCCTATGTAACGTCATCAGGACAATACGTGGCGATTTGAGCAAACGAAAATATACGAACTCAAACTTGGGGTCCGAAATCGCGCAAAACTTTATGACCAACCTAATAAATGGCTTTGAAAAAAAATTGTTCGTGGCTTCCTGCACTGACTCGTGATACATGTGTTAATTTTTGTTTATATTAGTGATTGGTCCATAGATATTATAATCCAATGCAGGGAGTTCCTTCCCTGGATAACTGAGGAGCAGAAGATGGAGCTGAAGAACATGAAGGAGGCCGGAGCAGGGGACAAGATCGGAGACAAGGTCATCGAGTACTACGAGGTAAGATTTGTTATAATTGCTTGATGGTTATGTCCAAATCTCAATATTCAAACCAAAAGGTATTCAATATTCAATATTCAATATTCAATATTACCGAAAAAAGGGTAATTGACTTGAAATTCAAGAGCGTCGACGCCGACAAGAAGGACGAGGCGCGCAGCAAGCTGCAGGCCGGATGCAGACACTTCATCAAGCACCTTATTGGAGATGCCGCCTCTGGTAAGAAAAGTCGATTAGTGCGCTGCATGTTTGTCTATCTGTTGGAGAGCATTGGCCAACATATTGATGCCTTTGATTTCATATTGACTGCGCATAAGTTCTTTTGAAAAGCTTATTCATACATATCTATTGATGATGAACGACTCTCTCCAGAGTCTAGTTTTTGATTGTTCCTAGGCGAGATGAAGGTGATGCGCCTCTAAGCACACATTATGTGCGGCGTGGGGTATTGTGTATAGAGAAAGCCTAAGTACTCAATTACTGACTATTTCGGGACAAAATCAATGGCATTTCGCAAATTTCCAGGCGAGATGAAGGCGATGCACGAGTCTGGTTCGTCCCCTGCCGAAATGGCCGAGAAACTGGACGAGATTATCGACAAAATTGACGACGAAGAGAAGAAGGCAAAGGCAGAGAGACTCAGCAAGAACTGCAAGTGAGTACCGTATAGCCTACCGTACTTATTTTCCCTACCGTAATCCAACACCATGATTCAGAGTTGTCTACGGCGTCGCTACTCGCAAGCGTCGCCACGAGCACTCGCTCGAGGCGGGATTTTCGTGAGTCGTTTCTTGTCGTTGATTTCGACAACAAATTGCGATATGCTTCACTAACAAATCAAGGTTTTAACTAGAAATTATGGGCAATATCATTGGAACAGTGATGTGCACACAATATAAAAAAACAAAATGAACCAAATTCTGCTCCGATATGCACCAGAAATGCGTTTCATAAACAAGTCAAGATGTGAAGCAAATCTTTTAAAAGGTGATAGATAGATTTGACGGGAAATAAATGAACGATAATTAGGGTCCTCCTAATAAAAAACTGTCGTTGATTGATCGATCAAGGTTCAGTTGAACTAAATATACAAGCGCGTATCAACAAAATAGCGCAAAATATTTTCAAAAAAAGAGTACCCTAACGAAAATAAGTTTAGCGAGTTCCTTCCCTGGATCACTGAGGAGCAGAAGATGGAGCTGAAGAATATGAACGAGGCCGGAGCACACGACAAACTCGGAGACAAGGTCATCGAGTACTTTGAGGTACGGCATTACCATAACTTTACAAAGAGAACCTTTTATTCCATCCATTCTGAATGTACAGGGCGCAAGGGAATATCTTCTGATTGCGTTTATTGAAGTTACGTCGCTTCTTGACGACTTAAACTTTACAAATTCAACAATAAAAGTCTGAACAACATGCAACCATCGAATTGGTAATCGTACATAAATGGTATCGCTAGGTGGGCTCTCCTCGGTGAGACCGGCTGTCGATAGGACTGCGTATTAGTGATGCCAAATCGGCGCGCGCTCTCCTCGTTTCACACGCTCTCTCGCCGGTCAGACAGAGCGAGAGAGCGTGCGAAACGAGGAGAGCGCGCGCCGTTTTGGCATCACTACTGCGTATCCTTGCTTGTACACAGTTCCCCTAAGGAACGCACACAAAGAGCATGCACTTTGCACTTTGCACATATGCACTTTCAGAATGTCTCTGCCGACAAGAAGGACGAGGCGCGCACCAAACTGCAGGCGGGCTGCAGGCACTACCTTAGGCACGTGCTCGGATCCACCGTTGCGGGTGAGGATTAGAGTGGCACTAGGGCGTATGAGAACTATGACGTCATGCCGCATTCGATTTATCAAAGTGCCGGGATTAGAACACTAATTTCAAAATCGAGTACAAAGAGTTAACACCTTGTTGTGTTGAAATTTATCAAATGATCAGGCGAGATGAAAGCGATGCACGAGTCTGGTTCCTCTCCTGCTGAAATGGCCAAGAAACTGGACGAGATCATCGACAAGATGGACGACGAGGATTTGAAGGAGAAGGCTGAGCGTCTCAGCAAGAACTGCAAGTGAGTAACTACAGTATCTCTTACCGTACTCTCCCTATCGTGATCCAACATTGCTACTGATTCAGGATTGTCTACGGAGTCGCTACCCGCAAACGCCGTCACGAGCACTCGCTCGAGGAGGGACTATCGTGAGGCATTCTCTGTAGATTTCAGATAAAATATTGCGATATGCTTCAGAGACAGTTCAAGTTTCGAAGCAGAAATTACGAGCGATAATTGATTGATTCTGGGTAGAAAACACAACAATAAGAACGAGAAATACAACTGAGCCAAATTCTGTGATTGAAAACTACGATATATGTCAAAAAATATGTTTCAGAAACATGTCTTTTTTCGAAGGAAATCTTCTGAGCGATCTGAGGCGACTTGAGCGATTTGCGATAATTAAAAACAACTATTATAAATATCAGTGAGTTCCTTCCCTGGATCACTGAGGAGCAGAAGATGGAGCTGAAGAACATGAAGGAGGCCGGAGCATCGGACAAGATCGGAGACAAGGTCATCGAGTACTTCGAGGTAAAATCGAGCATGAATCTCTCAACTCAAACTAGGTCTTCACATCTATAAAATGAGTCCTCCACGTCAAGCGAGTTAATAGTCGCCAAGATATCATCTCTGATAGATAGTACCAAATCACTGCTTCTCTAAAGTTCCCCTAAGGAACGCATACAGAGAGTCATATAATTTCTTTTAGAGCGTGGACGCCGACAAGAAGGACGAGGCGCGCAGCAAGCTGCAGGCTGGCTGCAGACACTTCCTCAAGCACCTGCTCGGAGACGCTGTTTCCGGTTTGCTTTAGTTCCGAAAATTTCCCCGTGATCGCATGTCACGTCGTGCACGCACGTAACTGCGTATCGAAATCCAATTGAGCCCTTAACTTTTGATAGAATCATTTGTGTTTTCAGGCGAGATGAAAGCGATGCACGAGTCTGGTTCCTCCCCTGCTGAAATGGCCAAGAAACTGGACGAGATCATCGACAAGATGGACGACGCAGAGAAGAAGTCAAATGCTGAGAAGCTTAGCAAGAACTGCAGGTATGGGATACGAATATAGTTGTTCGAAGTCAGCATTGCTGTATTTCATCCACTCCTAGTGATGTAGTTCTCTCTTAATTCTGCGCGCTATCTCACAGTGCAGACTGGGTGAACGCAACACGATGAGAGTCATTTCCTTGGTAGGTATAGAGCGGGAAATGAAGGGATCAGTATACTGTTTGAATCTATAATAGGGTTTCACATTTCAGGCGTTTCGGGCGTTCAGACGCCTGATTTTTTGGCGCATGTCTCTCGAAATGAAATTCTATTTCGCGCGCCTGAAACCTACCCGAAAATCGAAATACCCAAAAGGGGAAACCCTAATCTATAAAGGTCTTATCACAGAAAGGTGTACGGAGTCGACGCGCGCAAGAGACGCAACACCTACGGCGAGTTCGACGAGCGATACCACCAGGTAAATTGCAAGCGCTCCGTAAAAATGGCTGGCTGAAGTCTGCGTGCTCTCTAGTGATGTCAACACGGCGCGCACTCTCCTCGTTTCACACGCTCTCTCGCCGGTCAGAAAGAGCGAGAGAGCGTGTGAAACGAAGAGAGCGCGCGCCGTTTAGGCATCATTAGCGCTCTCTCATCGGCGTTAGATAACGCACAATGAAGAAGGGATGTCTTCGTGAATGGAATGAATGAATACGCCCATTCAGTACTACAACTGGCTCGAGGATGAGCAGAAGGAGGAGCTGTCCGAGCTGAAGGAATCGGTCAGTATTGTGCTTTACCCTTTTTGCGTTTTTTTTTCGATTAGAATTGATCTATTTCCATGATTAGCTGTCTATTTGTATTCCCTCACAGTCGCACATGTTTCACTACTATTTCAAAATAGACAAATTCCCCGATAGTTTATTAGTGTCCTTCAAGGCTATCAACAAATACAAAAATTACAATTTACATACGGATTCATGCTCGATTGTCGTAGTTACCGTAGCATTGTAGAAGCGACGAGTAATTGAGATGCTAGCCCACCCTACCCTACCTTGATGTCACATCTCGTAGTTACCGTAGTTATTTCCAGGGCGAGGACTCGGCTGTGCTCCAGAAGGTTTCCGAGTACTTCCGCGATCTCTCCGAGGCCAAGAAGGAGGAAGTAATGCGATTCGAGTAGTTGACCTACCGTACTCCTATAGTAGTCTACCGTACACCAACTCTCAATTAGACCAACACCTTGACACTTCTGCGCACTCAATTGTGTCCAAATCTCCTGCCTTATCGCCTGATGATGTGCAGAAGTGTGCCTAATTTATCGCCAACTGACTGAATAAACTATTGATGCACCTACCGTACTCCTACAGTAGTCTACAATATCCTGCAATACTCCATCTCAGGCTCGGGGTCAGCTGAAAATGGGCTGTCGCATGAGAATGAGGGACCTGCTGGGAGCCGAGAAGGCCGAGGAGATCAGAAAGATGAAGGACGAGGGCGCTAGCAAGGCGGAGATGCTCGAGAAGGTACGGTAGTAGGTCATGACGGTCAGGATTATCGATTGATATTGATCGTTCTCTCCTTGATGCAATGCAATCGTGATAAGGAACTGTGCAGGTCGGGAAGTTTGTGGATGAAATGGAGGACGGAGAGGCAAAGGAGAGCGCAAGGCGGTCTTATCGCCACTGCGCCAGCATTCTGAACAGGTCAGGTGTTGATCACTTTCCTCATTTCATGCGCTCTCTCACCGAATAGAACGAGCGAAAGAGTGCGTGAAGCGATGAGAGCACTAGCAGATTTGTCATCACTCGTCGGCAGCACTGGTTCTCTTAGTCGCGCGCTATTTCGCATCTCTTACCTGGAAGTGATCATTGAATTAGAGGTTGTGGCCGGTGAAGATAGCATCACATTTAAAAGAGGATCGGTAACAGTGACTCTCCCGAGCAATGGTCTGACTCTCTTCAGTTTGCACGCTCTCTCGCCGGTCAGAAAGACGAGAGAGCGTGCAAACTGAAGAGAGTCAGACCATTGCTCACTCTCCCAAGTTTCAATGATCTCTCTCATACAGAGCGAGAGAGCATGTGAAATGATGAGAGCAATCGTAGATTTGTCATCACTATTCTGGAGTCAATCGCCAGATTGTGCTTAGCATCCTCATAGAGTAGGCAATAGTGACTCTCCCGAGTTTCAGCGCTCTCTAACACTTTTTGATAGAAGAGAGCGTAACCCTATGAAATCATCAAAATTGATAGTATCTTCAAAAGCGGGTCGTCTGCACTGACTCTCCTCAACTAGCGTGATATCTCGCCAAAGTGATCATTGAATCAGAGGAAAGATCCCCCGTCTATTATTGCCACTTGGCTAGATCAATAGATCAATTATCCCTCTCCCTCCCATCCCCTTGCTGCCAAGCAACATCCAACCGATTCGATCCAATCGACGGACATCCGTTTCTTGTATACACTCTCGCCATTCTTGAAATCTTACCCCAACGGAATAAATGAATGAATGAATGAATGAATGAATGAAGAGTATGGCACCTGAAGTGAGCCACAGATTCGTAATCAAGACTGACTCTCCCAAGTTTGAATGCTCTCTTGCAATGTCTGATAGAAGAGAGCGTAACCCAATGAAAAAAGGAGGGAGAGAGTGACTGACTATCCAGGAGTTGCGTGTTATTTCGTATACTTTGTTTCGAAGTGATCATTGAATCGTATGGAAGAGTGAATTGAGAGAGTCTTTGAATCGTAAGCAAAAAGCCGATGTAAAGATTACGAACTACAAAATGACCAAAACTCGCTCTTTTTTGTCTAAGTGCTCGCTCGACCGTTGCTAACCACCTGAATCGGTCACTTTCTCTGCAACGTGAAACATATTTATTTCCCGATCCGACATATAGCGAAATATGATTCATTCTAGCAACTGCCGTCGTTTCCCCGCCCATTGCTTTAGATACGCTTCATCAAATACTTAATATGGTTCAACGATCGCATTATATAGTTTCGTTATGAATTTTCCTGTTAGAAAAAAATAAAATAAATAAATAACAATATTTACAGACACCGTCGCGACGATGGCAAGACCTTCGCCGACTACACGAGATGGCTCACGGCCGAACAAAAACAGGAGCTTAACGCCATAATTGTCAGTAAAAAATGACACCATAACCCCTAGCATGAGCTTACATTTATGGTCTTGTAGAAATCGGTTTGTAAAATAATAATAAAATGTATTATTAAAATTATTTTGCAGCGCTCCGATTCCGTCTCATCGGATGACATCTACTCGAAGCTGTTCGAGTACGTCGATCTGCTCGAGGGAGAAAAGAGGGTCGAGGCGCAGAATCAGATGAGAGGTACTTTTTAAATTGTTTTAATTTATAAAAAAATAAAGAAATGAGCATTTGCCAATATAAGGCATTGTTCATGTTCAAAGACACTCAGATTTATTCGATCATTAATTAATTTAATAAATTAATTATATGACCTCATAAACATCAGGGGCATGTCGTCTGTTCCGCAATCAGTTCCTGGGCGAGAGCCAGTCGGCGAAGCTCACGCACATGCGACAGACGGGCAAGAAGTGGGGAGAGATCGAGCGGGTGCTGGATGGAATGGTAAGAACCTGAGAATTAAGCATGCATTGAAAGGAAGAGGAGAGCGCGAATAATGTAATAGAGTGGTGAAATCAAAGGGGTATGGCGAAATATGATTCATGGGAATGAAGTGTCGAAACTTGAATGGTAACAAGAAGAGCTGTAGTTGACCAGGTTCATAGCCAAATCATTGTAAAGTGGCATCTCGAAAAGGATATAGAAGAGTGCTAGCTAGAAGAAGCACGATAGATGTCAAATTGTCCATCAAAATAATTGGACAAAAATCAGACGTGAATGAAGTGGGGAGATATTGGTCGTGTTGGATGAATGTTGAGTGTCCAAATGTTCTTGCATATGTACAAAGAACTATGAGGTGGCTGAGGTTCCCCGTCGTCGATACAGGAGCGAGGATAATTAAATAGAGTGAAGAGGGGAATGATGGTGGGGGAGGAGCAAAATATGATTCATTTGTAAATTAGCTCACTTGCATAAAAATTAGCTCACTTGGTGTATGATTCATTTGTGAGTTTACATTCGAAAAAAACGAGCAAAGAGTTTGAAGAAATCGACCGAGTTCAGAATGGAATGATGAGGAAAAATGTCAGGGTTAAAAGTAACAGACTAGAGTGGACAAAGCTGAGGGATTATCGCGCTCTTACATCAAGGTAACGTGAGTAATTGAGAACAGGCCGGCCAGAAACCTACAATATTCATAGTTATGGAAAAGGGTGATGGTGGAAAACACCAAAATTCCGCTTGATAGGGATGTTCGCGCGCAAAAACATGGTCCAAATGCTAGGTGTAGCCGTGCAAGAGAGAGAGAGAGAGAGAGAGAGAGAGAGAGAGAGAGAGAGAGAGAGAGAGAGAGAGAGAGAGAGAGAGAGAGAGAGAGAGAGAGAGAGAGAGAGAGAGAGAGAGAGAGAGAGAGAGAGAGAGAGAGAGAGAGAGAGAGTGTTTACCAAATGGAGCGGAACCAGCAAGGAGTCTTGAACATTTGAAAGATACAACTATTGTTCAGTGGAGAACCGGGGAAAACAATGTAATTCAACGTATGTGAGAGTAAAGTAAAAAATAACGAAGTTCAAAGAAACGAAGCAGACGTGCTAGAGGAGGGAGATCAAGCGATTGTTTGAGTTAACCGGAAGTCATGATCAAATATTTACTGAGAATAGGCTATCAAACAACTTGAGATTGAAGAGTGGCAAAGTGCTAGATTTGACAAGCATAAAACATTTCTACAATATTGGAAAAAACACTAGTAGATGAGAAAAAATCGGCCAAAATCTCGCTATAGTCACCACTCATCTCATATTTTCACACGGTCTCCGTAATTGGCTGATAAACAAAGGTGCGCGCGTGGGAGTTACTAGTGAGAGTGAGGAGTAGAGTGCAAAATTAGGGAATGGTATCCACATTTGCCCTACTTTTTCACCAATCGATCAGTTGATGTACAGTGTGTGGGGAGGAATAATGCTATGCATGTCTCCCCTCCCCTTCTCTATCAGTCTAACTGCCAGAAAGTACAAGAGAGGAATCTATTTGAAGACCGTGGGATACATGTGGGAAGGAGCGCTCTTGTCCAAAATATTATCTGACAGGGAGTACCTAGAGGTTTCCGTGAAGTGCATCCAAGGAACATATGGAGGACGCGCATTTTTCCATTATTCCAACGCTTATGAATTGTGGATCCTCTGATTTTTATTTGTCTCTACTTACTTTAAGAATAATTTTATTTCCAGCTCCACGCTATCGAAGATGAGAGCAAGCGTCGCAAGGCCAAGGCTGCCATGGACGCCTGCAAGGTCCTCTACAGAGAGTACATCAACTAATCGATACTCTATTCAATCGATAATCTACCGTAACCTATCCCCATTCCACTCATATCTGTTCACAATTGTGTCCCTTCCCTCAATTTACTCGTGTCAACCCTATGCTGTAACATAAACTGAGTAAGCTCTTCGACTTCCCGTGTATTTCCAGAGAGAGATGACATTTCAATAAATGCTCTCTTCATTCCGCGTGCTCTCTCACTAGTCTGCGAGAGAGCACGGGGAATGAAGAGGCGCTTGTCTTGCGCTCTCCTGAGCAATAGTCTCGCTCACTCCATACCATACACTCTCTCGCTCACTCTGATCGACGAGAGAGCGTGTGGTTTGGAGAGAGTCATAGGATTCCTCCTTTTCCTCCGAGACCCAGCAGAAAGAAGAGAGCCTTTTACATAAACTATCGCGTATTCGCTCGCTCGATAAATCGCCATTCCGTGTGTTTATACAAGAAGAAGTGGGAAGAGCAACAACGGATTTCTGGTCGAAGAACATCCGGCATGCGGTTGGCTTCCTTCTTTCTTTTATTTCTAGTCGCAGGAGCATCGGCGGTGAGCTTGCTTTTTTTCAGCGGAATTTATATAATGACAAGCATTGGTTAATGTCGTTGATTTGCGGGTAATGTGTTTTTACTCGTGTTAAATTACTGTGAAGGTATACTTACCTACCTATTGTCAAAGTAATTACACAGGCTTTTGGGAGAATAAATATAATATTGTGTATGCATTCATGGCAAATAAATGGTGCATTTAGACACGAATCGCCGCTGGGGAGAGTGAGGAGGGTGAGTTGGATTCTTCGAAGATTGGAACTAAAGGTTTTACTTATATCTGTTGTGAAGTTACTTGCCGGATGATTGCCAAAACTAATTCGGAAGGCTTCTTGATAGTGTGGGAGCTTATTCTGAAAATACTACAAAATTGTGCAATTTCTGGTTATCCTCCGGGAAGTTATCATCCGACGCTGACCATCTGACCTTATGCTCATCGACGGAGCTCATTTTTGCAGACTACATCGAACGTCCCAAGTATCGCACGCCAGATGAGATCAAGAAGGAGAACAAGGAGGTGAGAAGGCACTAGGTCGAATGAGAAATATGATGGCATTCCGCCTTTGTATGAAAGGCGGGATGGCGTCATAGTTCTCATCCGACCTAGTGCCGATGGGGAACTGACGTCACTCTAATCTGCAGGTCTTCCCCGAGGAGAGCCCAGCACCCCTCAGTGACGAGGCACTCCGATGGATGAAGACGAGACACGTGAGTATTTCTGTCGATAATTTTTTTTTTTATTTTTTATCTTTTCTTCATTGACATAGTCAATTTGACAAACATTTAAATGGGTAGTGGAAACATTGTTGGGTTTATCTTACGGATACGATGAGAGCGTGGAATTGAATTTTCTCAAAATGGAAAGCATTAATTTCAACATGAAACATATCCAATTTTTTTACAATACGTTGAAACAGCAATTGAAATATTCGTTGCTGAATTGACATTATGGTTACAAAATGCATCCATATCAAAAAAGTGTCATCTCAAGTTCTAACACTAAGATGCACACTAGGTCGGATGAGAACAATGACGTCATACCGCCTTTGATGTATTAAAGGCGGCATGAAGTGATAATTCTCATCCCACCTAGTGCCCTAGGATGACGCCATCGCACATTCCAGCGTTTCCTCATCAAGAAGACAGTCGATCAGGGTCGATCTATCACTAAGATGACGCCATTTCTCATTCCAGCTATTCCTCATCAAGAAGGCCGTCGACCAGGGCGCGAACGAGTGGGAGAAACTGCAAAAGATCGCCGAGTTGTTCTACGAGCAGCACCAGAGCAGGCGGAGACAGAGCCAGCGGTACGATAATCGAGAACGCGGTGTTGTATCGCGAAATGGGAAATGATGGACATTAGTGATGTCAAAACGGCGCGCGCTCTCCTCGTTTCACACGCTCTCTCGCCGGTCAGACAGAGCGAGAGAGCGTGTGAAACGAGGAGAGCGCGCGCCGTTTTGGCATCACTAATGGACATACTAAGCATTCTGCGGCAACACCAGAGTAGTATTTGTCAGCACCAGAGGTAATAACTAATACTGTAGTTAGTCAAACTTCCGTGTAAAGTTGTTCAACGAGCAGCACCAGTCTTAACACCAAAAGTAAAATATTATTAGGTTGGTGCAAAAGTTTCGCTTCAAAATTTATTCAGGAGTCTATACCTTGCGTCGGTCGAGAGAAATCCTGACATGTTTTCTCTTATTATATTAATGGATGTATACTTTACATATTGCCTCTTTTAATTACGATTCACTTTTCCTCTGAGAGCCACATTTCACAAAGTGCTAATCCCGAAATTTTATCGACGAAATTGGTCTTTTCATCCTCATAAGTTTTCCGCGAGATAACGAAACTATCATTTCAAGTGCTCGGTGGAACCAACTACCGATATTTATTAATTTTTCAAAATATCTAAAGTGGGATGATTTTCAATTAAATTTTGTGATAGTTTTTGCCGAATACCCAAAAAATGGGAATTTCGCAAATTTTCGGATAGGACTAATTTTCCGACGATCGACTGTCGATAGATTCGATATAAACCTATGGATGTGGTGCAAAAATACTGCGTCAAATAATGCGAGAGTAGTTTTTGGCTCAAGTGGCGCGTTTACGAGAAAACTTGAAAAATGCCTTGAAGCGAAACTTTTGCACCAACCTAATACATTGGAATTACCGAATACTTGACGGGCACGGTCGCCTCAACAATTGATTCAACAACAAGGTCCATTTCATGTAGCACGGTAATTCCATAAATTATAAAAAAAATATAATTGAGCTATTTCAGAGCGCTCGAGGAGTACTGCATGGCGAATCTACGGAAGCTGATCGGCGATGTGAACGTGGACAGGCAAGTTGTCTTGGCTCTAACGTTAATTAATTAAATTTTAATTAATTTTATATTTTAATTATCAGATTGATGCACCTCTACATGGAATCGGCCACTCCTGAGCACATGCAGAGCGCCTTCGCAAGCATGATCAGCAGAATAAGAGATGAGGAGGCGAGCAATCAGGCTGGTAAGAGATCATTACCACGTTCTTTGCATTCAGTGCGCTTTCCCATCATTCGATCTATGGAGGAAGAGAGTGTACTATGAAATAAGTGGAATAGTTTCTTGAACTCTAACTAGGATAGTCAAATATGAAGAGGTGAGCAATCAAGGTGGTGAGAGATCAAAGATTAAAGATGAGTGATGCGTAATTAGTACCTGCTTGTGGTATTCAGAAACTTTCTGATCGGATTGTTACCTTGGAAATAGTTTGCCATGGACAGGAAGAGCGGGATGACCCAAGATATTGCAGAGCAATATGGTCTCTTCTGCAAGAAGATCCTTCGCATCATCTCACTCGAGCCAGCGGCGATAATGGACTGGCTGAGCGATGAACAGGTGCATTTCTTTACACGAAGACATCACAAACTGCAAAGAAGCATTCATAGTAGGGTTATCTTATTGGAATGGTTTAGTATCATTCTCAGATAGGCTTCATGTACACTATATAGCTCCTATGTATAGCGAACATGAAACATATCCGAAAATGATACAAAACCAATCCAATAAGAGTACCCTAATTCATAGTCGTAGCGCAGTCATAATAATGGTATTCCGAAGTGTTAACAATATTCAACACTAACATAACAAATTAATTATTAATAAAAATCATGTCTATTCAGAGAGCTCAACTCCAGCTGTTGATCATCGACAAGCAGATTTCTGACGACGTCATCTACGAGAAAGTCTACGAGTTCTACAATGAGACCACTGATAAAGTGAGTGAGGGGTTTGTCAAAGATCACATTCAGTTAAGGAGTGTTTAGATTATCCTTTTTACAATTTAAACAAATTAAGAGTCAAATTACGACTTTATAAAGATAAATCTGCTGGCGCAAAACATCTGCAAAAATGGCATTAAAGATCTATTACCAAATGCAGGAAGAGGCACAGGAGACGATCGCCTCTGCGTGCCGTCGCTTCATCGCCGACCTCTTCGGAGACGACATCGTTGAGGTGGGAAGCTCATTTTTAATATACTTCGAAAATCCACCTTAAACGGGTCGGAGTCGCATGCACCTAGTTCTCCCAATTTTATATATCGCGCCCGCTTACGTCCAGGGATGTAATTTGTTCAACTGGAGAATATATTGTTGAGGTCTAACAACATTTAAATTGTTTGTGAGAATGGTGAGATTGCAAAGATTGCGCGCGCACACTTGTAAGAGCCGAAATATTCATCGTGAAGCATATCGCGAAATAATTAGATATGTGAATAATCTAACGCAAAAAACTCAAACGTTGATAATTTAAGGAAATCGAGGACCTAAAGGATCAGGCCGAGAAGCCACAAGTTATGGCCTCAAAGCTGCACCAGGTTAAAAACTGCTCATCATAATATTTGATTTTCTTGTTTATCTCGATAATACCTACGCGTATTTTATTGCACTTCAGCATATCAACGAGGTCGAAAACTCCGACACCGAGCGGGTCTACGGGTTAGTTAATCCAAATAAGCACAACACTTTAATTAGCGCTAAGAATCGAAATGAACTGTTTAGACTATGAGAGATTGAAAAGTAAATTGTGAATTGTGTGATTCGGCATAGGCTAGCTGTAAGGTTTCAATTTTCAGGTCATTTAGGCTCATTTTGGGCATGTTTCAGTTGCGCTACCTAGCGCATGAGATCTAATGGAAGTGAGCAACTTTCGAAAAAAAAAATTTGCTTGAAAATTGAGACCCTTACAAATAGCTGTTTATTCGAGCAATGGTATGACTCTCTTCAGTTTGCGCGCTCTCTCGCCGGTCAGAGAGACGAGAGAGCGTGCAAACTGAAAAGAGCTAGACGATTGCTCATTTATTTAGGAGGTCCGTCTGGCTGTGCGAGCGCGTCTACGTCGGCTACGCGGGATACTGCGAGTGCGGAGGACGGGTTAGTCAATCAATCGAATAAATAAATCGATCAATCAATGTTTATCACGCGCTTGCGGTTATCGCAAGATGAGTAACGTGAAGGGTGACTGAAGAATACTGGCATGAGGTCCGATGAGAACCAGCCGAATGTGAACCAAAAAGTACCAATCTCAAGTCTTTCCACAATACGCCCCCAGATTCTCAAAAAGTCGCTGAAAATACGACGGAATGCATTAATTCTGATTCTCATCCGACCTAGTACCGAATACTCGTAGCATTTAACGTAATTTTGCGGGAATAAAGACAGAAATAGTCACTTTGTGAACCGCGAGAGCATACAAATGAGCGCGATTTGTTTCTCGTTCACTTCACTCTCGAGAAATGAGGAGAGTGGAATTGAATAATACACATTGAAAAAAACGAGGTATTACTTCTTGATTTGGGATGGTCGTAACAACTGTTCAGAGGGATTGTAAGCCACAGAAACGAAAATAAACGGAAAACTAAGCAGAAAGTTACGACCGCGGTAGGGATCGAACCTGCAATCTTCAGCTCCGTAGGCAGACGTGTTATCCATTGCGCCACCCGGCCATGTTCCTCTAATCTAATAACGGATTAGGAGACGAGCGAGGCACGAACTGTGTAATTGACAGCTGAGCGAGTGCTCATGCTTCGATCACTGTTAGGCTAGACTTGATCTCCACTCATCTGTCATTATGCAGTTCATTAGACAATCCACTCATGGGCGCGTGGCGCAATGGATAACGCGTCTGCCTACGGAGCAGAAGATTGTAGGTTCGATCCCTACCGTGGTGTCACTTTGCATAGCAACATTTTGCCTAGGTTATTCTTCTTATTTTGCGTTTCGTTGGCACGGGCATGTAATTCTTTCGATATGGCGTTTGAAGGCCCCCCAAGCATTTTAGAATCGATAAATGCAAATCTCGCAGATCAAAGAACACATTTTCAGGCGGACGGGTGCGACGACACGCAGACGTGCATCGATTGCAGGGGCAACACTGAGGGAGCAATGTGCCAGAGGTGAGAGAATCTTCAATTTCACGAAAATACATTTATACTCGTCCTTGCATGCATTATAAAGTTCAAAGATCACTTTAAGATGCCTGCCTGGTTACGAGTGGTCCCTAGAAGGCGATCGTTGCGTCGAACCGTGCATCTGCAATGGCCACTCGACACTGTGCGATGACTTCGGCACCTGTCAGGTATGGGATCTAAATAGATTAGAGTAGCTATTGTTAGAATGTTACTTTTTCGAAACCTTTCGAAGTCGATATGTTTCACATTAAATATTAGGTTGGTGCATACGTTTTGTCGCATTTAGGAGGCTTATAATTTTTCCATCGTTTTTGCTTCTCAATTATTCATGTCGCCTGACCTACTAGCGTATGTCAGGGGTATGCAAGTATATTGCATTCATAGGGTGTAACTGAATTATCCACTTCACATGTTGAGAAAATATCAATATGAACTGATTTGACTTTCCAGCTAAATTTTTTAATTTGTTTTAACGAGCACTTGTTCGCAGCGACGAACAATGCACCAATATCCAGCACAATGGTGATAAGCAACGTGATTGCTCTTTCAAAATATATGCCAGATATGATGTTCAGTTGAGCGTATTCAAAGATATAGTTAACGGAATCTAAGCACAGCCACTGATTTACATACAACTTGGCCAAATCTCCTGAATCCAACAACATAGGAACTGAGCTCAACATAAGTGCTTTCCAATTATCATTCATGGGCCTCTAATTTCGCACGAAATATGTTAGGCATATGATGATCGTATTGTGGAAAATTTGAAATTTCCAGAAATTCAATTCAGGTACAATTTTGCCAAAAATTCAAGTTTAGGTGTTTTAAATTCCAGTTTGCCATCCGAAAACCACTGATTTCTGAAAATAACCAAAATAGGTGATTAAAAGGGAAGGGTTGATGGATCGGATGATCACAATAAATCCGATATTAAAATTGTGTGCGAGGCAGAAATTTTAATAAAGTGCAAATTTCGGCAGTATGATTTCCAAACAAACGGTCTGCACGAAGGGGCTTATCCCAACAAAACTCAATCAAACCCAAAAAATTTTTGTAGATTGAACAGCTTTGGTGAATTATATTAAACTACTATTTGAACCTCAATATCCATTTAGAAAAAATTTTGGCGTGCAGAATTGTTTTTGACCGTTACTGCTTCTCCACATCGCATGAACACATCTAAATTTCTTGAACGCTGTTTGCTTCTCATTGTCCGACAGTGGTTCAAAATTATGCCCATGCATCGAACTTTATGCCTATTGCATTAGATCGGTATAGTTCTCGTTCTTCAATATGCGCTGATGCGTGAAATGAATAACTAATCCTGTTGTCGCTACAACTTTGGCTGATTACTGTTCTTCCCTGTCTGACTTGACAGGACTGAAGTAAAGCGCGTAAGAAAGAATATGAAGGCACTTATTGAAAAATAATTACGATATGGTGCTGAAATTAATACAAAGAATTTTGGACATCAGAATGCCTAAGACATAGGAAGCGACAAAACGTATGCACCAGCCTGATATGAGAGGAATCGCGAGAGAATCGACCACGCCGTGGCGGTAGGAAAGAAATGTGACCTATCTAACAACAAATTCAAGTATAAGTATTTCAAATGATGCTCTTTCAAACTGCGTCGTCAGAATTTTGATATCGGTCGTCATCTTCGAGATTCAGAAGGCCAAACTTGGTACTATAACTTTTCGACATTCAAATCGGGACCACTTAAATGATCATAACTTCGTTTAAAATGAAGATAGAACGTCGTTCTTTGTTTAGAATGAAAGCTACCATCATGCTCTACAACAATATCTAGACGGCATCATTCCTGGTCTTCTTCATGGTGAAGGGCGGTCGAGCGGACCAAAAATGAAGTATCTTTTGAAATCGGAAAAACTATCTGGGTTTTCATGTTTAAGTTTAAGTTCATAATCATAATAATCATAATCATTTATTCGAGCATCAAGGCAGAGGCCTGTCGAACAATGCCGTTCTTCCATTCGATCGCGTTTTCCCTGTATACTCGCTGCCATTGCACTCCGTGTTCTTTAATGAGTGACTCTCGGGCGTCCAACAGGTCTTGTTCTATCCCACGGTGTCCACTCAAGAACTCTTTTGGACCACCTGTCGTCGGTGAACATAGATAGTCTCTCTGCCCATCTCCTCTTTCTTATCATGACTCTGACTCGGATATCAGTTAGAGGGATGCGATTGGCAAGGGAAACATTCGAAATTCGGTCCATTCTTGTAACTCCGATCATCTTCCGCATCATGCTTCTTTGAGCAACAATAAGCCGTTTTCTGTCCTTTGATGTGATACTCCACGTTTCGCTTCCATAGGTTAGCGACGGCTCGACGCACATTCGGAACAGCCTTACTTTCAAACCAATGGCTCATCTTTGATTCGTGAAAAACGTGTAGAACTTGTTATAAGATCTCCATGCTCCTCCGATTCTTCTATTGATTTCAAGAGAAAGATTTTGATCAAACGAGAGGCGCATGCCCAGATATATGAAAGAATCGGCGTACACTAGTTGATCGTTGCCGATTGACATTGGTACCCGAGTTGCATTGGACATCATTACTGTTTTGCCTATGTTGATCTCAAGGCCGACCTCTTTGCTTCTCCCTGGCACTCGACTACCGCCGATTCGCACAGAGACTTTTGACTTGGAGTAGATTGCCCTGAGTGTATTGATTAACTTGCTGTGTATGCCTTGATCAAATAGTGCCTCCCAGACATGATGGAATTCTACAGAATCGAATGCTTTGCGATAATCAATGAATATTAAGTAGAGTGGAAATCGATACTCATTTGATTTTGCAATCAGCTCCGATAGAGTGAATATGTGGTCGGAAGTTGAAAAATCGCGGCGAAAGCCGGCTTGCTCATTTGGTTGGTTCGCTGAGAGTTGTCTTTCAATCCGATTATCGATGACTGATGTAAATAGTTTGTACATGAGGTTCATCAAAGCTATGGGACGATAGTTCCCGATGTCGAGGGGCGATCCTTTTTTTGTATATTAATGAAATAGTTGAATCTGGCAGCTCATTGGGGATTTCCTCCTTCTCAATCCACTCGTTGAACAATGTGAGTAAATGCTTCGCTAGAGGCTCGGCACTCGCTTTAATCATTTCAGCAGTTATTCTATCCAGGCCTGGAGCCTTCCCGTTCTTTAATCGAGCAATAGTCAAGAAAATTTCACTTGAGAGGATCAGAGGGAGTGTCTCATCGCTGCTGTATTGTGACCGATTGTGATAGTTGATGAAAATAGGCGGTTGTAGTATGATTGAACAGTTTGCGATACTTGGCTTCGAATTGCTGCTACACTTCCATCATCCTTTGTCAATCTAGTCAGCGTTGTTCTTCCGACTTCAGATTTTCGAAGAGCCAATTTTGTGCTTCTTCCATACCGTACTGCCTCCTCCACAAACTGCACGTGTCTCCGATGCAAATCTTCATTGAGCGAAAACCTAAGAGCCTTGCTAGTTACAGCCAGATTAATTCTATTCAGTGGCGTTGGGGGTTGCTTTCTTAACATGTTCCTGCTTCTCATCAATTGTTCTGTCTTAGTGCTCAATCTCTTGGGTTTGGGTTCAGGAATCATGAATGTTGAGGCTATATTATTCATTGAACTCACGATGTCCTGGTATGTGGATAGATTGGTTTGCTGGTTTGACATAGATGCTGCGAACGCAGGAATTGATAGCTTTTGGTTGATTCTTGTCGGTCGAAATTTCACTCTTTCCTTGTGGTTCATTCGAATTCTCGCCATAATCAGGCGGTGGTCGGATGAGAATGAGTGAGACCCAACGATGGAAACATCAAGGAAGAGAGAAGGATCCTGGCATAATATGAAATCAATGAGATTCTTCGTTTTCATATCCGGAGAATGCCATGCCCACTTCCGACTCTCTCTCTTATCAAACCGTGTATTCATTATTCGCAGCTTGTTTGCGCAGCAAAAGTCACCAAGAACTTGTCCTCTTTCGTTTCTTTCACCGAGACCGTGCCTCCCAATCCAGTCTTCATGCTTGGCTTGCCGCGATCCAACCTTGCAATTTAAATCACCACAGACAACCACTCGACGTCTCCCAACACCCGGTAGGTGAGCACGACTGGAGGGAGCGTCTAACAGTGTCTGCAGTTCGTTCAAAACACTCTCATAGTCTGTATCGGGAGAGGCGCTTGTCGGAAGGTAAATTGAAACGATCCTCAATCCCATTTTGTCAACGTCGAGGTATGAGAGGCGGTCGGTCAGATAATGAAAATCAGCGTGGGCTGCCCATTTGGAATGGATGAGAAAGCCAGTTCCATACAACGATCGTGTTCCGTAGGCGTAGAATAGATGGTTGGATTGCAAAAGAGTCGTTGAGGTAAAGCCAGTTCGGCGAGTTTCTTGCAAAGCAATAACATCGAACGACAATTTACTCACTGACTCCTCGAATTCGACTAGACGATCATTCTTGCATAGGCTTCGACAGTTAAAACTTGCGATCTTGAGATTGCTTGGCATTGGGTGGACGAGGACCTCACCAGGTTTGTCCAGGCTGACTGGGAGGGAGACTCCAGAGGAAGGAGGAGAGAGGGGGCCGAGAGGCGACCGCCCCTCACCGACGATCGAATGGAGAATGGAGAATGGGGAATGGCGAATGGGGAATGGAGAATGGAGAATGAAGAATGGAGAATGGAGAATGGAGAATGGAGAATGGAGAATGGAGAATGGAGAATGGAGAATGGAGAATGGAGAATGAAGAATGGAGAATGGAGAATGGAGAATGGAGAATGGAGAATGGAACTAACTAATGGAGAATGGAACTTCCATGTATGAATGGAACTCATACATGGAACTAACTTCTCGCCAAAAATTAGCGAAATCGGGGTATAGACAAAAAAAAGGGCTCACTTGTGTGCGGCGACCCCAAAATGAGTTCTGGAAAAAAGTACTTCCGTATCTTCAATTGGCATGATTTGGGCTCAAAATCATTCAAAACATCCAAAACAACATTCTAAGTATCTACACCCCATGTTGTAGCTCTTCCATTGGTCATAAATGGCCACATGACCGAAAATTTGAAATTCTATATTTTGACCAATTTCAACATGCGGGATGGGCCCAAATGCACTAAATGGGTTTCAAATAATGTCAATACATCCCTCGAAACAGCTCAAAGAAAAAGGGCTACTGAAAAGAGGAAATTTCACCTGAAGAATCCAAGGAAACACGCAAAACTATGACCGCGGTTAAAATAGGCATAGAGACTAGGATAATGGATAGAAATGTAGATCACGATGAGCTGAACATTTCGTCTGAAGAAAGTGAGTCTCTATCTTATCGTTGAAGCATGCTACAGAGCCTGGAAGATGGCCAGAAACGACGGAAAAGGCCGAGGGGAGCGCTAAATAGAGGGGAGGGAGAGGGAGGTCAGGCTGCGAGAGCGCCAGACGGTTAGAGCACGCGCTCTCGGGGGATTCTAGCCTATTTCTTGCCAACTTCCAGGCTCTTTAGCATGCTTCAACGATAAGATAGAGACTCACTTTCTTCAGACGAAATGTTCAGCTCATCGTGATCTACATTTCTATCCATTAGCCTAGTCTCTATCCCTATTTTTACCGGAGTCACAGTTTTGCGTGTTTGCTTGGATTCTTCAGGTGAAATTTCCTCTTTTCAGTAGCCCTTTTTCTTTGAGTTGTTTCGAGGGATGTATTTACATTATTTGAAACCCATTTAGTGCATTTGGGCCCATCCCGCATGTTGAAATTTGTCAAAATACGGAATTTCATATTTTCGGTCAGGTGGCCATTTATGACCAATGGAAGAGCTATAACATGGGGGTAGATACTTAGAATGTTGTTTTGGATGTGTTTGAATGATTTTGAGCCCAAATCATGCCAATTGAAGATGCGGAAGTACTTTTTTCCAGAACTCATTTTGGGGTCGCACAAGTGAGCCATTTTTTTTTGTCTATACCCCGATATCGCTAATTTTTGGCGAGAAGTTAGTTCCATGTATGAACTTAAACTTAAACATGAAAACCCAGATAGTTTTTCCGATTTCAAAAGATACGTCATTTTTGGTCCGCTCGACCGCCCTTCACCATGAAGAAGACCAGGAATGATGCCGTCTAGATAATGTTGTAGAGCATGATGGTAGCTTTCATTCTAAACAAAGAACGACGTTCTATCTTCATTTTAAACGAAGTTATGATCATTTAAGTGGTCCCGATTTGAATGTCAAAAAGTTATAGTACCAAGTTTGGCCTTCTGAATCTCGAAGATGACGACCGATATCAAAATTCTGACGTCGCAGTTTGAAAGAGCATCATTTGAAATACTTATACTTGAATTTGTTGTTAGATAGGTCACATTTTTTTCCTACCGCCGCCCACCCCCCTCAAATGGTCGATTCTCTCGCGATTCGCCTCATATATCATTCACGTGGTCATTCGAAAAAGGATGTGTTTCACACTAGTTTTGTAAGTCAAATGGATGCAACTAGATTGATCAGTCGAGGCTATTGGTTATAAAAAATAGATCATTCAACGAAAAAGTACTGCGAGCAGTGTAATTATCATAGAATGCATATTGATTGCATAGTCCTTACCATCGAGCAGTTCCAGTAGCATGTAAAAGCTAACTTCCGATGTAATCTTTTGATAGATCTTGCATATCGCTTTTCACAGAACTGCACTGACAACACCACTGGCAAGCACTGTGTTTCTATATCTTTGTACTATCGGACAGACATTGATTATTTTTTATTTCGATTGAATTCAAATTTTTTTTTGAATCTAATGTTTGATCGATCATTATCAGAACTGCACGGACAACACCACTGGCAAGTACTGCGAACAGTGCGAGGAGGGATTCGTCGGGAACGCGAGAGGAGGCACGTCCGAGGATTGTACGGAGTGCACCTGTCGGTGAGGAGTAGACTTTCAAATGTACTAGTAGATTACTCTCTGGTATCTTCATTTTACACACTCTTTCCATTTCAGAGCGGTCAAATGCACTAGTGCATTAGTTCTTTTCAAAACCAGGAGATTTAATATAGGATTTCCGTATCATACATGTTGGAAGCACTAGGCGAGGGATTTCGCGGAAACATGTAGGAAGCTCGCGGTTTTTGTTTACTATGGATCTCCCACCATGACAAAGTAGCTCTTGAGCGATTTACAAGCACTTCCAATTTACTTCCGACACATGTTTCAAAATATAAGATCAATGCCAAATTCTTTTTCAGACTGGATCAGGAATGCGTGCTCTCTGCAGAGGGCACCATCGAGTGCATCACTCCTCTGGAGGCCATATTCGAGGGCGATTCGGGTAAGCCGAAATGAATTGTTGAGAATCTTATCATTTTTTTGGTCTAATTTGAACTCGTTGGCTACAATGACGTCGTTATATCATTTCCATTTCAACTATTTGTTCTGTGCATAACATTTGAGTTCATTTCACTCAACGAAACAGAATTTCAGAACGAAAAGGCAAGGAAATTGAAACAGAGGTTTACCTCGACTGCTTGAAATAAGGAATCTAGACCAAAACTAAGTGCACAATCAAGGAGGAAACTTCAGCGAGTGTTGAGTTTATTATATTCATTTCAGGAAACGACACGGACATCCTCGAGGCACTCGCTCGCATTGATGGAAATCTGAAGACCGATGAGCAGAAGAAAGGAGAGAGTGACCAGAAGAACGAAGTAGGGTTTCAAGTCAGTAAGGCTCATTTTCAGGCATGTTTCGGGTGAGCTACGTAGCTCATGAGCAATCAGCTATCTAGTGAACAAGAAGCAAAATTACCCAAAATGACCTGAAAATTGGCATCCTAGAACGACGAGACGAAGGAAGAGGGCTTGAAGAAGGAAGAAGTAGCTGAGAATCAGATCCGTGGACCTGAGGAGAGTGCGATAGAGGACGCGAAAAACGGAGCGGATGAGGGAGGAGAGAAGGAAGAGGAGAAGGAAGCAAAGTAGGAAGTCGCTCCAGAAGGAGAGGATAACTGAATTTCTGAATTTACCATTGTGCTCGATAAAGTTTTGATAGCTCCACATTGTTGAATGCGACTTTATGCGAATAATTAGGTACATGTTGTCTCAGACATCAATAAAATGCTCAATTTTGAAGAAAACACTTTTGCTAGAGGTTTGTATTTCCCTTTGAAACAAATTTCCGCTGATGTGCCAAAGGAATCATCGAATGAAAGAGAAATGTGTGCACATTTTCTTCTTACATTAATCGATCATCAGCTTACCCATTGAAAAGGTTTCCGCCAATAGCTGTCCAGCACTGTCGGCGAGCTGTTTTTATATCATGACCATTGCGTGTGGACGTCATTTTGAGGTGCGGACGTCGTCCACACACTATACATAGTAGAGTTCGAAATTCGGGTCACGCTCTCTTCATTCTAGACACTCTCTAGACCGGTGGAGCGGTGAGAGAGTGAGTAGAATGAAGAGACCATGGTGTAATTTCTCGAGCTCTAAAAATACGAATTCGCCTCTTCCATCAATATTTATTGATTTATTGCCACTCTTCTAATCAATCTAATCACCGTAATCAGAATTCAGATTCAGAACATTCAAGACGCAAGCTCAAGACGCAGAATTGTTTGTGAGAAGGAGGAGATGGATAAGATTGCGCACACATATTTGTAAGAGCCGAAATATTCACCATGCAACATATCACGCAAAAATCCGAATAATCTAACGCAAAAAAAACTCAAACGAAGATAATTTATGGAAATCGAGGACCTGAAGGATAAGGCCGAGAAGCCACAAGTTCTCAAAACTACTCCGTGGGCCTGAGGAGATCGATAGAGTTAAGGACGGAGAGGATGAGGGAGGAGAGAAGGAAGAGAAGGATGATACCGAAGCACAGTGAGATTGAGTTATCAAATGGAATTTTCCGCCGGATAAAGTGTTGAGAACTTGCAATGCACATTAATGAATTTCTTCCTTGAAATCTTGAAATTTCTTCCTTGATCAAAATCACTATTCTAAAGGAAATTTTTGTGATGCAATTGAATAGCTATTTCGTTGCTTGCAATAGAATAGCATATCTCATCAATAGTAATTGCATATATTTTTCCCACATGATACCAACATACGCTAAATTTCAGCTTTGCCACGTTGTACATGCACAGATACTATATAATACAACGTTCTTAATATATTTGCCATCTCCTTTGAATTCATTTTCTTTTTTGAATCGTCCAAAGTATTACCATTTTTCAGGTTTAACATCTTGACGATGAGAATCTTAGTTGTCTTGACTCTCTTCTCCCTTATTGCTCTGTCGATTCAAATATGCTGTAAGCCATCGTCTGGGACCGTATTTTTCGGGGTAATTGCTTATTTGATCATGTTTTCTCCCAAAATATTTTCAACTTCATATACTGATATGATCGAGTTTTCCGGAGAATTTTTAAAATGACTGACAATATGTTCTCTAATCGCAGTAAAATAATTATTTTTTTATTTTGACAGTCAATTGTTATGTTGTATTGACAGTGTGGGTAAATTACGGTAAATTGGTAGTGACTACGGTCTCGAAAGGCAGCATTCCCTAGTGGCACCCAGCAGTAATACGTAAACCTAGCAGTAGTCGACCTCACCGCACCACTCTGCAGCTAGCGTAGTCGTCTGGTTTGGCGTAGCTATTTCTTACAGTGTATTTCTTACAGTGGGCCTCACGAGCCTTTCACAACGCTCACGCTGCAGGGAGTGAGAGCAGGTTGGGAAGCATTTTTGAATAAATTCCGCAAGGAATGTCAGTCAACCAAAAAAAAACGAGAATTACGTAAAATTGAATAGTAATGATGTAAGGCCAAATTTAAAAGTAGAGGTCACGGGAGTTAGAATGGTGGTCCAGTTCCGGGGTCTGGGCGACCACTTTGAAGCGATTTAGGGCCAAAAAGCGATTATTGCATCATGTTGCATAATGATGACGTAATACCAAATTTTGAAGGAGCTCACTCTGGGGTGTCTATGGTCAAGGTCCGGGGTCTGCGCGACCACTTTGAAGCGATTTATGGCCAAAAACGATTGTTGCATCATATTGCATATTGATGATGTAATACCAAATTTTGAAGGAGCTCACTCTGGGGTGTATATGGTCAAGGTCCGGGGTCTGCACGACCACTTTGAAGCGATTTGTGGCCAAAAAACGATTATTGCATCATATTGCATAATGATGATGTAATACCAAATTTTGAAGGAGCTCACTCTGGGGAGTCGAATGGTCAAGGTCCGGGGTCTGGGTGACCACTTTGAAGCGAAATATGGGCGAAAAACGATTATTGCATCATATTGCATAATGATGATGTAATGCCAAATTTTGAAGGTACTCACAGTGGTGCACCGCCTGGTCAAGGTCCGAGGTCTGGACGATGTTTTTGAAGCGAGCTATGGGCAAAATTGGAGATATTGCGTAGTGATGATGCAATCGATATAGAATTTGAAATGGCACGCCAAGAAGGTTCGTTTTGTCCAAGACTTAGCCTTCTACGATGAGTTTGAGCTGAGTTATTCGCGAAAAACGAGTGTGACAGACAGACAGACGAACGGACAGACAGACGTTTTGTCTTTTTTCTACATAGTAACATGTAGCCAACAAGTATAAATCTATCGCAGTGCAAAAATACTGTAAAGACTACTGTAAAATCACTGGAAGAAGCTACACTTTACCATTTAGTTTCCGTCGCTGTTCATTCTCTATTGCACATTATTCCCCAGGTTTTCGGATTATGGTCCTTCGATCTCTTCTACCCCTCTCAAACCCACTCCATAACCCGTATTTTCGATTGATTGATATTATATTATCAGGTTGGTGCGTTTTAGCCGATTTTCAGATTTTATTTTAGGGATTGATGCGCCTTTTATCTTGACCTGATTTTCAACTGGCCTCTAAGGTAGACGGGTGGTTGTATACTCTTACTAATGCCAATTAGTATTAGCCCAAACAGCCAGTTTTATGGACACGGTGTTGATTCAAACTCGCGGTGTAGATCGACATGATCAAAATTTCCGATGGCCTGTGCTCTGCGAATATCAAAGATAGAGTAAAACCGCAATAGTATGAAAATGTACATCATCCATAGATAACAACAGCATGTTCAAATTGGGTCTGACATTTTAGGCTTAGTGAAAATTTATGCTCATATCAATGATATGTTCATATGCAATGATATGATGCACATGACCAACATATTTCAGGATCGCATTTTTCCATATCGATCGAGCTGGAGATCTCAAACATAAAACTTCATGTAGTTCATCTCCTCATAAGCTTACATTTTTAGTTTGGTCACTGCTCGATTGTATTGCGAGAAACTATATTTTCATTAATATTTATGGAAAATATTGACAACGAAATGCTCATTTTTCGGATTATTTCTTTTCTCAGACTTATTAAAACACCGATATTTTGTGATCAACAGAACAAGCAACCCTTGCTCTATTACTCAGTGAATTGGCCATTTTGAGGGACTGCTGAATCTTAAGGAAATTTAATCTAATCACAGTCAGACAAAATCGAAATTTAAGCATCTTCGATCAGAAAAATGGAAAAAAAAATTTTTTTAGAAAGAACGCGAGTGGCAGATTTATATGACACTACACACAGCATAGCTTCGTGGTACTAGATGGTAACGCCCGTATGTGAGGACAAGCCTCTTTCGTTACTGGACCAGGAAAATTAATCGAATCCGATGTCAAATCGGCAAAAACTTTTGCACCAACCTAATACTTGGAACGATACGATAAATCTCAGCCACTAGAATGTGCAATGCAGACAATTATTAATGTTGTAAAACACAAGAGAAAGGAGCAGAAAGAGATTTGGATGAAGGCGGTTTGGCGGGTTGGGAACTTTCGGGAGAACGGTAGAAATGATCTGGGAGAACAGCAATATCAAAGGTGAGAGAACTCTTAAAGGATGTGGATCTTGATACAAGGGTGTAATGCGAATTCGGGGGGATGGGACAAGGTCCTTTGAAAATGGTAAAAAAACGGCGATTAAGTGGAGTAGGAGTGATTAGATAAGAAAAATGAAGTAAATATCATATATAATCAGGGAAGGATGACGAAACAATTAAGATGTGCCTACAGTGATCAGGTTTGAAGTGCCTACAGTACGATCATGGTTGCATAATCTTCTGGTAGTCCAGTCATCATCCCTTGCCCGAGGCGGCAGACATGGTGGTCACCACTTGCATCTTGATATCATCGGGTTTAGCATTCTTGATGAAGTATTTGTTCATCGCCTCTATCACACCCTGCAAAATCGATCGATATTGGATGATGATACTGTAGGATCAGGTATTCAGAAGTGTAACAATCTTTCCACACACGAAGGTGTGCATGTGAACCTAGTCCACTGACTCAGGCTTACGATAGACGAGTCAGACAAGCGATCGATAATCGGATACGGTATGCGGTTCCGTGGGTCAGACATCTTACCTCTGCAATAGTCAGAGAGAGTGTGATGATCGGGAAGACCTTCTCAGCTGGAGAGAAAACGGCAATCGAAGCAGAGATGAACAACAACACTTTGACCACGAACTAATAAAGTAAGCGTTTTTTTAACAGGTTGGCCAACTCAACGCGAAATGAGTTACATCTGAAGGAGATACATTTGATGTAATAATTGGCAACAAGAATATTTCGAAACAATATGTTGTGGTATTGTTAATTCAGCCAGTTTCAGCGCGGAATGAAATCGTCGGTCTATTCGGCTGGTGTCAAACCTGTGCGAAATGTATGACGTCACGCAGCCACCATCTCCTCTCCGTCTTCTTGTCCACGAACTTGAGCAGCTTCTCGAGAATCTCAATGTTGTGCTCGATCTGCTTCGCTAGCGAATGCTGCAATTTGTAGGTGCGGAGGGATTACGGTAAATAATCGATTGGATGTTCGAATGAATGATTACGGTAGGATAACGGATGGGTTATGATAAATATACGGCGTGTTCATAATATAGTTTTACGGGGAGGAAGATATGTTAGGGTTGGAGGACGGTTTCTATTCCGTAATTTAGTGGTCGGACAAGTAGGCTTCTGTATCGACAAGCTAGAAATTGTTGCCGTACCGCATCCACAGCCGAGCCCGGTCCTCTCCCTATACAACGTATTTTGCCACACTCTATCGCCGGTCAGAGCGATCAACAAAGTGGGCGCTGGGGAAAATATCGGCACTGCGTCGGATGAGAACTATGACGTCATGCCGCCTTTGATAGATCAAAGGCGGCATGAAGTCATAGTTCTCATCCGACGCAGTGCCAAAATATCTGTATATCTTTCGCAGAAATTTTGCCACAACTATGATAATCACAATATATGAAAATTAAAGAATTAGGGGGGGGGGGGGGGGGGGGGTACCAGTGGGCCGCGGTTCTCGGTGGAAGTCTCTTCGCTGGGCGAGGCAAGTGTTGAGGTTGTCGCCTGGATCAGCAACGTTTATACGGTAGCTAATCGATAATCAATGCCATTAACCGAACATAAGTGGGCAAAATAGATCGTTAATACCGTACCGTGTCTTCCACTGGATTGCTCGCGTCCGGCAGCGATTGCCTTTTGATCTCATCCTCTCGAAGCAGCTGGAATCGATCATATGAGAGTCCTGATTCAATGGTATACCTGATCGATCACTCCTGCCAGGACGCAGAGGTCCCTGGTGCACAGTCGAAACATCTCGCTTTCGTCGGGAGGCACATTGAGGAGGGTGTCGGCTGGAAACGCTTTACTTATTTGCTGCTAAATTTTCATCATTTCATTACTATAGTTCGAAAAACGATACCACGGTCTCTTCATTTTGCACACTCTCGCACCACTCCGGTCTAGAGAGTCTGTAAAATAAAGAGACGGAGGCCCGAATTACGAACTACAATCTCTTCCCCGCACCCCCACTTACTTCCTTTAGAATCATTGCCTCCTTCTTCCGTATCCCGCTCAGTCGTAATCGCAGTGAAGTGTTTTATGAGATTGTGGATGCTGTCGTATGCCCTCTGCTGCGAGAGTAAAAATATATACGATTTACTGCTGTGAGCACTGATTCCGTAGCAATTGGCATGACTCGAGTGCAGAAGATTACTCGGTCCTGAGAGGCCAATCTACAAACTCGCGGAACAATGTAATCGCCTTTTCTTTGTAATTGTTAATCGAAATTGTTCATGTTTGGCGATATCAGATGAACATGTTATTCGAAAGAGCTCGCACTGAAATGGAAACGATAATACTAATTAAATGAAAGTAGAATTTATTGAAAACGTGATTATAGCGTTCCTTGAGTTCGTAGATTGGCCTATCTGGACCGGGCAATCTTTTGCACTCGCACAACTTCCATTTCTAAGGAATCTGTTCTCACATCCTGTGTCCTGGTACTACGTCGGATGAGAACTATTTCGTAATTCCGTCTTTGATATATCAAAGGCGGCATCACGTCATAGTTCTCATCCGACGTAGTTCCAGGTGTCCCAAGAAGAAGTGGACCACGTCATTCCTCTCGCAAATCTGACTAGAGAGTATAGTTCGAGAAACGATACCACGATCTCTTCATTCTGCACTCTCTCTCACCACTCGATCGGGGAGTGTATGAAATGAAGAGACGAAGGCCCGAATTACGAACACTACTAGCGAGTGTGAACCTTTTTGCAATCAATTTCTAGTAGGCACGCAGAAGCATATTAGGATAATTGTGCATTATCACGGATTCCCCGAATGTCAATAGTATCCCTATTACCGTCTCCGCTTGCGTTCGTATGCCTCGCTCGATTTCCATTTGCAGAGTAGCCAGCATCTGAGTTGTCTGTAATTCATTATTGGTCCAGGGTATTTCTAAGAATATCGATTATCGATATCGATCCCCGAATACCAATAGTATCAATCAATCATTTCTCATCAATCATTTCAATCGATTCCGATTGATAATCGATATTTTTCTTAAGAAATGATCTCTCCATGCTAAGTATTCTCTCACCGAAACAGAAGGGATGCGAATCATGTGTTGGCACTGTTGCGGCAACTCGCAAGCATGTGTAATAAGGGAACATTAGACTTGGAAAGGTTCTTGAAGGTTATGAATTGAGCATCTCACGCGTGTTAGGGGTAGCTTCATGGGCCGCATTTTCTCGATGAAGCGTGTCTGCCGATTGCAAAATACATTGAACAGAGGCGCATTTGAGCCGGACTTCGTGTTGGACTCTTTACTGCAATGTTTTTGCCTTATCGACTTCCGTAAACCGAATGGCGGAGCGCACTGTGGGGGCGGGGAAATGAAAGCAATCGTCTGGCTCTCTTCAGTTTGCACGCTCTCTCGTCTTTCTGTTTGCACGCTCTTTGAGAGAGCGTACAAACTGAAGAGAGTCAGACGATTGCTCGATTACATTCATTCGCACAGTATTTCAACAAGGACATTAAGCAAACAGATAGAGATGGGATACAACTCCCTTATCTTTAGACAGCTTCCAATCTTGAACACTATTTACTTACTGTTGGGTTTTTAAAGAGTTTTGCGAAAGAGACAATTGCCCGATTGCGAACTCTACTTACGGCTTATCGTTGGCCGTGGTAGGCTGTGTCCTCCGCTCAGGCGAAATTGCCTCCTCATCCTGGGCTAAGGCCGGGTTATCCATCTGAAAAAAAAACACAACTAGTTATTTTAGAAAAAAAATGTCGGAGTGTCAAGGGAAGAGCCAACAGATGGATGCTAACACCATCAAACAATGAGAAGGCGGAAAAATTCGCAAGCGCGCACTCTAACTCGAGTAGGCAGATCAGCAGATCATCATTTTCTCTTCATTTAGAAAGAGATTGTTTTATCATAGAAGCTGGCTCTCTTTTGCAAACAAGAGCAAACAACGGTGAACGAAAACTGCGGATAATGATGCAATCATCTCCGTTTTGAACTCAGACATGTTCAAAATTCGTCTAGAGTGTGGGAAATAAAGCGACAATTCTCCAAATTTTGCATTCCAGTACTCAGCTTTCCTATTCGTGAGGCTACTATTTCGAAATACTGGCCGTTGCATCTCACTATCCCGAATTTCATCAATAAAGAACAATGAGAGGCAAGATAGGGAAGGAGGAACTAGACGGAGGCTAAAACGGGGAGACATCATTATCAGTCCCAGTGCCCCGCCTTAATCCCCTCTAAATGCATATTTGCTCGTTTCAATTTCTAGAGTACAGAAAGATGGGAAGAACCATTTTTTGTGAAGAAGATAAAAGGTAAAGACGATTCTAACAAAGGAAAGTGACGGACAGCTCCAGAAGACGGCGGAAAACGCGACGGAAGAGACAGGAGAAGGATGCGTTTTTGCTTTATCCGGAGAAATCCGCCCATCGCCCTTCTCCCACTCCTTTGAGTACCTTCATACCATTACACTGTTGGAGAGAAGACGACTAAATTTTGAAATGAAAGGTATTGTTCTATTCGTGGCGAAATATTGACTCATACGGCCTGAGCCAGAAGTTGGTTCATGATTGCTTCATATATGATATTTTGTTTCGTATTTTGCATTTTTTTAGCTTTCTCAATTTTGCTGATTAATTGCAGTCAAATTGATACAGCTGTGCAGGTGGAGTAGTCGGCTTCACCGCACTACTCCACCTAGCGTAGTCGTTTACGACCGTAAAAATGGTTGACGTTGCTGCACCTTTACCTTTTTACCTTTTTAACCTTCAATTTGGCTTGAAAGTCTGCAGCTCGAGTACTAGTTCGAGTATATAATGAGATCAAAAGCATCAAATTTATTCATTCATTCAGTAGTTCAACTTTGCACCTGTTTCCACCCAAATGACTGTTCATTGCCGCTCCTTTAGAGTCGTTCCCTCCACCCATCGTTCATTCTGCATGTAGTATCTCCAGATGTCGTACTCCGTTCCATAGATCTCATGTTTCATTCAAAAACAACTAAGCAGCTTCCAATCAAAGCAACTCCCAAACTGTTTGTCTTGATTAATCGATAATTTATTAATTGGAATAGGGTGATAAATTTTAAGCATTAGAATGCGAAGACAAATTTTTCTTTCACGTTGAAAAAAGTGAAGAGAAGGAATCGATTTGGGAGAAGGGGTGAAGGGGATTCGGAAGAGACGAGAGAAAGGAAGGGATGATGTGTGCGAACAACGGAGAGATAAGATAATTCTAAAAGTGTAAGTGTCTTGATACAAGTGAAGAATGCGAATTACGAGGGATTTTCGGGTAGGGCTAATTACAGAGAGGGTGAATAAGTGAAGCAGGAATGAGGAAAGATGACAAGTCATGCGAATATCGGCTACATAGACTGGAGTGCCGGAACACAATTATGGTGTGCCTACAGTAATCAATTGTGGTGTGTCTACAGTATGATGGAACACTGTTTCCTGATCATCCCTTGGCAGAGACGGCAGACAGCGTGGTTGCCACTTGCATCTTGAGCTCGCCGGCCGTGACATTCTTGAGGAAGTACTGATCCATCACCTCGATCACGCCCTGACATCGTCTGACTCTCTCCAAATCTCACGCTCTCTCGCTTCCTCTAACCGGCGAGAGAGTGTGTGATATGGGGAGAGTCAGACCATCTCTCCGCCCTGCGCACTGGAGGAGAGGTTGGGCGGAAAGTTTTGGGTTATTTTCGAGTGTGTTTCAGGTGCACTAGATGAAGCTCTCCTATGTAGCGCAACTGAAACGCATCCGAAAATTGTCTAAATTTCCTAAAATTTATTTCATTGTAACAAACCCACATGCAAAAAAGAAGGCATGTATAAATCTATTCTATCTATTCTATTTGAAACCCTAAATTTTACCTGCGCGATCGTCAAGGCAAGTGTGACAATAGGGAAGACATTCTCGGCTGGATAGAATACTGCGATGGAAGCAGAGATGAACAGCGTCACCTTGATCACGAGCTGCAATGGTACTGTACGATTACGGTAGGCGACTACGGTACTGTAGGACGGCACTGTACGGTAGGAGATTACAGTATGCCGGGGTCGGTGGGTCACGAATGTGACTAGAATCTATTAGAGTCGTTAACTTCGTAACTGTTGATTCGCCACTTTGACCGCGAGTTGCGTAGGCGAGAGATTACGTATGCCGGGGTCGGTGGGTCATTACGATGATTTTTATCAATTGCAGACCTTTCGAATACTTTTTTCGTAATGTGAAAATTCCGGGAAAATCATGCTGTATTGTGAAATTATTGCATAGCCGCTTGTAATTACCAAATGAATTAGAGATCATGCTACGATTACCCTCCTGCAGGACCATTGCGCCTGACGTCAGGATAAATATGCTATGATATGATATGCTACGAGTTCGGAAAAAAATATACGCTAATCAACATCGCTTCCCATCTCTATCTTCATCTGTTTCGGATTTTGCACGATAAATTAATTGAACCTGTGCTAATTGTATGACGTCACGCAGCCACCAGCGCCTCTGCGTCTTCTTGTCCACGAACTTGAGCAGCTTATCCAGCATCTCAATGTTGCGCTCGATCCGCTCCTTCAGCGACAGCTGCAATGATTGCGATCTCGGCTGGAATGTCACAGGGTTATGGGATTACGGTAGGACCAAAGGATTACGGTAGCATAATGGTTGGTTATGGAAGGGTTTTAGCATGCACACAATAAGTTGAATGGAAATAAAGAGGTAGGGTCAGAAGATGGAGTGTGTATCACTATGAGAGATCGGACACGACAAGCTTGATAGAGGAAAATCGTACCGTATCTACGTGCGGAGTCGTGTCTCGCACCTGGAAGTGTTTATTAATTATTAAATATTCTAATAAGCTCAACAAATGAATTAGTAATTAATACTGCTCCACTACCCCGCCAATGCAAATTATTAGGTTGAACAGAAAGTCTTTATAAACTTTTTATATCCCTTCTTCTGACAATAAAGCGCAAGAGCGAAATCAAACGTATGCACCATTGTTATCTACGACAAATCTCCAACGTTCAGGCAACTTATGGATTCCCTCCTTATAGAACCCATCTCGGCGCGAATCAAAATATTGCTTGAGTGCGGCCTCGATCGCCCCACGGGAAGTGAAGGATCTCTGATCGAGATGACGGGTCAGATCCGAGAACAACCAATAATCCGAAGGGGCCAAGCCAGGAGAATACGGTGCATGAGGGAGAACCATCCAGCCGTATTTGGACAGCTCCTGCTTGACCTGCCGTGCAACATGGGGTCGGGCGTTATCGTGTTGATAGTACACTTTCTTGCCGTTCAGGGCAGATTGTGCGAATTTCTTCTTGAGATTCCGTAGTTGTTTAGTGTAGACATATCCAGTAATTATCCGCTTCTCGGGTAGGAGCTCCCAGTAAATCGGGCCATCCACTCCCCACCAGGCAGAGAGCAAGATTTTCATAGGGTGAAGGTCAGGCTTTGCGACGTCCTGTGGGGTCTCATTGGCATCCACCCACTGTGCCCTCCAATGGTGATTCTCATAGCAGACCCACTTCTCGACCCCTGTTATGAGACGGTCCAACCATCGATCTCCAGCGTGATGAGTGAGTAGAGAAAGGGAATCGTCGACACGGTGGTCAAACTGGTCTTGGGTCAATTTGTGGGGTATGAAACGGCCTAGCTTCTTCTTCTTGCCAATGGAGACCAATCATGTTACGATGGTGCTTTGCGATACCCCAAGTGTGGCTGCCATGTCGCGGGTATTTGGAAAGGATCCAATTCCACTACGATCCGTAGCGCATCCAAATCCAGCTCGGGTGGCCTCCCAGACCGGTCATGATCATCCATGGAAAAGTCCCCCTTCTCGAAGAGTTGGTACCAATTGCGCATGGTCTGGTAGTGAGTGGCATATGAATCGTACACTTCAGCCAACTGACGTTCCAATTCCTTCATTGTGGTGTGAGAGAGGAATACGAATAACAGAACGTTGCGGATGTGCAAGGCCGTGGGAACAAACATCGTGGTCTTACTAGTGGCAGAATGAAAGGCGTGGAATGGGGAGTTGTTGACCACATAGTCCCTTTGTCATGTGTTATTCACTAGAGGCGAGGGAACACCAAAGGTCTCGTGCACTGAGCAGTGATCGAGCAAAACAGTTTATAAAGACTTTCTGTTCAACCTAATATCTTATTGAGAAATATTTTTTTACTGGTTAGGTGTCAGATGCTTTATATAGCTGAAGATTATTTCGTAATGTTGCTCATCTGAAACACCTACGAAAGGGGCACTACATTTGCTCGATAAAACCCCTCAGCTGTACATAAGGGCGGTTGCCTATTACATTCACAATGGGTACAGAGCGCTTGAGCCCATGAAAATCCGATAATTACCAATTTTTAGCAAAAACATTAATTAAAAATATTAATTTTAATTAAGGATTACCTGTCGACTGTGTACCTCGAGTGAAAACTCTTCATTGAGCGCAGCAGGTGCTGAGACCGTCGCGTCCTGGTACGGTTTTCCGATCAGGTATACTGTATCGCAGCGAAAATTATCGATTTTTCCATTAGTGTTGGTTCTCTTTTGCGCTAGTACAATGAAAGCAGTATGGTCAATCGATAATCAATGTCAGTAACTGGACGGTTACTGGCACAAATGGGCACTAGGTCGGATGAGAACAATGATGGTATGTCGCCTTTGACATATCAAGGTCGGCATGAAGTCATAGTTCTCATTCGACCTGGTGTCCACTACTGGATAATACCTTACCGCCTCTTGCGATATAAGACTCGATTTCCGGGATAATTTCGCGATGTCTTCGCGAAGCAGCTGGAATCGAAAAAATCGATAATTTTGGAAAAAATCGATAATTTCGCTGCTTTACAGTACACCTGATCGATAACCCGTGTCATAACGGAGAGGTCGGCGCACTGCCGAAACATCTCGTTCTCCTCTGGCGGCACGTTGAGGTCACTGTCGGCTGGCAATGAGTAGTTTGTAGTAGGGTTTTCAATTTTAAGGTCATTCAGGCTCATTTTCAGATATGTTCCAGATGTTCTACATATGTTAAGAGCTTATCAGCTATGTAGTACACCTGAAACACATCCGAAAGTGACCTAAAATTACCAGAAAATTGAATCCTAGTTTGTAGACATGAATTATCGAGATATTGTTACCGCATGTTCGAATACGTTTCATGTGCGCTACATACACAAAATTAATCCGTTATGTGGCATACTAGAAAAATATCCAAGAAGCCAACAACTATGTCCAATCATCAAACTCTAATCTGTTATTTATGGCCCATTCATAGTCGACAAAAGCTGAGGGGTCACTCTCTTCATTTCCCGAACTCTCTCAACGACAGGTCGACCGACAGGTCGGCCGACAGGTCTTCATTTCCCGAACTCTCTCAACGACAGGTCGACCGAACGACAGGTCGACCGGTCGAGAGAGTTCGGGAAATGAAGAGAGTGACCACTCAGCTTTTTCGACTATGAATCCATCATTATGTCACTTCAAACATGCTTACAGTGTATATTTTTAACTCACTCGTTATATCATTGATGAATTTAACGAGCTTCTGGACACTCGTGGAAGCTTTCTCCTGTAGGATCAATTATTTTGAGCACGCATTTATCTCCTTATAGGAGTTATATCCTTATAAGAGAGTCATTATCTGGCATCTTGCCAGGTCAAATTTAATTACATTTCGATTTCTCACTTTTCCCCGACGAAAGGAATATTGTGTCATGACTACAGTCGCAATTCCTCTCCATTCATTATCGCGGCATTTCGTTGGTAAAATGCCAGCAACATTCGCCCAGTATGACTCATTGGGTCGTGACTGCGATAGAGAGAGAGAGAGAGAGAGAGAGAGAGAGAGAGAGAGAGAGAGAGCTGTAAATCTACCTACTCCTCCTCTACCTATGCCAAAATCGTCACACGAGGCAATTTTTGTGCCATATGTAACCGTAACTTTCTGAATAAGGCCATGTTTTATTTATATAGTGCAATTTATGATGGATAGGTCTCTTTCCCTTCCATTAGTAACCTACTCGTGAAGAGCTTCGCACTAGGGTAGCGAAAACGGCTCTCGGATATCCGTTTTCGCCTCTCTCATCGGTTCCCCTATGGCTCCGGAAAAAGAGCCGTTTGGGAGCCGTTTTCGGATCTCAAACGGCTCATTTACCTTCTTTTCAATTTGTCGTGAGTCAAGTCGAACGAGCACATTTTGACAGCTCAGAGTGAGCTGATTTCAATGGTATCAAAATTATCCTATTTGGCCTACGTTACATTGAGAAAAACAGGGATTTCAAGAAAGAGAGCCGAAAAAGAGCCGTTTTGGGAGTCGAAAAACGGCTCATAGGGAGAGAGGGGGTTGTAAACACCTCTCTATCGGATGAGCCGTCCCAGACAGTAAACAACACGGATATCCGAGAGCCGTTTTCGCTACTCTACTTCGCACTAATGAGGCCCCCCCCCCCATCGCTAGGCGGGTCGGGCGTATGCGACGCTAGGGCCGAAACACCAACTCGATCCACCCTAGGAAGTTTTCGTTCATTTCTCGCTCTAACTCGCTCTAATCTCGCTCTAATTGTAAGGCATCAACACATTTCTTCATAATTATTCAACTTTTATCTCACCGTCTCTGCTTGCGTCCGTATGTTTCGTTCGATTTCCACATGTAGGCAGGCCAAATTATCATTTGCCTGCAATGGCACTGGGTCGGATGAGAACTATGACATCATGACGCCTTTGATACATACATCAAAGGCGGCATGGCGTCATACTTCTCATCCTTCGTAGTGCACTGTAATTCAACCAAGCTAAACAATGTGTTGTTTTTCTCTCAAGAAATACGTCATTTTAGATTTTCTTTTGCCGATGAGAAATAAATAGAGGACCAATTGTGTCATTAGTCTACCAATTTAGCAAGTACTGCTTGAAAAATGATTAAATAAAAATATATCTGTCAGAGAGCAATAGTCTGACTCTCTTCAGTTTGCACGCTCTTTCATCTCTCTGACGGGCGAGAGAGCGTGGAAACTGAAGAGAGTCAGACGATTACGCCTGTCGAACTAAACAAGGTTCCTGAAGGTTTTCATTTTTATTTCGTTTTCTCACGTCTACTAGCAGCTTCTTCATGGGTCGCAGGCGCTCGACGAAGGCAGTCTGTCGATTGCCCAGCACATGCGCGTCCACGAACAGCAGCAGGAGCGCTCGCTGCAATGTGTGCCCCCATCGACTACCGTAATCCGCGAGTGCGACGGAGCGCACAGCCTAGCGTATCCATCACTCTATGATTTCTGATTTTTCTCTAATTGACCAGAGTCCAGCTAACAATCTAGAGAGATATCAGATCGAGATAGATGATAACTGTATTAATATCAACAATGCAAATGCTTGCATTAGGCTTCGAAAAACATTCTTGCGAGAAATATTCTTGCGAGAACTCGATTAATTCTTGCCAAGAAACCATTCTCATTCAAGAACTCTTGAGCAAGAATGGAATGGTCGTTCTTGGTCAAGAATGATTTTCTTGATCAAGAATGAATTGTTTCGGAAACTGTTGTATGGATAGTGAAACTCATTCATTCTCTGACTACTCCATATCATTTCACCCGCTCCGATCACCGCTCAACGGTCTCGATTTTCGCAAAATAGTTCTCGGAAGAATTCTTTCCAAGAATTCATTCTTATTCAAGAACTCTTGTTCGAGAATCCACCGGTCAATTCTGATAAACGAGAACGAATGATCGTTCTTGTTTCTTGCTAGATTCTCGTTTTTCGAAGGATAGCTTGCATAACTTTAATCTAAACACCATATGGCTTACGGTAGCTGCCTCTTCGTGGAAGTATCTTCATCCTGGGAAAAAGCCGGATTTTCCATCTGAAATAATCAATAACTTGATTAATAAATACAAATAAAAATCTTGACGAATTTTCGAAAGTCCTCTTCTAGACACAAGAAACAAAATATACATTTTATAATTATAATTGATCGATCAGAGGGTCGGATTGCCGCTGGAAGAGTGATGACTTTCAACTTCACAAAAATCAATGACACTCTCACTCAAGTAAGCGGAGAACTGTGATCAAAAATTTCGCGATCTCTCATTTTTATCGCCGGTTGCAGAACACTGCGAAACGAAAAAAGTTATAATAAGAGAGTGGACGAATCTAATGAAAGTGAGTGGCATCTCCAGGAGAGAGCAGAGAGGAGTGAATTGTGCCCTTCCCCCAACCCCCGTCCCTTCAGAATCTTTGCACCTGCGGGGAGAAGACAGGAATATCTAGTAGGTGTGACTCAGAATACGGCCTCAAAACGAATGACGTCGATCTACTCTTGATAAAAGAGTACATCATCCTAACTAGTGGTTCAGTGTGGTTCATGTATGCCCGTGTTGTTTGCCCTCTCTCTATTCGTTTTGCCCGTTTTTGCAGCTGCATCTTTGATTTTTTTTAAATGTTTCTGGTCGAGTACTGTTCAGCACTCCTTCTTCCAATTGAATAGGATATATGAGAGACTATCTGAGAGGATTCACATACATCCGTACATCGAAAAAATAGATTTCCATAGAAATGAGTTCCTGTGGTCAGTTTTTCACGTAGATCACGAAAATCGACCTAAGAATGCCGTATCTCTGACCCCTCATTTCCTGTGGCGCGCCTCAGCGGTGAGGTCGGTTTTGCTCAATTTGAACGGCTCATCTAAACCCCTTACATAGACACCGCAAGCTCCGCCCACTCGGCTCTGACACTTCCCCCTCGAAAGTGAGATCAGGGGGACACATGCTTTATTCGAAACAAAATCACTGGCACAAATATGTATTTGGAAGCTTTTTTCATCCTCTTTCGAATGAGCCTCCGGGAGCCTGGAAAATCATTCTCTAAGTAGGTCAGAATACAAGTTTTATAGAGCTTAGAAAACTATAAAACACGTATGCTGACCTACTCAGTAAACGATTTTCCAGGGTCCCGGAGGCTCATTCGAAAGAGGATGGAAAAAGCTTCCAATTTCACTTTTGAACGAATGATTTGGTTGCGAATTCATCCTGTGTCTCTCCGATTTCGAAAGGCTCATGGCTCGTGACGAATGAATGTTAGGGAATACTGGAGGAAGCCCACTGGGTGCGTCGGCTCTCCCGGCACTAGGTCGGACGTCGGCGTCTGTAAAACTTTCACAGTAGGTTCCCACAGTTTCAAAAATTATTCCGTGAAAGTTCTACATAAGGGGCCATTGTTTTTGTTATCATCCAGTAGGTTATCATCCGACCTAGTACCGCTCTCGCCAGTACGTCTAACCATGATATGCATACCGGTGAGTGTGCTGTAGGGATGGCTTAGCGAGCACTATTCATTCTGCCTGCTCCTCTGGTAAAAGTTTCCCAGTGGGATGCCTGCAGTGTACAAACTGGGAAATTACACTGGGGTCCTACTGGGATACCACTGGGAAAGTATGTTCAAGCCACTATCGCAGTGGGACCCCAGTGGAATTTCCCTGTTGGTGCCCTGCAGGGATCCCACAGGGAAACTTTTACCAGAGTCTGCCACCCGGATGACCGGAGAAAGAGCTAGCAGAATGAAGCGAGCCGTTCCTTGTGAAGCCAGCCAAAATAAAAAGAAACTAATTTTTCATGAAAAATAAAAGCACAGTCAAAGGTATAGTGATTTATGTTGCGCTTCGTAAAGAGCCTACATATTTTCTTGTTCGTGAACTAATGAGTAGGGATGGTGGAAAAAACTGTGCAGTGAGTTCAATTATCATTTAGCCTCCCACTCGACCAGTTATATTATCCTTACAACTAAAATTCAATTCGATTTTTCCAGTGGATGACCTTCGGTGGGGGGCGGACAAAACCGCAACGGACAAAACCGCAACGGATCGCCGTTCGCTGGAGATTTTATCAAGCAACTTGGGAGTTGTTGCATTGCTATCAGTGTATCATCTACTTCATCACCATGATTATATCCTCTAACTATGCGATCTTGAGTTTTACTCCCTATCACCGTATAGGGGTTCATGGAACAAAATTGTCAATTTGAAGGGAAATCATGATTAGATAAACACCAAATGGAAATCATGATTAGATAAACACCAAATGTAATCAACCGAGATTCTAATACCCCTGAAATTACATTATCCAAGTAATATGGGCATCGATTGGTTACGGCATTTGGTGTTTATCTAACCATGATTTTCCACTCAAATTCTTAATTTTGGACCATGAACCCCCATACATAGATATGGAGTGAAACTCGAGATCGTGTAGTTAGGGGATCTTATCAGGGTGATGTAGTAGAGGTCATACTAATAACAATGCAGCAACTCCCAAGTTGCTAGATCAAATTTCCACCGAACGGTGATCCGTTGCGGTTTTGTCCGCCCCCCCCCCCTTCGGTCGCCCTTCTGGTACATGAAAAGACTGCCGCAAGAAACACCGGTATTTGTCAGGGGGTAGATGCTTTCTCCATTAACAGTTCAGTGAGCTAATCAATCTACGAACGAACTCTCAATTTGCAGAGTGTCAGCTGCTCCTAAGAGGAAAGCAAGAGCGATCTAGAGAGGGAGAGACTAATGTAATGGCATCATTTAGATGTGAACCCAACTGTCCTGTTTTCCTTCTTTCATTCTAACAGTTTTCGATCTTGTGATGCAGGTTTCTGTTTAGACTGAACGACAGATTTTCTCCGAAGAAAAGTACAAGAGAGAGAGATCATCGCGAGAGCAGTACTTCGGACAGACCAGATCCTCTTACAAGGAATCTGGGTACTCCTCACATTCCACGTTGCTGCCCATTTACTCTGCTCAGGTTTTCCATCGACGCCAGATCTTCCAGAGATTTTCGAAAGAAATTATCCAAAAATGCTGCATAAGTGCACTATTTTGGTTCTCTTCCGAAAAAAAACTCTTCCCACGACAATTATCCTATCTGGTGTCCATCTAGGCAACTGTGAAACACCCTAATTAGAATGGAACGAACAACAGGAATACACCGCATAATAAATCGGCGAGAGTGGATCTTTTATGAATGTGTGACCATTTGCATACATAATTTTTGCATATTTTGTAAAAGTTTGATGCAAGAATAATTGTATTTTTTTTTCAACCAATTCCTGCTTTCTTCATTTCTTTCTGCAAATGAATTTCGGTGGTCCTTCGAGTACAGCTAACTTTTGTCGATAGAGTTATTTTTTCGGGAAAAAAATGAGCAAAGCTATCTACGAACGAACTCGTGATGTAGGGAGTGGCAGCAGTTCCCAAGAAAAAAGAGATAACGAGCAAGAGGGTTAGAGACTAATGTGATAACTAATGGGAAATAGTTGAGAACCAGTAACAGTTCAATGGCTAATGAATCTACGTCCCAAATCGCATTTTTCGGACATAAGAAGGGGATGCTCGGTGATTCCTTTCATGGCATAGAAGAACTGCTTGAGTTCTTCGTAAAGTCGAAAGGACATTTTTCGGAGCCTCAGCTGCTCCTTAGAAAGAAGCGAGCAATAAGGGGAGAGACTAATGTGATGACTAATGTGAAATAGTTGAGCACCAGTAACAGTTCAGTGAGCTAATAAATCAACGAGCTAACTCTCATTTTTCGGAATGTCAGCTGCTCCGAAGAAAGAAGCATCACGAGCAAGAATGGGAGAGGCTAATGTGATGCATAACACGATTAACATGTGACTTTCTTCGTTTCCTTCTTTCATTCCAACAGTTTTCGATCTTGTGATGCGGAGACTAAGACAGATGTGTGCGGGAAAATGCAGTTTATGTATATACGAGAGAACGGTACATATTCTCTCAACGACGAGTTCCGTCTTCGAAGAAGATTCCTCCATCGAGAGCACAGTACTTGGGGCAGATGCCCTTCTCTCCAGATCCACCCGAGTTTCCGTCGCGACCGGACTCTCCGGGCTGTCCGTCGTTTCCGGGGGATCCAGCGTTTCCGGGCTGTCCGCGAGCACCGTTCTGTCCAGGTCTTCCGTCGTTTCCGGGTCGTCCAGCAGGTCCCGGGCGTCCCTGAGATCCAGGCTGGCCAGGGGCTCCAGGGGCTCCGGGCTGAGGGCGGCCAGACTGTGCGGACTTTCCGGGGGCACCGGGTCTTCCATCATTTCCGGGTCTACCAGGGGCTCCGGGTCGGCCAGGCTGAGTACCGAATCCAGGCTGTCCATCCTCTCCTCGGGGTCCGGGTGCTCCGGGTCTTCCATCGGATCCAGCAGGGCCGGGACGGCCGGGGGCTCCGGGTCTGCCAGCAGGGCAGGGGTGGCAGGGCGGGCGAGGCTGCTGGTACGTAGGACCTCCAGAAGGACGTCCGGGGTTGCCGGGGTGGCCGGGTGATCCGGGGTGTCCGGCGGAGCCAGAGCGACCGGGATGTCCTGCGGGTCCGGCGGGACCGGGCTGGCAGCATCCGTCGCACTTCGGGTCCTCGAAGAAGGCCTGACGGGCAGTTCTGTTGTGGGAGGGCAGGCCCTTCAGGGCGAAGACGTCGGTGTAGACGCCCCTGGCGTGCGACTGAAATAGAGCGATTACAGCGAAAGGCACATAATTCGAATGAATAAGTAAGAGAAGAGTAGCACTAGGTCGAATTATGATGTCGCCGCATTTGATAAATCAGAGGCGGCATGCCGTCATGTTTCTTATCCGAACTAGTGAAGAGAGGAGATGTAAAACTCGCGTGGCAAGTTCCCAGCTCGTGCATGGTAGCTCTTCTGATCTCCGACGCCCACATGTACACCATCGGGATGGTGGCACACAGGGAGAGCACGGCGATGGTGGAGAACGTCACCGACGCATAGCCCACCAGCTTGTACACCTGGAATCGTGGAGTGATTTTATTTGTATTCATTTTATTTATATTTTATGCAAAGCTAGGGTGCTTCGGCAACCACAGAATGTGCGTGAAAAATAGGGGGGTTGGGGTGGTCGAATTTCCGGAACGTGTCTCGATCTGCCGAAAGTGAGACACGAATCGTGCCGAGAGTGAGAATGACCGATTTAGGTAAACGAGGGAGAGTAGGCTATGGCGATCGCACTCTCAGAGTAGAATCCCAGCTCTTTTGTAGTAAGAAGGAGGGGGTACCATAGGAAGGAGGATGAGTTACGGTAGGAAGGAGGAGGGGATACGGTATGAAGGAGGAGGGGGTACGGTAGGAAGGAGGAGGGTATACGGTAGGACGGACGAGGCGTTACGGTAGGAAGGAGTATAAGAGACTCACCTTCACCTTGCTGATCGTATCGCACTCCATCGCTGAGGATGAGCTGTTTCAGCCGTTCCATTTCCCGCCTTATATACGAAATTTTCGTTCACCGCTTTAGCGAACCGATAACAGTTTCCGCTCTTGAACGCAAGCAAGGCAGTGGCTTAAACTTGTTTTGCAGATTGTTTTCTTCGGTGAGTGGGATGAGAGAAAGAGGTGAAGTAGCTAGAGAAAGTAAGTAGGAGAAGGAGAAGGTAAGTATGCGCGCGAAATGGCCTGACTCTCCCCATATCACACACTCCCTCGCCGGTTAGAGAAAGCGAGAGAGCATGAGATTTGGAGAGTCTGACGAGTACTCGTGTGCGGGTGAAACACTCAAAAATGTGAGCTTTGTGGTACAAGATGATCTGAACGAAAGCCTCTAGGTAGCATGATCACCGTCGGATGATCACTGTGATAATCTTCCGGATGATAACCAAAAAATTATCCTTCTGGAATATTTTCGCATAAGACTACTGGACAATGTGGGAATAAACTGTGTAAATACTTCAGATGGGTACATTTGTTTTAATTTTTTTTATTCCGTGCATTATCATATCACGATGAATATTTGATTTTCCGTTTCCATTCCAAATCCTGTCGACCTTCACCCCGATTTGATGTGCCAAGCCGATGGACGAGCAATGGTCTGATGGCCTGGCCTGGCCTGGATGGAATGGCCTGGCCGGCGAGAGAGTGTGCAAACTGAAGAGAGTCAGACGATTGCTATGATGGACCATTTCAGTTCCAGTCAGCAGTAGCGCCCATCAAAATAAGGCGAACGCCCAACCCGCGTTCCACCCATACTGCAATTGACCTCGATTCTATCTCAAAATGGATGAGATAATTCCAATCATCAGCATTGTAGCAGAAAAGCGAGATGCATTCCGCCAGTTGCAGAATGCGGGTAGTAGTCCATGATTGTTTTCATCTTTATCGGAGGAAACTCCCAGTTTGTGAGGGGACTATGCCACAAGATCATCGACGCACAACAGTACTCCAGTTATGATGCAATTTATATCTTTTCGATGTGAAAATTGCAATTCCGTTCAGCGTTATGATCGATGCAGAACGTATTCCATCGATACCGTCCTTGACCTGACATCGGTATGGCAGGCCGATGAGTTAACAGTATTGTCCATCAAAACAAGCGGCGAACGCTCACCCTGGTTCCACCTATACTGCAGATAATCTCGATTTTATCTCTAAATTGGATGAGATAATTACATTTCCATTCAGCAGTATTGCATCAGGAAAGCAAGATGCCTTTTGCTAGCTTAAGAACGCGGATACATGATTTTCTTTATTTTTTCGGAGGCCTCTCCCAGTGGAAGAATGGACTAGAGATATAATGGCGTGTAAAGTGATGCAACATAGGACTATAGGTGATAGACTATAGGTGACTATATGTGATAGGTGGTCATCGGGCGATAACCTTCCGGACCATGGACAATTGTTGAGAACTTTCACCGAAGCTTTTTGTCTTCTTGGGACGCTAACATCAAAATCATTGTGAAGGGCGCTTTTTGTGATATTCGGAAAGTTATCATCCGATCTGTTGACTGGCAAGCACATATGCTTGCCTCTGAGCATCCGCCTCTTAGGAACAGCATCATCGATGCACAACAGTATTCCAACGCTAGTGTCCTTGATCGCGATTCGGTCCAAACTTCATTCAGCTAATCGCTGAACGCGCGCTAAACAGAAAAATGTGCTAAACAGCTACTGTCGAGCAGATGGGAAAAATAAGATAAGCAACAGAGAGTCAAACTATATTCCCTAGCGACCTTCGATCGCTACATGGTCTGCGGAAGGGCGGGAAATTAATTTTAATACAATATCGATCGTACTTATTTAAATGAATGCTTTGTCATCGGCTAACATGCTTTTGAAACGAGGATTTTCATTTTAATTATTTATTTGAAAAAAAGCAAAGGAAATATCACGAGTATTCTGAGAGATTGCAGGACTGCGCGGCACTAGGAGCCGAAAGCTCGAGTAATATTCTCGAGATATTTATACTGGAGTATATCGGGGACGAGAAAACTTTTGGTGTTGACCGTTGTTTCTGGAACCTGCTTTTAGGCATTTTCCGGTTCTGCGCCCGGCTCTGCCATAAATCAGCTCACAAATGTGCTACGAGGCTGGCGTTGGGCTCAAAATGTGTGGAAAATTATTTCCAGCAACTTTTATGTTGCAATATATGAGGCCGTTCGCCTAAGAATCGAGCAGATCCAACAGGTTCCGGGGCAGCAAAAAAAACTCAATTTTCTGTAACATTGTGCTTTAGGGTTATTTAGGGCCCGGAAGGGAAGAAGGAGAAGGGCCCAGCCATCGGACCCGTCAAGGTGGCATCCAAGCCCAAGGCCAAGCCCACGAAGCCTGCCAAAATGTAGCCTACCTAGTGACAGGAGGATTCCGTGGCCCCATACCGTATCCATCACTTACCGCACAGGAATTGCCTCAATAAAATATTCGATTGTGGCCAAGTAATTACAGTGGCTGTAATCACTGAGCATACTGTATTGTGCGCATTGCGAGATGTTGGAAAGATTTAGGACACTAAATTTGCAATTGCATCATTAATCCGGAAGTAGGATTTGCTAATCAACTGTATTTATTGTTTAAAATAATTGTAGAAAATCTAGAAAATCGAAACTGATCGCCTGTCTGTAATATTAGGAAGTACTGGCTGTGAAACGTATGGCAAATTATTGTAGTGCGGACAATAAATAATTGAGTGATCTAAGTTTCACGCGCTGCTCTTTACTTCTAGCAATGAGCTGCTTTGATTAACGACGTCCTGATTTGTAAAAAAAACAGAATAAAAAATCTAGTTTCTGCTCAAAAAAGTTCCCGCCTTCCAGTTGGTGGTTGTTCGATGGCAGATTGAGTTGGTTCATTTAAGCAGTAGATATCAGTAGATTTAAGCAGAGCGGTGCGTGAAAAATAACCAATGATCACTGAGCATACTGAATTATGTGCATGTCGAGATGTTGGAAATATCGAAGATCAAAAGAAATGTCGGCAAAGCCATCCCACAGCTTGTTAAAACTCAGGACTTTGATTATCATTTATTTTCCTTAATATTTTTATCAAGAAAACGGCTTCACGGAACTGATCGCCTGACTTTAATCTCAGCAAGTACTGCTTGTGACACGTATCACAAAAAGCTGCAAAGCGGGCAAAAAAGTGGAGTGATCCAAGTTTCACGCACTGCTCTTTACTTCTAGCAATGAGCTGCTTCGATCGGTCGTCATCATGCGGTGGAAAAAACAGAATCAAAAATCCAAAGTTTCTGCTCAAAAAAATTCCCGCCTTCCAGTTGGTGGTTAGTCCATCTCAGAAGGTCATCTCGTACAGATTCAATTCAATTCAATTTCAATTCAATTGTTTATCCGCCAGGGTAAGTATATAGGAAATGTGCAGAGAGTCTTCGATATCTTGCGGTGGATTTGGTTGTATAGCAGACAAGGGATACCACAAATCAAACGCCCCCAGGGTCGCTAGCGGCGCTGATTCGAGGGAGGGGAGAGATAGGTCTTGAATTTATTTTGAAAATGGGGGGCTGGGGCTTGGGTGGGGGCAGCAGGTAGGGTTAAAGTCGCAAGAGCGATTCGGAAGTAAAGGATATTGCGGGTAATGAGAGAAGGTAACATCGGAAAAGTTTAGGTGAGCTTGTTACGATTTCATTGGAGAGCACGTTCCATCTATCGATAGACCTCGTCACAAAACTCGAGTGAGACTTAGGAGTAGTGAAAGGCAAAGAAAGACGCAACGCGTGAGCTCTACGAAGATTACGAGTGAGTGGCGAGATTTTATAAAGAGAGGAGTGATCGTAAGAGTAGAAGCCATGAATAGGTTTATGAAGAAAGAGGAGATCAGAAATTAAACGCCTTTGCTCAAGAGTTTGTAAAGAAAGAAGGGAAATTCTTTGAGGGTTGGATGTGTACGGAATATTACAACGGGCAAAAAGACGACGCGTAAAGTTACGTTGAACGCTTTCTATCGAATTTGCAAGAGCAACCGCAGTTGGAGACCATACAACTGAGCAGTATTCGAGTAATGGTCGGATGAAAGTCACAAATGCGCGGCTATACAAGCAATGATCAGAGGAATAGAAGCATTTGAACATAATGTTTACTTGGGCTCTTGCTTTTGAGATAATTTTGGTGATATGATCATTAAACTTTAGCGAAGGCTGCATAAGGATTGATGATCAGATTGAGTACAGTTTATGCAGGACTGTTAAATATTTGGAATTTTATTTTTTGGAGCCAGCAAATCAATAAACGGTAATCAGCATTTTAGCACACCTGACAATTAAACGTGCGGGAAACAACAAATTTCCAATAAGAGAACTCTGAGCGGGGACCATATCGGCCTGCAACTTAAATTATTTTTGTGACAAAGAAGCCCCAGATTTCGAGTAAATTTCTTTATTGATGCGTTCCGTCAATGTTTGTTAGGGTTTTCCGTTAGACATATTTTATTTGGAAAATACATCATTTATTGACCACACCCAACGATTGCACTCGCTCGTCAGTTCCCAATAGTATTCCAGCTATAAACCTACCGTACCACTATCCTGCCGCGCAGCTCGCCGTCGGAGCTGCGCGTCGTCCCCGAAGTTCCCGAAGTCCCCGACGTCGACGTCGGGCATCGGAAGGCGCACGTGGCAGCTTTCATGCAACTTGGATCAGAGATGAAAGACCAAAATGTACAATTATCAAAAATATTTTATATTCGAAAAAACCAATGGGACATCTTCGTTCAACAACTGAAGATACGGCCATGAAACTTAGATCGAATGGAAATCATACTTTCGTTATAAGAATCGTCGATATTTCGTTATGTTTCATGCACTGCTCTTCATCCCAAAGTCTGTATTTTGCTGATTTCTCCTTCTAATTCCCTTCAAAAAACAAAAAAAGAACCAATTCACTCGCCTGCTATCAACTACTGGAGTATTCCTCTCTTTCTCGACTACTGTATAAATGCAAAACATTTATCTACATAAAAAATCTTAGTGAAAGATTGATATTGCGTGTCATTCTTGTCACGAGACTCTCAAGTCTTTCGTTTCCAATCAAAAAGAGATAAATCTGAAAAGTGATGAAAAATTATTCATCGAGGCTGTGTACACTTCATCGAATATTCACGCAAAAACGATAAGTCCAATTACGTTATTTGCTGATCTAGTGATCACTACTCTCTCGCTCTTGACGAGAGAGTAGGTGAAATGAGGAGAGCGGAAACGTACAACCAAGGTTTTTGCATCTCGATTGACGAAGCAACGCAATACAAATTAGTGGGAAATATGCAAAAAGTTACGACCACGGTAGGGATCGAACCTACAATCTTCTGCTCCGTAGGCAGACGCGTTATCCATTGCGCCACGCGGCCATGTCTGGACAGACATATGAATTGCATGACAGATGAGCAGACTAGATGTGTGGTGGCTCTATAACAGTGAGTGAAGCATGAACCCTCGCCCAGCTGTCAATTAAACAGTTCGTTCTCTCTAGTCTGCTCATCTGTCATTATGCAGTTCATTAAGATTGGAACACATGGCCGCGTGGCGCAATGGATAACGCGTCTGCCTACGGAGCAGAAGATTGTAGGTTCGATCCCTACCGTGGTCGCAACTTTTGCAAATTTCATACCGGTATTCTCATTTTGTCAAATTAAATTGCTGGTAGGGTTAAGTATGAGCTTCAATTTCTACTCAATTACGAAGGAATCCGAGTAGCCATGATTTATTTCTGATTAACGCCTTGAAATTGTTGTTATTTTTTGTTCATTTAGCACAGCTGAAAAGAATCGTATTTTACTGTTCTGTTATATCAGGTTGATGCAAAAGTCTTCGGTTTTTTGTGTCCCTACTTTGAACTATCATATTTCTCTTGTTCCAAATCACAATGACTAATTTATTGGCGCCTGCATCTATCTCGTTCCAGAAAATTTTAATTTCTCATTTTCCAAAAAATATGCAAAATCAACATAAAAAAATGCAATATGTAGTCATTTACTGATCAATGCATTCCTCAAAAGGATGTAACTTCCATTATCCATGAGAAAAACTATGTATACGGTAAAGATGGGAGCTTCATATAACCGCCAGGAATTGAGCATTCATGCTTCAGAGGAAACATAATATTGAGAAATGTGTCGTTTTCGATGGAAAAAATTTCGCAATTTTTACTTTGTCCTACTCTTGCCTCTCCGGTTGGGCAATGCTGATAGGGTGCGCATATGAAAGAATATGCAAGGCCTCATTAGTAATTAATATACGGAGGTTCGTCGGTCAAACTGAAAGGAAGATGGAAGGAAAAATATCAAAAAACCGCAAGACTTTTGCATCAACTTAATATCTCCGCCATCGTACCGGTGAGATAGTACGGATGCCTACGAGAGTCCTTCAATGCATGCCTTTCTCACGCGATCACGTGCATTCTTTTTGATGAATTGGCTACGCTCATCTCTTCATTTCCATAATAGCAGCGCCGCTTCCGGGTACGCTCGAAAAAGTGTTCGATTCTGTCGATGAAACAATTTTCCTGTGATTTCCTTGTTTCTGCTGAATTATGGTTTACGCTGAATACTGTGAGCAGTTATGACTTGTTAGTCACAATTTGTGACTGAATTGTGCTGTGACTGAGTCTCTAGCAGAAAGAAGAGTTCCCCTTTCACTTTATCTCACTACAGTCACCGCAGCGAGCGGAACTAGGTCGGATGAGAACTATGACGTCATGCCGACTTTTGATATATCAACGGCGGCATGACGTCATAGTTCTCATCCGACCTAGCGCCCAGCGTGAGAGTGTGCGGAATGAGAGAAGAGCACAGGTTGCAGTAGTTTTTGCCTTGATTGGAGCGGTAATAATTTTATGAGACTAGAAGTTAAAGAATCGAGAATAAAATCAAAAAGTTGCGACCACGGTAGGGATCGAACCTACAATCTTCTGCTCCGTAGGCAGACGCGTTATCCATTGCGCCACGCGGCCATGAGATGGCGACCGAATGAACTGCATAATGACAGATGATCAGAGTATCGAGACGAGGGCTATCTAACTGTGAGTGAAGCATGACCACTCGACCAGCTGTCAATTAAACACTCCGCACCTCTCTAGTTTTTTCATCTGTCTTTATGCAGTTCATTGTGAATTGATAATATTGCCGCGTGGCGCAATTTATAACGCGTCTGCCTACGGAGCAGAAGATTGTAGGTTCAAACCCTACCGTGGTCGCAACTTTTTGCCTGTACTACCATTTTTGTATGCCTGAACTTTGCTTTTCCACTCGATTACAACAATAAATCGCATTATTCACATATGGTGATTCACCTTTAATCGCTTCCGTCCTTGTAAAAGTGTCGAAATACGTGCTTCATTGCATCAATTTCTCACACATATACATGCTTTCTTGCTCTATTGCATATTTCCCTTGTTCACAATAGTAGCGCCTTTTCCGGGATCTTTCGAGAGTGCCTATTCCTGGTTTCTACTGAATTATGTTTGACGCTGAATAGTTGTGACTTGTGGATGAGCTGTGACTGACTTGAGTTGTGTGACTGAGTTGTGAATGAGTCTAGCCCAAACTGAATTCCCACTTCCGCGTTCAATTTCTAGATCTGTCTAACGCGCAGTTGATACTAGCCATCCGTGGTCAAACCTTTTCACTCACACTTTATCTCAATAAGCTAGTTGTGTCAGTGAATTACGGCTTTATTCAGCGTGTAATCTGACCAGTCAGAATTACGAAAGATGAATAGAGTTATTTCTTACAAACATATCCCAGATACCGATAAGGCCTAATGTTGGCTTTTCAAAATGATTGATCAGCATGATTTCAGTTTAAACGTATAAATACGGCATTGGGCTGCACCTTGTCAGCGTTCAGTGTTGCATCAACTTTGCAGGTAATACTAACTAAAAGCAAAATGGCAAAAATTGCGACCACGGTAGGGATCGAACCTACAATCTTCTGCTCCGTAGGCAGACGCGTTATCCATTGCGCCACGCGGCCATGTCGTCTATAGCAAAGGAACTGCATAATGGCAGATGGACCGACTAGCGACGTGAACTGTGTAATTGACAGCTAGAGAGTCCAAGCATCTAATAGGGAGAACAATTCGAAGCGTGACTCACTCTCACTATTGCCCTTGTATACCCGATTCCTATGAAATCCGATTGGTCAGCTATTTTAGTCAATAATCCTTGTTAAAAGGTCGATATTCCTATTCGTTTGACTACAGATCTGAAAATGTAGCTAAAGATCTATCATTTCCCACATGAGCGATGGCTCAATATGAAAACGTATCTTCTTTCTTCCGTTCTTTCTCGCCAATGATAGAGCATAGGGATGGCTTCGCAAGAAATGACTTTCTTCAAACTACACACTCTCTCACCAATCAGACCGGCGAGAGAGTGTGTGATATGAAGAGACCGCTTCTTGCCAAGCCATCCCTAATAGAGCACAGATTTCGAAGAGAGACCTTCATTGCATCCCTTTCCCACGCATTGATTTTTTGCTCTATTGTAGGTTTTCACCACTTACTTGTCATAAAAGCTGTTTCTGTGATCTTTTAAAGTTTCTTTCACTTTACCGATTAGTGTGGTTCTATCGAGCAGCGAGAGAGTGAGGCAAATGAAGAGACGCTTACCCGATTTTCGAAGTCCACTGTCGATCGTACCACGCCTCTCATCTACGAATCGAGGTCGCCAGACAGGTGTGTAGCAATGGTCTGACTCTCTTCAGTTTGCACGCTCTCTCGCCGAGCAGAGAGACGAGAGAATGTTTGAGTCTAAACCCTGATTGTGAGGAGAACCCATCAAACGAAAAAAAGAATCAAATATCGAAGCTTTATTTGAGCAATTGTCTGACTCTCTTCAGTTTGCACGCTCTCTCGTCTCTCTGACCGGCGAGAGAGAGTGCAAACTGAAGGGAGTCAGGCCATTGCTCCAGGTGAAAGAGCACCGATAACTTAGAGAGTCTTTCATTGCATACCTTTCCCACACATTCACATGTTTCATTGCTCTATTGTAGATGATCATCGTTGCCTCTCCATAAAAGCAGCTCTGTTTCCGGGTACGCTGGGCAAAATTGTTTCCTTGTTTCTGCTGACTATGTTGCACGCTGAATCCTTTGAGAAGTTGTGACTTTTGAGTCACAATTTGTGACTGAGTCTCATCCCAAAAATGAGTCTCTCCATTAACCTTTGTGCCCCCCCCCCCCTAGCGCGAGGAACAGTTGCTATCGGCCACCAGAGGTCAGAATCTCGCTTCCACGTTATATCTCAGTTGTCAGATCAGCGAGATAGTGTGCTAAATGAGAAGAGTTTAATCGAATAGACACGGAGAGCATTGAGTCCTAACTCGTTATTCGTCAGGAATGCACCAAATTTGAAGCAAATTAAAAGCAAAATAGGAAAAAGTTGCGACCACGGTAGGGATCGAACCTACGATCTTCTGCTCCGTAGGCAGACGCGTTATCCATTGCGCCACGCGGCCATGTGTCGCTCAACTAAAGAACTGCACAATGGCAGTTGCACTATGGAGGTGAGAACTGTGTAATTGACAGCTTGCGAGTGCTTGCGTCGAATAAGGCTCACACTTTGAAGTGTCTATTCCCACGCACTCCTTAAGTACTCATCTTTTTCTTTCCAGAAAAGTATAAGGTTCGGTGGAAAGTCTTTCCATGTTGTGGATCATACGTGCGATTCCATTGTTTCTGCTGCATCCTGAAGTTGTGACTTGTGAGTCACATGTTGTGACTGAGTTTATTTCCCAAAGAAGAACCATCGCGTGCACATTCCTGCTCTCCCTAACAGTTGCTATTGGTCATTATTGGCCAGCCTCTCTCATTTATACTTCATCTCTCTTCAGCCAGAGCAGCGAGAGATAATGCAGAAAAAGGAGGGCGAAGGCATCCTTTCATTCCTGTTTACCGTTCTTGTTGTTCAGGAATATCAACAATATTCCATCTCAACTGCTCAATTGATTGATGAGAAAAAGAGGAGATAGATGTTGTTGTCAGAGGGCAACACATCTGTCCCTGTTGACATCTTCTTAACAGCCGTACACAGCCGAGTTTGCAAGATTGATATTCGAAACGCACTGCAAGTTGTTGACCGTGGCATTGGGGGGGAGGATAAATATACGCGGAGAGAGGGTGGTCATCTCTACGCTCTGGTATATTTGCACGACCTTGCATCTTGATGACTCAGCACTATCCCTCATTAGATACTCATAGCGCTGATCCCACTCCGAGCTCCGTGTATTATTAGTGTTACACGTAGTGAAAGGATGAGATTCCAAGGCCCTTCATCAACACTATTTGTTTCAGTGATGAGTCAGCACTAGCCGTGATTAGAAACTCCTATTGACGATCCGTCCCTCTCTCCTCTGCCTCTTCCCAGCCCCTCTCCTTCTCCCCCCTCTCTCCCCTCTCATCTGACCAACTGTTCATCCAATCTCTCGCTCTTTCCCCGAGGCGGAGTTTCCCCACTGATCTTATAAAACGACGCTCCATCGTCTATTGTTCACATTTTGGACTCATTTGCAATAATGTGTTTGTTCACTAGGAGTGCTATTTAATGAGTATATGTTATCGGCAGACTCTCTTCGTATACCGTACTCTCTCGTCAGCCCGAGTGAGCGAGAGAGTGCACGGATCGGAGAGAGTCAGACCAGATATTTAATTTAACTGTGTTTACTCTTATCAAAGCTCCTAAATCAATCACCTCTACTAATCTTATAACATGAAAACAGTATAAAACCCAAACAATCCTTCCTTTTTGCACTTTCCCATCCGTTTATTTCCCGCGCCAACCCACCAATACTGACGCGCGCGCGGTTCTGCCCGCTCTGGGTTTGTTTACGCGCGTGACTCACGCCCTCCCGGTCTAACTCTCGCCCCTCGCAGATGCAGTCTCTCATCGTTCTCTCGTGCGCGCTGTCTGTGGCCATGGCTGGACTGGCAGGAGGATTCGTCAAGCAGGACCCCGCCGATGCCAAGCACCTGGTTAGTAGCCCTTTTTGCCTGTTTTGCCCGAATTTTGCCGTATTTTGGCCGTTATTTTTAAAAATAATCCTTAAAATTGCTTAATTTTCCCTCTTAAAACATCCACCGATGTAAGTACCTGGTTATGGGCACTTTTTGACTGATTCTAGCTCAATTTTACCTTATTTTGATAGTTATTTTCTAAATTTTGCATGAAAATCTTTTCCTTTATAAAAGTGAAGTTAAAGGTGCTGGTGCCATGCTCCAGGCTAGTATCACTTTTTACGCGTTATTAGGCTAGCTTAGTCCATTTTGACCGCTATTTCTGCATAGTTAGTGGAATATTACCTTATTTTTGCACAATGTTCTCCCTAATTTGGCCATAAAAAGCATAAAATTCGTTGTTTTTGCGCCCAAAAAGCTTTCCGCCTCAATTAACTGCGCAGCTTGTGCTTTCACCTGCCAAGTGTGCGCTGGCATCGAAAACAATTCGGTTTTTACTGTTTATTTGAGTGGCGAAGCAGGAGCACTCTCCTCAAATTGCGTGCTCTCTCGCCTATTAGAGGACGCGATAGTGCGTGCAAATTCGAAAGAATCGGTCGATGTTTACTGCTTGTGTCACGGGTGGTGAAATACCGAGCAATCAGAGGGTGCGACAGACAGTCAGAGGGTAGAGGAGGGACTATCGGTGCCATTCCCCCTTTCGGTCTCCCGCTCGACTAGTACGCTTCAAATCTTCGAAAATGATGGGTGGAGCGCGCGTTCAGGACCATACTGACCCCAAGCACTTGGTACTTAGTATATTTATTTATTTCAATTAATCGATAATGTTTAATTGATTATCGATTTGCAGGAGAAGGTGTGGCGCGGAGTGAAGGGCCTCAACGAGGGATCCAACGACGGCGCCAACCACCTCATCCCCATCAAGGTACGGTAGTTTATTGATCGATCACTGTAGCCAGGGTACTGTAGCGTATTGTCAAAGATTTCCTTCACTCATCCTTTTGTCCTGCATCTGTTTAGAAATAATAGCAAGTACACGTGACTTTCATGGGTTGTCTTGTTTAGTTCCAGACCTTCTTTCCCGGTTAGTTCGATGTTCGGAGTTAGGTTAAAATTAAAAATATCAGCGGTTTGACGAGTGACTAACACAGTCACGGGGCTCTTAGATGTAATCAAGTAGTTGATTAAACCCTGCAGATTACTCTGACCTCTGCTCCTCTCAGTGCTAATTATTTCATTTCTCCCCATTTTCTCTCTCCTTTATATTTTTAGTGCGTAAAACCAATTGGATACAACCCCGGTTTGCCCTGTTTCCTTAGCCATGAAAGTCATGAATCCTTTTGCTAGATTACTCACGTATCTCTTCAAACTCCTATTTCGACTTCTGCTCACCTCTAGTCTAGTGCTAGCACATTTGCTCACCCCTGCTCCCTCTCCCTCTAGATCGATAGCAATAGCCCTCGCTAGTTAGGGGTCACGAGAGGGAGAAGGAGAATGGGGAACAATGGGCACAATCCGGGCCCTTCCATTGGAATAGGCACGGTCATAGTACATCCTAGCTAGAGATCTCTCCTGTTCCCTCTCCCTTCGGATCGATAGCAATAGTCCATCGGTAACGAGAAGGAGAGAGGGAGCGAGTAGAGGCCAACGGGTCCAATCCGGGCCCTTCCTATTTTGAATTTGGCACGATCATAGTACACTAGCTAGATTGGTATCTGAAAAGGATGGCCAAAACATGTTTTCCACTCGAAACGGAATTGAAATGTAAACGATAAGGCCAGATGACTCATCGGGTAGCGAGTGTGTTTGTGTTACATTCAATGACGACTGTCGATTGATTGCCAATAAATAATACCCAATAGCTTGGTACGGTAGCCTTGAGTACTGTATTTTTCGATATTCCACGAATAGTAACGCTATACACCGATCCTAGGGCTCATAATCTGAGAACGATTTTACTTTAGTGAATGGGGAGCACGTTAACAGCAGTTAACTATGACGTCACTATGCTCTAATAAATCGATAATCAGTCAATAAATCAATAATTGCAGGTGGTCTCGGCGAAGTCGCAGGTGGTCGCGGGCACCAAGTGGGAGTACGAGGTGCTGGTCGGCGAGTCGGAGTGCCCGCGCGGAACCGTCGCCGCCTCGGAGCTCTCCAAGGTACGGTACTTTATTGATTGATTGGTGGGCTAGGGTACTGTAGCTTATTGATCGACTCTCTCAAATGCACGACAGTTCATTGATTGATTGTATGATTTTATTTATCGTACACCACTAGGGTGCTTCGGCAAGTGCAGAATGTGCGTGAAATGGGGGAGGGAGGAGCTGAGGAGGGTGGTCGATCTTCCGAATTCTGTTCCGAAAAAAATGCTTGTAATGGTAGTCGGGAGGTAGCTGATCGCTAAGGTACGGTAGACCTTGGGTACTGTATGATAAGATGCACTGAGCACTGTACGTAACGGCCCATAGGTACTGTAGGTTACTGAAGTCAGGATGATGCTGATCGCTAGGATACGATAGTTATTCTTGTAGTTTTTTTAAAAATTTTTGGTCAGATTGCAGAGAAGAATTGCTTGTTGAACACTTCCGATGATACGTACCTAGCATGAAACACATATCAGGGATCAGTTGTCCTAAGCATAACACCCGGCAGATACTGTAGCCTGGAGCTGCTAGAAGTACGGTAGCCAGTCATTGTGCGTTGTTGATCACAAAAGCGCAGTGTATTGTCCACTCCCTATTTTTCACAGCCGAAATTTATCACCACAGTAAACAGTGACTAGTGAATGTGAGGGAAAGCGATGACATAAACTGGAAATATTTCGAAATTGTCAATTGTTGATGCAGTAGCTCGATGTATGACTAGTCATTCCAATCATCTGTTCCATCATATTTCGAATTCACCGCACCTCATTAAAGTGATTGCACTTCTTGTTTTACGGATGAGCCGGTGCTTTTTTGTCACAGGATTGTCATAAAGCGCTTTGAAGTCACCTGTGGGTAGTGATCAGACGCTGAGTAAGACACTATACTGAATATTTAACTAATTAGATTCGACTAATTAATATAAACTTAATTAATTAAGTTAATTAGCCTAATAAACACAACTAATTATCCTAATTACAGGACAAGTGCACTCTGAAGGAGGGCGGCAATCGCTCGCTCTACAAGATCGTCCTCTGGGAGAAGCCGTGGGAGAACTTTGAGCAGTTCTCCGTGGAGAAGATCCGCGCCGTCGCTGCCACCGAGCAGATCTAAGCCCCGCCCCTTGACCTACCGCCTAAGCCCCGCCCCCTAATCGATAATCATAATTCCACCCCCCATTCCTGTATCCCTCCCTAATCGAGTCACACCCTGCTTTCACCATGTATTAAAGCTTAGCCATCGATCCCTCCTTTGCATCAATCGATCGATAAATTTACCGTATTGGGTCGATTTATTGATTGATTGCTCCCCTTTCTGTATTTATGTATATCCAGCGATGCTCTTTCGCATTTTACGATTCGCTTTACGAGGCGTGGTATGTATAAATGGTGATAAAGTACTGTAAGAAGATGGTGAAGTTAATGGAATGTGAATTGAGCAAGGGACGTAGTTGATGGCTACAGCCGAGTTAATGACGTTCTGGCCCTTGTTGCTCGAGACTGGAAGCAATTTGAAGAGACTAGCACGGCTACTCATTGATGTATTCAGTCGATTGAGGGAAAGTGTTGAACTTCTAAGGGAATCTGGCCTATTTTTTCGATGAACTTAATAGAAACTAGGCGGACTGTGACTCAAATGGGGAAGTGGTCGATTTTTTCTCACCGTTGTCACACGGGGAGAAAGTGTTGAATGACTAATCCATTACAATGGAGCGGATAGTGGTGATTGCAGAAAGAGAAAAATGCTAGCATGGGAAATGAGCAAATTGGTGAACGCATTTTTTGAACAACATGTGACGAATCGGTATCGCAATAAAAAAAAGAATAATTAAAAAACATTCGTTTTATTCTGCGCGCTCTCTCAAGTCTCACAAGCGAGAGCATAGCAGAATGAAGAGTCATTTATATGAAGGGTCGGATGAGAAGTATGACGTCTGATAGATCAAAGGCGGCATGACATCATAGTTCTCATCCGACCTAGCGCCCTGTGAAGCCATCTGTAGTGAAAATATCGCTGGTCGAAACAATCGAACGAATACGAGAGGATCGCGAAGCACAGTTCGCCGAGGCTAACGGAAATTATTCACGCAAATATTAAAGGAAAAAATTGGATCTCGTCTTCGAGGGCTATCATCGCCCTGTTCGTCGTGAGAACGAATGATCGCAAATTTTGCTTGTGTTTATAATTCTGCATTCTGGATTAGTATGCGGTTACCGTATCTTCCCAACCTTCTACGGTAGTTCATTATTTATCGAATGATTGTTGAAAAGATGAAACTAGTTGACGCAATCTGGCCATTATCGAGAATTTGGAACATTTATTAAGCAGTCACTCACACTCGCAGCTACTTTTGACATGACTATATTTAATTTTTTAAATATTTAAAGTGTAAAAGAGTAGCTGCGTCAAGCGACTCAACAATCGCCATGAGACGACTACGCTTGGTGGTATATTGCGGTGAGGCCAATTACTTTTAGGCATACGTATCCCTGCTGTCCAAACTGATTCTAGGGAACGTTACCTTTCACGACCGAAGTCACTACCAAATTACCCCCTTGGGGAGTGAGGGTTTAGTTTGTCAATGCGGGGATACCAAGGCCTCCATCTCCTCCGGACCCTTGTATGAAGTGCGGGGCCTCTCACCACTTCGGCACAGTCTATCCGCCAATCCAGTCAATCCCATTCTCTTATTTATGCAGCTTTGATGGTGAAATATACGTAGCCCGACTAGTAGTCAGTGGTAGACGACTACTGGCTGTGTCTCACCCCCACCACGTGACACTTGCCCAGCTACCCGCGATTCACGAGTAGCGGACAATATTGGCTGCCTTTACCTTCTCCTCTTCTCTTCCCTAGGCTGACATCCACTCGCAAATGCACGACTTCCACTCTTTCTTTCTTTCCTTCATTCCCCTCCTCAGTGACCTTCTGACCCTCGATGCTCTCCCTTCTTTCTTCACTACTCTTCTTCATTCCGCTTCAACTCACTGTAAGTAGCATATTTCAGCTGTTGCAAAGCAATAAAAGGCGGAGCCTGATCCCACCCACTTTGATCTTTGATCTTTCATCTCTCCACAGCTGATTTATACTACTACTGTAATGACTATCTCCACTCCGTAATTATCGCCTACCTTCTTTTCTCAGGTACATCAGTTCGAGGGGAAATTTCTCATCTGTTTCGAAAGTGTTTCAAATCGAAGTAACGGTTTCGAAGTGGACGAAGGAAAAGCAAGTTTATTCCTCTCTACCTCCTCCCTCTCTCCTCACTCCCTCTTTCTCTCCCTCTCCCCTCCCCCTCCTCCTCTCTCCCTCTTTCATGTCCAACTTCAGTTCTCAGCTGGTTTCGTTCGAGTTTGCACTGCGACTATCGAGAGAAGAGATGGAGAATGGAGAGGACCCCGACTCGGATCCGCCATCAGTCTTAGAGTGAGGATGAGTTTCCCTCCTTCCTCTTCGTTGGCACTAGGTCGGATAAGAACCGTGGTATGGGAACCCACCGGATGCGAACCAAAAAAGTACCCTTTCTCCAGTATTTAAACATTTGGTTCCTACAATCTGAAAATGTCTTCTTCGAAAATACTAAATAAGGGGTTTATTTTGGTTCTCACAGTGCATCTTCTTTCAGAATGGTTCGCTTTCCACTTGTTCTTCCTCCCTCATCATCCTTTCCTGTGTCTCACACAACTGCAATCGTCAGTGGAATTCCGTTTCCAGTCTGCTGTCAGCATGCCAGGTATTGGGCTATCGCTCATCCTGGCACTACATCCGGTTAGAACTATGACGTCACGATTCATTTGATATACCGAAGGCGGCATGACGTCAAAGTTCTCATCCGACTCTCTTCTCCCAACCCCCCCCCCCTCCCCATTCCTCTCCCCCTTCCCTTTCAGAATCGCAACTCTAGCGCGGCTTCAACTCGAAATCTATTCTTGCCCGTGAGTTTCTCCGCCTACTGCCACTTTCTGAGATTGGAAAAAGTCAAGGAGATGAGGAAACACCCCATTTTTGCAATTCCATACCTTGGCTCCTAGACAAGCTAGGAAGTTGACATTTGGAATATGAGCTGGAAAAGCAATTTGCAACCCATATTGCAAATTTGTGGATGCTACCTCTACTAGGAGCCGATATACGAAAGTGCGGGAATTAACATATTTCCTCTTCTCCTTGACTCTTCTCCTTCATTTTACACACTCTCTCATCCCACTCGACCAGTGTAGAGAGTGTATAACGTGAAGAGTCGAATTACGAACTCTATTTTGCAGCACTACGAGCGATCAATCGAGTGTTTCAATTCGACGTTGAAGCGAATGGAGCGAATAGTGAATCTCGATCCGAGGAAGGCCGAAGTTTGCGTCTCTCAATCTCACTTCGATAAAAGATGGACTTTTCGAGCTGGTCCCATCACTATTTGGGTAAGTACGATACAGTTCAGTCAATGGAAATATCATTATGGTGTTTGTCGCACACATTGTACGCATGCTTGTTCTATACTTGTGCGCCTCCCGCACCGCCTCTAACTTGTAAACAAGTCAATAATAATTATTTACACCTTGAACGTTGACTTGAGCGTAGGAGACGCACAAATGTAGAGCAACTTCAAACAAGTTCACGACTTCTGCTACCTAACCTGAAACGATAATTCCAGAGAAGTCAACTGTCTAAAATGAATGTGTGCGAGGCTTCGTTCCTCCGTTTTGCCTGTCTCAAGCCCCAATGTACTCACTCTCTCCTCTCCACTAGTCAACTCATTCGTCGATGCGCACACGTCAGTCAAATCTACCGATTACAGTACTCGCCAATTACAGTAGGCACTAGATGATATACTTCCGGATGATGACCAAAATGGACCCTGCGGTAGAACTTTCACACAAGCTTTTTGCCACTTTGGGAACACACTTTTAAGTGCTGGGGAAGGGTAGTATTTTGGATATCATCCGGAAGGTTATCATGCGACTGTGATGAGCAATGGTCTGACTCTCTTTGGTTTGCACGCTCTCTCGCCGGTCAGAGAAACGAGAGAGCGTGTAAAAATGAAGAGAGTCAGTCGATTGCTCACTGTGATCATCTGACCTACTCGAGTATAGTCTCACAAGTTTCGAACAAGAATGTTCACAAGTTATGTATCTCGAACCTACGCTCAAGTCGAATACAACTTGTAAAGAAGTCTGAATTAATAATTCACAAGTTATAATGAACACATCAACTTGAGCGTAGGGGGGGGGGGGGGGGGGCAAACAACAATACTTGTTCTAAACTTTAAAAAAAGAAAAAAAAGACTATACCCGAGTAGTGTCATTGCAGTACGCTCATGCCAATTCGTCTGTCCTCTCTTGTTTCGACTGTGGAGGCTCGATCGATGCTTCCCTTCCTTTCTCTTCGCTCCCTCCTCCCCTCATTCGGCCGCCGCCCTCCATCGCTGCTCCATCTATTCGATTCTCAGTCGAGGAAAATCCGCGAAAACCTGCCCTCCAGACGACATCAGAGAGGGTGGCAACCACCACAAGGAGATATCCCATAGTCCAGAAGCAAACCAAGGGAGGAACTGACCGGAAGAGTGAGAATCTCGAAGAAGGGTATCGGCACGCTCCCTCCTCCTCCCCTCCCTCCTCCGTCGAGAGCATCCAACCAGCTTTCCATCCGTCAGATCCGTCCATCCCTCTTGATCTGTCAGACGGATCGAGACCATCCGTCAGATCGTCCATCAAGAGCACGTTCGCGCCAACAAGATATCCCAATTACACAGAATTGTCTGTTGCACAATACCATTTGCGTGCAAAATCAGCTGGAAGTACTGGGTCAATGTCAGCAAGAATTAGAGTGGTGGAGACCAGACCAGAGCATTCGCGACTCGGAGGAGATGAAGGAGATGGAACGGAGGGCAGCAGCTTGGAATCTATCGAGGAAAATCCTCGAAGACTCTCTATCCAGCCCATATCAGATAGGGTGACTACCACCACGAGGAAGTATCCAATAATCCCGACGAGCCTGCCCTCGCCATCGTTCCATGTAAGACCGGAGGAGCATCAGAGGATCAGCGCAGTTATGACGCGATTGTCAAACGAGAGAGAGAAGGGAGGAGAAGGAAAGGAAGAGGGGAAAATTGAAGAACGCAAAGAGGAGGCTGGGATTCGCAAAGTTGCAATAGAGAAGGCATCCATTCGTTTGTCAGCGTCTCTTTCCCAATCTCCAAGTACCAGGAGTCTTCACAATTCCACTCTTTCATCGCATGATCAATTTCATCCATCAGAAGTACTCGTCCACTTGAAGGTATTTTTGGCACTAGGTCTGATGAGAAAGATGGCGTCATGCCGCTTTTGATAAATCAAAGGCGGCGTGACGCCATAGTTCTGCAGTTCTTATCCGACATAGTACATTATTTTCATACCCATTTTCGCTCCTCGAGAGAAGCATGAAATTGCAGATTTTACGAATGGGACTCCTTGCAGCTTTTGTCTCCATCTCAATCATCATTCTACTTTTTATTTGTAAGTATCCTTTAAAATATAATTCATTTAATTAGTAAATCGACTCCTTTCGGCACTAGGTCGTATGAGAACTATGACGTCATGCCGCCCTTGATCAATGATATCAAAGACAGCACGACGTAATAGTTATAGCTCTGATGAGACCTCCACCATTGATGACCTAATCGAGGTTACGGTAGCGAATCTGTATCTTGTGGTAATGTACTTTCGATTGGGTACGGTACTTAGTCTTGACCTACTCATGACTTACTAATTCCATCCAATTGCAGTTCTTATCATCCTCATGCGACGACGGCCTAATTCAACTTCATCGCGAGAAGATCTACTCCCTCCTCATTCCCCTAAAACTAATATGATGCGGTATTAACATGATAAAATGCTATTTTGCTCATACAATCATACCAGTCGTCCAGTTCATCCAAATTCAAGAAAGTGACGTAGTAACGATTATTTATCCCCATGTAGCAAGAATCTCGTAGGCAATTCTCTTTCACCTGTCCGATTTCATCGGTTCCATTGTCAAAGCAAATTGAATTCCATTTACGAAATATGCAAAAGTTCATTAGTATCTTTGCCACCAATTATACTAACTTGCTCGGAAAGGGACAGAGCGCCACTAAAGTTCGAGGGGCGATACCACGGTATCTTCATTTCCCACACTCTCTCACCACTCGATCGGCCAAGCGAGTGTATGAAATGAGCAGACGAAGGCCCGAATTACGAACTCTAAGCGCCAGCGGATGCTATTCTTTCGAATGTGAACAAATAAATGCACAATCCCCCAATATGTTCACAGTATTATTAAGGTATCCTACTGCCACTTGGCCCCGCATTGTCTTGAACATGATTCTATCACCCGACGGTGATAATCCTTGCTAGTGCATCAATTATCAGCCCTAATTAATAATTACTAATTAGGGCTTTGCATCAGCTGGCTTCGCAAGAAATGGTCTCTTCATTCTGCATACTCTCTCGCCTGCCAAACAAACAGGCGAGAGAGTGTGCAGAATGTGGAGAGTAAGTTCTAACTAAGCCATCTCTAGCATCAATATGGATCGTCCGTCCTCGTCCATACATCAAGAGATGGTTGCTTACCAACGAATGGTTCTCGAACTCATCCTCTCCAGCTCTACAAATACAAATACAAAAGCTTATTCCATCCATTCATAGTGCATAGGGGTATGGAATAATCCTGTGATGGATGATGGCTATTATCTTATAGAAAAAATGTCGGCACGATCCCTTTCAGGTCTAAGTGAGAGAGCGTGATCAATGGAGAGATCGGGACCATTGATGCTGAGATGATACTTGTGGCCAATCCGCCATTCATTCATTTATACCTCCCTTCTCGCAGTCTCATTTCTAATCCCTCCCGCGATCTACCCAGTAGTTACAAGGATTGGAACCCACTGTCCTAGACTTAAAAAAAATTTAAAGGCCCTATGTAGAGTATCGTCTGGGAAGACGTCTAAAATGCCATCCTCTCCTAAATGATGATCTTTGATCTTTAATCTAAATGCATCTTTGTTTTTCAATATCATATTTGCAAGTCAAAGCATATATCACAGGGAACTACACTCCCGTAATCGTCTCGCCTACACCGAGACATCAACGATCTAAATATGGACCATGGATATTACGCCAGCTTTTTAGGTATCCTTTTATTTTGAAGTAGGTTTTATGAGAACCGAAACAAGACCCTTCTTTTGTATCTTGGTCTACCAACTTTTCTCGCCGTGCTAAATCATACACAGTAAGTCGATTTGGGTCTTTTATTTCAGAAACTTGGACATCGATTCTGAGCTGAAAATGCATGGAGAGACGTGCGAAGAGGCAAGAATAATACTAACCATGGGCCGGGAAGACCTGATCAGGTTAACAATTATACTTAATTTAAACCCGAGGAGTACATGATTGCTCAAATTACGCTTAAATGGGGAACTGACCAACAATAACGTCAATTATTACAGTTCGCATCGGTTCTACATCCTCCTCAATCAGCTATCTCCTCATGAGCGGTACTGTGTTAGATAATTGTGGACTTGCATAAGGATTGTCATCATAGTTGCCCAACACTGGCGGCGAGCTATTTTCAGACCATGAACCCCTATTCATGCTGGGGCGCTTCCCCCTCGATATGAGGGGGAAGCGCCCCAGCATGTAAAATCGATTGGAAGGTCAATGGTAGGTCAAGACTAGGTACCGTACCCAATCAATAGTACAGTACCCCCAGATACCGTATACTACTACCGTAACCCACGATTATCGCAAACTAACTTTATTTTCAAAAAGTCCTGGTACCTTGCCCAATCGATTATACAGTACCCAACTGACTACCGTAACCCAGTTCCTTGGGTCAGATCCAGTTCCTTGGGTCAAACATTTTTCTAAAAATCCTAAATCGAGCAAAATAATATTTTAAATTATACTTCCGTATCACTAATTAATGTAGAATCATTATGTAATAAATTTGGAATTTTTTGAAAAATGGTTGAAATTTTTAGAAAAATGTTTGACCCAAGGAACTGGATCTGACCCAAGGAACTGGGCTACGGTAGTCAGTTGGGTACTGTATAATCGATTGGGCACGGTACCAGAACTTTTTGAAAATAAAGTTATTTTGCGATAATCGTGGGTTACGGTAGTAGTATACGGTATCTGGGGTACTGTACTATTGATTGAGTACGGTACCTAGTCTTGACCTACCAGCGACCTACCAATCGATTTTTGACCATGACCCCCTATACATGCTGGGGCGCTTCCCCCTTCATACCGAGGGGGAAGCGCCCCAGCATGAATAAGGGGTCATGGGGTCGCCGCCGGCGTGGGCAACTATGATTGTCATTCATTGTTGTTAACCAAAGCTGATAAATGTACGATTAAACGTAAGAACACAATACACGAAGTCTGCATTGAATTTTACTTACCGCTGATCCGGACATGCCTGGTATTATTACAAGTTTCGATGTACGGATTTGCTAGATTTTCTCCCCTCTTCCACTACCTTCCATTGTTCTGATGATCCAGGTCGACGTACTCTCTCCCAGGTCAGAGTGAGCGAGAGAGCGTGTGGATTAGAGAGAACGAGGGCGTTAACCCTGATGTGGTACTCGAGTCTCCTCCCTCGTTCATTTAATGTATTCCTCCTTCCTATCCAGTCTCATTCCTCATCCTTCCGTGATCTCCCTTGTACTTCCAAGGATTGGCCACCAACTGCGCAGGCTTTTCCGAAGAAAGGAGATACGATTACTCGAATATCGAACTCTAATACGTCTCGATCTCTCCATTTCCACGTTGCCTCGTCTCCTCTGATAGAGCCAGCCGTCCGAAGAAACCTTGACCCTCATTTCACCATATTTAGCATTCAAATGGTCATGGCTCCTTACCAACCATTGGTTCTCGGTCCTCTCCCATTTTTCACTACCTTCCTTTGTCCTGTGGTGCTCGGATCGACAGGTCAGAGTGATCGAGAGAGAGTGTTGAGTAGAGAGAGCGAGGCCATTAACCCTGATGTGGTACTCTCCTCCTCTCTCTCGTCCATTCATTCATCCCCCTTCCCTGTCGCGAGCACAGTCTCATTCCTTGTCACTTCCGTGATCTACCATGAACTTAAAAGTATTTATCGTAATTCATTTCGATGCATTTCGAGAATATTGTGGGAAAATATACTACATTCGCGCTCACACTTTTTTCTACTTATTCAATGCGTTGCTTCTTTGCTTTTGATTTTTCAAGTATTTTTACCAATCGATATTGACACTTTTTCAGGATCTACACTCCTTGAACCGTCTCGCCTACACCGAGACACCATCCATCGCAATATTGAAAAATGGATATGGACAATGAATATTAAGTTAGTTCCTGATCTCATGATCTTAAACGATCGGTTTGATTGTAGAGTTTTCATTAGAAAATGTGCGGTCTTTTCGGGTACAAAAATGTTCCAACAAGAGAACCCATACTTAATGATCTAATTTTGTCATGTATGCATGCAGGTTCTGTTCTATCACCACTTAATCAGAACCGTATATGAACAGAGTAACGAAAACATTAAGAATTGTGAGTTGCAATAGTGATTTGAGTACATTTCCTCTATTTCATTCACCACGAAACCACCTGAATTAATGAATCAGAGGATCTCAACCAGAAATCAGAGGATCTCAACCATAAGAAGCTTCCTGCTTGCAGCGCGTCACAACGAGAGCGGCGGCGGCGTTCGCCCTCCTCACACTCCTCCTCCTCACACTCCGCCGCTTCCTCACCACCACTGTCGCCGCCGCAACAACTACAGCCGCCACCACAACGACGACCACGTCGTCGACCACCACCACGACGACCACCTGTTCGCCGCACTCATGCTCTTCGGGATAGGTGCGGCGACGGCGATGGTGGCCGCCGCGATCACCGCTGCGATCATACTGCTGTAAGATCGCAGCGGTGCGAGATGATGGTCACCCCCCCCCCCTTCGAATTGATAAAGTGTTGTTAACATATATATGTACTATGTATGGTATAGGAGGGCACATCATCACATATAGCTAACTAACATGCTAACTAACCGAAGAAAAAGCTCTTAGACCGGTGGATGAATGAAAATGATGAAGAGGGGGAAAGAAAAGAACGGTCGAAAATATCACCTAATCTCATTTGAATATTCTAACCCGGTTTAACTAGAACGCACCCTCTGACCCTCCTATATATGCACTCGACGTTCATGGGGAAAACGAGAGGTGACAGAGTGGAGGGAGAGACGAAGACAGGGCCGGGCATGGTCATGAGATCCTGTCCGCATGTTTGCTTCTATATTTTCCTACACGTTTTGATTTTATTGGATACTTGGGAGAGGAGGGAGGGCTCGTGTCCTTTTTTTAAAACTGGAACTGGAATGTTAGTTTAGTGGGATGGGCCAAATTTGGGAAGAGGCGAAATCTGTTGGCTCCCTTTCATTCTCAAACATTCGTTCGGGCATGTAGGTAGTTGTCGGTAGAGGTAGGCTTCCAGTTGATAAATCTTAAAACTTCACTTCGTTTCGCTTAAAACGTTGTGACTTCGCTTTAAAAGTTGATTATTTGATAACATGTTGCCACTTCATTGTTGAATTGAGTTATAAATCGATTGGAAAAAAAACGATTTATAACATTCATTGATTGAGGTGATAAGACATTTCGAACAAAACACTTCGAACTAGGACGTTTCGCACAATTTTCGCGAATTTTCGTGAGCGCGCACATCACTTTGGAAGGTATTTTCGTATTATTTAAATGAAAAATTACGTTTTTAACAATGCCGAAAAATAGATTAATGAGAACAAAATTGCTATGAATTAAGTTTTTAGGCGAAATTGTGCGAAACGTCCTAGTTCGAAATGTCGTTATTCGATTTCGTTTGTTCGAGATGTCTTATCACCATTGATTGATTTATGACTCGATTGAATTATGATTCTAGTTGGTGCCCAGTTGGAGTTGAAGAAATGTCTGCTATTGGACGATATCAATCATCCAGGGCCGTTTTGCGAATGCCATTGAGAAGTACGAAGGTGAGAAATATTTTAATATTTTATACGATTTTTTTATGCTAAACGTAAAGTGGTTGTATTTTTTGTTTAATTGTAGACAGGGAAGTGCTAGCGCCTCTCTATGAGGTGAAGAACAAAGAAGAAGAGAAAGAGAGAAAGAGACGCCCCGTCTGTATACATCCTCGATCACTAAATCTTGAAGAATTGATAAGTTGACTGTCCTGCTTCTTCTGTGTTTATCACAATGATTATCACGACTTTCCTCTTTTCAAACGATAGTGTGACTCCGATAATAACGATAGTGAACACACAAGTTAAGTGAGCACAGGGGAGAGTGTGACACGCTCCACTTAGTTCATTGATTTCTCACTGATTGTTTACAAATACAAATACAAATTTTTATTCTATCCATTTATATTGCATATTGGGAATCCTTTGACGGAGTTGATGGAAGTGACGTCGCCGCCCTTGGCGATTCGTTGTTTAAACCGTGATCAAGGTTAGATTTATTTTCTTCATTGCTTGCACCTTCTCAGTGTATGTTAATAACTCGGGATAGGCCGTCTCTCGAATTTCAACTGGGATTCCCATGAGGACGAATCTGTTAAACGGTGTTCATACGGTGGCATTCAAATTGGGATGGCTACTATACATTGATTGGTTCTCAGCGCTCTACCATATTCCTCTACCTTCCATTATTCCGGTGATACCACGGGTCGACAGGCACTCTCTCAGGTCAGAGTGAGCGAGACAGTGCGTAGATTAGAGAGACAGGGAGCCGTTAACCCTGAGACGCTACTCTTGTCCCCTCCTTCATTCATTCATTCCTCATTACTCCCTTCTCGCATGTCCAGTATCATCCCTCATCCTTCCGTGATATCCACTTTACTTCGAAGGATTGGCCACCAACTGCGCAGGCTTTTCCGAAAATATTGAAACCAAGATTCTTTCTTATTGTTGCTGAACGCCCGTCACAGTCTTTACTCTCCCCACATTCGTTCTCTCCCCTGCACTATCCATTATCTAATCTTTGCTTTTCGATGTTTTCTTTTTTCAAAACATATATTTCAGGGATCTACACTCCCGTCGCATCCGTTTGGCGTACACCGAGACACAAGCAATCGCAATTTGAACCTTGGATATTTCGTTGTTCGTTTCCTTCTGTTTGATATTTAATGATCGGTTTTGATTCTCGAATATTTGCGAGAACTAAAAATCCTTCTCTAGCGTTTTGAAAAACTGACTTTTGTGATTTTTCGGATGTGTTCCGGAAAACTGGAGAATGTTATTTTTTTTCCTTTTTTGGTTCTCGTCCGGTACGTTTTCATCGGTATCACGTTTGTAGGCTTCCTTCCTTCATACCATTTCCTTCGTTCATTCCTTCCAACAACGATTTGAGGAAAACGTCAGGAATTTCACATGATAAGGTTGCAACTTATATTATTATACCTTTTTGTGTCTAATTGATACTTTTTAACATCACCTAGTGTTGTAGACCTCAAACTAATTTCGGAAATTTGCAATTTGAATGTTTTACATTCTCCTAATTTGTTAACTCAGACCTCTCTCGCTTTTTAATATGGATTTCTGGGAATATATTTGCCGACTTTCGCCCTTCTTATTTTACGATCCTAAAGTTGAAATGCCTCTCCACTTCCTCTGTCGTAGTACGTCAAGCACTCTTGCTTTCGGGATTATGTGAGAAAGTGGACGAATTTTGGAGAGATAGAATAAAACAGTGAACAATCCAATTTTCGCTGTTTTGCTTCCCTTAGCCTGGGGGGTAGGTGAACAGAACAAGCTCACGCTGAATGAACACGAATCTATATATATTTATAATGGAAGTGAGGAACACTTCAGTATTGAGTTGACAATTCCCCACTCTTGTGTGAATCTCTTCCTGTTAATCCATTTTAATTCTTAGTTTTATCAGGTGCAAACATGCGAGCTTTCGGACGTCCGATAAGAATAATGGGGGAAGAAATCTTCGAGACGATGACATTCGGCCTATTTGTGAGCTAAGTAAGTTCATTTCGCTAATTTATATATTAATTCAATGTGTGCTTAATTTACTCATCACTGCAGGATCACATTGAGATCTGTTATGATGATTCAGCATCGTTAAACTTCCAGGCAGAAGGTGAATCGTTCTCTTCCTCTGAATTAACAGCGGTCGCTTCGTCGATTCGAGGAAATTGATTCGAGAAGTCCTTTTCAAGATTTCCCGAACGACTGCACCTTGGAACGATAATGATACTTTCGAAGTGTGATGGACCCTCAATTGAAAGTCCAATTATGTACGGAAGAGACTGCACTCGGAGCGGGGTCGACCTACATGACATGTGTTAATTATGTGTTATTAATTATTAATTAAGCACACAATTATGTGTGCTTTCACTTCTTAGATTCGCATTATGAATAAAAAAATGTTTATCAATAATTCAGAACAATGGAGAATGTGGAGGCGTTTCTGAACACAATTCTGTGGGTGTAATGTGAACGATTAATGTCGGAGAAACTGAGAAATTGGGGTAGCTCGAATTGAGGCGATTATAGCATAAAAAGACCATTCTCAAAATTGATTACTCCTGAATTGATTTCTCCACACACGTTTTATTACCCCGTAATTGGATATTTCTTCGTGTTTCAGAAACTCATAACTCGAAGATTTCCTGGTCATCATTTTTACAGAGCGAGGCTTGTATATTTGAAGAGAGTGATCCAGATTGAGAGCGGAAATTTGGAGTTCTTTTACTCGTTCCAGAAGTCGAGCATTCTAAAGATATGATTTTTTAAGAATTAAATACTTAAAAACTCACATGTAGCATAATTCCAATGTCATTGTTGTATATTCTTGTTTTCGCGTGAATACAAATCAATTTATTAATACGCCCTCGAATATACAGTCGCGCGCATAAGTGAGTGAGCAGAATTTGAATTTGTTGTATCTGTTTGCCCAGGAAAGACATAATTCTGGCAGTATGGTGTTATGTACCAAATTCATCGGAGATTATTATCATGGTACTATGCTATGACGTCATCGCATAGTTATTGCGTAGTGATGACGCAATCGATCGGCACTTTTTCAAAACGGCATTATTCTTATATTGATTTTTTCCTGTTCGCCCTACTATCTATGATTGGAGATATGACCGAGTTTTACCCAGAATAAATTTTTGAAGGTGCTGCTCGGTCGCACATTTGCTGCGGCCTGGCTGCAAAAACAGGGTCTGAAATTTGGAACTCAGCTTCTAGACGAGCTAGGGACTCGTTCAAAGCATCAAAATGATCGTCATCATGATCCCAGACGATCCTGAGAATATGAAGACAAAATCTCATAATTTGCCCTCAGGGCATGAAAAGATCACTTTTTTGAATGACCATTTTTGGACATTCATAACTTTGTGGAAAAGTTAGTTAAAAATCTGGTTTTTATCTGGTAATGTTCACAATGTATTGAAGAACTGATTTCCAACTTTTTAGAGCGATTGGATACCTTTCCTGCCCGCGGCGATCTCTTATCGGAGGCATACTAGGGGCGGAAAACGCCCTGTTTACGCACTCTCGTCGTCTGCACTCTCTCGCCTGTAGGAGTAAACATGGTGTTTCCCGACCCTGGTATACCTCCGATAAACGGGCGCCGCGGGCAGGAAAGATATCCAATCGCTCTAAAAAGTTGGAAATCAGTTCTTCAATACATTTTGAACATTACCAGATAAAAACCAGATTTTTACCTAACTTTTCCACAAAGTTATGAATGTCCAAAAAATGGTCATGCAAAAAAAAGTGATTTTTCATGCCCTGAGGGCAAAATGTGGGATATCGTGTTCATATTCTCAGGATCATCTGGACTCATCATGTCGATCATTTTGATGCTTTGAACATGTCTCTAGCTAGTCAAGGAGCCGAGTTCTGAATTTCAGGCCTTGATTTTGCAGCAAGGCTGCAGCAAATGTGCGGCCGCGCAGCAACTTCAATTTTTTTTTCTGGGTAGGCCTGATGCATATCACCAACCTCAGAAAGTTTGGCGGGCTGGAAAAAATCCATGTAAGAATAATGCCGTTTTGAAAAAGTACAGTTTTATTGCGTCATCACTACGCAATAACTGTGCGATGACGTATTGCCCAAATGCCATGGCCATAATCTCCAATGAATTTGGTACATAACACCATATTGCCAGAATGATGTCTTTCCTGGGCAAACATATACAACAAATTCAAATTCTGCCCACTCACTTATGCGCGCGACTGTAGTTAGGATTCGGAAGTTCGTAATTTGTTGGAAATTCCATATCCGTAAACTTATCCTGAAAAAGTACTGTTATTTGTGCTATGTACTCAATCGACATATTCTCCTCATTACATGTACTATCTCATATGTCAGACATAGCGAGAGAGTGAGTGAAACGAAGAGACCACGCGCTGATTTGCCGAATAATGGTCTCACTCTCCTCGATTTGAATGCTCTCTCTTCTCTCTACTCGGCGGAAGATTATGCAGTTTAGAGAGAGCGAAACTATCGCTCGATTTGCCATTAGTAATCCATACCATATATCTGATTTCCACTTCGTCCCAATGATATTTCAATGAAATGTTGACCAATTCCCGATCCTCGTTTTTATACGTTTGGAAAAATGAGAGTTCTCCCTTGCCCAGAAATTCTCTTTAAAAAAAAGATTTTCAACCAAATTTCAAGAGGAAGGCGATCAGAAAAAATGCCATCACCGGGAGGATATTGATTGAGATGGAGTGTAAGCCCTAAACAAAATACACGTGTTTAAATTTATTGCTTATCAAACCTTTATCTGCTCGCGTACGATATTCGTTCAAAGGGTAATTGGAGTTAAATTCATTTTTCAGACGCGGATAATAAATGCGATGAGCACGCATTTGCAATGGTGCTAATAAAAGCCTAGTATTCACTCTTTGAACTCTCAACTCTTATTTGGCTAGGGACGGCAACGGGAATTTTTGAGTACGGAATATTGGTTGACTACCTCCGACGCTTTTGCTTTCAAACTACCGTACATTTCAAGTAAAAATCTTTCAATATTTTAAAACATTTTTAAAAATATTTACTGTGATATTTGAACTATTTTATTGATTGGAATGAATATGAACACATATTGAAAGAACATCAAGCATGGCAAGAAGAGACATATCGCAGAATTGGAGAAGCACGAAGCGATCGAAAATACATGTGTTTTCTAAGTGTTGAAGCTTCATTTCCTCAGTTTAAGTAGATTATAAATCACAAAAAAATTGTTTTCAACATGAAAATAAATATAAATGTCAGATAACAGAGAATGAGGCCGTCAAAAATTGATCATTTTACTGTTGTGAAAATACGTAATCGATGTTTTCTTGGAAAGCGCAAACCGTATATTCGAGATTTTTATGTATTTATTTCATCACACTATTCCGCGTAATATATGTCAAAACTAAAAATATACTGCATAAATGATTTTTGAATAAAAATTTGTTTCGATGACCCGAAGAAATCTACCGTACTTAAAGACATTGACGGTATGGTTACTCCATCGATCACTTTCATAGTTGTCCGCGTTTTCTGGCTTAATTCTGCTTGTAGAATAGGATGTCGACTAATCAGCCACGTCTTGTTCGATTCCAAGAGATCGCTGATGTTTGCAACGGATTAGCCAATGCTGCACACCTGCTCGCGTGTGAGTCTTATCCCGATAACAGGTCGCGAATCACATCGTTAGTCGGTGATATTGATGACGCTAAGTTGCCAGCGATCTGCACAGCTTTCAAGTGGTTTATGACTGGTTTGCGTAAGGAGGAGACTAGTGTAAAGAGGTCCGGAGCTCATTCTAGGAGTCTAGAGGCCAATCCGAACGAGTTCTATCGGAAAACGTTCGATTGTGCGCGCGTGTTCAGCGACAGCACACTTTACTTCGTTCCTGCCTTATCTAGAGAAAACGCATCTGTCCCTTTTGATGATGAAGTAGTGCAATTGATTGGCAAAGGGATGAAGAACTTGGCTAGATCTTGCTTCGGTATTCCCGATTCTTCTTCTAGTTCTGCGCCTTCTGCTCGCCACTGGATGCGAACGATTTCTCTCAACAATGCGAAAAGAAAACTTATTAGCGATTTGCGAGCGAATATAAGAAAGCAGCAATTCCAGATTGTTCTTCTTAAGTGCAAGCAAGTTGTTACTCCCTCTGTCTCTAGTACTAGTCGCAGCAGTCAAATTGATCAACTGAGGAGAGAGTTGGAGAGTGCACATCTGGAAAAGCAAGATTTGTTAGATAGGATTGAGGAACTGGAGAATGAGAAGACCATTGTCTCTAAGGTGAACGGGAAGTTCAATGTAGATTTCCACCATCTCCTTATTCGTCTGATCGCATTAGGTATTCCTGACGCTAAGGTCAACGATGCAATTCGCGCTGTGTCTGACTTCCTATGTCGTTCTATTTCTGACTTCCCATCTCTGAGCACTATCAGGAATGACGCTATTGCGGCTCTTGGGTTAGCCATTCAGCAGACTAAGGAAGTGTTAGAAGCAGTGATGGAGGGAAGAGACATTACTCTCTCGTCCGATGAGACAACCAAGCGTAGGCATAGAATCATCAATGTGGCAAGAGACGAAAAGGGTAGCAAGGCATTCTGCTTAGGCATAGTCGAAGTGTTTGCTAAAACGTCGACAGGCTGTATCACATGTCAGAGTAAGTGAGCGAGGGAGCGTTTGGAATGGAGAGAGCAGGTGCTGTTAACCCTGAGATGGTACTCGTATCCCCTCTTCCGTCCAATCATTAATTCGTCCTTCCTCAATTCTTCAATGCTCAGTCTCATTCCTCATTCCTTCCGTGTTCTCCCATGTACTGATTGGCCGATCTCTCTAGCTGGCGGGAGACATTCCCGTGAGGAATATTTCTGTAGTACGGAGGTGTTCAGAATGTAGTATTCGAAAGGGTATTTCACCTTACTATTGATCGGTGCTCGACCCTCTCCACTCTTTCGCTACGTCCTATTGTCCTGTTGATAGCCAGGTCGACACGCTCTCTCTCAGGTCAGAGTGAGCGAGAGAGCGTGAGAATTAGAGAGACCGGGAGCCGTTAACCCTGATGTGGTACTCGAGTCCTCTCTCTCATCCATCCATTCATTCATTCCTCCTTCCCTCTCGCGAGCTCAGTCGCATTCCTCCTCCCTTACGTGATCTACCATGTACTTAAAGGATTTCTCGCCGAGTGTATAATGCATTTCGAACATGTTTAGGGAAAATAAACTCTATTCGTGCTCACACATTCCATGAGCAATGGTCTGACTCTCTTCAGTTTGCACGCTCTCTCGCCGGTCAGAGAGACGAGAGAGCATGCAAACTGAAGAGAGTCAGACAATTGCTCCTTTCCATCCTCTTCTCTGTGTTGCATCTTCGCTTTTTTATTTTTCAAGTATTTTTACCAATCTAAACTGATCTCAGGGATCTACACTCCCGTAATCGTCTCGCCTACACTGAGACTTTATCAATGAACCATGGATATTTCGTAAGCTTTGTTAGTCTTCTTTCGGTTGAGATTTAACTATTTGTTTTGATACTCGAATATTTGAGTCTAAACCCTGATTGTGAGGAGAACCCATCAAACGAAAAAAAGAATCAAATATCGAAGCTTTATTTGAGCAATGGTCTGACTCTCTTCAGTTTGCACGCTCTCTCGTCTCTCTGACCGGCGAGAGAGAGTGCAAACTGAAGAGAGTCAGACGATTGCTCCTTTATTTATGTGATTATTCAGGGATCTGCACTCCCCGAACTGTCTCGAATATACAGAAGCTTCATTCCATCAAGTAAAGCAGCACTGCCTACAATTCATCAACACAAATAACTCACAAGAATATCCATCTCATAATTTATGATTGAAGAAGGATAAATTGAATGATGTTTCCGATGTATCTTTAAAGCGATCAACTTCAGTGTTTGTACTCCATCGTCATGATTGGAGATCTTCTTCGTTTCTCGAACTCTAGTTCTTACTACCAAGCGAATCTCGGCCTTCTCCCCTCTTCCACTACCTTTCATTGTCCTTTTTAGATACCCCGTGTGTACATGCTGTCTCTCAGGTCAGATTGAGTGAGAGAGCACGGGGACTGTAGAGAGTAGAGTCGTTAACCCTGAGATGGTACTCGTATCCTATCCTCCTTCATTCCTGGGAACACAAATTGACCGTATCCCCTCCTCCATTCATTCATTCCCCCTTCCTTCTTTCTCGCAAGATCAGTCGCATTCCTCATCGCACCCGCTATCTCCACCATGATTACAAGCATAGGCCGCCAACTGTTTAAAGCTCTTTCGAAAAAATTGATAGCTGCGAGCATAAAGTGTTTTCACTTGTGCTGAAGTGACTTACAATGGAATCCTTTTTAGGAACCGCAATTTGTATATAAATGGTGTATATATATAATCATTCGCTTCTTGCGTTCATGTCATTCTTCACCCCATTCCTTCTCGCCGCTGTACTTCCCATGTCCTCCCGTGTTTCACCTTCGTTTTTCTAAGCCATATTTTTTAAAATCTAAACCTAATCTTCCCCAGGGATCTACACTCCAGCAGCCGATTCGCATACACCGAGACGCCAGCAAATGCAATATGAACTATGGATAATATGTTCGTTTTTCGTATCCTTTTCTTTGAGATTGGATCGGCAAAATTTACCAATATTTATACAACGGTTACATTCTCTACATCAACAGCTGCTGCATCATCAGCAACAACTCTTTCCCCATAGAAGCGGGATCCTTCTGCAGCGATGCCAGCATCCACCCCTTCCTCCCCTTCGCCACTTCGCAGCTACATTTCCTGGAGCACGTCATAAACATTGTAATTTATGTTATTCCCAAAAGCTGATAAATGGAAGATTTAATGTAAAAGCACAATACAAGAAGCACGCATTGAATTTTACTTACTGTCGATCACTATATGCCTGATATTTTTGAAATTCCCTTTTCATAGTTAACAATTTCGCTTACAATCCGTATGAGATTTCACCAATTATCCTCGAATTGCTTAGTTTATTTCTAATTTGTCGGTCGGGAAAACCTTAACGAGATCGGATATGAAGAGACACGGATAGCATGGCTTTCTCTCTCTGAATGAGCGCGTGTAGTGAAGAGACCGTAACCCTCTCTTCGACATTACATAGTATGCAAAAGGGAATGGCTACTTACCGTCGAATGGTTCAGCGCCCTCTCCCCTCTTCCACTACTTCCCAACACGCTCTTTTTCAGGACAGAATTAATGAGAGAGTGCGGAAACGCGCAAATTTATTCTAGGATCCTGCTATTTTTGATGATACAAAACTTGATTCAAAACTAACCTGAAACTCCTCAATTCGATCTCCAATCTCTTCTGGAATAATCCATCGTTTTCCGCTTATTCAGCGAATATTCGTGGTGGTAATTGTTAATGCCGAAAGGATCCTCGCGATAAAGAGCGGTGAGGTCGAATTGTTCTAAATACTGAAATGGCTTTGATCTCAAATTAGATCATAGGCTTGTTTGAATCGGCACTAGGACGGACGAGAACTATTGTAAACGCGACAGTTTACACAATTATTCTTTTGAATCCACCTTTTCCTATCATCACCAAATGTCTCGTGACGAAAGGGAAAAATTACGCAGCTGTCGAACGTAGGAAGCTCCTTGAAATGTATATTTTAATTCCCAGAAAAACACATTTCAAACAAAAATGTGACAGTTTCCCCTCTAACACAAATTCCAAACAATTAACTATGATATATTTTTTTACAGGAAATACGATAAGGTTATTGACAACTACTGGAAACACTGAATACTAAGTGAAAGCAGGCTACCTTAATAGCGCATGAAACTTGGCAAACATGGCAATAAGTCGCAAATCAAATGCAGGTATACTTTCCTTCGTTACACTGGATAATATTGCAATGGCAAAAAGTTCCGATCTAAAACCATATTAGGAATGCGATAACGATAATGTGTGTGGTGATGAGTACTTGGGAGGTGTATACAGACGGAACACACGTGATTTTGTGTAGTCTTGACCACGATCATTAAGCAGTTCAGTGCGAAAAGAAAGGTCGACGAATGCGCAGAAATCGTGACCGAAACCATGGCCCGCTGTTAAACATTCAATCTCCTCGTGTAGAATTGTGAGAGCGCAAATTCCTTACTCAATATCACTGTTTCTAGGCTGACATGAAGGGAGGAACCGGGACTTTCCTAATTCCGTACTAGGCTCCGCCCCTTGCCCACGCCCATTTCTTAAGTACCTAACCTGAAGCAGCCAAAGCCTAAGCCTAACAAGCCTAAGCCTTGTAAGCAGTCTAAGCCGATCATTAAGCAGCTAAAATCTGTGCCTAAGATGGTGAACCCAGTCCCTAATCAATCTTATTATGAGGGAGGGGCGGATTCTAGTACGGAAGTAGGAAAGTGCCGAGCAACCTATATGAGCACAACCTGAGCTTACGCTTGTGTCATCAATGCAAGCGCGCCTGTTGAGCATCAATGAACAGTTCTTGTGTTCATCCATGAAACACGTGCATCTCTCATCCGGAGACCTTCTTCAAGCTGAGGTCCAGTGCTTATTCGATATTATAGTTGATCTACCAAAGCATTTGTGACCTACCGTAACTATTGCCTCTCATGCTGAAATGCTGATCTTCTTGCGAACTTAAAAAGATCATGGAGGTTACTGTATTATCTGCTCTCTAGTCCGTAGTTTCTGGCATTGACTCACTGGTACTGTAGTCCTTCATACGGTGCATACTGTATCCTACCCTGATGATGTTATTGCAGACTGTAATCTGACGTTGTTATTGCAGACTGCGGTGCTCGACTTGATCAAGGAAGTGGCCAAGGGTAGCAAGGGCTTTCTCATTGACGGATCGCCAAGGAGATCGGTTCGAGGCTGAGGTCCTTTTCTGTAGTGGAGGTACGGTATCTGTACTGTAGCGGAGGTGTGGTATCTGAACTTCAGTGGAGGTACGGTAGGGTACTGTAGTGGAGGGGAAACTCGCTGTCTGCAGATCATGCCTGTTAATATGGCTATATACTTCGAAGTGTGGGAGATTCTCGTGAAGCAACTGTTCAAGTCCGCAGAGACCAAGTATATTGAAAAGAGGGTACAACATCACTTACCTTATTTTCTTGCAGTAGTCGTGCCGTCGACAACATTGACACTATCGAGAGGCGCCTGATGATCTTCAGTAAGACGACTACTTCTGTCGTGTTAAACTGGCCAGGACGCGCACGGGAATACTGTAGAGTGCGGAAACCCTCATAAATCCTACTCAATGAGACACACCCGGTCAGGGAATTAAGTGACGAAACTAGAATAACATCACCAGGGATATGAAACCTCATCAAGACAATTCCTAACGGATAGGAAGAGCAAAAATGTGATAAACTCGGTCAATTTTCCTCACAAACCGAGGGGGTATAATACCTGTTTTTTCGTGAGTACCAGACACTACTTCCTTTTATCTCACAGCCTACCCATAGCCCAATACGTGCAGTCCGTTCCCTCGCTGCTCCCATTCATCGCATAACTTACTTTTTCTAGAAGACCACAACGGCGGCGATGGACATGAGTCATGATTACTCACCTACTAAAAGCCATGTTTACCATATCTGACTGAGGAGATGCCCTTGCCTCAGCACCCCTGATGCTGCTATAATTACTGTACCTCCGTGCACTGTCCCCACAAGTGCCCCCTCACACGAGTGATTGATATACTCGAGCGAGGGGAAACGAAAGCGGAAACAACAACAACTACAGAAGTGGCAAGAAAAAATGCTGCTCGAGACAGAGGAGCAGAAGTAACGGCAGAAGTGAGAAGTAGGAACCAAGGCTTCTCTAGAGCAAACGACCGATTGCAGACGGACTGAAATAGTGTACATTAACAATTTTCTAGATTTGACGAGAACTCAGAGAGAATGTCTCGTAGCGGTGGTTGCGTTCCAGCTTCATCTTTTGGAAGTTGCGGGCGAAATATTCCACTATTATGGGAGCCGCGCGTGCAGATTTTACGCGATGAATGTAAAGGCAAATTTAGGGCCTTAGGGAGTAATTATCGGAACTTTTGTAAACGTTTTGAGGACCTTCGTAGGGAATCTGCATCGACAGAATTATGCGACGTCCCTACAGTACTCACTCACTCAGCGACGGCACATGTTGAGGTCGTACTTTCGAATCAGTCCATGGTGGTTGGAGCAGACGCGTCAAGTGCGCGATCCGGGTCCGTAGTTGCGGGGGTTGGAGAACCAGATGTTGGCGAGTCCCATCGTCGAATCGGTGCTGAAATGAGGGCAATATAATATAAACAGTGCACAAAATATTAATTCCGTTAGAGAATTATGCGACGTCCCTACAGTACTCACTCAATCAGCAACGGCACATGTCGAAGTCGTACTTTCGAATCAGTCCATGGTGGTTGGAGCAGACGCGGCAAGCGCGCGATCCGGGTCCGTAGTTGCGGGGGTTGGAGAACCAGATGTTGGCGGAACCCATCGCCGAAACGGTGCTAAAATCAAGGCAATACACTTTAAACAGTGAAAAACATATTAATTCCGTTAGAGAATTATGCGACGTCCCTACAGTACTCACTCAATCAGCGACGGCACATGTCGAGGTCGTACTTTCGAATCAGTCCATGGTGGTTGGCGGAGACACGGCAAGTGCGCAATCCGGGTCCGTAGTTGTGGGGTGAGAGAACCAGATGTTGGCGAGTCCCAACCTCGAAACGGTACTGAAATGAGGCCAATAAACTTTAGACAGTGAATAAAATATTAATTCCGTTCGAGAATTATGCGATTGCCTTGGAGTACTCACAGAAGCAGCGACAGCACATGTCCAGATCGCACTTGCGGATCAGTCCGTGGTGGTTGGCGGAGACACGGCAAGTGCGCGATCCGCATCCGTAGTTGCTCGGGTGCGAGACCCTGCAAGCTTGACCGAAATAGTATCTGTCCTTAACCCCACCTTATAACAAAATAAAATATAATTTAGTAACATTTTATTTAGCCAAATTAATTTGCCTCCCCTCCCTCTTAGCAGGTGGCGGGGCTCTCGGACAGGTCGCTCGTGATCTTACACCCGCGCGATCCAGCGGAAAGGGAGAGTTGGTCTCTAGCTGAGCCCTGGTCACGAGGCATCGCACCCTGCCTAATCAGCTAATGAGGCAGAGCGGCTGTCGCGCCCCCTCCCACGTCGGAGCAAACACTAGGCACCGATGAAGGTGCCAGGACCAGCCGCCACTCACAACGGAATGGTTGAGCCCCGTCACCCGCCTCACGCATTGTCATTATCTAAGGATGGACGGCGCAGCACTAAGATCAGCCAATATTTTCGTGCTCAAGATCCTCCCGGACAATACTGATTTAACATTGTTATCAAAATCGTTTCAGAGAATTCATTCAAGCGCCCATCCAGAGCCGTTAGCACTACGACTTAACGTAAAGCGATAAGGATTCGTAAAATATTTAAAAAATAAAAATAAGATAAAGTTGAAAATTGAAAAAAAAGAAGAAAAAACAGCCTTTGGTGAAGCAGCGGTCGTCGAGGGCGGCGCGGCGTCGTCTTGGTCATTCTCTTGGGCGGGAAGAGAGGCACGGGGTACCCTATAATCGATAATCAGTTGACAAAGTGGACATCAAACAAGGTTTTCGTCAAATATTTTCGAAAAATAAGAAGATACGATGAGGTGAGCAAGAAGATGCGCACTCTCTATACGCCACTACGCAATTCGGAAGCCTTACATGAGGAATCATCACTTTGATGAGAGGAAGAAGTGAGAGCAATATGCGTTTGAGAAATCTCTTTCAAAAAACAGCCGCGCGCGCGAGGATGAACGATTGGCAAAGCAATGGAGCGAACAAAAAAAAACATGAACTACTGTTACGGTTTCGCAGGCGCTGCGCCACCCTAGTGGCTGGCAAAGAATAGCGACCTTGATCTGGCTCGGGACAGGACACGTGAAGTCGAAAAACCCGAAAAATGACAATATGTGCGCAATTAGTAAGAGGAAACTGGAGAAACAGCAGTAATAAACACTCATTCTTCCAGTATGCAGCTACTGGAGATCCTAAGGAAGACCAGGATCGAAAAACCCGAAAAATAGCAAGTTCTTGTGCGAAATTAGACGAAAATTGCAGCGAAAGCGGTCACCCGCACGGGCAAGGAGAAAGGAGAGAGAGATTGGGACATGCATTGATCGAGGAGAAGGGAAGAGGGTCAGGGAGGGCGAGGGGTAGATCAGTGGAGGGAGGCAGAGGAGGCAATCCCCCAGAATGACTCAAAACGATCGATACGTTTATCTTACCGAGAGCCGGCAACAGGTCTGCAAAAGAGAGCAATTTTGGTGGGTAAATACAGAAAAATACGGTAGTCACACCAAAATTTTTCATTTTTACCGTTTTTTGCACCCGTTAGTCTCAGTTTTCTTGCAATTCTTTAATAAATTTAATGTGATTTTGCTTCCAGTTCGATTTTATCACCGTTTTGTTGATCGTGTTCACCTTTATTACTCAGAGTTCCACGGAGAATTCTCAGCCTGCAATTTGATTCCAATTTGTGCGCGCTCGTATTTTCCTTCGATGTTTTTGCTTGTTTATTGTCTGCGTATTCTCGCTGAGGCTCTGCTATAGACTCCACGCTCACCGTCCCACTTTTTTGGCCTATCTGGGTTTCTATTGCAATGACCAAAATTTAAATAACTCCCCTTTTCTCATTCAAATCCGCTTTTCTTCTCTTCGAATCTGTCCTCCTCCCCCTTCTCCCTCTCTAGAGCTTATGTTCATAGGGATGGGTAGAGGTTCGTGTATCCCCAGTTCATTTTTGCAATCGAGAAGCCCGAAATTTGAATTAACTGCTGTTTCCTTCTGTCGTGTCGTTGTATTCCCCATTTTTGCCGTCGTTATCGTACCACAGTATTAAGCCCCGTGCAATTCGCGGGGCGTTTGCAAGAGAAAGGGAGAGAGGGGGACTCGAAACCCGGACTGGTGGATTGGCAGGCAAACATATTTACCACTGCGCCATAGCGCTATCATTGGCGACCCTGTGCAAATGATAACATGAAGGACTTAGTTGACCAGAATACATAGTTTGCGTGTGCCTTTCTTTATATCCCGTTCTTTTCTCATTACTTAGTGGAGGTAGACAGTCCTTCCGATTGCTATGCCGAGGGTATATGAGATCAATATTTGGATTCTCGCATTTAATATTTTATCAAAGCGAAATTTTGTAAAACAACAATGAATGCAGCTAATAAGCCACTGACCTGAACAAGTTATGAAAAACATGGAAAATTGCGGAGCAATTTAAAGAACATAAATGATAAACACAGGAAGAAACGGATTATATGATTTTAAAAAAATTGTGGGACCAATCATGCAATATTTCTAAAGAAGTATACCAGATAAATTTACCAAAGAACTCTATAAAATTTCTATGTAAAATAGAGAAAAAAATGTGCTAAAACAACAGAAAAAAATTTGAGCAAGTTTCGAAAATAATCTATATGGGGATCTATTGGTAATATTAAGATGATCTATACAATGACAAGAAAGGGTATTCAACCTGATGGGGGGTGGCCATGGGTGGGAAGTAGTTCATCAACGTCGGCTGGGCGATGAAGAGACCGTAGTGAGGAGGGATGCTGAAATGGAAACGAATGAGATCATCCAACATGAGCTTAGGAATTAATAAGGCTAATTCTCTAATACTAATTGTTGTTCTATTTTGGCCAGAAAAGCACGACGACTATACACTACTAAATTTAGTAGATATGGTATTCCATAAATCGATATTCCCATTGGGTAGATAAAAGTATGCATAAAAAGTATACCCCATTGGATGGAAGTGAGAGGGGGGCATAGGAGGAGTAAATCGACGGTGATCACGTGCAGGAGTCCATCTTAACCAGTTAACCAGTATATAATTTATAGACAATTAAAGAGGAGGAATTATCGGAACGCTACCTCAATCTATCCATTGATGAGAGATGGGAAGGAGTACGGTAGTCTTCTCCTCTTCCCCTCCTCTCTTCCCTCTCCCTCTCTCCCTCTCCTCTCCTTGCATGTGAGTCGATTCTAAAAGAGAAGGAACACTAAATTGTATACATAGGGTCCATTTGCAAACATGATCAATACGGTACCATTAAGCACTCTCAACCGAAGGATTCTATTGATGAAAGAAAAAAATTATCCAAAGTATATAATGTCTACCACCGGGAAATTGCTTATCGATAATTGATGAGTTTGATATACCTCTCTCGATCCCTCTGTCGATCTTCTCTCCCTTCACGACGAGTCCTTGACGATTCTCCCCTTCCCCTCTCCATTTCGTCCCTCCAACTCGCCTCGCCCTTCTTCTCTTTGTCGTTTCTCACAACAGTTCTGCAAATTGCATAATACATAAATGAAAGATCTCACAAAATGTGAACGAAAATCAACTAACTACTGAAACAACTGTTCCAAAGCCACACTTTCCCAACTTTATATTGTTAACAGACTATTTTCTCTCCTTTCATTATCAACTCTTCAGATACCTGGGAATAGGTCCTCCTCCTTCTCTGATTCTCCCTTCTCTCTCTCTCCGAGGGGAACTTCGGATGGAGTCTTTCTCTTCCTTCTCTTCACCATACTTCCTTCTGTCGTCCTTCGACCATGTGATCTGGAAAAGGATTATTTAGATCAAAGATTAAACTAATTGAACTGACATCAATATCGAAACTACAAGATGTTCGCACATAATTCGCTGTAGTTTCTTTCCAGGACAAGAGAAGCAACGGAATTGGCGTAAATATCTATTGAAAAGGGCATGGAAGTGTTCTATCGATTGTTCGGAAACCAGTCCAATTGTTTCAAAGAGAGATGCATACGTGAGGAGATGCGAGGAAATATAATGGACTTTAACCGCTTGATCTGCATTAGGGAAAAGTGCTCTATAGGAAGACGAGAAAACGGAAACTGCAGACTTGAGCTTATCCATCTCTTCGTCAGAGAGAAAATTGGGCTTAGCAAGAGCGAGAATATCTCGCATAGAAGTCAGCGCATTCCAGAGATCGCCTTTCTTCTCCATCCCTATTATATCAAAGAGAATATTGATATTGCTGTCCTTAATTGCTTCTCTCACTTCTCTTCCACTATAGACTTGGAACCAATTGCTTCTGCTTACACCTTTTGAGGCCAGGAACTGCTTCACTCTCAAAAAGATGCCACCTTTTCCTCTTACTATCTCTATTAGTCGACGATTCTCCGAGGCAACAAAATTCGAGTTTGCCTCACTGACACTCAACTTCCTCTTCAATTCCCCTAGCAACTTCTTCACTTCCACCTCGTACCTATCCTTAGACCATTTGAGACATGACGGGCATTTCATAAGATCACTCTGCTCACTCTCAGAGGTTAGCATGAGGGAACAGCAAAGTGGAATCCCTTCTTGCACACAGAGCAAGTGTCCGTGCTCCAGGCAGATTTCCTACGCAGCTTACCCTTCCCTTTGAATAGAGCACCGATGAGGCAATAGGGAGCAGCGCACTCATTCACACTCGCACACTTGGCTTGTGAGAGTCCCTCGATCACTCTCTGGCAGTCATCAACCTCCGCAGCTACTCCTTTGGTAAGCAGAGCGGTCGAATCTATGGATCGTTGGAATTTTGCCTCTAGGTCCTTTCTATCTTTCATCTCGTTGAGTTTAATAGGACAACCTGCGTTCACAAAATCTAAATTGATGGCAGTCGACTCAATAAGGGAGAGGGCGCGCGCACCAGGTCCGGTAGCTAAGTGGCGACACAGAAATGCGAGGGAGGGATTGGAACAAGAGGTTCTCGGACGACTCCCTTGCTGGCCTTCGCTGCCTCCTCCTTGACTCCATCGTCGACAAGACTCTTGTACATGTCGAGGCCTTCCTGTCTCCTCTCCGTAGTCCTCACTCTCGTTCCCACTGGTGCAGGTCCTGCTGACTTCTCATATTCGCACTCCGTGCACGGATTCGAGTGAGATGTACTCTTCTGCCCGAACAGGATGTTCCTCGCGCAAAAATTGGAGACTCCGTGAAGAACGACGTCCCTCTCCACATCGTTGACACGGATCTTCTTCATTTCGCCCAAGTCCTTTAGAAGATCTCCGACGACTTGCTTCTGATTACTGTAACATTCTTCACCGAACCATGTGGCAAGAGGAATGACGTAGAATGGGGAATTGGCGTTGAGGGTGTTCATAATTGCAAGTCCCGCCTTAGTGGAATCTGCTCCCTTGTCACTCATATACGCCAGCCAAATGCTACCTTCAAACCGCCCCGTGTAGATCATAGTGGATGAGTTCTCATGACGTGCGCACTCATCGGTGATAAGATCCTCTAGCTTCTCTCTCCGCACTCTACTAAATCCGGAAGGTTCGATGAGATTCTCGCCATCCTTTGCCTTATGCTCTAAAGGAAGTTCTCCGTTCTCGTAGTAACTGTTGGCAGAGGCGATGTGCGATTTGTTGAGCTGCCAAACACGGTGATACGGCGATAAAATGTTGCAGCTATGCTCTGTGAGAAATCGCTGAAGTTCTTCTCGATCTTCCCAGGTCATGCCAGTAATCTTCATCATCTCAAGGTCCTCTGAAGGGGAAAGAGTGGAGCGGAATGGGATATCAGGACAGATGCGTTCCCAGAGTTCAGAAATTATGATACGAAGATCCTCATGAGCTATACTACCGTCCTTCCGAGATACGAGGGGCTTGAGAATATCGATGACTTGGGTACGGTAGTTAGTGCGAGTCCGGTAGTGCAAATCCTTCCAGGATGTATCAGAGATTCGCGGCTTGCTGTGAAGAGAAGGTGTTTCCTTGGCCGCGCTTAGTCGCAAGGCCTCCAATTCTCCTTCCGAACTCTTACTCTTCGATTCCAAATCCCTGAGATGTATCAACAAAGACGAGTGGGCTTCGTTTGCTTTGCGCAGCAGCTCTGACAGAACGTCAACTTTCTTCCTCAACTTCTCATTCTCCTCGAGAACCTCCGTGAGAAGCTGCTTACAACTCTGTTCTTGAATAGCTTGAGCTTGATCTTCTATGCTCAGGGAAAGGGATGGGAAGGAACTGCTCGGTCCAGGCTCATCAGGATACTCTATCGAAGCTGTATCTTCCAGGTCGTCATTGTCATCATCCAAAATGAGAGAAGGAATGGCGACGGGGAGAGGAAGGGGTGGAGGTGGTCTCATATCAGTGGGCAGCACTACCTTGTTCCTAGATTCGCGCCAAAGTGCGGTCCTTTCAGCAATATCAGCAGTGGTGCGCTCGCGATACTAAACTAAGACTATTGAGAAATTGTAGGGAGAGAGATTAAATTAACTGACTGGAACTCTTCCACTCGTGGACGCCTCACTTCTCGCCCATCGCGTGGCCTCTCTCGTAGAAGACCCTGCGTACGAATATAATAAGCTCGTTAATGTAGAAAACTCAAGCAAATAAATATAATCGAATAAATGAGCAATTGAACTGGCCGGAAAATGCACTAAACTGACCGTATCGATCGCCGCGCGCTCCGCTTCCGACTTGACGCGTGGCCTCTCTCGTAGAAGACCCTGCGTACGAATATTGAATCAGAAATTTGAATCAGCTGCTGGTTAATTCTGTCGAGTCGTTGCATTCCCCATTTTTACCCGTTGCTATCGTACTTGCTGTTTCACTAATTGCATTGCAGAGCCGATAACTCGAAGAGCCATGATGCTCGGCAAGCGCAGCACAAACCTGCCCGAGGCTGAGAAGGCGCATGGAGCCGCAAAGCCGCACGTGGACCCGCTCCCGCAAAGGTACTCGTTCTTTTAGAAGCTCAAAATTTGATCAGCTGCGGGTTAATTATGTCGAGTGTGATTATTGCTGGTATCTTTGTCGTTGCTTTTTTTATTTGCCCATTGCTATGGTGGGAGGTGAAGCTGTTCGGAGCAGAATTGCGATATCCATACATGGACGGTTGTTTGACAATTTGTTCCCCACTAAAATGGTTAGATACACTTTCTTAAAATTCAAGTGGTTCGACGTGCAAAAATCGTGAATTTTGGGTCCAAGATTTAAATTTTTCGTTTATTTTAGTGATAAATGGATACACTACGAAAGTGAAGTGGTCTGAAAAAATTTTTTTCGAGTGGTTCCGATCAACATTGTCGAACATATTCTTGGTATGGCGATATCGTATATTGGAAAATTTGAGGAAAGGGAGGATTGAGATAGCGTAATTCTGATCCGAACCGATGTGGGTACCGACAGTATTCCTCTGAAATATATGCACTGCTTTCAGACTTATATTCCCACATCATCCCCACCGTGTTGGGTTTTTGCTATAGTTCCAAGACGGCAAAAACGGAATTGCGCATTAACCCGTTGATTAGATGACTCCAAAAATGTCCAAAATAATCCGCCCTTGTGCTCCTCTCAATTAATTAATTAAGCCTCAGGGTAAATTAGTGTTACGTAACCTAATTAGTATGAGCTAGCCTGTGCAACTATCCCTGATGTTTGCAGTACAACGTGCTCGCGTACACTTCCGTCTGGAGGGATTCAAGAACGCGCGCGTTGAGACGACTACCGTAGCGCAGAGCACAGGTACGGTAGTTTATTGATTATTGGTTAGTGTTGGATGATTCAAAAGTTTGTGCAGGATGATGTAGATGCGAAACTCGAACCTATTAGTATTTATTTAGTTGCTATCTCTTAGAGAATTATGGATAACGCATTTTTTTAAATATTTTTGGAATGTGAAAGGGTTTCCAATTCGGCTAATCATTATGTACAATTGCTTTCATGCAAAAATCGAAATAGGCTGAGTGGTGATGCTGCTGGGTGATGTGCCCATTTAGACCAGGACACTTTTTCTGCTAGCAGCAAGATATTCATGGTGTTCTGATAGTTCGACCATACGTTTCGCAATGTTATGATTCCAGTTTCTGCAAACGCTGCCGGTTTTGTGCTCAACTAGTGGCCACCCTCCAGATTTTGAAAATCGGCTGAAATTCCTTTCCATGCATGCCTCTAGTGTATTGGTTGTATTGTTTGGAACAATATTTTAAGTTTAAGTTACTGGTTTCTATTGAAAGAATCATTTCATTGTTCTTATCCCCCACTAAGGCCCACCGAGGCGCCCACCCATTGGGGACGGGGAATTGGTAGTCGTGACTAGATCACGCAGGTAAATATGTCTGACGTAAAGTGGGAACTCGAGACTGAATCCGCCCAAAAATGCACACATTCCTAGCAGTGTTCTTTCGAGAGCCCAGTCTCGAAGACGGGATGTACCGTTTCCTTTTACCTTTACCTTTATTATCATGATGAGAATACATTTCAGATCCAGGATGTCGCTCCTTCCCTCGCTCGGTCGCATGCTCGCGCGTCTCTCCCTCTCCGTGATTCCCTCCTCATCCTCGACGATAACATCATCTAAGACGACGATGATGACGCCCATGATGAGGTAGGTCAATATGGTTATTTTACATGGAATGACTTTTAAATTTCTATTTGATTTCATTTTTAAATAATTTATAAAATAGTCGAATTTTTTTCAATTTCCGGGGATTTTTTATGCACTTTTTCTCCAGCACTAAGCTTCTAAGGCGGCGTGGGCAAAATGACGGTGTTTGGAGCCTTCAGGAACAGGTAAAAATAATTTGGATGTGTGCCTGGTGTTTCTCGGTTCTATTAGCCCATCATAAATTTATAAAGTAGTGAGCAGATGATTTTACGTGCTCCACTCGTGCTATAATTACAATCACTTGATCCTATACTGTTCTCATAATCAAATCAAAAGTGGATGCATCATGTTGATCACTGATCTCATCCACCCTCTCTCCAGATGCCTCTCGACGACGACGCCGCTGTCCCATCCGTAAGAGACGAAAACAAGCAAGGAACAGGGCTGACAGGTACGGTAGATTATTGTTTATTTGTTTGTTTAGGATGATGCAAGTGGTTGATGTACTGGCCGAATCGAACAGGGTCTGCTCGATTTGCAACCGTTCTATGTGCATGGGGGAATGTGTTCTCCCGCCTTCGATTATTGCAGATCTTGTTTTTTTTGGAAATTTATATCGCTTCTGAAGAATATATCGTGCTAATGAGTGGTTATTGTTTTGGTTGAAGAGAATGCCCCCCCCCCCTTACATTTATTTGATATGCAGGAGCTGATCCAGCTTCTGTGAAACATAGATAGTGTTGCCTTGAAATGTAAACTTGCTCTGGTTTCTACTTCCAACTTTTGAATTGAATTCCTTGTTATTTATTTCATGCTTTCGTTTGGAGCGTTGAGTAATTAATTGATTAATGGGTTAAGTAGTTAGCTAATTGTGATGAAAACTGATGCAGTTTACTATGCTCCTTCCAGCCTTTCAAAAATATATTATTGTTCTGTGATACTCTACCGTAATTCTTCTTCCTCTCAGGACGCGATGGGGGGGAACATCGGGAATCTCGCCGCCTCACTCGGCAATCTGGCAGAGAGACTTCCCACTGCAGCCACGCTGGTAGGTCAAGAGGGACGGATGGGGGGGGGGGTAGTGATACGGTTGTGAGAGGTGTACTGTAAGGATGCCGTTTTTTCGATAATTATCTTCCGAGGTCAATGCCATTTTTTAAGTAACGCCGCTATCGTTTTGTCGTGATCTAGGCGTTGCACATGTTGCCTAAATTAGTGTTTCACAACTTCTCTGAGTTTAAAACATCTCACTCGTGCCAATTTGAGGCATACATTTTCGTACCCTCGGACTCCGAGGGTACCCACTTTAACATATTTAGTCTGCCCGATCTAGAAGTAGGCTCAAAAGATGCGCTGTGGGGCGCCGATAACAAATCACCTTATTGGTAGCCACTTATAATGCCATCCATGAGAACGGGGGGCACTTATATGCAAATACAGTAATTTTTGGCATTTTTTCCAAATATGTCCTAGAGACTCGGGAGTAGGCTCAAAAGATGCGCCGTAGTGTGCAGGTAACAAATAACCTCCTTGGTAGCCACTTATACTGCCAACCCAGGGAGTGGGAGCCACTTATATTGTTTCGCCGAGGTTAATGAAAATGTATGATTTGAGGTCCATTCACGGTCGAATGAATAATATTTGTTATTACAGTACAACGTGCTCACGTACACTTCCTGCCGTCTTGAGGGATTCAAGAACGCGCACAAGAAGGCGACCATCGCTGGACAGACCTCGGGTACGGTAGATTATCGAGTGATTATTGATTATTGATCAAGCAACTGTAATTGTGGATAGCCTTTTGATGAATTGGATGCTAAACGTTTTGATACTGTGTGGAACGTGTAAAATTATCTTTTACGTCGATTTCGGCGATGATTAGGTTCGATGAGAACGGTTGCGGTTTCACATGTTAGTATTTCTTTAGCTGGCGGTAGGTTCGATGAGAACTGTTGATTTGCGAAACATCATCATCAAATCGACGCCTGCTTCTTTCTAATTGTTTTTGCGCCTCAATTGGTATAAGTGGGAATAGGTGGACAATATTGAAGCCATCTTCATGGCCCTTTCTTCCTTCATTCTTCATGATCCCACCGTTGTACAACTCCGATCCAGCCGAAAAATACTGTCGTTTACCACCCCCTCTTCGGTCTTTTATCCTCGACCCCTCCGGTATTCAGTTGCCAGCCGTAACCCCTGCCCAACTTTGTTCTCAACGGGCACTAGGTTGGATCAGAACTATGACGTATTGCCGCCTGTGATATCAAGGGCGACATGATGTCATAATTCACATCCAACATAGTGCCTTCTCAACGTGAAGTAGATGATGGTTTATGAGAAGAATTTTATTTGTAAATAGTTCAGTGTGTGAAGTGCGTGTTCTCACATTGTACTTTTTGGACTTTTTGTAGGTGTGGCCGCCGCCGATCAGCGACTCGTGCGTCGTGGCATCCGCACCATGAAAGTGCAGGTACGGTAGCCGACTTTCACTGAATCTTCGGCCGGTCTAATTCCCGGTCACAAATAACCGATTTTTTCTTTCCTATATTGTGAATACCGATCGGCGTCAGTACACCTCCGCCTTTCGTCCTACGCTACAGTACCCTTATAATACCCCTGATTCTCAGGTTCGTGGTCTCGGTCCGGGTCGGATGACGTCAGTGAAGGGACTCGTTGTCTTGAGGGATTCAAGAATGCGCGCAAGAAGACGACTATGGCTGGACAGGGTACGGTGGATTATCGATTGAGTGCATGTTATCGATCAACCGGTGGGAGTACTGTAATAATGGGCAACATGGTGAATTGGATACTAAACGAAAAAAAAACATGTTGATTCTTTCGGAACGTGAAAAATTACGCTCTACCAGTACCGGCGCTTGCTATTCTGTTGCGGTTTCAGTATTGCTATATATATGCTAACTAGGTTGTACGAGAATTATGGCGTGATATATCTCGATGATAGAAGAGTCCAAGGGAAAAACATTTCCTGGTTCACTGTGGTTTCATCACCACTTCAAGGTAACTCGATACTGGCATTCCTCACTGGATACATAGGTGGGCACCATAGAAGCCAGCTGTGAACCACCCCCGGTTTTCGGATTGGGCACCCCCGGTTTTTGGAAAGTTTTGTCACAAAAACGATAATTTACGATCACCCCCCCCCTTTTTTACCCTAAACACCCCCGGTTTTCGATTTCCAGCTTCAACCCCCGCCCACCTATTCAGTATTATATACAATTTCTAACTTTTTTTTTGTTCGCTTCTATTATGAAAAATTGCACCTCCGTACACTTCGATTATACTCCATTTCCAGTGGTGATAGGAGGAGCAAATGGAGTAGCGAATGAAGTACAGCAACGAAGGGGCGCGTATTAGAGTTCGCAATGCGGCCCTCCGTCTCTTCACTTTCCACACTCTCTCCACCGGTCGAATGGCGAGAGAGTGAGCAGAATGAAGAGACACTGGTATCGTTTCTCGAACTCTAGTGCGTATTGCTTGAAGTATGTTCCGACAATAATCATCGCGGAAATTCGTGGTTATTTCTAGTTGCATATGTGCTATAGTTAGTCTCGGCAGAGTTTTCCCAAAGTCGAAGCGGATGAATTTGTGAGGTCGAGTAAATTCAAAAAGTGTGATCTTTACAGGAGTGGTGGCCGATCAGCGACTCGTGCGTCGCGGCATCCGCACCGTGAAAGTGCAGGTACGGTAGCCGACTCCTTGAATCGTCCTTCTATCTAATTCCCGGATTCAAAATAACCAGTTCTACTCTGCTTTATTGAGCATCACAATGTCCTACCGTATACCTTCTTCTTCATACATTACTTTAAAGAACTTATCAAGCTGATTGTCAGGTTCGCGGTCTCAGTCCGGGTGGGATGACGTTAGTGAAGGGACGCGCGGTCGCAGGTGTCAACGTCGTTTCTATCACTGATCACACACTTTTCCCTGAGCTCGGGCCCGACCCAGGAAGATCAGGTGCATCTGAGGGTACTGTGGTAGTCTCGGGTCTGGTACCTGGTACCGACTAGAATGTGTAGTAGTCTTCCTCCCCCCTGTTTGTTGCTTTTCCATTGTAATTTCTATCTAATAACCGATCGATAAAATAATATTGAATCTGCTTGGTATCCCATTTTGTCCATTCCCCTAACCATTATTACGAAAATACTCTAGTTTGAAAATAAGGATTCGTAATTTGGTAGAAGTTGTGGGAACCAGGTGCTGTACTAATCCATGATCGCAACTCTGTGGAAGAGGTGGAGCCGTGAATGGTGGTGCTCAGCCTGCACATTCCGGCTTCAGGTAGAGATGTTTACGCACAGAAGTACTCCGTCTCGGACAAGTGCAGTTACGAACGAGTTGGAGGGAGCAATAGGGTACTGTAGATTACTGTGGGCGACGGAGAAGAGGGGTACTGTAGATAGCTAGTCCATGCTGGTCCCTTCCTGCTGGTTCTGAGACAATATCTCGATTTTACATGCGCGCTCTCTCTCTCTCTCTCTCTCTCTCTCTCTCTCTCTCTCTCGAGTGACACTCGTTGCACATTTTGCTGCAATTACGCGAACAAAACACTTTTTGACTTGCAAGTAATTAATTAGTAATTAGTAATTAATTAGTAGCAAGTATTTAGAATTCTGAGTGATCTTGAGAGCGCTCAATTTTGCAGTCTGTACAACATCTCAGTGAAGAAAAACACACGACTTTTCCCAAGCCTATAGACTATATGGAACAGAACTGACACATCTATTATCTCTACGTAAATCGCCCAAAGTGGTCGGAGATGGTTGGGACGTACTCAGACAGTGTTCAAGATGCATTCTAAAGCGCATACTAGATTGCCAGCATAGCATCCGATAAAAATGCAAACATGCTCCGGGAAAAGTGTTACCTGAAGCGGAAGAATAATATGGCTATTTTAGGAATCGAGAGGGAGAGAGAAAGGAGCAGGAAGTCGAGAGGAAGTGTGATCAAAGACAATACAACTTTTATTATAAAAGGTCATACTAATTCTCTGAGAAAAATAAGAAGACGGATTCTATAAGCTGTTAAATATTGGTGACCAATCAGTTATTGTGTGGGGTTATGTGCTTGTCCAATAATTTACATATTTTACGGATAGCACGTCGGGAAATATTGATCGACATCTCGAACAGACAAATTTATTAAATATAAACTAAGAGGATAAGAAGAAGTCCAATCGAGTAATAAAGGGAGGCTATATTGCAATGCTAGCGCATTATGGCGGGAAAACAAATTGAACATCTCTGTAAGAAGGACAATAAGGCGTCATAACAAAATTCAAATCCAAATCCAAATGCCTTGTATCACACATTTCAGAGACAAAAGTGAATTTGATTGCGTTTGTTTATTTAGAGAATATTTACAATGATTGCATACTTTTACGAAGAGTACAGTTTGGAAATGATGATCGCGGAATCGATCGATATTTCGCCGATCACTTGTCGAGTCTGTTCACCCATTTGTACTGATCCTCGTAGGTCTTCTCCTTGGAGTCCATGTGCGAGTAGTTAGGATATGTCTAGAAATGGCACATTCATTTTCTAAAGATGAAGTGCAAATAAATATTGATATCGTACTTGTTGGCAAAATCAAAAGGTCCATTGAGTGGCTCCGAGAAAAAGTTTCTGAGCACAACCATTTGCAGAGAGTCAGGATCCAAAAATTTCCTCGGCGCTCCTCGGTTTCAGTTCTGATTTCGCGGCTACGATATTTACTTTACTGAACAGGGTCTTTCTAAGAGAAAAAATGGTGCATGAGATTGTGGATGAAAGGATACCTTGGTGTCAGTACTTCTCGGCATGAGGCAGGTGGACTTGCCCCATGTGTTCGTGTGGTGCATGATGAGATCATCGGCTGAAATCGACCAAATTGATAATTTACATGCTCCATGAACTAAGCTAATCCTCATTAGGATTCACTTTTTTTTGGAAAAATTCAACCGACTTTAAGTTTCGGGTGCGCTAATCATACACATGTTAAAAAATGCCTGAAAAAATCATCCACATTTTCAAATGAGGGGACTCACCGTTGCTCCACGCGGAGAATACTCGCTGCGCCAGCTGGCTCATGTCAGCGTTCAGGTCGGAGAGGAATCTGAATTCTCTATTAATGTAACTTCCGCATGCCACCACCTCACTTCCCCCAACTATGTGTTATCAAGCCTGAAAGCAAACCAACTTTCCCTTCCCTAATCTGAACGGCTTATAATGTGTCTGCTATAAATATTGAAGATGAAAGATTACTCCGTTTTTTTCTTATCGCTCACTTTGAGTATTTATCCGGTCCATTGCAAGGATAAGGCAGTTTGCTCGCTCCACAGTCATTCTTGTTCATGCCACAGCTGTCTCCGGGCCAGAATCCGTCCTGTAACACACTCATTGAGTCATTCTCATACTCTTCTCATACTCATACTAATGCAACATACTCAACAGATCATGTTTGCATTGGATATTTTTTGCCGGCTCTTGCGATTATTTATTCAGTGGATAAACTGATGTGATGTGACGAATGATTTCTTCCCCGTTAAATTTCTCTTTTGAAAATTATTTGCTGTATTGTAAGGAAAATAGTTAAGGCAATAAAAGTAAACGCATGAAAACCATCGAAAAAAGCTCAAATTTTGCAATAAAATAACCCGAATCAACGTACGTCCTTGCTGCAGGTTGGCTCGAAGTCGCCCACCATTCCGGCGCAGTTGCACAGTCCGTAGTTGGCGCCAGAGATGCCCACGAAGACGTCGACATAGCGATAGGGAACGCCAATGTCGCAGTTACCTGACAAAGGCAAAGGTAAAGATACATCACTCCTTTTTTTTAAATAGCAATCTACAGATCCGCAAGCTCCCAAATTTCGACGTATTGAATTGATTATATTAAAAAGAAATATAACAAAATATAGTAATCCGTGATGCCTACCGTCGGTAGCTTGAATCTTGCCACCCAAAGTGATCTTCCTGCCAAGCGTAACTCCCATCGAGTGCGCGATGATGTGAACCTCAAATTAGCCTTGATGATGTCAACTCCGTAGTTATATAAAAAAAATATTTAACTGGCTGTACAATTTCAAGAACAGCAGTAATCTCACCTTCGATTTTTCACTTTTTAGGAAAAAAATCCGTGATGTCCCCCCCTCCAAAAATATATTCCCCGAAGTCCAATATGCCCCCCAAAACTACGAAAGAGTCTCGCCTTCTCCGATCCAGTGTACGCTTTAACGGCCTCCATGAAGCGGCGTAGAAACTGCACTGTCTTGCAATCGTGTCTCCTTAATTAACGAATCACTTCAGGAGAATAGGATCAGAATAGTTTTATTAGGATAATTTGAATAGGATAATTGGATCACAGACTATTGAGCTTCCGAACAATGGTTGCACATGCATTCTACGTGCGCCAGTATCCCCTTTCGCTAGCTATTTCTAAATAAAGAATCATTACCTCATTTCTGCCTTCATTTGATTGGTGTCGCCCCATGACGTCGCGTAGAGTTCAGCCTGAAATAAAAAATGCCCGTAAAAAAGTCACATTACAATTTATACCCATATTTATTCCACATTTTTTGATATACCAAAGACAACACGATTGTCATAGTTTTCTCCGACCCATTCAGCACACAAGTTGATCCAGCACTCACCGATGTGTATCCCTGCTGGAGGAAGTAGTCGATGGTGTTCTCCCATCCCGCGAACGAGTTGAATCCGAAAGTCTGCCGAAGAGCAGCGTCCGAGTTGCCGTGAATCATGATGACGGGAGTCCGGGTCACCTGGACATATTCGTGAACATATTTGTTACACTCGTCGGGAGTCGTCAGTAGATTTCAAAGAACTTATTCAAGTGTGTGTCTACGATGGAAAATAACCGCTCCAATGAGTAATTAGTAAGTGAAATGAGGAGTGTAATAAGTGATTTGCATCATTAAACGTTTGGATTTTTTAAATCCTAGTCATCAGGCAAATATGTAGTCACTGCTCACATTCTGGGCATCGCTCGTCTTTCCACCGTAGCTGCCCTGCGTCACCTTGTGATCGGCTCGCACGAAGTCTTCCGTGTAGCCATTGCTGAAAATCAAAATTTGTTCAAGATTCGTTTTTTTTCCAGCTACTCGCGAGAAGCTTGAAAAACCGAAATTCGCTCCAAATCAGATTCGTAATCACTCAGTACATTACAGTAGAGTGAATTGTTCAGGCCACGGATTCCTCTTCTCCCATTCTCTCTCTCTGATCAGCCAGTTCAAAGTGAATGCGAAATGAAGGTCAGCGACCCGAATTTTAAACTCAACAAAGCAACCAAAACAAATTAGTGCAAACCTCTTGAGCCAATCTTGAAAGTGCTGAGTGAGCGGTCCGACCACTTTGTATTCCTGAGTACGGCTTCTCTTTACGGGCATTTGTACATTTTTATTCCTTTCAGGTATGTTTAGTGTGCGCTATACAGTTCATTCATATAGGAGACGTGAAATATGCCCGAAAATTAGGCAAAACATGCGCTGAAAGGGAAATCCTATACCTGAGTCCCGGCGAGAATGGATGGATCGAGCGGGGAAGCGGCGAAGAGAGGTGAGTGGAGAGAGAGAAGAATAGCGAGAGCGAGACTGTGCATCCGGAACTGCTGCCTGCTCATTAAAGTTCGCAACTCGGGCCTCCGTCTCTTCATTTTACAAACTCTCTAAACCGGTCGAGGGGCGAGAGAGTATGTTAGATGAAGAGACCGTGGTATCGTTTCTCGAGCTATACTGCTAAACATTCACAAATGATTGACATTCTGCCGAGACTAGTTGGTTTGTGCGTGAACGCAATACATTCCAGAAAATGATACAAACGTGCCAAATGAACGCCTTAAAGAGAAACTATCGAGATTCGTATAGCATTTTCCGCAATCCAAATAAGTGTCCATGAAGAAAATATGAGGATGTGAATATCCTAGTCTCGGAATATCCATTAACAACAAAAGGCGATCAGAGGCTAATGCCCTGGATGGATATAATCAGCTTGGTGGATGGGTTTATATAGGATTCGACGACCATGTGCTGATGCCTTTCGAAGGCGCAAACAACGTGGGCGCATCTCCTCACTAAACGCAGTCTCTACAAGTACCATCATGAACTAGAGCGCGGCAAATTGAGAAGACGATTCACAATGAGAGGTTCGCTTGTAAGAGATAAATTCCGCAGCACGTGGGCGTAAAAATTCCGGCGATAATAGATTATGGTAGCCTGTGATGTGCGATCTTTCTGTTGTGCTGGTATAGGAGTCTGACGCTTGTATATGTCACCATTCGATTCCTTCCGGGGAAGAATGACATCATTTTTGTAATGTCTAGTGTCTATATATAAGACGAGCTTGTAAGCTATAAAGTGCTATAACACCCTGAAACTCGGGGAAATGTTGCTTTCGTTTGTCGCATTTTGCATTATCGCATTTACTAAGGAAAATTTCCAGACGTTGTATCGTTTATCGTTGCTCTCGCATCTCAAATCATTTGCTTCCCAGCCTCGAGCAATGGTCTGACTCTCTTCAGTTTGCACGCTCTCTCGCCGGTAGGAGAGACGAGAGAGCGTGCAAACTGAAGAGAGTCAGACGATTGCTCCCAGCCTCACTGTCCCCCTTACACAATCTTCGCAGTTGGGTTCCAAGTAGTTCCTTCTCTCTATAACATGTCTTTCTTAGAGACTCTTACTGCGAGAAAGTGCTTTAGATAAATCAGGAAAAAACAAAACGGTAATACATTGCACTGTGCATTTCACCATGCAATATTTCTAAATTTCTAAATTTTAAATTTCGTCATCCTCCGCTCTACACTCTGATATCATCACTCTCTCGAACTCTACCTCGAATTTCGCCACTGAAGCCATCTGCTTACTGAGGCCACATCTTGCAGGCTAAACTCCAGTGCTCCACATCCACATCAACTCCCCTTTCCCGTTTTTTTTGCCATTTTTTAATGTGTAGATAGTAACAAATTAGTGCATATTTCATCACCCTCGAATGTACCCAACTAGCTAGATAGTACCATTGGATTATTTCACATGAGTTAAAAAAAACAATGTCTATGAGACGACCTCATCATTTGCGGACGACTGTGAATTCCCATACACTCCGGACTCCTTATCTCTCGGAAATTATCAAGTGCAAGCACCGGTGAAATGTGAAGTGATGCACCTCACTGATTATCACATGGAAAGAAGGCGGATAATTTTGTGCATAAAATTTCAGTCAGCTCATGTTCAGTTCTGTAGGGAATAAGTGAATTTTTGTTGTCCACACAACCTCTTCAACTGCAACTGCAGAGTCTTATATGGCTCTGCTGAACAGACATAATTATGTCTCATCGTCTACAAGTGCACAGGGAAGTCGCTAATTCCAAAGGTATTTTCTAAGGGGCAATGAATCATCTGTCGTAGAAGAACGAAAAAATAGGTGCACGGTAATGCACGGGGAATCAATCAGACGAGGATGAGGGAGAAACCACGAGGGCAGTCAACATATTCAATTATCGAAGATGGTAGAAGAGATACCGATGTATACATGAAATAACTAACAAATCAATTATCATCGAATTTGGAAAAAAAGGTCACTTTATCCGCTTCGATTCATGCCTATTCAACTTCGAGTACCTAGACTCTCGGTGCCTTCTAATCGATCGCACATCAGTTCATTATTTGCACCTGATTTCTTCAATTGCTGATAGGGAGTGGGCACATGCCAAGCAGGCGCCCTCTCGATTAGGGCTTATCTGTTGGCTGCGTGATCGGTGCAGTGGCTAGACATCACTCATCAATGTCCTCGGGATTGCTTCGCTGTGGATAAATCAGGCATCTCACGAGATAATCATGTATTTTCGAATTTTCGGCAATATTGATAATATTACAATAATCTAATATTGCTAATATTTGTAATATTGGTATTCGATCGCGGGATGATACGGAAGTGAACACATGCCAGGCAGTCGCCCTCTCGATTAGGGCTTATCTCTTGGCTGCGTGATCGGTGCAGTGTCTAGACATCACTCATCAATGTCCGTGGGATCGCATCGCTGGGGATATGTGCGGCCGCTTGTCTAAATGTAAGAATCGATCAGATATAACAAAATCTGGCACAGCCTTCACTTAGCTGTAACAAGTTAGGGGCCCAAAATAGTAGACTTTTGAGAGAATTCTTGACATTGTGAGAACGTAGTGTGAAATTTCTTCGGGACACTATGTTAAGTAAAAAATCCGGAAGGTTTTAAATTGTTTATGTGTTGAATGGCTCATAGATTACAATGCATCATATATAAGTTCGTGATGGAGGAGAGAAGCGTTCGCACGTGATAGGACGTACATAAACGAGTATCCAAAACTAATTCCAGTTGCAGTCACTGCTGGCGGTACAACGTGAAAGAGATAATAATGCATACGAAGCTGTTAGATCGCCTCTTGCTAGAACAATCACAATTTCCTTCCTGATCTCACGCTGTGCAAGTCCCCATTGCTGTTAATCTCCTTCTGAAAGTGTGGATAATTGACTGATTAAAACATAAATATTAAAATTTTCTTATTGGAACACACGTAATGAATATTTCATGGTGGAATCAGTAGCATTAATTTAAGCTACTGTGCATTCCTTGTCGAATACCTTGTCGAGTACTTTGGTTGTGCATTTAACATTATGATTCGAATCGATCTCCTGGAAAAAATCGTAAATCCTTGTTTGCTTGAAGGAGACAAGTTTAATGATGCGAATCTTGTTCTTATCCTGCAAAAGGTGAATTGATTTTCAAGTGCGCTGAATACACAAAGACTCATCAACTATCTATCGCACCCGAAACTTAGGGAAGCTCTCAATTTTGCAAAATGATAAATCTAATCAGTATAGCTCACATACCTTGCATTTCTGCTTATCTTGCACGTTGTTCGCCCTCAATTTCAGTCCCTTGCTCGATCTCGTCCTTGGCGTTTTCCCCTGAACATTCGTGCATTCTCTTTGTCTCCTTGATAACTTCCTCCATATTTTCCACAAGTTCTCGTTGAAAATATACCTTACAACATTTGAAGCTGGGCTAATTGTACACATTAACATGTTTGATTGGAAAGAGTACCTCCACTCGCACATCTTCTGCTTTGACAACCCTCATTCCATAGGTCGCATTGTTTTCCTGAAATTGTCAGAGTTAGCCAGAATAGAGTGCTTTACTACTGACGAAAGTTATCGCTCACTGAAATTGAACCTTTTTGAAACGCTGTTAATACTCTATACATCATGTACGCCCTTTCATTATTATTGAAATTTGATTAAAACCGGTGTCTCCCGTTAGTGGAATTTCTGTCTCTACAACTGACCTTGCTGGAATCCCAAGAGTAGCCACTCTTATGCAGACTGGACAAGCTTTCGAGTAGCAAGTTGTCCAGACACAGGTTTCTTTCCAGCGGCCTGAGCTGCGCATCATCGTCCGGAAGGTCTTTCTCATTCACGAAAAGATGCTTTCTGAAAGTGAAATGCATATTGCGCATGTTTCTATTGGGATCACTGCAGGATTCGCTCTAGGTTTCGAAATATGGATACCGTCTCTACACTCTTTTTTCTGTTCGAATGGACTGGAAACTATATGATATGGTGACCTGAGTTTCGACGTCTAAGGCCTACTAGGAATGTCAATGATCTTCCCCCAGATGATGGAGGCTTTCCCTGAGGGATTGCCACGCAAGAAATTCCTCTATTAATTTCTAACACTGATTAGCCTGGCCATGCATCAAGAGGGTAATTTCCGTATCAGTAGTATTCCAATGGGAAGACAGAACAATTTTTCAGACAATGGATCTATTATAATTGGACGTTTGTGCAATAAAAATTCTTCCTTCATATATTCACAATATAATACTTACGCAATTCGTCTCCTACGTGATTGTTCTTTCCTCGAGAAAGGGCAGGACTTGCTGAAATCAAATGCGGCATTGAGATATTGAAAATTTTATAATTACAAATTCTGAATCTATAGGCACCCGCGGAACGATTTCACCTGGAGCGAAAATATAACGCGAATACAACGATCGGCCAAACGATTAAATCGCTCCGCGAATGATGCCCGATATATAATTTTTGAGAGAGAGAGAGAGCAAGGAGATTGTGGTATCGTTTCTTCGAACTCTGCTCACCTCATGTATGCATCAAGCTGCTCCTCATTAATTCTTCCCGGCTCCCATATCAGCTCGTCCCTGTCCTGGTACGCCTCACTTGTTGCAGCACAGTCGGGTGAGTTTGGCAGGACAGCCTGTAGAGACTAGTTCGGAATTCGGGCCTTCGTCTCTTCATTTCACATACTCTCTCGGCCGGTCGAACGGAGAGAGAGTGTGTAAAATGAAGAGACACTGGTATCGTTTTTCGAACTCTTCTGCAGAGCGTAGTTCGAAATTGTGAACGCAGTGAGAATTAATCAGGAAAGCGGCAGATCGTCTGTGAGTTTCCGATTGCCCAGAGTGAACTTGAAAGGGCGGCACTTCATTACATCCTTCCCCACTACAGTTAGAGTTTAGCGATAGTACGCGGAAAATACCGCGGAATTGTTTGTAGAAATCTAATGAGAAAACCGCTATGTATTGTCTGATTAACCTGATATTTTTGTCCAGCTCGAATTCGCTCTTTTCGTGATCTTTTGAACGCCATGGTTGTCGTCTGGGCTTCCCTAAAAGTTAGACTCGAGAGTTGTAGAGACGTCGCGAAAGATAACACAGGCCAAAAAGTGGTAATGGTAGAGGGGCGAGAGTGTAATGCACGTAGGGAACGTGTGTCCGACTGAAAGGTCGAGAATGTGATGCTAAATTGGTTGTGAACTTAAGGAATGAATTACTAGAGGGCGGGACTTGCGGTATCGCTATGAAATTCTTGTTCGCATGTAGCAGATTTATTCAATCAATCATTAACCATTGCTTGGTAGGCGTGAGAATGGATTAGACGGGTGGCAGATAATCTCTGAGTAGCCGCGTTCCCAGAGGGATCGGGACCTGAAAGGGCGGCACTAGTGTGTTGTCTCAATCAAAGCGATTAGGGATTTGCAACCTACCCAGAGAAAGGAGTGGCACAGCCCTAACTTTTACCAAAAGATACGATATTTATCCGAATCGGGCAAATAGCTGTGTAGCTATAATGGCTATAATGTATTTATTTTTTCATTGTTGATATCAATATTGGGTTGCTGAGATAAATCTCGAAATTCAGAGCAATGCACTTTTCAATCTCTTTGAACAGTCCTGGTGATAGTTTCCTAATTATAGTTTGGAACATCTCATTGGACGGATCCCGTTCCACTCAAGTCTCGTCATTTTTGACATTAAAAAACATAAGCAACACGGAGTGCGAACTGTCACTTGCGTCATTAGTAGAGATGGAAAGTTGAGCAATGGCCTGACTCTCTTCAGCTTGTACGCTCTCTCGTCTCTCTGACCGGCGATAGAGTGTGCAAACTGGAGAGAGTCAGACGATTGATCGGAAAGTTAGATTGCGAAGGGAAGTGGCTGTGATCAAGAGCGCAACACCACTGCAACACCCGTCGATTCATGCCAGCAACGCAGTGTGGAATGTCGACTTCGATTGGTCTTCTTATTGCACTTTTAGTGCCAGTCGCCGAAACAAGTAGGTTTGCAAGTTACTCCTGACACATATGGAAGGTTGGAAGTTTTTAACGAGAATTAGAGCGATCGAAAGTATCAATTTCTAAGAACTTCTACGTTTTTCATATCTGCTAAACGTCACTATGGAAGTCTGTGCTCATAGTGAGGAGAGGTGAAAACTGTTCAGAAATTCAACTACAACCAAGACTTCCACAATGGCGGTTAGCCGATATGAAACACATGCACGTTTTTATAGTTTGATCATCTTTCGATCGCGCTAGGTCTCTTTCAAAGACTCCACCCTACCCATTCCTCCTCTTTACATTCTTAACGAGGGCATTCCATCGACTCATGTCCTCAACCTTCTTACAAATACTATTTCCAATTCCTCCTCTCTGGTTCTGTATTCGGAAATAAGGAAGCGATGCCTAGAAATGAGAGGAATTGAGAAGATAGAAAAGGGATGGGTGGCCCAGCGCGTTACCTGAGGAATTGTTCGGTGCCTTCTTTAGTGGCCACCCCTGATTCCTGATCGATTATCTGACTCGCTTAGTATAACATGATCTCTCGCACCGTCCAGCCGGTTCAAGAGGGACGATCCAAATTCCCCTAACTGTGCATTGGACTCTCTCTCTCTCTCTCCAACCATCACACTATCTCGTTTGGCTATCGAAAGAAGAGAGCGTACAATACGAAGAAATTCAGATGATTATTTCGGCTCTAGATCGGATGAGAGCTATGACATCATGCCGTCAAAGGCGGCATGAGGAATTAGTTCTCAATCAACCTAGTACCATTATTTCCCCAACTGCAGCCAGGTACGCGACGTACTGTATATTCGAAAGTTCGAGAACACCAAAGGCTCCAACGACAACGACCGCGAAACCTAGGTATACATTAGAGTTCGAGAAACGGAGCAATCGTCTGACTCTCTTAATGCTCGAGAAACGATACCACGCTTTCTTCATTCTACACAATCTATTGACCGGTTAATCAATGAGAGAGTGTGTAGAATGAAGAGACCGTGGCATAGTTTCTCGAACTCTAGTATACATGTGAAAGAGTGGCCGTCTGAATATCTTTTTTTTTCTATATTAGAACTTTAGGTTTGAATCGACGACTCAACTTCCCGGGATACCGCTGTCCACTGCTGCACCATTGCCAGATCGAGGGGTTTGTCTTCATAATTTCGTTCAGACAATTCTTAATTAGTCGTTAATTAGTCGTTGACAATTCTTAATTAGTCGTTAATTAGTGGTTGATTATTCTTAATTAGTCATTAATTAGTCGTTGACAATTCTTAATTAGTCGTTTTTAATTATTGTAAGAGTTCAGGAATGACTGATTCTCTTTACATGCATGATGAAATCCAAAAAGAGTGCCCTTTGAAAGTATGATCTCATTTGAATTTTGGTCAGTCTGTGAACATAGTGCGAGGACACTAAAGAAGCCCATATTGTGCAACCATCCGGAAGTTTATCATTAGAGTTCGAGAAACTAGAACACCGTTTCTTCATTTTACACACTCTCTCACCACTCGACCGGTGTAGAGAGTGTATGAAATGAAGATACGAAGGCCCGCATTACGATCTCTAGTAATTATCCTACGCCAATCATCCAGTCATCTACAAATATTTCGGTCCATCACTTAATCGCAAACATGGCATTGAAGATGCCAAGGGAAACCACACCGCTCTTGAGGGTTTCGGTGTGGAACGAGCGATTCGATGCTGTAAAGGTAATGGTTAGGTTTTTTAATTGAAATATAAACATAAAAACTCAGCAGCTAATAAGCGCACCTGTCACTTGCTCGGTAAAGCGGCTATATTTTCCAATAAAGTGAGGTTGAGAGCTTTTAGATCAGAGCCGAGCAATGAAATCCCCCGCTCATACTCTCGCACATTAACTCTAGTCCCATCTCGGTGAATAAGGTATTGATTCTCTCTTTTCTAGTCGCCACCCCCAGAACCTCGTTTGGCATCCCGAGACTGCAGAGTACTCAACTGGCTACTCGACGGGCGACCGCATCCGGATAGTGACAGCAGGTGCAGCCAGGTTAGACAGTCGACCTCTCCGTACTGCACCACCTACTAGCGTAGTCGTCTCATGACGATTGTAAAATCGTTAGACGTTGTTGTTCGTTTCACATTTACCTGTATATTCGCGGAATTGTGGAATAGAAAGAGACAAGTCTTACGCCTCATATTTCGATCGCAATTACTACTTTTTTCAGGGCATCTATTCTGGCTGTTCATGCCGATTCCTGCCTGGTGCGAAGGACGAGAGGGGATGCATTCGATATTTCCTCAATCTTTGCACGAAACTCAAATGAGGAGATTAGCTTGAAGTATCATGCATCAGATGTCCACGATTAGTAATTAGGATTCTATTTTCGGAGCAGTGTTGTAGTTTTCAGATTTGTTGATTGTGCGATAAATAAACACATGTTTTTTGGTGGACCTGAAGCCTGCCAGTAAAGGTATCCATAATTTAGAGGTAAGATAAGTGTAGTCAATATCGAATAAGCGGTGCTTGATTGCTGTTAATCTGTTTGCAGCCCTTATACAATAAGGAAGATGCCAATCAAAATATATCAAATATGTTTTCGATGTTTAGCGAAAATGTTGCCGCAACATTTTAAGCAGCTAGAGCGATTTCTGGTACTTTTCTCGGATGTTTTCCCTTTCATTGTTCCATTGCTTGTACCCTCTATCTCGCTCTCACTCCCTCACTTAACTGGTTGACCGGTGAGATGGCGCCGTAAAAGAAGATTACGGTTCATTAGTTTGTTGAAAACTTTCCAGTTTGGTTTACGCACTCCTCCTTTGGTTTAAGCTATGAACAGGTAATATAAAATTAGCTGCCGATGCTGTAAAGTATGTCATTCACCGGTTCCCGACTCTCTCTCTCTTTCTCCTTCCTGTAGAGATCAAGGGGTATTGAGAGAGTGATAGGCTGATTTTTAGATAATGAATGATTTAATTAATGAATACAAACACATCTAATTCCACATAGCAGCATACATAATTATGTGTTGTTCCCGTCTCTATTATAGTTTCTTTTCATACCTGTCCTACCCAATGTCACCCAAGCGTCATTCCTGACATCACAATATGAGAGACACGAGTGCGAACTGTTTTGCCTCACTAGATGGGAAGTTAGATAGTCACAACAAGTGGCTTACCTATCTTAATTACCGTCTACTAGGGTCCGGAAATCCGGTAGTCGTCTCTCCATCTCGTATGCTTTCTCAGCTGCATGTATAATCCCTTGACGATATGATCTATATCCCCTCCTCTCCTATCTTCTCTCCGACTCTGTCATTCGGATGTGTTGAGTTGACGGATGCATGTTGCGCCTACCATTGAACCCCTGAACCATCGAATTACTGTCTGACCAAAGCGATAGCATGCAAAGTAAAAGATAGTCATTTCTCGCGAAGTTGTCGCTATCGGAGAACGAGAGGAGAGAGAGGGGAGAGATAGAGAACGAGGCCATTAATTGTTGAGGGGGTGTGGTCAAGAGCGCAGTACCTATGTAAAAAGCGCCTTCTCGTGTCTTCTGCTCTTTTTGCTTTCAACACCATTCATTGACCGTTCTTTTTATTGTGCACATGCCTGACTGACACGGAATTCAGCTTATGACGTCTTCACTTGCTCTCATCGCTGCTCTACTGGTGCTATTCGTCGATGTCCGAGGTGAATACCCTGCTGCTCAGCCTTCCGTCGCTGCGGAACCACCGGCAGACCACAGGGTTTGTACATTTTTGTACAGAAAATTCGAAATTAGTCGTTGCGGCGTTCTGCAAGAGTTCAGAAATGTGTGATTCTCTCCATTTTTCGTGTTCTTTCTCTTGTTTGACCGATGAGAAATCGCACAAATAAAGAGAGTGATTTTGTGGGAAGTCACCCGATCACTCTCTTCATTATAAATTGAGTTGGTTGTTCCATCAACGATTAGCATACATAGAAAATTTCAGTGTACTGACCCTCCACATTTTGTAAACGCTCTCGCAAGATGAGACGCAGTTTGAAGCGAATCAGACGGTTCCTTTAAAATACGATTCTCTTTTAAGGCGCCAATGGCAGCTGCGCAGCCCGTAGGCGATTCGTTGTGGCACGATGCAGGAAAGGTAATCGCGAGCAATCGTCTGACTCTCTTCAGTTTGCATGCTCTCTCGCCAGAGATTCGAGGGAGCGTGCAAACTGAAGAGAGACAGACGAGTGCTCGTGACCGCTTCAATATCAATATTTATTCAAGCCGCAGGTATCTTGCCTGCTGAAAAAAGGTATATCTCCATAAATCTCGTATTTAATGATCTAGTTCTCTCTCCATTTCTTACACCCTCCCACGTAACGACGAGAGAGCGTGTCTGAAATGAACGGATGACACTAGGTCGGATGAGAAGTATGACGTCATGCCGTCTTTGATATATCAAAGGCTGCATGACGTCATAGTTCTCAGCCGACCTAGTGCCGAAAAGAGCCAGACGATTTCCTCAGTATCGGGGAAGAGGAGGCATTAGCTTTGTCATACCTTCGAGTTCTATAACTCGGTATTCGTCTCTCGTCGTCACCCGTACTTTATGAGCGATCGGTCTAGGGAAAGTGTGAAATGAAGAGACGATGGCCCGTTTATCGAACTGCATTCCCAGGCACCTGAACTTCCCGCGGCTCGCGCGTCTCGAGGCTGCAAGACGCTCAACTGGCTGCACGACGGACAACCACATCCGAAAACTGACACCAGATGCACGCAGGTGATCATTTGGAACTATTTTCAAACTATCACAATTTTCTCATCTTTAATAGGCATGAAATGTCATCAGGGTTGAATTAAATTCTAATCTAACCCAATCCACAATCCCTTACAACATCCAATAATATTTTTACCTATCGGTTGTATTTGCTGCTAATATGCACATTAGATTCGCAATTACATATTTACTATAGCATAGGACCGGAATTGATATCATACTAGGAAATGAACATGAAAAATCATTCGACGTTCACTAAATTGTCCAGGATTGTGCGGAAGCGCCAAATGATTCATGATTCATGATGATGATTATGGTTCAGAGCATCAAGTCCGGCTGTGCTTGTCGATACCTGCCGGGAGACAAGGACAGCAAGGGATGCCCTCTGAATTTCCACATTCTTTGCAAGAAACTATAAGGAGCAGATTATTTAGCAACTGTATAAGCCATATATCATATGTATGATAAAATTCCATAATTCACTCATCGGAAAAATAGATGCAATATTCTGATACTGGTGAAGAAGAAATCACAGGCCGAAACCGGAGAAATACAAGCTGACCATGAAACACAGCACAACAACACCGAATTATCAGACGAGATTGGCGATTAACCGAGGATTGTTAGCAGAAAATGTGGGTTACGACAATCGTGTGATGGGCGACATCAAAAATAATTTGGAAAACTCTCTTTCGCCTACGTGTTCTTTCGTGACAGGCTTCCGAAGCGAGTTCTGGTGAAGACACCGTGCGGGTCACGGTATCTACTTCAAGCACTTTTAGCGAGATAGAGCAATCAGCTGGAAACGGCTTTCCTTGCTTGACGGACACAACTTTGTTTTGAGTGGTGTTGAAAAAAATGATGAGGGAGAATTGATATTCAAGATTCCCGATGGACTAAGAACCAACTCTGAAACATAACCATACATCTACAGACCATCTCACACGGTGGAGTGAACAATCGTTATCTGACTGTACTCATTGTCCCCACCCTTTCGCTCGCCCGAGCCCAAAATAAGGCCTTATCTCCCTTCTTTGACGCCTTCAAGGTATAATCTCTCTCATATCATGATGATGGATAACGTATAAGTATAAGTAAACATGCTCGAGTCACTCAATTTCGTGTGGTAAGTGCTTCTGGAGCGACAAATACAAATACAAATAGTATATTCCATCCATTAGTGCACTTTTGACGAAGTGATTGTCGAATTCTGTCTTTCTCACATGCTACAAAACGTGTGAAAATCTGTTCGAGAGAGCAGCGGATATTGAGCGAGTGAGTTTCGGCAATGGGACAACATGGAAGAAGCGGTGGTTGATTGCTGACCATATGTGCACTGTCCTCATTAGTGCACCTTGATGACCTGAGTCTTCTTGATTGCACTGCCCTCGGCACTACGCCCGATGAGAACCGTCGAATGAGAGCCCACCGAATGAGAACCAAAAAATGGAGGATTTTTTTCCACTTCTGCAGAAATTTCACCAAAGTGTTTTTGACACTTTACTGTGAACATGCTCGAGAAGGGTAGTTTTTTTTCTCATCCCAACTAGTGCCCTACCCCCTGGTTCATTGCCAAAAGCGTAAGCGAATGAGCGTGTGGGTGCAATGCAGAATTTTAGAAAAATATATGAGGGCGTTTGCGGAAGATTCGATCACAGACTGTGATTTACAGTCCGGCACAGCAAAAAAATCAATTTTACAATTTTGAGTGATTTGGGGTTATCAAGGACGCTGAAGAAGATAGGCTTACTCATTTTGTACGTAGATCTTCCGTTGGCTCCAGACGACGTTGCGTCGAATTCACATTTTGAAGCTTTCGACGGCTCAATTGATCGCTAAAATTAGTGGAATAAATGTTCTGGGGTGAAATTTTGTGGGTAACACGCACGTCTATTTTTTTTGTCATAATTTCGTAATTAAAAAATTAAAAATTGAACTTTTCGCCCAATCAATACCGAGCTTAGCAAATACATGGATGGAACCGCAGTGACGAGATGATTCCAAAACTGAAATTTCATCTAATTACGACATCAATCTTTTGAGAAATGTTATAAATAGTGCTCCGTTTGATCCTAATTTAGCGTATTATCGTCCGATCTTCCTCCTTCACTTGACCTCAGACCCTCTTGCAGTCCCCTCCCCCTCTATCCCACGCCCCCTGGCAGTTTCAGTCCTTTCCCTCGTCCAATCTCGCGTTTTCATCTGTTTTGAGAGCAGTTCTTTTTAGTTTTCTCAAAAGATTGATGTCGTAATTAGATGAAATTTCAGTTTTGGAATCATCTCGTCACTGCGGTTCCATCCATGTATTTGCTAAGCTCGGTATTGATTGGGCGAAAAGTTCAATTTTTAATTTTTTAATTACGAAATTATGACAAATAAAATAGACGTGCGTTTTCGCCACAAAATTTCACCCCAGAACATTTATTCCACTAATTTTAGCGATCAATTGAGCGCAACGTCGTCTGGAGCCAACGGAATCTCTACGTACAAAATGAGTATGCATATCTTCTTCAGCGTCTTTGATAACCCCAAATCACTCAAAATTGGAAAATTGACTTTTTTTGCTGTGCCAAAATATTTCGGATCTACTCGACTTTTAGGCAAACGTTCTCATATGACCCACGGAGCTTATTACGGTAAGTGATGGTGGTACTGTAGTATTGATTGTGCACGGTACTCCCAAGTTGATAGAATGTCGATTGAGCGAGTTGTGCGGAGTTGCGCTTCTTTCATACCCCCTCAGAATCAGTTGAACAAATATGTTTCAGAATTATTCACTATTGACGTATCAAAATCTTCACGAATTTGATAAAAATAACCGAAATCCGTTTGAGCTTCAGAGTTTTCTCATATTCCGTCTGATGCTTCGCCCAACAATGAATCTTCCAGATCCGCTGCATTCAAGAAAACAACCATTTTGCTTGCAAAACAGGATTTGTTTGCGCATTTCCTGTCATTTGGCATCATTCCAGGGCAGGTGATAAGAAGAGGGCCAGATGGAGGAATCGTCTGACTATCTTCATTCCACACACTATCTCGTCGGTTAGAGAGACGAGAGAGTGTGGGAAATGAAGAGAGTCAGACGATTGCTCGCCAGATGAGCCATAATTTGTAGTACAATTGTCGACTCATAACTAACCCGCGTAGGCGGAGTCCACCATGCCACGCACTGCCTGACAAGAAGCCACCATTGGTGAGCAACTATGGGCACAATGCAATTTCGCCGACAAGAAACAAGCGCTTATTGGGTTGGCTTCGTGGGATTTGCGTGCTAGAGTTCGACAACGATACCACTCTCTCTTCATTTTACACGATCTCAAACCGATCGACAGGTCTAGAAAGCTTGTAGAATGAAGAGATATACTGAACGAGTGAGTTTCGGAAATTAGGCAACATGGAAGAAGCGGTGCTTGATTGCTGACCATATGTGTGCTGTCCTCATTAGTGCACCTTGATGACCTGAGTATTCTTGATTGCACTGCCCTCTGGTTCATTGCGCGTTGCCCAACACCGTAGCAATCGTCTGACTCTCTTCAGTTTGCAGGCTCTCGTATCTCTGACCAGCTAGCGAGCGTGCAAACTGAAGAGAGTCAGACCATTGCTCCAAAACCGTAAGCGAATGATCGTGTGGATGCAATTCAGAATTAGTTGATAAAATACGTTTCAGAATCATTCACTATTAATGTATCAAAATCGTCACGAAATTAATCGAAAAAGTGCCGCTGTCGGTTGAGCTTCTGAGTTCTATCATATTCCGTCTGATGTTTCGCCCGTCAATGAATCCTCATCATCCGCTCGATTTACGAAAAAATCATTTTGCTTGTAAAACTATTTTTGCTAAACTATTTTCGAAACTATTTTCTATTTAAAACTATTTTCGATTTTTGCTTGTAAAACTGGATATATTTGCGCATTTCCTGTCATTTGAAACTCATTCCAGGGCAGGTGCAAAAAGAGGGCCTGATGGGCCATAATTTGTAGCACAATTCGGTGTGCCTACTTGAGTTTGAGAAATGATACCACACACTCTCTTCATTCTACACACTCTCTCGTCGATCGACCGCTCGAGAGAGTGTGTAGAATAAAGAGACTTTGACCCGAATTACGAACTCTAGTGCCTACTCGCAGGCGGCGACCACCACAAACCCCTTATTCATGGCCACGCACTGGCTGACTAGCCGCCGCCAGTGGTGGGCAACTATGGTCACAGTGTAATTTCGCCGACACGAGCAGATTATTGGGTTGGCTTCGTGGGATTTTGCGTGCGCTCTCCTGCCAATCTGACCGGTACGAGAGAACAAGTAAAATGAAGAGAGCCGTACTCCGCGATGTCAGCCCAAGACATTCACAAATATTCCCCGATCATTCCTCAAATGCCCATACGAGTATCTCGACATGTTGTATGCTATGTAGATAATGGATACATCCGGTGATGATAAAGCTTTGTAAATTGTTGATAGAGATATGGTTAAAGAGATCCCCCTGTCGTTCTTTCACAGTCTAGGCAAATGCTACCGATTAGAGTACGTTGAGAAAAGATAGAGATTCACCATCCTCTTTCGTCAATCCTTATTGGCGCTCTCCCCATTCCTCGCGCTCTTTAAAGGAGGAGTAAACTCAAAATTCATTTTTTGAAGCTATCATATGTACTGCATACAGCTCCACAACGATAAGAAGCTCCGAAAATTTCACATTGATATATCCATTCCGAACAGAGTTATAGCTAGTTGACTGGGAGCCAGATCAGGGAAAGCTCAGGGAAGGGGGCGAGATATCACGCGATTTGAAGAGAGCGCGTCCCTAGTTGAAACATATTCCAACCGGGCGCGCGTTTGCATTTGCCCCTCCTTTAATGAGCGAGTACAAGACCGAGAGAGTGTGGGAGATGAAGAGAGAGCGCGAGAAAGAGTGAGAGAGGGAGAGAGAGAGAGAGAGAGAGAGAGAGATAGTGCGCTATATTTAGAGAGTCTCCTCTCCCCTGTCCACTCTAGCATCCATAGCAACCGGGGCGCTCCTTCCTCCCCTCTGCTCCCCCTCCTCTTCTCCCTCTCCCTCTCTCCCCACGCCCTCTCCCTATCTCACCCTCTCCCTCCCATATCTGTCTTGACCACCTGGTGTCGCGCGCTTATTATTTTCTCCCTTGCGTGCAGTCTGTCTGGTTCGACCTGGTGCCACCGGGGCTTGTGTTATGGTTTAAATTTTCAGGTCATTTTGGCTCTTTTCCTGTTATGTTTCAGATTCTATCGCACATGAAACACATCCGAAAATTACCTGAAATTACCTGAAATTTGAAACTCTAGTTTGTGGCATACTCTCTATATCGGTGAGAGAGCGTGTAGAATGAAGAGACCGTTGCATCGTTTCTCGAACTCTTTTTGTAATCTGCAATCTGCGCGCTTAAATCACCTATCTGGTTGGCGAGACGTAACACGAACCGGAGAGTTGTTGTTTCGTGCCAAGCAATGTGTGTCGGAGGCGGATTAAAGAGGCGATTCCTGGCTCCAGTGAATATTTCTGACACCCGATGCGAGCGCGTTTCTAGATCCGATCTTTGTCCAAGAAAGTTGGTCTGTTTGACGCCGAGATTGTTCCTTCCTCTGTACCTAGATCTCAATTTACCTTCTCATTCGCGCCTTGCACTTCATCCTATAGACATACACGATATTCTGAATAAGGTTCTCGTCCCGGTCAGCACAACTCGAGGCTGGCACCAACAGGCGCCCAGATGGAGGTGAGTGGCATTTCTGCGAAGTCTTGATCTTTGATCTTTGATCTTCCTTGATCTTTGATCGTTACCACGTCGGATGAGAACTATTGATGCCAAATCGGCGCGCGCTCTCCTCGTTTCACGCTCTCTCTCGCCGGTCAGTCAGAGCGAGAGAACGTGTGAAACGAGGAGAGCGCGCGGATTTGTCACCACTAATGTGATTCTGCGGAAATGATTGCTTTTCCGATTCTCATCCAACCTGGTGCTATTTGATCATTGATCCTGGTTATCTGCTCTTCCCAGGAGCGCCAGGCGTGGTACCAGCGGTTCCTCGAGGGTCGCTCCGCGCCCTTCACCCGACCCATCCCGCCCGGCACCGTCTCGGAAGGATACGCGTACCAGATCAGCAAGTTGCATCTGAGAGAGGCGAGTTCACTGATCTCTGATCTTTGATCTCTTGAATTTGCCTATTTGGGGTTTTCGTCACTAGAATCGCCTAGAACATAGTTGCTGACCTAGCAGCGGCTCACCGCAGGATGAAAATTCCTAGATATACGGTGCTACTTTACATTTACCTTTTACGTCACTAGAAAAAGCGAACGGCGCGCAACTGTTGTAGATATGACACTAGGTCGGACGGGAACTATGACGCCATGATAAATCAAAGGCGGAATGACGTGCTCATGCGTCCAAGTGTCATAGATATAAGTGGTTATTTTTTAAACGCGATGGAAGCAACAGAATCGTCATACTTCAAATTGCTTGAAATTGTATTAATCGAGAAACATAATATTGTTCGCTGACATTGAGTTCTCTTAATACAAAACTATTTTTTAACTTTCGATAATGTTTCAGGTAAGTTTAAAAATTAAACGATCAAGTGATATTTCATCTGAAATAGGGACATTTTCGAATAAGGTAACTCTAGTCTAGACATGAAATCAAGTCAGGCTTATCTCTATATCTCGTGACTGTGGTTACACCTGCTAGGGGGAAACGTGTATAATTGCAGTTTGTTGTACTAGCACTCCTCGATCTTACAAAATGGTACATACGCAGTCGAATCGGTCTTAGATATCATGTAGTAACACATGAAGAGCAATGATCTGACTCTCTTCGGTTTGCACGCTCTCTCGCCGGTCAGAGAGACGAGAGAGCGTGCAAACTGAAGAGAGTCAGAGTGCTCCAAATGAATCGCTCCATTGTTTAGAAGTGTCTCTTATAATTAGAGTTCGTGAAAATATATCACAGTCTCTTCATTTTACACACTCTCTCACCATTCTAACGCCCGAGAATGTGCATGCAAATGAAGAAACTAAGGCCCGAATTACTTATCATCGTCAACGAAACCGGAGTGTATTGGCATCTAGTCTACCGAGAAACCACGACTGAGTGGAACAATGACATTGTTGATATGATAATTATAATTCTCAAATTCCAGTTGGAGGACGGCAAGCCCTACTACGTGCACTGCTACTTCTACGATGGCGACAGGTGTGAACTTTGGTCTTTGGTCTTTGATCTCAGGGGACTGTTTTAAGAGTGGAAGCCTTTAGGAGTTTTGCGCAGGTTTTGGCATCTTTCTTTTTTTTCATAGTTGAATTAGGAAATTTGGAAAGCTGATCGTTGATCTTTGTTAAGGGAAAGTAATGATTCGCAGGAACCACTTCTTCGGAAGGGATAACCAATCAAATGTTGTCATCTGCTCGAAGAAAACGCTCATATTGGAGGAGGTTTGATCTTTTGATCCTTGACATTATAGTTCGAAATTAGGGCCATCGTCTCTTAATTTAATACACACTATAGTCCGGTCGAGTGTTGAGAGAGTGTACAAAACTGCAGTCGTCCAGCGTTTCTTGAAATATTGAACATTTCGAAATTGCATTGGGTGTCGATTGCATTCTTACATATCACCGCAACGACTAATTCGCGATTTTGTTCACAATGAAAAGTAAATTTATCAAATTTCCAGGAATTCTTCTTCCACGCCCCGATCACTTCAGCCGTGCACATCGTGATGGAGGTCGTGCGATCTAGGTGAGTAATTTTTTTTATTTTTTCTATTATTTTATTATTTTTTTTAATTTCCAAAATAACTAAACTCATTTTCTACACATTGTTATTATTCACATTGCATCAGATAGATTCTCCTAAATTTCTATTCAAAATTACAATGTCCAATTATCATATTATTTTCAGTCAAGGGTACGACGACATCTCGATAGCTTGGAGCGTGATTGAGATGGGCGAAAAGGTGAGCATCCGAGTCTTCAATAGTAAAGAATAGTGTGCGACCGAGGCCCAGCAAAATTTGCACCTGCGTGTTTTATTCGTTTTCCTACTGTTAGAATAATGTAAAAAAGATATCACGCCTCTCACTAGAGAATCGAGCTGAATTTACCATTCATGGGAATGGAGGAAAATCGTGAACTGAGTTATAACCGGTTTTGGCCATCTTAAGGCATGCCTGAGTGACCCCCGAAGTCTTATTGTGCATACTTCATTTTGGAGCTTCCTACACCGGGTCGCAATTCGGCATCACTCACTTCAAAGGTCAAATTCTCGAAAACGGTGATAGATTGAGTAAAATTGACATCTGAGTGACCCCGGCTCATTTTTTGAGCTCTATCGATCTATCTAAACCAATTTCTCTGAATCCGATTTTGAACGGCGGTACTTTGTAGGTCGATTTTCTCAAAAATGTAGGTGCAGAAGCAGCTCAAATTTTCTAAGTGAATGCAGCTCGGCGAGAGCTTTCAAATGAGTGGTTTGCCAACAAAATACGGACGCTTGTGTGAGAGTTTTCCCCCTTTTACTCTTTTCTATCAGGTTGGAACAAAAGTTTTGCACGATTTTCAAATTTTTGTTTTCGGCATACCCTGTCCTGTATTTGCAAAATTATTTAATTTTGTTTCATGTATTCGTTGAGGGCTTGGATACTCTTTCTATCACACATTTGTATTACCCATATCATTTCATACTGTGGCGGCATTTTACAGTCAAAGTTACTACATTTGAGAACTAAAATACATAATTTTGGGGTCTGCACTCTATGGGCATCGATGATAATACAAATATCATGGTGTATTTGGAGAGTTTGATGAACAGACATCATAAAATAGTATGAAAATGGTTATTACCACAAATGGCGATCCAGAAACTTAGGTAATTTTTAATCTCGCGTCAAAAGGAGCTTGGTCTGAATTAGTTGTCTTCACCGCATAGCCGTAGCCGTAAGCCTATCTATCTCAAATGCATGTAAACTTTAAGTACCTTCCATTGTAAGCTCACAATTATTTTCGTGTGGACATGCAATGCTTCTATTTGAAAATGCAATATTGCATACTCAGATACTGATATTAGAGAGTTGAAATTGATGTTTCCATGAATGTCATGTTTCCAGCAAACAAGGAAGCTCAGACTTTACATGGTTAACTGAACAAGCAACTCTTACTCTATCACTTATTGGCTTGGCCGAGCCAGGGGATAGCTTCCTTTCGAGGAGATCGACTCGAACTATGTATACAGAATTTCAAAATTTTGGCTTTGATGACCATGATTCAAAATTTCTGAAAATATAAATTTTCTTGGAGTGGAAAAGGGTAGGCTCCAGCATTCCTTTATGTTATAAAGCCCCAAGGTAGTATATGTAAAAGCACTTAAGATCAAGCCTGTATGATTGATTGGCGAGGCAAGAAAAGCGATCCATTCAGCAACTTTACCTCGCGAATATTGGAATTTAATGGCCTGCAAACCTTGCTAAATTGAAGTAACCACTAGATCCTACATAGTTTTAGAGAGAACAACCAACGGGCTTTCCACTCCACTATGTGAGATTATACAATGAGTTTTCCTATCAGAATAGGAGCGCGGCAAACAAATGTCTATGTAACTCGAAAATTTCACATTTAACGAAACCTGATTTTTTTCGCAAACACTCAGAGCAGGATTCGTTTCGAAGTAGCGGATATATTGTACAAACAGTCCCTAAATATATGCTATCCGGTTAGATCGGCCCATTTAAAGTGAAGCCTTTTAAGCGATTTCAAACTTCATGGTCGAAATCGTGCAAAACTTTTGTTCCAACCTAATATCATTTGAAGGCACTTATTTCTCGTCACACCGCGCGTTAATGAGAGTGCAGAATGAAATTATCCCATTGTCCCTCGCTCCCCTATTGTCCTCACTCCTCCTTCATTCCCATAAAACGCGCGGTGTGACGAGAAATAAGTGCCTTCAAATGATCGAAAAGCGTAAAAGGGGCAAAACTCTCACCCAAGTGTCCGTATTTTGTTGGAAAACCACTCATTTGAAAGCTCTCGCCGAGCTGCATTCACTCAGAAAATTTGAGCTGCTTCTGCACCTACATTTTTGAGAAAAATGTCCTGAAGTGTAGCACTGTTCAAAATTAGATTCAGAAAAATTGGTTTAGATAGATCGATAGAGCTCAAAAATGAGCCGGGGTCACTCAGATGTCAATTTTACTCAATCTATCACCGTTTTCGAGAAATTGACCTTTGAAGTGAGTGATGCCGAATTGTGCCCCGGCGTAGGAAGCTCCAAAATGAAGTCTGCAATATAAGACCTCAGGGGTCACTCAGGCATGCCTTAGGATGGCCAAAACCGGTTAGAACCAATTTCACACTTCCCAACCTCAACTCGATTCTCTCATGAGAAGCGTGATATAGTTGATCTCGCAGTACAACGCACTTACTAGCTATAAATGTTGTTCCCGGATCCGAAAACAATGGAGAGGCTATTGGCGATCCATGAACTATGCTTCAGGTACGCACCCTGCCCTACTACGGGCAGCACGATCACGCGCCGATACTCAAGTGAGTGCTTATGGTGGGATGCTGTTGTTACGGTGGGATACTGTAACTACACGGTGAAGACGGTTGTTAGATGAGAAAATGGAGTGGATCCTAATTTTTCATTCCCTCATGTTAGAGAAAATGAGATGCAAATATGAGGTAGGCAGAGTTTTCATAGAAAGAGTATGTTATCGAAACAGAACACAGTCCGTTAGGCACGACGCTACGGGTTGAGGATGATAGTTTTTTCACGAGGTGGGCGACGCTGATCAACCATAAAAAATATGTCAAAAAGTATCAGCAATGAAACGCATCTTGAAATTAGGCTAAATTGACTAGTTAACTAAGTTTTTAAGATTTTTGATTTTTAACGAATTTACTTTCAAAATTTATTGCTGATATATTTGTATAAAAGATCTTATACAAGTATTTCATTTTTTCGAACCGTTTACATTCCCCCTTCATCGAGTCACACCTCACATGTCCATTCCTTGTTAGATCAGGGTTAAGAGAAACAAGGCAAAATATGTGATGCTGGCTGCTACCTATGGATCGAGAGACAAATCCATTATCGATTATTTATTTTATAGACGTGAACGCACGCCGAAGGCGTGCGTTCACGTCTATAAAACGTTCGAACTAAGTTTCTAAGAGCGAGCCGCTTCGCGGCTCGCGAACTAAGTTTTTTGAACCAAAGATCAAATCTTCCTGATTCTGAGTACAACGATTAAAATATCGATCGATTAAGCGCCAAACAATTTAAAAACCGGTGAGCTGACTCGTTTGTAACTTATGGCCACAGTAGTTTCACAGTTCTCAGAGCTCGCTGGAGCATACACATGATTAGTTTAATTGCTTATTACAAAAAAATGGTATCCTGTCATAGCAATTAATTTTTCCCCATCGCTGACATCAATCACTTAAAAAGAGCTTTTCTCAACTCAAGGTCGTTCGTTTCACGGAAATCACACTCAAACAAACGTTATCGGTTTTATGGTATATTGATTTGTATCATTATCGATCGGTAATTTCTTTGATTTGTGCTGATACCCGTTTTAGTTTCCGATGGTGGCATGTATATCTTACGAAATTGAGCTTTCATTAACTTGCATACATTCAGTTTCAGAGAATTCACTCGCAAAACAACCTTTATCAGTTTTAGGAGCTGTCCATATTATGTTTATCGATCGATAGTGATCTTGATTATTGGAAAAAAAGCATTCCAATTTCAGAGCAATAACGATATGAATGTTTAAAAAGCCTCCCCACATTACTCTTATCACATTCCATGCGATCAACCTTATTAGAGCATTAAATATCGGCCGATATTGGTGGTATTGACGCGCGCACGATCTCTCCATTCCTATGCTCCCTCACTCTACAAGGGGCGAGAGAGCAGCTCACTCCTATGCATCAACTACCTCTCTGCGCCCAGCAGCCCTCGTGGCCTTGCGGATAGTGAGCCTCTCTCTCGATCCGAATGTTGCGGGCTCGAGTCCCGCGCTCGTCTGATGTTTTGCCCGATTTCTTTCTTCACAGATCTAACGATTTGGAGAGGGGGAAAGCTGCAAATTCAGTTGGTAGAAAGAAAGGAATCATTGGACAGTTTGTACAATATTTTAACTTTATGAACACATCGTTCCTCAAAAAAGCATTTGCTGTTCGTTTGAACTTATAAAATCGATGACTACCGTACTCCTGAACCGCAAGTATCTTCCAGACAGAAGCTCTATCCCGGCTCGCCCAAGTTCCTACTGATCTCGAAGACGCTAACTTCCTATTCAGGATTGGAAGGAACTGTGGAGGTATTGTAGCTCAATCAATATTTCTCTCTTACAGCAACCCTTATCGATTTCCGACCCTACAGTATCCTACCGTATTCCAGACCCGTCTCCTCGCTCATCCCCAGCTCTCGTCCGTCTCCGACTTCTTTCCCGAGTACGGATTTTTCATCGACCACGACGAGATTCCGGGCGTCGCGGGACCAGGAAAGGGTGCGGTAGATTGTCGATTGATTTTACGCAATATTGTAACTACCGTAATCTAATATGCCCCATCGCAGGTGGTCTCTCCGGCTGCCGAGGCGCTCCTCGAGTTATGGGCTACATCGATGGCGTGGGTCTCACGCTTGGAGCTCCGGGTACGGGATCTTGATTAATCGATAATCGAGGATACAGTAATAAGTCGATAATTCAGGAGATGGAGAAGAGACGGTGGAGCAGATAGTGGAGAATGCGATGCAAATGGCGAGTTTTATGATTGATCTTTGGTATTAATTTAGGGACTCATTAATAAGGAGTAGGGTTCTAATATTGGAAACAATCGCTGAATGTTCGGGTGCGTTTCAGGAGCGCTAATTAAACAATCGCTCGACAGTTATATAGAGCCCATGAAACATACCTGAAACGGCAACAACAATTATATAATAAGAGAACTCTAGGGAGGAGTGAAGCTCGTCATTCTGAGTGTTATCTCAATTATGTAGCCAGATATGCAGCATTCAGAATGATTCATTTCTTTCGAAGCTGTCCGCTCTTTGGACAATAAGAGATGACAAATTCTGACCTCGGTGTTGCTAAAAAAACGAGTTAGTATTGGATGATCGGACACAAAATGTTTTAAGAATCGATTTGACAACATTTTAGATACCCGTTGATATGTTGTCCTTTGATCCTTGACCTTTGCTGGACATTTAATCTTTACCTTTAATCGATCTTTAATCTTTGATCTTTGATCTTTTGCAGGACTGGTCCTATCGCGCGAATGAGCTAAAAACGGGTCATAAAATGGAGGTCATCGAGCGGAGGATGAGGGTGAGAAGTATTGAAATTTAACCTTTGAAACTATTCTGAGTTTTTCGATATAAAACTTTCCATAATGAACATGACATTTAGAATTTCGATCCAGATTTGTGTTTTTTTTCGAAATTTGTTTTCAGCCAAACAAATACAGAATTCCTAATTCAAATGAGTTTCATAGGTCGTTCATCATTTGATGGAATTATTGTCATTAATAAGCTGTCCTTTTCGTCTTCCAAAAACAAAAACGAAAACAATTTTAAAATTAGCAAACCAATCTTTTAAAACTAATCTTCATTTCAATTAATATTGACTCAGCCAGTCTCAGATCTATCCATGCCTTTCTCCCTGAAATTATATGCACTTGGTAGGATGAAAACTCGTCACGTCGCGTTTGCTATATCAAAGGCGGCATGCCGCTATCGTTGTCATCTGACATAATGACAAACTAAATATAATGTCATACAATAGTTATTGTTACTGTTATTTCGTTATTGTTATTATTCTTATTTATAACTGTTATGCAATTTACAGGTTGGCGTTCACAACGGTCTCGCTTACATCTCCTCGCCACTCACCGTGCATCTCGTGCCTCAAGTGTGTTATCTTTGATATTTTTTCATGTCACCATTACTATCACTATTGTTTGCCTTAAGTAGGACTATGATTTTTTATATTTTTTTCTGTTCACAAATTTATCACACTATTGACTTTCTCGCCGAGATTGCACTTTCATCGACAAACCGCCTAGAATATCAAATATCTCACAATCAGGCAGAGACATGACAATTTTCGAACCATAAACATATTGGTTCTGACTCCATTTCAATAAAATCCATCCGGTCATCCGGTCTCTGTCTTCAGGAAGAGCTGATGACGGGCACGCAAAGCCTTAGGAGGAAGGCGAGGACGTCGGCGAAAGGGCAGAAGTGAGTGAATGAATCCGATTGTGGGCCTATACAACAAAATCGTTATTATACATTTTTTATAAACGATTTTGGTGATTAGAAAACGGTAATAACAGCAAATCTTCTTTCAGTGTGAAACATTAAAAAATCTCAGCTACACCTTTCTTTCGCTTCTCAACACTTGTGAGATGGCGAGAAAGATAAAATATGCTTTTGAAAAAGTGCTGAAATTGAATGAATGAATGATCTACAGTCCGGTCAGATCCCTACATGAAAACGGGACACACCGGGTGTCCCCGGGTGTCCCCGGGTGTCCCCCCGTGCCCCCCCGCCATTTTGCGGCTCGAGCAGAGAAAGAACTAATTCGAATTTTCGGTTTTCAGACGCAGGGGGTCCTTCCCGATCGATTGGCATACAATTTGTAAATTCATAAATTTGCTATTTATCATAATTTAATTTTGAAACTAAAGATAATTAATTTGACACACCCGGAACTACAGTAGTTAATTTGATATTCACCGGTCCGGCTCTGAGGCTCGATTTCTGCGAACTTGCAGTTAGCTGCCACGTTTTCGTTCGTTTTTACTTTCAAATTAGCTAATTTTGTATTTCAAAACCTTCGCCTGATTGAATACGTTGATTCTAGAACGGTTACAGCCTCTCGTCCATTATCGGTAGCCCTGTTTTGGAAATGCTTGATTTTCTACTCATTTTCTATGGATTGTAGTCACTTTTCCTTCGATTTTAGAGTTTCTTTTGTTATAAATGTAGGCTTATTATTGCCTCTGCAGGTCGCCCTCCCTATCATGACGCCCCTGGAGGCGTCATGTCGACTCTTCTCTGCTAGTCAGGTCCGACTTTTTGCCATTTTCTTTTCTATTTTCTATGCGGTGTCGGCTTGTGGTTTCCTTTTTAAGGACCTCTGCTTGCATCACAAGGGAAGGAACAAGAATTTATATACAACGATGCATCAACGGAAACTTCTCAACGGTCAGGTATTTTTGTATTTACAAAGTGACGGGGTAAACTTCTGAATTAGGCTGGTTTCAAAGAACTTCTATTATTGTAAATTTGTATAATTTAACGGGGAATAACATCAGAAATGGAGTTAACTTGTTATTCATCGTTAACCATCGAATTGTTAGAAGAGTCTTCGTTTTGAGGGAAAGTGTATGTTGAAGATTGAACTCTTCTTGTCAGATTATTGTAGTTGTACCTTAGCATACTCTTTTGTAATAACCTTTTGAGTCTGCGTAACGAACCTGGATACGAATCTGTTCCAGTCGGTAGTGCACTGTCTCGGGTTAGTAGGATGGCGAAGTTTACGGTATTGCTAAAAATGTAAACTAAAAATGTAAGAAAAATCTGCCTACTTCTTGAGCGAATCGAGTCCTCATGCGATCCCTTTCCTGCACCTTCTTTCCAGTCTCACCCGGAAGGCAAACGGCATCAAGAAGGACACGAATGAAGGAGGAATCAGAGGGATTGGACTCGGCCAATTGATTGACTTCCTCTGCTGCCAGGAACTCAGGTCCGTTGTCTATAGTTTTGATAGCTTTTCCAATTCATATGAATCTGGATTCTAAAACGATTACTTACATGAAGACGGTGTCTTCACTGCCATATTATCGTAGATAGTCTTCATCAATTGATCCTGGTCCTCCTGTTTCTTGATCACTTTATTGAGCAAATCCCGTAGCTAAATTTATATCCTGAACTTATTCATTGGTTTATAAACCTCAATATGTGAAGCTGAAGGAATTGCAGTTGGCTGCACGATCGGAGAGACCACAGAGAGAGGAGAGGAGAAGTGAGGGAGGAATCCCTTTCTACAATCGATTGTGTTGTACTATGGTGCGGATAAAACGCTATTGTTATTAATTATCTTAACTGTTTCCGATTCACCTCTGTTGTGTGATTGGAGTAGGAAGGACTGGTGCCGATAATTGCATAGGGGGCACACTATTCCTCCTATTGGATGCGATAGTCTTTTTATCTAGAATTCCCTCTGTAAGCGGATATTTATGAGTAGAAATGTAAAGTACTGGGACGAGTAGGAATGCGAGCGGTGGCCTTGCTCGAAGATTGTTCGTCCAATGGCTCTTCCTTCACTCTCAGCTCGAATGGTGCTCCTATGAGCACCCAACACCGTTGGTATGTTCCTGTGGACTTTACTTTTCTCTCTCATTCCCCTTCCCATCTTCATGTATTCCTCGATCTGCTCCATCTCCATGTCAATGTCACCCTCATCCTCCTCTTCGTCTTCATTTCCAGCAACTAAATTCCGGAAGATTAATCGAGGTTGGATCAAACTAACGATTGGTGATTCTCTTCATGGCTGCTCTACATTGCCCTTTTGTTCCCATGTGGTAGATGACTCTCTCCACTTCCACTCCCCCATCCATTCTGTATGTGACGATCTCTTCCATCTTCTTCTTTCCCTTTGTGACCATTCTCGATGGAAAGATGTCGAATCTCTCGATGGTGAGACATTTACCCAACACGAATGCCATCTGATGAATAAAGGAATACGTCAACGGGAATAAGAGCAACAGATTCACAACAACCATGATCGAATTGTGCAAAATACATTTGAACAAAAATAAAAAAACTGCACCGTGTGTGGTCTGAATTGTGAAATATCTGCGGAATAAGTGCGTAGCATCCCATGCTTTTGTCCTCTTTATATTTTCATTGATTTTCATCGCAGCCATCGCACCGTGACGGTAATCCGTTTTCCCTATTCTCACTTGCTTTACTCGCTTTCAGATGACTCGTCTCTCTGAGCATGCTCAGGTACAGCTTCGACTGCAGAAAAATCTAGGCCAATCCGCACATCAAGCCTTTATCCACTTGAGAAATGTGAAGAAAATTAATGTGTCTTATCCATCCGCGCTAAGATACTACAAGGAACTCGAGAAGACAATTGCGGAGAAAAAGTATAGGTACACAATTTAGTTCCTACACGATCACTATTGCCTAAAACTTTTCCTAAACAGTTCCTACGTTCTCGGAGACACAACACAAGATGTTGGAGTAATGGTCAAAACATAGTACACGGAGGACAAGAGGCGCTCCGAACAAATGGTGGAAACATTTTAGAATTCGCAAAGATTAAGCCACTATTTTCTCGAAAGAAGTATCTTGAACAAGTGAAAAAAAGAGTAACTTATTCAAGATATCGGACTGTTTCAACAGAAAATAGTGGCTCGCAAAAAAAATAAATGACTCAAATAGATTGTCTCCCTTCTATCTTCTCGATTCGGCGTCGCCGTGAAGAGAGGAATCGTCCGAGAACTGAAAAAAATGATGCATCTTAAAACTGTTCCTATCATGTGCGTTTTATAAATATTCTACGCAATTTAAGTGAGCTACTTCAGCAAGGTTCCGTTTATCAATCCAACCCAAAGGATGAAGAGATTTAATTTCGTTTTTGATCTGGTGCATAATGAAGAAACGTTTCAACATTGGGTAATAAATCCTTAGCAATGGTTGAGAATTGACTCGGTGACTTCAGGTTTGGTCGGATGAGTCTATCGTTCAGCTAGGCGGTAACGCAGGATGGGTCACTGTTGAAAGTGAATACGATAAGGACCGATTTCAGATGTCCAAAAAATTCCCAGTTAAGGTATTTTAGTTCTCATGGCAAAAGCAAGGTTGTCGTTCAGGTCCAAGTTTGGGCCGCAATTACCTTCGATGGTCATGGACCGCTTTGTTTCCTAAATCAAGGAGAGACTCTCGGGGCAGAGGCATATCAAGGAATTCTTGAGGAATACCTTCTTCCCTTCCTCGATGGATGGATCGGTCGTGGTGCAGCCATCTTCCAGCAGGATGGCGCTTCGGCGCACACTGCGCGATCGACCATGAAGAAAATGGATGAGTGGGGAGTCACCGTGTCCCCGTGGCCTCCTTCCTCCCCCGACATAAACCCAATCGAGTTTGTATGGAGGGACACGAAGGAGTGGATTCGAATCAACCGCAAGCCAACTCTAGAGGAACTCTAGAGGAGCTCAAGGAAGCCAACCTTCACTACTGGGAGTTCCAACTGACTAAGGAGAAATGCATCAAATATATTAATCACGTAAAAGAGAATGTTCAGTTAGTTTATGGGTGCGGTGGAGGGCTCATTGTAGACAAATGGAAAGATCATAACCTCCAGTAGCTATTAATTTGTTGTTGATACCAGCCTAATTCAGAAGTTTACCCCGTCACTTTGTAAATACAAAAATACCTGACCGTTGAGAAGTTTCCGTTGATGCATCGTTGTATATAAATTTTTGTTCCTTCCCTTGTGATGCAAGCAGAGGTCCTTAAAAAAGGAAACCACAAGCCGACACCGCATAGAAAATAGAAAAGAAAATGGCAAAAAGTCGGACCTGACTAGCAGAGAAGAGTCGACATGACGCCTCCAGGGGCGTCATGATAGGAAGGGCGACTTGCAGAGGCAATAATAAGCCTACATTTATAACAAAAGAAACTCTAAAATCGAAGGAAAAGTGACTACAATCCATAGAAAATGAGTAGAAAATCAAGCATTTCCAAAACAGGGCTACCGATAATGGACGAGAGGCTGTAACCGTTCTAGAATCAACGTATTCAATCAGGCGAAGGTTTTGAAATACAAAATTAGCTAATTTGAAAGCAAAAACGAACGAAAACGTGGCAGCAAACTGCAAGTTCGCAGAAATCGAGCCTCAGAGCCGGACCGGTGAATATCAAATTAACTACTGTAGTTCCGGGTGTGTCAAATTAATTATCTTTAGTTTCAAAATTAAATTATGATAAATAGCAAATTTATGAATTTACAAATTGTATGCCAATCGATCGGGAAGGACCCCCTGCGTCTGAAAACCGAAAATTCGAATTAGTTCTTTCTCTGCTCGAGCCGCAAAATGGCGGGGGGGCACGGGGGGACACCCGGGGACACCCGGTGTGTCCCGTTTTCATATAGGGATCTGACCGGACTGTAAATGCAAATATCGTGCACTCGTTTCCAGTCCTCCCTCCTCCTCCTCTTCTCTCGTTGTTCGATCGCGGATTTCACTCCCGATAGTCAAAGATCCTCGCTTCGCGCTGGTCTTTTCCATCGACTTCCTGCTGGGAGTCAGAGCAGCGGATGTATGTTATTGTTTAGTTACTTTTAAATAGTGAAAACAATGTCCATGCACGGGAAATTGATTTGGCAAAATCTAAGAAAGTCGATTCGTTTCCTCGATTTCCATAGGTTTCATAGCTAATTCTTATTCCGCACTCGACATCCTCATTTGATGAGTAAAAAAAGCGAAAACGTGACCAATAAACACATGGTGTTGTTGATGGGAGGATAAATGTGTGTCTCCTTGAAGAGACGAAATTGCATAAGCCTCATAATAAAATAAGTCGAATAAAATATTAATTATATACTACGCCGGATGAGAACTATGACGTCATGCCGCCTTTGCTATATCAAAGACGGTATGGCGTCATCGTTTTCATCAGACCTAGTGCCGTGATTGACACTCAATAATACGCAATCACGACATATATTAATGCATGAAGCTTGCTATCACAATGGCGCAAGGCGTCACGTTCAAAATGATCATTCAACAAGATTCAAAATGATGACGTCATCGTGTTCATCAGACCTAGTTTCTTCAATTCAGGGCACCGTCTCGCAATCGCAGTCCGTCATGGTCGGATGGGGTATCGCCCTTCCGTTCTCCTCCGATCCCACCGCCTTCTACCTGACGGGTGAGTTACTCCCGGCTTACCTGAAAATACATCCGATGCCTGTATGACAGTGCCCGGAGCTAATATTTCCTAGGATTCAGCCATTACCATACTTTCAATTTGCACTTTCTTCGATCCCACTGCGTTCTACCTCACGGGTTAGTTCTATAATTCGAGACACGATTCCACGGTCACGAATTTTGCATACTCTCTCAAAACTCGACCGAACTAGAGTGTACATGAAATTAAGAGACGAAGGCCCGAATTTATAACTATAGTTGGCTCCATCGTTTTATAAGGTTAATGATAAATACATTAAGCTAGTCCACGTCATAAACTCAGAGTTGAGAAGAAGCGTCCGTTAGCGTAAATAATTACAGCAAGTCAGCTATTAAAATAACTTCAACTTTAGCATAACTTAACTATCCGAAGGGTTAATAAGATATCACACAACACTAACGGCGTCTAACATGCGCATTGTATTTGACATTGTCGAAGATCAATTCTTGAAAAATAATTCGATTGTGAATTTCGATAATTGATCGAATTGAGTCGCTCAACTGAATAGGTTTCATCATATATTCATGTCCGCTTAATGACCACGTTACCTAATTTCTTGCCGTTTGTTTCATTTGAAAAAAAATTACCATTACTGCGTCTTCTGACTTATTGGTTGTTCAAAGGATAAACAAGATATATTATTCGCTATTATTTCAGGCGGTCCTCGCGCCAACCCCGACGAGGTGCTCTGCTTCAAGTCACTGCAAGGGCTGCGAGGTCGCGGCCCTCACGCTTCACTAGCGGACGGCCGACGCGACCTCTCGCTCGCCTTCCACTTCTACCTCGCGGACGAAGCGCCGCATCCGTCGCGGCCGCTAGAACCGGAGTGCAGCGACGAAGAACCTGAGCCGGAGAGAAGAACCAAGCCGGAGATAAGAGAGCCGGAGCCGGAGCCACAAGTAAGCTTCTCCCAGGTTCTCTAGAGCTTCCGGAATGTACACAATCATGATCAACTGATTCCTCCGCTCTCAATACGGTTTGCTTCTAACGTAAATTATAGGACATCACCCCTTCGTTAGGTATTCACTTTTCATGTCAGAACTTTACTTCATTCTTCGAAACTCATAATGATCGATCTCTATCTTTTCATCCGCATTGCAGCCGGAGCCGGAAGTCGTGGAAATCGACGAGGAGATCATCCATGAGCCGGAAGAGGAGGAAGAGCTGGTGCCGGTGTCGAGAAGGGAGGGAAGGAGGGCGGAAACGAGGAAGCCGGAGAGGTCAGATCCGGAAATTATTTTACGGACTAGTCGCGGAATATTTTACGGAATTTAGAAACAGAGAATGGGGGACGAAATGTGGAGGGAGGGTCAGTAAACATTTTGATTTGGTTTTTTTGAGAATGGAGAAAATTGGAGATATTGGAGGGGAATGGAGAAAATTGGAGATGGGGAAGCCGGAAAAGTCAGAGCGGGGAATTATGTGATGATATAAAAATTGTTTTGGAAAGTTAACCACATATCACCTTGCCCCTTATTATTGAGAACAACAGTTTCCAAAATGGAATCGTGTTTGCGGAAACAATATGCATTCAAATCTGCATAGGTTTCGCCAACCACTCGTAGTATAGTTCGGCAACATCATCTAGTTGTATCTAGTTGGGTGATCTTAAAACAAAATACAAGGAATATTGACTATTTCCAGGCCGGAGAGGGAGCGGGATCGACTACCACCCTCGGATGGCGTCACTTCCTATAGAGAGCACATTAAAATGGAGAACGTGTACGACTCGACTGTTCCAAGGTTTAATTTTTAATATATTTGCTTTCAATCTGCAATTTTACCCCGTTCCAAACCCATAGCTCCCTAAATCTTAGCATATCTTAATTTTTGAACATCAAAATTTTGCAGCATTCAACCACTTGCGCGCTCATCGCTCGCCTTCCTCTCAGCTACTTCGGTATTGATTAATTAATTTTATCAATACGAATATATAACTAAATCCTAATTAGCATGTCTTATCTATTATATTATTTGCAATTTCAGTTCTGCAAGATCAGCGACCGCAACGGCGACGCGCCAACGCTCGTTGATCCGATGGATACAAGGTTAGATATTTTGATCTTTTACGTAAACATTATTTTTTGAAAACTGTTGAAATATTTTGCACTTTAATTGTATTTTATATCGTTCATGAATTCTACATTTAACACATTGGAACTGGGAGCTGATGCAAGGACTGTCATGAATGGTAAACGGGCGCTTTATTGCAGACCGATCGACATCGCAATCGAGAGGAATGACCGCCTTGCTACAGCTGAGATCGTGCTACAGCTGCTGGCGATGAAGTGGTGAGAACTGTACTAGGTCGGATGGGAACTTTGACGGAATTCCGTCTTTGATATATCAAAGGCAGCGTTACGTCATGGTTCTCGTCCGACCTAGTGCCGGTGAGAACAAGTAAAAAAGATACCAAAGATCAACTTTTTTTTGAAAAATGTTCATTATTTATAATAACACTTGTCCGTTGACTTATTCATCTCTCTCAGCAATATTTTTCCTTCACAGTATTAGTTGAGATTATGAATACTTGCTTATTTCTTGGGATATCTTTCAGGAACACTCAAGAGAAGTCGCCCGCCCGCGTCTACTTCACATTCCAGTTCTTCCGGATACCAATGATAACCACTGAAATGCGAGTTACTTCAGCTTTTTTTCTGTTTCTTTTTTCTGAGACAACAACATGCCACGCTGAAAATGTTGTAAGAATGGACATATTTTAAGAAAGGGGTCAAAATCGATAATATTACTTACCGCACTTTCGCAGATTATCGATTGATACCCGGGATTCGATTCTACGACGACTGCAGATGAACAATCAAGGGGAGTACCCGGCTGGATTTACGGTACCAAAACAAAATTTTAACGATATAAATTCTGCGATTCCATCCAACGGCTCAAATATGCTTCAACACTTCGTAGTTCAATGTCATGCACATAATTAATTAGTCTTCCATATCGATCTTGACAACAATATTGTCCTATCGGAGCCGATAGTTCAACTGTGATCTTCCAGGCAAAGATAACGATCGATCGTGCATCGCTCTCATCATCGGAAGAGCTTGCTACGTTCTTAGCTACAGGAGAGGTCTCCATCGAGGTATTTAGAAAGTGTTATTTTTATATATTTTTTAAAATTTCGCTTAGTCGTTGCGGCACATCCCAAGAGTTATTTAATGCCTAGAGTTCGATAATCGATACCACGATGAATTGTCTGACTCTCTCCAAACCACACGCTCTCTCGTCGATCAGAGGAGCGAGAGAGTGTATGATATGGAGAGAGCGAGAGCATTGCTCAATGCCACGGTCTCTTCATTTCCCACACTCTCTCGCCGGTCGACCGGTAGAGAGAGAGTGTGGAAAATGAAGAGACGGAGGCCCGAATTGCGAATTCTTGTTCTGTCAGACGCTCTTCAATCCGTGTGCGCGGAAGCGATAGTTCCCTGAATTTAGGAGAATCATTCCACAGATATAACTGCATAGTATTAATGGAAACCTAGGAAATATAAGTTCATTTTGAAAGTGATTTTGGAATTTTTGGAATTTTGGAATTTTGGAAGGTTCGTTGAATCGATGTGTCTCTCAATAAATTGTGTTTCAGCGTTAACATATTCGAAGAAATTACAAAATGAGGCAATTAGTTTACTTTTGACTTCGGGGAAGAAAAAAAATATAAAAACGTTTCATTCAAGGCCTGGGACGCCGACTCAATGATCCCACTGGGCTCAGCGACACTGCCTTTGCGGGTGAGTGGTCTTCTCTCTCCCAGTTGCCTAAGTGCGAAGCTGAGTAATGGTCTGACTCTCCTAGATTTGAATGCTCTCTCGTCCATCTACCCGATGAGAGAGTGTGCGGCTTGAAGAGAGCGAGACCAATGCTCGCGAAGCTCTATTTGCTATTAACTTCTCTTCGCATCAAAACTGATACACATTTGTCGGAGATTTCATAATCCCCTTTGAAATATAGAGAGCAAACTGAGAAAATAACTTTAAATTTTCCATGCTTTAGTCTTTATGTCGCCGCGGCACCGAGGCCGTGCAATTCTACGCCGAGTGCTCCGTCCTTCAAGCAGCGCTGCCCATTCCCGCGAGGTGAGTGGTCTTTGTTCTTTGGTATTTGGTCTAAAGGAGCAATGAGCTGACTCTCTTCAGTTTGCACGCTCTCTCGCCGGTCAGAGAGACGAGAGAGCGTGAAAACTGAAGAGAGTCAGACGATTGCTCCTCTAAAGAGATCAGGGTTAACGCATCCACCGATGGCCAGACATGTAACGATTTTTAAGATAAATTAGGCTCACAAAAATATGGGGAAATCGTATTCGTTTTAGCAAACAGTCGTTGTTCGTTTCGAAAACCATTTTTGAAAAGGAACCCTCTCTGTAATCAATTAGTGAGTGAAACCAGGATATTTTATTATAGAATTGAGACTCAAACAGTTCAAACTCGACACTGAATTTTCGACAATCTCATATTTGTATTCAATTGTGTTTCAAGTTACTCATTTAGTACTTGAGATTATGTGTTTGCTGATTCGATCCTAGCGTAATAGACTGAAAAAAATAATTGTATTAGATATCACGCCTCTCACGAGAGAATCGAGCTGAATTTGCCGTTCATGGGAATGGAGGAAAATCATGAATTGAGTTATAACCGGTTTTGGCCATCCTAAGGCATGCTTGAGTGACCCCCAAAGTCTTTTTTGTGCAGACTTCATTTTGGAGCTTCCTACACCGTTTCTAAATTTGGCATCACTCACTTCAAGGGCCGATTTCTCGAATACGGTGATAGATTAAGCAAAAGTAACCTCTGAATGACCCCGACTCATTTTTCGGGCTCTATCGATCTGTCTAAACCATTTTCTTTAAAACTTATTTTCAACGTTGTACACTTCAGGTCAATTTTTTTTATAGAAAATGGTTTAGATAGATCGATAGAGCTCGAAAAATGAGTCGGGGTCACTCAGAGGTCAATTTTGCTCTATCTTTCAAAGTAACCAAGAAAACAGCTCTCAAAGTAGGAGGTGCCGTAATCCGACCCTACGAAGGGATCTCCAAAACAAAGTGTGCACAATACCATTTCGGGGGTCACTCAGGCATGCCTCAGGATGGCAAAAACCGGTTAGAACTCATTTCACCATTCCCAAGCTCAGCTTGATTCTCTCATGAGAGGCGTGATATACACCTTATAATTTCCGAATCATTTGACCTTCGATTTCAGAACAGTCGGAACTCTCTACGTGCGCGCAGCTAACATCGGCCATCCGTTCTCGAATCAGATGGGTAAGCTGCCTGAACTTTGATGCATTGTACATATTCTTCTCTAGGAATACAGGTTCCATGAGAAGGTAGAGTTATGCATTTGTTGTGAATGCGGAAATTGTGTTTCACGATCCATTGAAAGCGCCAAGTAAAATCTTGATCTGATAATCACACTTCGAAATTTCGTTCTCCATTGCCTTATTAAATGGTGTCAATTGCCAAAAAAGTTCGATATTGTAAGATTTGAAATGAAAAACAATTTTTGCAGACCTCACCCTTTCGCACTCTTCCTCCTTCATTGCCTACTCTCTCCCTTCCATCGGGCACTCTTCTTCAGATAAAGAGGGCATTATCGGTTGGCTAATTTATTTTGAAAATGAAAATAACAATTGAAAAATTCAAGTATGGCGAACGGCATTTTTCCTATAATAATGACAGAATAAATCCAGACGTCATCGTACTAGGTGAGGCAAAAAAGTCGAATTATATTTAGTTCGCGCCAAGCCGCTTTCCGCCTCACACCAGTCGAGCCTGCAGCGGTTCATCCAGAGCCAGCGGTGAGTCAGAGTTCAAAGATCACTTTTACCTTCTCAAGGAAAGAGTAATGTCAATTATGAATTGCTATGAAATCGATCGCTATCTAAGGTTTTTTTTCAAATTTGAAGCGTTCATATGCCGAGGAGAAACGCCCCACTTACAGCATTGACATGCATCGACGATATGCTGAGATACTGAACGAGCAAAACTTGAAATCGATCGGAGACTGGGAAGCGCTAAAGAAGAAAGTGCCGGGCAGTGCGCATCATGAGGTGACTCAGACTGTTCCCCTTACGAGACTGTTCCCTTTGTTATACCGAAAGTCCTTCGGAGAGCCTGAGTAAATATGTTTTGGGGTATTGACCGTGAATCATCTGCCTGCAATGGTAGTGAAAGGCATCCGTTTCGATATAGTCGATCTTATAAATACAAAATTGGCACAAAAGGCGAACGAAGGCAAGCGAATTAATCTTTCTTTTTTAGTCATCCCTGAAGCGGTTCATCTTCGAGGGCGAATTGGAGGCTTATCGAAAAGCGAGAGGAGAGAGCAAAGCAAACAAGCTGCTGGCAGCGGTTTTCAAGGTAACGTAATCGTACGAAGCAGTGTAATGCATGGTAGAGTTCGAGAAATGACGCCATGCTCTTGTCATTCTACTCACTCTCTTGCCTATCGACCGGTTTAGAGAGTGTGCAGAATGAAGAGAGCGTGATCCGAATTTGGAACTCTAATTCGGAGCCACAATGAGAAGAAAATGCCGTCGTATCCTTTTGTAATAGCCGGTGAATTAACAACAACATCAATAAAAACCTAGGGCCTCACTCCATTTCGACGGGCGAAAAACAACAACAACACCAACAATAACATGAAAACACCCTCAGGGCCTGACCGTCTCCCACTCCTTCTCCGTCTCTCTTGGTGAAGTGCATGTCTTCGAGTTCATGCTCTCCAATCCATTTCCTAATGCGGTAATCAATTTACTTTGTTACTACTATTAAAATACCCAAAATATTGCTAATTAAACTTCTTAGGTCAACTGCTCAATACTCATGGATGACGCATCTCTGAGCATCGTACATCAGGTCGGAAATTAGAGAGCGGGGAAATAACGTAGCCAAAAAAATTATTTTGTTAAACAAATTAGAAAACAAACTTACAATTCTCAGGAGGAGGAATGGGAGTCGTGGAAGCGATCGATCAAGCATCCGACGGAGGAGAAGAAGGTCGATTCGACCATATTCAAGAGGGGACTGACTAGGTTGGTTTGAATTTGAAGCATTTCTAAAACGAAAATTCTGTGCATATATCGTACATTCCAGCGAAATCAGAACGGCCACCGAGAGGCACGGGGAAATTTTCGATTTCTGGCTCTCTGCGAATACGCAATTTTAAAAATCGTGGTTGCGCTCATATTTTTTTATCATGGTCGATTTGCCGGAATCGACCCGGATATTATGGCTAGAAATCGATTAATCGAAAGCCAACAATTATGGTGCGATAACGGTATTTTGGGAAGCTCACCAAGTTCGGTGAGCTTTCCAAAATACCGTAATCGCACTAAAATGTTGTGTATTTGATTTATCGATTTCTAGCCATGATTAACAGGCATGTCCGGCTCGATTCCGGCAAATCGACCATGATAAAAAATATGAGCGCAACCACGACTTTTAAAATTGCGTATTCACAGAGAGCCAGAAATCGAAAATTTCTCGGTGCCTCTCGGCGGCCGTTCTGATTTCGCTGACATATACGATTGTCTTTTCTTATCATTTGAATAGGAGTGACTAGGTGTGAAATATATCAAAATAAAAAGCGAGTGAACAGTGCCAGCAGAATCCAATAAATGTGCAAAAGTTGCGACCACGGTAACGATCGAACCTACAATCTTCTGCTCCGTAGGCAGACGCGTTATCCATTGCGCCACGCGGCCATGGTGTGCTGTCCTAATGAACTGCATAATGACAGATGGGCAGACAAGTGGTGTGAGGGCACTCTAACAGTGAGTGAAGCATGCACACTCGCCCAGCTGTCAATTACACAGTTCGCGCCTCGCTATTCTACTAATCTATCATTATACAGTGCATTGTGGTTAGCACTCATGGCCGCGTGGCGCAATGGATAACGCGTCTGCCTACGGAGCAGAAGATTGTAGGTTCGATCCCTACCGTGGTCGTAACTTTTGCACTTAATTTTGAATGCTGTTGATGACATTGTCTCATCATTATTTTAGTTCGAAATATTTTTCAAACTGAGTCATCCAATCATATATGTTCGGAGTCTTGACATTCAGGCAGCTTGACATAATGTAAGAAAAATGTTGCAACATAGTAGCAATCAGGTTGCGCCCGCGCATGAAATTCCTCTCTTCATAAAGTGTGCTCTCAGATGAGAGCGCAAAATACAGAGACATTATCTCGATAATTCGCGCGTATCTCATTTTTGAAGATTTGTATAGATAAATTGATTGATATCACAGGGATGCCTCCAACCTACTGTACCTCCGGCCGAACGAACCTCTGCTCATTCCCTTCAAGTACGATGGTCTCAAAGTGAGCTCAGCGGCGGAGGAGGGAGCTGAGGGCCAAGTGAAGGTGGGACATCTGACACGTAGAATGAATCATCGAAACACCCATCCCAGACGTTTCTGAACTCCTGCTTATTTATTGAACATCTAGCATCAACGTGCAACGCATCAAGTTGTCTAAGAACTGAATAGATAACTGACAAAAAATACACACGCAAATTTCAGGTGATATTCAAGGAGGTCAACAGTGGCGAGCCATTATCTGTGCTGGATCTACACATTCAGGTATGTTTCACATGCAATTTTTTTGGATTTGAGTAACAAGGTGTTGTTAGTGTTGGGTAGACAGCTATGGAAAAACAAACAAATAATTCGAAAATGATATTGAATGTGTTTGTTTGCCTAACATGATCATTTCCTAGGACTACATGATAAATTTGACATAATATGCCATTCCTATGGTTATGCGATTATTCAAGTAATACGCATTTAAAATGCTGAACTTCCCGGTCATGTTCATTATGATCGCGAAATATTCAGAAACGCCCATACGCCCTCTCGCGCGCATTCCGATTTCTCGCTGATGAAGCAACCAACTTCGAGAAGCACATAAGGATGAGGGGTACGGTCGTACAGTACCTACGAGTGATCGATAACTAATTGTATTTCCAGATAAACGACGAGTGCAGTCCATTCGCTGTTCGGATCCGTCAGCGAAGGTCTCACTAGTGCAGGACAGAGGAGGAGTACAGGTTGTTCGTATTACGGTGAGAAATCAGTTTACAATTCGCGAATGCATTGCAGGTGTGCAAATAGCTAAACGAAGAACATGTATACATTGAATTTCTGAAGCAAAATAATCATGCTTACAATATGTTGTAGAAGTTTTAGCGAATAAGAACTATGCATGCTGTTGATCACACCTGTCACTATGTCATTGGTAATGACAATTCCAGGCGTACATGGGACCGGCATTGACCGTTCGTAAGCTGATCGTCTTTCTCTACGAGGACGCCTATTGTCATCGACTGACGGCCACTTGGAAGGCAAGATATATGTTTTTCTTTTGGAAGATGCGGTTGTTTCTTAGATTGTTGTTGTTTTCAGTTGGAGAGGAGTGCGTAATAGTTATATTGCAGTTCTAGGAGCAAAGAGCCGCTCGTGAAACATGGAAAAGCTAAATTGAAAACCCGCTGTTCTCTCTTGCTCTTGCTATTAAGCTTCACATTCAGCATTTACCGAGCTTACAATTAGACACAAGAGTTCATTCTCGCCTTGACTTCAGTCTTGACTTCATCTCTCAAATTTATATAATAAAAATAGAATAATTAAATATAAAATATATATTTCAAAAGTATATTTCAAGATCGAAGTACATGCCGTCACTCGTGTCGTCATCCACTCAGTGCAGGGTCAGACAACGAATGTGCAACTGCCGGTGTATGTTTAAAAAATAATAACACTATTAATAGTTACAAAACCCTTAGGTGAAAAACAGAACCCTGACAATGATCGAATTGAGCTCCTCATTTTACAGTGTGTTCGCTCTCAAGTGATAGCTAAGTTGTTGGGAAAACATACGAATTTTAGTGATTTCGACGTCGCTCCCGTGTTCGTCCACTCCTCCTCTGCCTCTATTCGACTTCCCCATCCACAGCCAATTGAACTCGCTGCCGGCGCCCGATCCCTCGCAGTGCAGCACACCTCGACCGCACTCGGTTGGTGCAGTCAGAGCGACGTTTCCGGATTATGCTCACACAATGCACAATGACTAACATTACATAAGGTTACGGTACTCGACGAATTGTAGGCACACACATCTCCCTGCTGTCGCTGACGAGCGATCAATCTCTTGTTAACATGTACGCGTTGCACGCGCACATCCGTGCGCCGCACGTCTCCAGCAGCTACGCGATACGCGTCGACTCGCGCACGCGTGAGCCCGTGGTGAAGGTGAGAGGGCGACGTTTCCGAATTTGGCACACGCAATGCAAATTTTGACAAGTATGCTTTTTGGTGTGGTCGACGTTTACGATCGGTTATCTTTCCAGCGTCTGGCAGTGCACAACTCGTACTCGATCCCACGCTCCTTCCGACTTGTTTCCTCTCATCCCGATCTGATGAGACCACTCAATGAGGTCTCAATGATCTGTGATCTTTGATCTTCCTGATATTTTTACGAAAATTGCCTAGACTGGAGATATGTTAGTTGAGGGTTTAGTTAGCATAGATTGCTGCGACTAAGCGGCATTGATCGTTCATCGCTGATCTTTTTAGTTCAGACTGACTTGAAAAAAAAACTTGGTTAGGAAACTTGGTTAACTTGGTTAAAACTTGGTTAACTTAAAAAAACTACAAACTTTTAAATCTTTGAGGTGATTAACCTTCCACCGGAAGGCATCATTTCGCCTCCCCTCCAATTTCTTCCCGTTGACTTCTCGAGACGAACAATTGAAGTAAGTTTCAATAACTAATATTCTTATTCTTATTCTTATTCTTTATTCAACAACATTTACATGGGGCGGGAGTGACGTGATGATTAGGTAAGGTGGTATTTTGGCTCGGGCGAGCTTGTGGGATGGGGGGATGTGCGGCAGTACTGTGTTACATTTTTATATTAGAAGATTGTATTGAATTCATAGAAGTAGATTTGTTTGCAATTTGCATGAGTAAAAAAAACATTTTTTTAAAAATTTTCTAGTTTGTATTTTTTCAGATTGGTTGTATGCATTTGATTTTACTTTCTGGTTGAAATACACGAACACGCGATCTGATATTTTCTCAATAAAATAATTATCAATAACTCAGCGGATTGCTCGAAAAATGCGATTTAAAAAAATATTTATAATTATTTAATGTGCATTTTTAGATGCATCTTTTCATTCAAGACGCAGACACTGGTCAAGAGGAGGAGACGTACGCACTGAAAGTTGTGTTCGAACCAATGTAGATGTAATCAAGTATTGATCTCAATTAACCAAAAGAGTATATTTATTAGCAAATTAGCAATAATCATTCAATGAACCCTCTCTCAGAGCAAATGCACACTATGCACAGTAGATTGAGAGAATTTAGAAATAATTAATCTCATAATATTTTCTAAATCTGTGTTAATATTATGATTATATCCTTTTCCACATCAGATACACTAGGAATGTCTTCTCCCGTATGACAAACGTTTTTTTCCCACGAATTGTTCCCCGATTAGCATCGCTCCAGATTTGAATATTTCTTCACACGCGATCATTCCCCTCGATCAAATCCCACATTTCCCGAGTTTTTCCTTCTTTCCCGAGACCACTTCGACCGGTAATAATAATAGATCAATGCCATTTTGTGCGTAGTTTTACAGTCTTTCCTTCGTTCAAATATCACATGATTTTTTGATCGATAAATATAGTTTGTACTAATTGTTTACCTCTCTAATATTCCGTTAGTACCAAAAAAAAACGGGAATACGATTCCTGACATATTTATAAATAAATTCAACCATTATACGATCCAGAAATATCGATTGGGTATATCCCACATCGAAAATGTCAAAACTTCGCATTTCGGTAGTATTATTTGTTATTCGCATTCTTCTCATTTCAAGAAATAACGAGAAGGCATACAAGAATCGGATATCCGTCGATTGGATCGAATCGGTTGGGAGTAATATCTTCTTCATGGTATCACTCCCATCTCGACTAGAGTTTGATAATGGGGTCACCGTCCCTTTGCCCATACCAGAAAAGCGACGACAGAGCGAACATAAATGAAGAGACGGTGACCCGAATACCAAACTCTCGTTTCGACAGAACGAGTGGCACTGTTTACGACTCGGAAATTCGAAGATAAAATGCGTATAAATAGGGATCTTAGCTGTAAGAGATCAGCTCACCACAAGCGTTGTGCAAACGATATTTTCCGGATAGTTCACTATCATACATAGATCGGTATAGCCGTGTCGTTCCGATGGAACAATTCGCGATATGCTTCCGCAACTTGTTGATCGGTTAATATCGCATAGATACTGTTTCCATTCAGGTCCACCGTTCATCGATTGGCCAATGTTCTTACGTCTGTTGTTCATTGCTGTTCTCCTTATATGTTCGGGTCTATGCGATGTGGTCGGAAATGCGGATACCAGAATGGTGAAAAGAGATGTTGAACCAACAGGTGATCCTCCCCTTCATTCAGCGCTATATGTTAGCAACCTTCATTTTGCATTGTGGGGGATGTCGAACATCATAGACTATTAAAAAATGAGGCAAAAATCCGAATTACGAACTCTTTTGAGCTAGGATAGCACTTCCTTCCAACATTAATTACAGGAATGAGATATGAACGACAGGCTCTTGACACATTTGTAACAGGTTGGTCTGTACTCTTATTCTCTCATTAGTGAAAATCATTAGTCATTAAAATCATTAGAAAATCATTACTCTCATTAGTGAAAATTATGAGCTGCAATTTGCAATTTGCTGCAGGCTTGAAGCTAGCTCGGAGCGAAGCGACGAGCTAGCTTAATTTAGGTTTGGTTATGCTTAGGCTTAGGCTTAGGCTTAGGCCAATAGAGTCAAGCGACAAGGCAGGCGATTTCCCGTTCTTCCTAGAACCAAACAAGTTTTTGGACAAGTTTGGGGGAGGCCGTAATCGGAAATAGGAAAGGTGAGTTTGATTTATTTACCGGATACCTAAACAGACATCACTTCAGGTACACGGAATCTTGGCTAAATTTACCATATCAATAAATCCACATTTAATCGTTTGGCTCGAACCTGTTTACATTCCCTATTGTTTCGTGCGGCTCCAGACGACCCGTATAATACTCGTGTTTAAATTCTGTGCATCTTAAAATTGTTCCCTATGAAAAATGAATATGAATTGATAGAGTACGCTCCCTGTTAAGCAGCAGTGAATATCAACACTGTTGGCACATCTCTACCAAAATGATCGTCAGTGCACAAACTTGCGTAACATGATCGCAAGAAGTCAGACAACTTCAGCAGGAATCTGGATCATACTAAATATCAATTTTTAAAAACCGCATGAAAATTTGCAAACTGGAATTTGCAAAAGGTGCGCTTAGGATATACACTATTCATCGCACCACACATAAATTCTAGAGTTCGTAATTCGGGTCACCGTCTCTTCATTTTACACACTCTCTCGACCGGTCGAATGACGAGAGAGTGTGTAGAATGGAGAGACTGTGGTTTCTCGAACTCTAATAAATTCCTCCCAGATTCCTCACAGTCAGGGTTCTTCAATATAGCATCATTAGCAGCCTCATTATATCTGTCCCAATTCTTGGAGCGAGTGGACAGTGTTAATTTTGAATGCTGTTGATGACATTGTCTCATCATTATTTTAGTTCGAAATATTGTTTTTTTTCAAACTGAGTCATCCAATCATATATGTTCGGAGTCTTGACATTCAGGCAGCTTGACACAATGTAATAAAAATGTTGCAACATAGTAGCAATCAGGTTGCGCCCGCGCATGAAATTCCTCTCTTCATAAAGTGTGCTCTCAGAAGAGAGCGCAAAATACATAGACATTATCTCGATAATAACGCCACGCGGCCATGGAGTGCTGTCCTAATGAACTGCATAATGACAGATGGGCAGACAAGTGGTGTGAGGGCACTCTAACAGTGAATGAAGCATGCACACTCGCCCAGCTGTCAATTACACAGTTCGCGCCTCGCTATTCTACTAATCTATCATTATACAGTGCATTGTGGTTAGCACTCATGGCCGCGTGGCGCAATGGATAACGCGTCTGCCTACGGAGCAGAAGATTGTAGGTTCGATCCTTACCGTTGGTCGTAACTTTTGCACTTAATTTTGAATGCTGTTGATGACATTGTCTCATCATTATTTTAGTTCGAAATATTTTTCAAACTGAGTCATCCAATCATATATGTTCGGAGTCTTGACATTCAGGCAGCTTGACATAATATAAGAAAAATGTTGCAACATAGTAGCAATCAGGTTGCGCCCGCGCATGAAATTCCTCTCTTCATAAAGTCTGCTCTCAGATGAGAGCGCAAAATACAGAGACATTATCTCGATAATTCGCGCGTATATCATTTTTGAAGATTTGTATAGATAAATTGATTGATATCACAGGGATGCCTCCAACCTACTGTACCTCCGGCCGAACGAACCTCTACTCATTCCCTTCAAGTACGATGGACTCAAAGTTTGCTCAGCGGCAGAGGAGGGAGCTGAGGGCCAATTGAAGGTGGGATATCTGACTCAGTAATTTATATTGAAGTGCTTACCGAACACCTGTTACCCATTTTCTGCTAATTAAATGAGAGCCAATTGATAGCGGATTTGTTAAACTCTGATTGCTAAGCAAAATTCTTTCTAGTATTTGACACATATAAGAAAAATACACATATTTTGCGATATGAACGCTATCTTTCAGGTGATTTTCAAGGAGGTCAACAGCGGTGAGCCGTTGTCAGTGCTAGACCTGCACATACAGGTGTGTTTCACGTGCTGATTTCCCGAGAATGATCAAGCACGATTTGATATTGATCGAACATCAAAAGCAAATTTTATACTAGAAATGTATTGTCAGCTTGCATGCAGCTTGATGTAATTTATAAATATTGAGCAATTGTCACTGTTGCGTGAAACATTTGGTTTGATCAAAATTGTGAAAACTGTTCGATCTTCACATTCAAATATGCTTCACGTGCAACTCTTCTAATGAGTGTGCAACGGTAATTTGATCTGCACGGGCATTCGGTGCTAAACTAACAACTAAATAATTTTTTCGCTGTGTCACAAACTGGGCCAACATTTTTGTCCAGAAACGCCCCTACGCCCTCTCGCGCGCCTTCCGCTTTCTCGCAGATGAGGCAACCAACTTCGAGAAGCACATCAGGATGAGGGGTACGGTAGTACAGTATCTACGAGTCATCAATAACTAATTGTTTTCCAGATAAACGACGAGTGCAGTCCATTCGCTGCTCGGATCCCTCAGCGAAAGTCTCGCTCGTGCAGGACAGAGGAGGAATGCAGGTCGTGCGGATTACGGTGAGAAATCAGTTTACGATTCGTGATTGCGTTACCGACATTTCTATATTTAATTGCTGATGAAAAATCACTCATGCTTACAATGTATCGTAGAAAATAGAGTGACAAAGAATGATCTGAATATTGCATAGCCTCTCCCTTTTGCTACCTAGCTGTGGAACCGTATAATCGTATCTCATTGGTAAACTGTGATCTATGATTTAATATTCATAACAGAAATGCGTGATAAACGCTATTCCATTTTTTATTACAATTACAGGCGTACATGGGACCTGCACTAACAGTTCGTAAGTTGATCGTCTTCCTCTACGAGGACGCATATTGCCATCGACTGACGGCCACTTGGAAGGCAAGGAAGATGTTGTTGTTTCTTGGATTGTTGTTGTTTTCAGACTGAGAGGAGCGCGTAATGGTGATATAGTATTGCTTGCAGCAAAGAGCCGCTCGTGAAACATAGGAAAAGCAAAATTGAGAACTCGTTGTCCGCTTTAGCCATTTAGCACGTTTCAAATTCAGTATTTTCCAAGCTGAGAGACATGCATGCGTTTAGTGTAGCAGTGGTCCACATTACAATAGCACACAATAAAAAATAATCAATTAAATATAAATAAATATCAAATTAATAATATTTACAGGTTGAAGTGCACGCCGTCACTCGCGTCGACACTCACTCAGTGCAGGGCCAGACGACCAATGTGCAACTGCCGGTGTACGTTGATAATAACAATACAATTACATAAATATTCAGTTAACATAACATTAATTTCTGTCAAGAAAGCGCAACCTTGTGAGATATCGACAATTTTAATTCGATTGAATTGCGCTCCACACTTGACACTTGGCAAAGAGTTTGTGATGCCAAACAAAGGAATTTAGTAGGCTGTTGGGAAGAAAAAAAAACACGAATTGTAGTGATTTCGACGCGGCGCCCGTGTTCGTCCACTCCTCCTCTACCTCTATTCGACTTCCCCACCCACAACCACTCGAACTCGCCGCCGGTGCCCGATCGCTCGCCGTGCAGCACACCTCGACCGCGCTCGGTTGGTGCAGCGGGAGAGCGACGTTTCCCAATTGGGGCACGCAATGCAAAAATGACTAACATTACATAAGGTTACGGTACTCGACGAATTGTAGGCACACACATCTCCCTGCTGTCGCTGACGAGCGATCAATCTCTTGTTAACATGTACGCGTTGCACGCGCACATCCGTGCGCCGCACGTCTCCAGCAGCTACGCGATACGCGTCGACTCGCGCACGCGTGAGCCCGTGGTGAAGGTGAGAGGGCGACGTTTCCGAATTGGGCACACGCAATGCAAATTTTGACAAGGATGCTTATTGGTGTGGTCGACGTTTACGATCGGTTATCTTTCCAGCGTCTGGCAGTGCACAACTCGTACTCGATACCACGCTCCTTCCGACTCGTCTCCTCTCATCCCAATCTGATGAGACCACTCACTGAGGTAGCGATCTTTGATCTTCCTGTTTTACACTAATTATCTGTTCCGTAGATATTTATGGTGAGATATTAGTGAGCATGGATTGCTTCGACTTAGCGGAATTGATCGTTGATCGTAGATCTTTTTAGTTCAGACTGACCTGAAAAAAACTTGGTTAGGTAGGTCGACTACGAACTTTTAAATCTTTGAGGTGATTAACCTTCCACCGGAAGGCGTCATTTCGCCTCCCCTCCAATTTCTTCCCGTTGACTTCTCGAGACGAACAATTGAAGTAAGTTTCAGCAATAACTAATATTCTTATTCTTATTCTTATTCTTTATTCACCAACATTTACATTAACATGTTTTCTAGTTTGTATTTTTTCAGATTGGTTGTAGGCATTTGAGTTTACTTTCTGGTTGAAATACACAAACACGCGATCTGATATTTTCTCAATAAAATAATTATCAATAACTCAGCGGATTGCTCGAAAAATGCGATTTAAAAAAATGTGCATTTTTAGATGCATCTTTTCATTCAAGACGCAGACACTGGTCAAGAGGAGGAGACGTACGCACTGAAAGTAGTGTACGAACCAATGTAGATGTAATCAAGTATTGATCTCAATTAACCAAAAGAGTATATTTATTAGCAAATTAGCAATAATCATTCAATGAACCCTCTCTCAGAGCAAATGCACACTATGCACAGTAGATTGAGAGAATTTAGAAATAATTAATCTCATAATATTTTCTAAATCTGTGTTAATATTATGATTATATCCTCTTCCACATCAGATACACTAGGAATGACTTCTCCCGTATGACAAACGTTTTTTCCCACGAATTGTTCCCCGATTAGCATCGCTCCAGATTTGAATATCTCTTCACACGTGATCATTCCCCTCGATCAAATCCCACATTTCCCGAGTTTTTCCTTCTTTCCCGAGACCACTTCGACCGGTAATAAGAATAGATCAATGCCATTTTGTGCGCAGTTTTACAGTCTTTCCTTCGTTCAAATATCACATGATTTGTTGATCGATAAAATATAGTTTGTACTAACTGTTTACCTCTCTAATATTCCGTTAGTACCAAAATAAAAATAAAAAAACGGGAATACGATTCCTGACATATTTATAAATAAATTCAACCATTATGCGATCCAGAAATATCGATTGGGTATATCCCACATCGAAAATGTCAAAACTTCGCATTTCGGTAGTATTATTTGTTATTCGCATTCTTCTCATTTTATGAAAGTTAAACTTTTCAAAAAACAATGCATTCAATTGGAAATTCATACGATTTGGCGCAATTCTTACTGCTTTGAGGTAACTTGTTATCTCATGAATTCAATCATTCGTTTATTCCGTTAGGCGAGATTTCAAGAAATAACGAGAGGGTCATCTAGCATCACAATCGTATCATCATATATAAGATCATCCAAAATGGGTAAACACACATGACATATAATCGCATTTATTTTTTTAGAAAATAATTGCATTCAAGCCCTATTTTCCAGATGATTTATAGTAAGGATGCGCGGGTGATAGACTATAATTTCGTATTCTCCGATTGTTCTGCGTATTGGTTCCGCTGTAGTATGACATTGGAAAAATACTCTCTTATTCAGATGATGAAAATGCTGAAAGAAATACACATGCGGACCAAGTAGAACCGGGAATAGAATAGAAGAGAATATACATTATCAGGGAAGGTAAATTATTGCCTAATCACCTCGATCAAGTTTTCTGCATTCTCCAATGACAATGCTGATGCGTCCATTCCCAAATTTCCCATATGCAGGTTTTCACATTTACGAGTGAAAATGCGTCTAATTATGAATAATTTTTCATTGATCGACGCTGTCCAATTCAAAACACTGAATGTCAACGCCTTGACGATATTGGCAATCTGTAGAATAAATTGTATGGTTTCTGAAAATTGAAATTAGTGAAAATATCCTATCATAAAAACCTGGTGTGTTGGCAAGATTATCTATGGCGGCCATGTCTACTTTGCAATTCAGGAACAATTCGGAGCATAGGCCACTGAAAATTTCACAATTAATACTCAAAAATTTTAAGTTCGAACATACAAGTCTACGAATCCGTTATTCTTCAAGAGGAGCCGAAATTTAGATACAATATTGTTCTTGAGTAGTTGAAAAAGAGCGTGCACTATCTCATCATTAACCCAACAAACAAATGTTTCTTCGATTTCAGTATTTTCAAAGAAGGGCTTGAGAGTATTGATCGCCTTTACCGCATCGCTGTTGCTTAGTTTCATGTCTAGTATCTCAAATATGTTGGTATAATAATGTAATGTAATATATGTGCCATACTGGTTCTGCCATAAAGTTGTATCTGGAGAACGTGTTGATTCCGTGTTTTTTGAAAGTGGCATATATGAAAAGATTTGCTTGAAGTCTATCCAGTTCATTGAAAAATGTCAAATAAAATCTTGTTTTGTCCGAGTCTGAGTTCTGGAAGAATATTTACATTTGATATAATTAAGAGACCCTCCACGAGAGAACGTACCTACCTTACGGACGGCCTTTTTGCAACCCCTCTCAATCTTTCGTTCTCATACCGAGTGCTGATATTTGGCCCAGATAGAGCGTTCCTGGTGCACTTCCTGAAAAATGCCAGACCGACCCCAAAAAAAGTCGAAATTTTCATCCCTCGAAAAATTATGTTCTTTAGAGTTTTTCTGGTTTATTTTGCGATGAAAATTCGAAAAAAGTGGTTCTGGAAGCGCTCGGACAACGACAAAGGGTCGAAAATCAAAATTTTCTTCATTTTTTGGACGCCTTGAAAAAAATTTATTCGGCGGTCAAAAAGTTATTGTCATTTTCGAAATCTACGTAAGAAAGAACGTCTAGGGTTTTAATTTGAGATTTCAAAACCGAAGCCGTCGGCTACTATAGATCATAGAATGAAGGGGAAAACGAGATATCTCCCTACGCAACCGTGACCGATACCGTTATTGAGTGTTAAAAGGCACACTTTAAGTGCTGAAATTGCATTAACAGTGCCCATACACCAAATCGAGACCACAAACTGGGGATATGGATAACTACTTCTCAAAATCGTGTGCTCGACCACCTCGATTTTGGAGTTCTACATTTCTGAAAGGTTTTATCGGCTTTATCGGAAAAATAAACGTTCAAAATGTATCAAATTGTCGTTGTAATTTATTATTTTGTCTTTTCTGATTATAATGTATTGATTTTGATGTGAACTGAAGGGACACGGCTTCGAAAATTCGTGAAAATCTGAATTTTATTTAATTTTTGCAGGTTTTAAGAGTCTCCAAATGCAAAATTATCGGTCCAATTATATTTTCTTCAGCTTAGAATAAGAAATAATAACGTATTTAATGATTTCTCAGAGTCACGGAGGTAGGTCTCAATTTTTTTGAAAACTCATTTTTTCCATGATCGGGGTCATTGATGATTTTTCAAGATATTTTTTTTTCTCAGATTCAACCAAATATTTTAGAAATTGTATTATTGTTTGTACTAATTGAATTTCACTATTTCACATATTCGGCGAGATTAATGATGAAATACCCGTGATATTGATCAAAAAATACAATAAAAATCAATAAAATTCAGATTTTCACGAATTTTCGAAGCCGTGTCCCTTCAGTTCACATCAACATTATAATCAGAAAAGACGAAATAATAAATTACAACGACAATTTGATACATTTTGAACGTTTATTTTTCCGATAAAACCGATAAAACCTGTCAGAAATGTAGAACTCCAAAATCGAGGTGGTCGAGCACACGATTTTGAGAACTAGTTATCCATATCCCTAGTTTGTGGTCTCGATTTGGTGTATGGGCACTGTTATTGCAATTTCAGCACTTATAGTGTGCCTTTTAACACTCAATAACGGTATCGGTCACGGTTGTGTAGGGAGAGATCTCGTTTTCCCCTTCATTCTATGATCTATAGTAGCCGACGGCTTCGGTTTTGAAATCTCAAATTAAAACCCTAGACGTTCTTTCTTACGTAGATTTTTTAGCCAGAAAAGCTCTAAAGAACATAATTTTTCGAGGGATGAAAATTTCGACTTTTTTGGGGTCGGTCTGGCATTTTTCAGGAAGTGCACCAGGAACGCTCCAACTGGGCCAAATATCAGCACTCGGTATGAGAACTTCACCGCAGAAAGATTGAAAGGGGTTGCAAAAAGGCCGTCCGTGAACCCCTCTCAGAAGCTACGTTCTCTCGTGGAGGGTCTCTTAAGAGTAAATCGTTAAACAGGACTGGATAATTTTTGGTATTACTAGGTTTCTCTTCTTCGTTTTCCAATCGATCACACTTACCAATAAATGTATGAATTGACTTGAAAATATAACTTACCATGGAAGAAACATCGAACAATTTAACTTGCTTTAATTTAAATTCTGAACATGAATCTATTGACATCTTAATGTTTGTACGACTCTGAAAATATTTCATGGGTAAATTCAAGTTTCACAACGTTTTACCTGCCGCATTTTCTGAAGAGTTTTGATGTCCATGAACTTGCTGATATTATAAATAGCATTTAGGGAGGTGCTCGAAAAATGTAAAGCCATCTGAATGTGCCAATATTTACGAAAATAAATGCTTGTAAAGTGGATTAATATAAGTTTGAGTATATTTGTCAAAAGAGCTGATGCATTTCTGAATGTTTTCGAGGTGGAAGATGCGAGTAGGACGCAGGTTTGCCGGGAGAAGGAGTGAGAAGGAGGAGGTGCGAGAATGCGCCCGATGGCTGATGTTCGTCCATTTGTAGGTATAATACTAATCTATACCTATATATAAAGCGCCGTGTCCGTACGTCTGTCCGGATTGCGAAACGATTACGAAATTTTGAGGGAGAGAGATCGCGCGTCAACAAGTTTCGAAACGAGTGATTGCGAAACCTACTCCGCTAGGACGGGGCCCCCGCCGAAGGCGGTGGGCAGCCGGACTAGTAATTTATAATTTAACATCCCAACCGAAATGATTGACATATATGTACATTCAGTATACACAGTTCTTCGTCACCATCTCGTTTATGATGTCGACATATTCTAATGCTCGACTTATGGGATACGTAGTCAGTCTTTTATTCTTTTCGCGTCGTCGCTCTCCCATTCGGTGCGGATGGAACCTAATCAATGTAATAGCGATCATTTAAGGAGAGCACTTGATCAATTAAGTATACTTATTACAGGGGGGACTTTGCTGATCAATTGAGTATGAGAGGCCCTGTAAGGAGATGTACCTACTGGGACGGGGAATTTGTAGTCGTGACTAGATAGCGCATGCAATATGTGGGCACTCCAAATGAATTCGCCCAGATTGACGCTGGTCTATAGCATTGTTCTCTGTGAGTGATGATGTGATTTTACCTTTACCTTTGTGGAAATGTAGGAGATATGTAATATTTTTATGAGAATAAGCATTTTATTTTTCAACAACACTTATATCGAATACAAGGGAGATGATCGATAAGGCTAGGTCGTTAAACATTGGTATAATTGAAACAAAATACTAATTTCGATGCTCTAGATGCTTAATGATAAGTTTTCCATGCCAGTCCACCGTAATTGTGTACTCTCCAATGGTTTTAATTGTGAGGTTTGTGGGTTTGTGTGGGTTTCTCCGCGGGTTTGTGGTTCTTCAGTTGTATTGCATTGGAAGAAAGCACGCTTGCCCAAGTGGTGGAAGAACTGCAAACAATCTTTTTATATAAATGTTTTTTAATAAATAATCGGGAAAGAAAACAAAACAAAGAATTACCTGAATTAACTTCTCCGCATCACTCGATGAGAACGTTGATTTACGAGAGACTATCTGAGCCAGTGAAGATATGCTTGGCAAAGTCGAAAAATCGAATTTCTCCATAATGTGTGTGTGGATAGTACTCGGTGAGTATATCACGTTGGCGCATAATGGAAGCATCTAGAACGCGCTTTCCACGATTAACTAGGCTAATACAGGTAATTCGCAATTTTCTCTTTTGCAACCATTTCGAATGAACCATTCCTTGAAAAATGCAGAAAAAATCCGATAATCATGCACACCAAATTCCACCTTCCTAGCTTTCTATATATCTTCGTTAAATCTCAAAAAAATCCATATATTTAACAAACAAAAAATTACAGCATTTTCAAATGGATGGGTAGGTCCCTTTTTTATTTGAGTGCTGCGTAGTGCAGCCTTAGCTCATTCTTAAAAAAAAATATAAAAAATATTCGAGGACCAGTTTTCGTGATATTTTAAATAATGGAATCTAGCGACCACCAAACCGGGAAGTCCTATTTAAAGACCGGGAAAAAGATGGTGAGCGAGTGTCTTTAAAAGGGAGTGTTTTCCCAATGCGCCAAATCGAATTTTTACGGCCAAAATCGAATTCTTCTTGATTATTGATTAGTTTATTGGCGCCGTTCTCCAGTTTTGTTCCTATTCGTTGGAGAATCTATCACTTGACGGATTCCCAATATTTCGTTCGATTTATTCTATGAGAAATTTCGCTATACCGTTTCTTCTGAATCGATGTTTTTGCAAAAATCAGGTTTTTCAAACATTTTTCTCTTGCGTATAAGCGCCGTTTTCCAAATTTTGTATGAATCTTTGGAGAATCCCTATCCGCATTCACTACCACAATTTGAACTAATTTGTTCTATGAGAAATTTCGCTATGCTCAATCAAAGTTTGTGTTTTTACCGTATTTTCTCCTTCATAGTTTCTGTTCAGCTTACTTATGTTCCAGGTGACGGATCTCGCTCATATTTTTTGTGGTGACTCCCCAATGCCAAACGAATGGATCACCGAAATTTTATATCCTTACGGTGTGCTTGGATTTTTCTACAGTCGTTTGTAGTTGCGATAGTGACTGTATCTTCTGTTCCTGACTCTATAGCTTATCTCCTAGGCACTCATTGAGCTCATTTATATTTTCATCTCGCTCATCATTGTATATTAAATAGATTATCCGCAATTGGTAACCCTTTTCTTTCAAATCTGAAATTGTGGTCAAGCTGAAACACTTTTTCACATATTTTGTCTCGTTTCGACCAAATTTACGAAGAGTGTTGACGTATTTCGAACTATCTATTTCTTGTTCCCATATGCCTGACCATCTTTTACACCTTCTTCATCAGTTTTCACAATAGGAACTTTTAACTCCCCATTTTCCACTCCAATTCATATTGTATGCGATTCCACACATTTTTGAGCAGATTGCGGCTGAATGTACTTTACAAGGGTTTTAGGACACATTTTAAGCAGGAATTTCGATTTGAATACTCCAGTCTGATTACGGTAGGATAGTTTCCTCGTAGTTCAAAGTAAGAAAGATAAAACGATTATTGAGATTAATCAATCATGATACTACTCGACACCGATTAGTTGCTATCACTATTTAAAGTTCACTAAACTTTTGTTTCATAAGTTAATAATTGACATAAAAAATAATAAGCGACCCATGGAACGCGTTGCGGACGGGCGCTGCGTGCGTCACTGACACCAAGTGGGCGGAGCTTAGAAGGACATGCTCATTTGAGAATTTTTTCCACTAAAGTGTGAATTCTAGTTATCATATAGTTATTTGTCACTCCTGACTACCTCATAACAGCAAAAATTTAAGCATTTAAAAAATTCTCCAGTTTCACATGACGATCGCTAAATGGCATCATTTCTGAAATAAAGTCAGTTCGTAATAAAGTTTCAGACTACCGTATCCAACTTTTAGAATCGGTTTTCTCAGGTAAAAGGAGAGGGACTGAAGTGGAGATGGGGTTTGATGACTGGTCGACCCAGGTTGCATCACACATCACCAAATGCATTATGCCAACTTTCATTTGTCGGCTACCGTAACTCTAATTACCGATATCTGAGGACTGTAGATGCACAAACACTGCATAATATAAAGCTAATTCACGGTGTTACTACGGGTTACAATAGTCAGGTGTTCTGTAGGAAGATAAGAAATTAATTGTATAATTAACAAATTATTGTATTTCCTCATTCTTGCACAATTAAAATCACTTGGTGTATCTACAGTACTCGGATATCGGTAATTAGAGTTACGGTAGCCGACAAATGAAAGTTGGCATAATGTATTTGGTGATGTGTGATGCAACTTGGGTCGACCAGTCATCAAACCCATATCCACTTCAGTCCCTCTCCTTTTACCTGAGAAAAGCGCTTCTAAAAGTTGGATACGGTAGTCTGAAACTTTATTACAAACTGATTGTATTTCAGAAATGATTACATTATTTAAAATTTCACGAAAACCGGTCCTCGAATATTTTTCATAATTTTTTTGAAGAATGAGCTAAGGCTGCACTACACAGCCCTCAAACAAAAAAGGGACCTACCCACCCATTTGAAAATGCTGTAATTTTTTGTTTGTTAAATATATCGATTTTTTTGAATTTTCACGAAGAGTTGGAAAGCTATGAAGGTGGAATTTGGTGTGCATGATCATCGGATTTTTCTGTATTTTTCAAGGAATGGTTCATTCGAAATGGTTGCAAAAGAGAAAATTGCGAATTACCTGTATTAGCCTAGTTAATCGTTGAATGCGCGTTCTAGATGCTTCTATAATGTGCCAACGTGATACACTCAACGAGTACTATCCGCACACACATTATGGAGAAATTCGATTTTTCGAACTTTGCCAAGGTCCTTCACAAATAAGTTCACTCACTCAGATAGTCTCTCTTACAACGCGCTCCTTCGATGTAAAGAATTTCACATTTACGATTGAGAATTTCTCGAACAAAACTCAATTTTCCTTTATCCGATGCTTTCCAATTAATAACACTGAATTTCATTTTCCTCACGATATTTACAATTTTCAGCAAAAATTGGAATGTTTCTAAAAACAGGTCATGATAGATTAGTTTATTAATTAAATTACCTAGCTTTTTCGGAAGGTTATACGAATGGAACGTCTGAACATTGTTTTTCACACAGAAGTCGAAACATAAATCTCTAAAATATCAAATATATATTTATGATCCAATACATTTAAGTTGAAAAAACCTTCAAGTCACAGCATCCATCCTTCTCCAACGATATAAAAATCAGTAATTATCGTACCGAATTAATATTCCGGAACGGATATGATACGGTTCGGAATTGTATCAAATTTGCGCTTAGCGAGAGGGAAAACACTCAAAATACAACGTTATGAGTCGTTTTTATGCTCGTTGCATTCCTTGTCGCCTCCCATTTTATTATCTGTTAATTTAAAAAAAATAAAAATCGATAATTTTACGAGAAAATGGCTGAAAGTGTAAAGAAAAATGAATACCGTAATCGGAAACCGTCACTTTTGCTGCGCAAAATTGCACTTCAAAAGTGATACGCCACGCTATTATCATCAGCCCTCATTTTTCGTCAATTTTGGTCGTTTTCATGGTTATGTTGCTCAAATTGTTGATTTTTGTGGTTCAGCGAGCTGTCGGCGACGGGGAGAAGAGGAGGAAGGGTGCTGCTCCACCAGGAGCAGCACCCATGGACAACTTTTGACGATAAGTTACTTTTTCTCACTTTTTCATTTCCATTTCTGTTCTTCTCTTTGGATATTTCAGGTTATTTTCGTCGACTTTTGGCTCGGGAGGAGGCCCGGAGAGGCCCGGAGCGGAATCAAGCCGCGCAGGCTAGGTGTAATACAGGTTCGTCTATTTTTTGCGCTGTTTCTTGCTAAATTCCTTGTTTAATCGGATGGCAGTTGGTTTTTAATAATTAAAAACGAGAAAATGTGACTCTACAAGGTCAATTGATGCCCAATTTTTAGTTTGAGTCACGCATTTCGCTGTTTTAAAAATTATCGACGACGAGAAAGCGTGAGCTTCCGTTAAAATGCTTGATATCATTCCGTTGTCGTCATTCACTTGATTTTCGGTTCAACATCTTTATATTTTAGAAACTTCGGGCACCATGGTTCGCATGAGCGTACTCGCCGATGCTCTTAAGACCATCAACAATGCCGAGAAGCGCGGAAAGCACCAGGTCCTCATCCGGCCTTGCTCCAAGGTTCGCATTTTTCATTGTTCTACGATTTTCTCCGCAGTGCTCAAAAATTAAACCTCTAGGAGTATAACCAATGCTCGATTTTTAATTTTACGTTTCTCGTGAACTCGGTGGAGAACTGCTGTAATTAAAACGTGCAACTCATGGAGGCGAAGCTATGCCGAATTTTTATTTTGGCTCCCGTATTGCCTTTTTTAAAAATTCCTATCAAACAGTTCCGACCAAACACGCATTTTCCATCTATTTTGTGTTTAGAGATAATGTAGAAAATTGGTAGAGCTGCCAAGTGGTTCAATAATTACATTCACAGGTAATCGTCCATTTCCTGACCGTCATGATGAAGCACGGATACATCGGGGAGTTCGAGATCATCGAAGACCACCGCGCCATCCATAGATTGCTCGTCAGATGAGTGATTCATTATATTTAAAAACAAAATTGAAAAGAACAGTAAAAGCTTGTGATGAAATTCTAGACGGCTGGGGGACTCGCTGGAATCGACGGAGGCAGCTCTTTTTTAGTTGTGGTAAGCTATTGTTTACTTATTTCGAGTACAGCGGGACATATGTTTAGAAATCCTTTTTTTATCCGATTAGCGTAATTCTTAGGTGACCATTTTATATATTGCCAATTTATTGTGATAACTAAATATTTATTTCCTGTTCCAGATCACTTGCTTCTTCACTGGAGGAGCGGATTGTTTTGGTTAGTATTTGTTCACCTTTTGTATGTTTTGTGATAAAGTTATTCCATCCATCTTAGATTCGTTTATTACAATGGAACGAAAACAAATGTAAACATGAGACAGGGAGCGGGAAATGGGGGAGGAACTTAATCGTAGACGGGCCCTCCATTAGCCTTTGCCACCTTTTCCATTTGCCCTTGCATCCGTAGGATAGTTTGCGACAGAGTTCCTTGGTGAATCTGGTCGACCACCACTCCCTGATTCCCTTCTCGAGTACATCCAGTGATCCGGCCTTGTCCTCCGCCTGCAGCCACTGCTTCATAATGGCCCAGGCCATTTCCACCGGATTCAAATCCGGGGACTCCGCAGGCCAGTCAAGGGTCTTGAATAAAGGTTAGTCCTGGTATTTCCTAACCATGACTTAGACACCTGAATGCTCGAAACATGAAACTTCTTGTTGAATAAAGTGACCTTTTTCTTCCCGATCTCGTGGCATTTTTCTACAATCTGCCCGTAGCTCAGTCCTGCTTCTCTCCATCCGACTACTTTGTCCTTCCACGACCTTTCAGACATCTGGAACAGCCAATGAGAGAGTGAATAAACATGCATGAATAACAAAATGTTGATCAGCTGAGACACGAATGGTCCTATGAAGTGATTTCATCAGCATTACTCATAAGAAGCACTCCCTCGACCGTGATGAAATTCAGAGATAGGGGATCAGTGTACCTTATTCGCTCGTCTCATCTCGTTGTTCTCTTTGTTGACCTCTTGATTCGAATCTTTTACTGTTATTTCATATCTGATAATTCATTGTATCTTAGATGTCATACTGCCTTGTGAAGATCGGCGATCGGTATGAGATCACCGACCGCACTTTCATTCGAGGCCCGGAGTTGGCATGGGAGGATATCGAAGTAGTGAAGAAGGGAGGGAAGACAAGGGTAAAGGCTCTGTACGTCAATGGGGGGAAGAGAGATGAGATGGAAAAGCTGCTGAAGGATGCTGTCAACGGGGAAATCAGGCAGCCTCGCAAGAGAAAGGAACCAGTAGGTTGATCTTGTCGTTCACTACCGTAATCTTTGACCAGTGTAGCCTTTGATCTTTGCAGTTCTCAATTGTTGAGCCTGCCGAATCTGATGTGGAAGAGGAGTTGAAGAGATCTCGTCCAATGCGTGCCGCCTCGAGATTCATGCAAGTTCTCGAGATGTCTCCCGACCTCACTCCGGACCTCAAACGAGTGAAGAAAGAGCGAGGAACCTCCATCCCTCCAGTGGCAGACACTCCCGCTACCAGTCATCCTCCCAAGTCAACCTTCGCATCCAAGAAGAAGAACACTGGCGCCCCTCCCGCCCCAATGACTGCGCTCACTCATCTGCCCACACCCATCCCTTCTCCCCCAATAGGTATTGGCTTCTCTCTTTATTATTTGTAGACTACCCGTTTTCAGGTACGGTAACTCTGGATACGATCTACGGATTGTTGGTTGATCTGAAGGGAAACTTCGAGAAGTTGAACGCTCGGCAGGACAGATTGGAGAGGACCTGTAGAGAAATCTATAATGACACTGTTGGAGTGAGACACGAGGTAAACCAACCCTTACTCATCATGGCTCAGTTCCCCTCCACTCCCCGTGTCTCCTCTCCTCTCACGACAACTAGTCACTTCCCCTCTACTCCCCGTGTCTCTTCTTCTCTCACCATGGCGAGTCAATTCCCCTCCACTCCTCGTGCCCCTTCTCTCGCCACGGCTAGTCACTTTCCCTCCACTACTTCTATTCCATCTCCCCTCTTTAGAAATAATGCTTCCTATATTTCCCGTCAAGCTTCATCCGTTTCTCGCACCTCTAGCTCGACTTCCAATTACGCCACAGTTCCCCGTGCATCCTCCTCTCTATCCAGACCTTATTCAACTCAAATGTTCCCCTCAACCTCTGTATATCACAGCCAACGTTCTGTTTCTGCTTCAATGAGTTACATGAATGCACCTATCACTAACCATCTCGAAGAAGAAGATAATGGTAACAATTTCGACGACTACTCCCTCGCCTATGACTAACCCCTCGAATGTTCTCCTGATCGAATATTTATATTCCTACTCTACCCAATTGATTATTCAAATTGCTCCATCCCTGTTATGTTATGGAATAAACAAGAAGTAATTTCTGTGACTCAAAATTTATCACAAAACAGTACAATAATGATAAAACGAACCAAACAAATACTCTTCCTCCTCAGATGCCTCCGTTGACGCTGGCCCATGGGATCGTTATCTTAAATTTCTTCACAAGCTTTTACTGTTCTATTCAAATAAAAGGCAGAAAAGTAGAAAAGTACTCATCTAAGTCGCATTCGTGGGAGGGGAGAGATGCGGTCAAGGGAGGGCGAGGGGGCCACCACTGAAATGCAATCGCATATTTCCCTATATTGTGCACAATAGGCTAACCAACCGTTCCATTGTGGTTTAAAATTTATTAAATCAGTAAAACCAATGAGAAAAATCGGGCGGAATTTATCCAACTGTAGTCGCTCTAGCTCGTTAAAAATATTAGTTACCAACTCGATGTCAAATACTGGATTGACACCACTTGAAAAATGCGAACCTTGGAGCAAGGCCGGATGAGGACCTGGTGCTTTCCGCGCTTCTCGGCATTGTTGATGGTCTTAAGAGCATCGGCGAGTACGCTCATGCGAACCATGGTGCCCGAAGTTTCTAAAATATAAAGATGTTGAACCGAAAATCAAGTGAATGACGACAACGGAGTGATATCAAGCATTTTAACGGAAGCTCACGCTTTCTCGTCGTCGATAATTTTTAAAACAGCGAAATGCGTGACTCAAACTAAAAATTGGGCATCGATTCACCTTCTAGAGTCACATTTTCTCGTTTTTAATTATTAAAAACCAACTGCCATCCGATTAAACAAGGAATTTAGCAAGAAACAGCGCAAAAAATAGACGAACCTGTATTACACCTAGCCTGCGCGGCTTGATTCCGCTCCGGGCCTCTCGGGGCCTCCTCCCGAGCCAAAAGTCGACGAAAATAACCTGAAATATCCAAAGAGAAGAACAGAAATGGAAATGAAAAAGTGAGAAAAAGTAACTTATCGTCAAAAGTTGTCCATGGGTGCTGCTCCTGGTGGAGCAGCACCCTTCCTCCTCTTCTCCCCGTCGCCGACTGCTCGCTGAACCACAAAAATCAACAATTTGAGCAACATAACCATGAAAACGACCAAAATTGACGAAAAATGAGGGCTGATGATAATAGCGTGGCGTATCACTTTTGAAGTGCAATTTTGCACAGCAAAAGTGACGGTTTCCGATTACGGTATTCATTTTTCTTTACACTTTCAGCCATTTTCTCGTAAAATTATCGATTTTTATTTTTTTAAATTAACAGATAATAAAATGGGAGGCGACAAGGAATGCAACGAGCATAAAAACGACTTATAACGTTGTATTTTGAGTGTTTTCCCTCTCGCTAAACGCAAATTTGATACAATTCCGAATCGTATCATATCCGTTCCGGAATATTAATTCGGTACGATATATTTCCCTTGAATAGTTGAAACAACGCGTTATTTATAGCAGAATCTGGTTTTAACCATATACATAGAAGACATTTTGAAAAATGGGCAGCATATAACTTATTGCCTTAAGCATGTCTTCGTTTTTAAGGATCATGTGAATCTCCTTAAATGTGTATATTATTGGTACCGCACTGTGTACAATTTGGCTTTCCGGTGACCAGTAGTATTCGGTAACCTTGGCGATTCTTTTCTTTTTGAAATAGGAGGCGATTAAATGACTCGCTGCATTTTGATCATGTTCAGTGCAGAAACCTAACACGAAGCACGTTGTCTCAGAATTCGTTTGCTGAAAATACAAATGTTATCTCATAATATTACAATTACAGTGTAAATGATGTCAAACTGTTTTCGGTGAATCAATTTTTTTGAATCAAATTTTTAGATAAAAGCTCACATCCGGATGAACACAAATTTCTCTAATTTTATATATTTGCATTTTCACAGCAGATTTGATGCCCTTGAAATTGTGGATGCAAGTTTCCTGAATAAATACGAAAATAATTAACTGTAACAATTAAAACTGTAACAATTAAGATTCTGGTCTTCAACGCTAGTCGCGAGCGGTGGGGTGCGAATTTCGTCCCCCCGTCTCTGCTTCCCTCCCCCAGTTTCCCTCTCCCAGCAGCTTTGGCAAGCGGGAGTAAGCCGCCTCGATGGGTCGTCCGTTCTACATCGGCACACTGAACGCCCGGACACTCGCGCCTAAGGAGAAGCTTCTCGAAATCGAGCTGGCCCTCTCTAAGATCAAGTGGGACGTCGTTGCTGTCCAGGAGGCCAGGATTGTGGGTTTAGCTTCCTTCAATCTTGCGGCCTCAGGCATCGTCGTTTTTCACTCGGGAGGTGCCACCGCAAGAAATGGAGTCGCTTTCTTGCTTCAACCGACGCTCGCAAAAGGAGCAGTGTTTCAAGGACTATCGGACCGTATTGCAACCTTGCAACTGCCTCAACACAAGCTCTTCCTGGTCAATGCCTACGCCCCAACATCAACATATGATGACGCCGTATACGACGACTTCCTTGACCAAGTAGAAGCCGCGCTGCAGAGCACTCCGATGGGATTCATGCCAATCTTGGTCGGGGATTTCAACTGTAGAGTTGCAAAGGAGCCTGGCAATGAAAGATTTGTCGGCGAATTTGCTTCTCCGACCCCGAACTCACGTGGGCGCTCTTTCACAGAGACCTGCGTACGGAACAAGTTGCGCATTCAAAACACCTTCCCCAAACGGCGTCGGGGCAGGATCTGGACTTGGCGATCGCCCAACGGCACCACATTCAACCAAATTGATTTCGTTGCTTCGCCCATCACAGCACGAGTTGTCAACTGTGGTGTCGTCGGAAACTTCCATTTCAAGACGGATCATCGCCTCGTCCGACTCGCCCTCTCTCTTCCCAACAAGGTGCGGCATAAAAGATGCAGGGAGCGACTGGTCTTCGATAAAGTCGCTTTTACTGCCAATGCGAGTCTTCTCGCATCGATGCCCCTTGCTCGCCCGACCTCAGCCACAGACGCCTTTTACAAGATACAAGCGTTTGCAAAGACGGCTGCAACAAACTGTTGGAAGAAGAAGCAGTCCCCACCCTGGATCTCCCCTGCAACCCAAAACCTCCTGGCCCAGCGACATCTCCTTCGATCAATTCCACAATCCAATGTCGCCTTCTCCATCTCTTGCAAAATGGCCAGAACCAGCATCATCACGGATATCAAGAGAAGGAAAGAAAGCCAAGCGATAGAAGCAGTACGCAAAGGAAGAAGCATAGTCAAAGCAATGTTGAATCTTCACTCCTACCGCAAGAGACTTCAAGTTCCGGACCCGGTCACCGGTGCTCTTTCACAAGTTGCAACTAAGACTGCGGTCCAAAGTTTCTTCGGGTCCATCTACCAGCCAGCAGTGCAGCTTCCTCTTGCCATCCCTTCCCAATCTATCGATTCTCTCCCTCCTTTCCTTCCTGATGAGACCTATGATGCCCTCTCTCATCTCAAGTGTGGTCACTCTGCTGGTTCAGATGGTGTTCTCCCCGATATGCTCTACCATTCGAGAGCTCACCTTGCTCCATTCCTTTCTGATCTACTCAATCACCTAGTGTCTGGAGATCAAGTTCCTGAAGATATGGTCCAAGCTGTCGTCTCACTTCTACACAAGAAAGGGGACCCTTCCCTCATCAATAACTTTCGACCTATCTCGCTACTCACCGTCACTCTCAAGACATGTACGCGCGTGATTTTGAAAAGAATCGAAAGGACGCTAGGAGAAACAGAGTCTCCCACCCAGACTGGTTTCCGCAGAGGACATAGCACTCTCGATAACCTTCACACCGTCAAACAGATTGTTGAACGAACACATGAGTTCGGTATTCCCTTGTACCTCGGTTTTGTCGACTTTCGCAAGGCGTTCGATTGTGTTGAGTGGAGTGCAGTCTGGCAAGCTCTCTGGACCTTCGGAGTACACCCCACACTGATCCATCTTCTGAGACGTTTGTACGAGTCATCCACCACAAGAATTCGAGTCAACGAGGAGTTCGTCGAAGTGAATGTGAGAAGAGGCGTCCGCCAAGGAGATACTCTCTCCCCCAGCCTATTCAATGCCGTTTTGAGACAAGCAATGAACGACATAGACTGGGAGCAAGATGGACTGAGGATCGATGGAAGAAATTTAATCCACCTCGAATACGCTGACGACGTGGTTCTCGTTGCCAAGACACGCCCCGAACTTGAAAGAATGTTGCGGAAACTGATGGATTCATGTGCTCGTGTCGGATTGGAAGTTAACTCAGGAAAGACAGTGCTCCTTACATCATGTACAACAACCCGAGCCCCAATCATCATCAATAATCAAGTGTTCAATTTCGCCGATTCTGCAACCTATCTTGGAGGAAGAATCACCCTCCCCCTCGATCACCTGGCTGAAGTTGAACATAGGATTCGCTTGGGATGGTTCGCCTGGAGTAAATTGTCCCACCTCCTTTCCACAAGGTTGCTTCCTATGAAGACTAGACGACGACTATTTGAGAGCTGCGTCTCTTCTACAGTACTCTATGGGAGCGAGCTTTGGGCACTGCGAGCAAGTGAGAAGGAGAGACTTAGTGTGACGCAGCGTAAGATGGAGCGGAAAATGCTTGGAATCAGCTTACGAGATCGATGGAGGAACGAGAACATCCGCAAAGAGACCAACCTGCGCGACTGGAATGAAGAAGCGCTCAGAAGGAAGACTAAGTGGGCTCGGAAGCTGGGACGCATGGGATTTGACCAGTGGAGCCGCGCATCTACAGACTGGGTCCCTTACAACAAGACCCGCCCCCAAGGACAACCTAGAGCGCGATGGAAAGATGACCTAAGAAGATCCCTTGGCGCGAACTGGTGGCATGCAACTGCCGAAGAATAGACCTATTCCTCATCTGGTGTTAATCGCCTGACGTGATAAACTTGATTGATTGATTGACAATTAAAACAAGCATTTCAGCAATTAAAAATAATTTCGAGAGTATTGGAACAAAAAAGTACAAAATTTATATTATTCGTAAAACGAGCTGCTGAATGCTCTTTGAGACTGATCAGACGCTAGAATGACGCTTTCGATCGAGGATGCTGATTGGTCGCCAATGGGTGCGATAATGCACCCGTTGGCGTACATCCATATATAATTTACTACACTTCTACATTTTAGTTATTATTTATCCGTCTTCACCAAACTGCATTACTGCATGCCCAATTCATTCATGAGAAGGTGTGGATAACTTAGAGACAACAAGCCCACTTTTGGGTTACTGAATTGGTTCAAAATCGGGAATGAAAAAAATCCCTATTTTGGTATATTGTTTCGGCTCCGGGCAGATCAGTTGACTCTCTATTACTAATGCTCGTTATTGGAATTAAAGGAGGAGTAAATGCAAACGCGCGCCCGGTTGGAATATGTTTCACCTAGTGACGCACTCTCTTCAAGTTGCGTGCTATCTCGCCCCCTTCCCTGAGCTTTCCCTGATCTGGCTCCCGGCCAACTAGCTATAACTCTGTTCGGAATGGAGATATCAATGTGAAAATTTCGGAGCTTCTTATCGTTGTGGAGCTCTAGGCAGTGCATATAATAGCTTCAAAAATTGAATTTTGAGTTTACTCCTCCTTTAAATGGTTTATTCAGCTATTCATACAAACATAATTGATTCCCTTACGGTTTGTTTTTGCAATACGGTTTGTCTACATGTTTTCGGATAGAGCAGACAAATAGTTGAAGATGTTATTGTGAATCTTTGTCCAATCATTATAAATATAAATATTAGTAATCAATAATTGTTTTCCGAATGCTTGATGGCAAGGCGATACAAGGCAATTGTCATAGTGTTTTCTCCGACGGTAATTGCCATTGGTTCCGCAGTCGTATTGCATTGGAAATCGACTTTCTTGTCCAAATTATGGAAGAACTGGAATTCGTGTTCATTTTATTGAATGAATACGAAGAAAAGCATTTGCACAAATGACAAAGGACATACCTCAATCAACTTTTCTGCATCTGGCATAGGGGTATTTATTGCCTCGCCTCGTATCGGCTTTCCGATATGAAGTATTTCACATTTACGATTGAAAATAGTTCGAACAATCGCAAGTTTATCATTGACCGAAAGTGTCCATTTCTTGATATTGAATATAAGGGTCTTCACGGTATTACTATTACTCTTATATTACTCTTGAGCAGATGGAGGCAAGCGCTAACTATCGCTGAGTTAACTTGCTTAATCCAGATAAATTTGATCTCAAGATTTTGGAAAAGTGGCTTCAGAAATATGTGAGCTTTTTCCAATTCGTTGTTATTAAATTTTAAAAAATGCATGGTCTTAAATTTAAATAATTATATCTCCGTTATCAAAAATATTTGCTTACTGTGTCGGACTGGAATGCTTTTTGAGATATTATAATTCCATTCCTTTCACAACAGTCATTGATTAAATTATTCGTTCGAAGTTTATCTTGCACATCGCAAAAGTTAAAAACGAAACATATCTTATCTGAGTCTTTGCTCTGAAATTATATTTTATCTGGGATTATTTTGGCTTTCCCTTGGTATCACTAACTAATCGTGCACATCCAGTAATAGCAATTACGAATAGTATTCGGAATACTCACATAATTAACCACATAGACTTGTTTAACTTTAGTCAGTTGCATTTCCTGAGTAGTGGTGATATCCGTGAAAACGAGGCCAATGTAAACTGAATTTAGTGAAAGAATGGTTCGAGATCGAGTAAACAGTAATGTAAATGTCATAATTTTCGAAAATACGCTCTTAAATTAGCGTGTATTTGTGGCGGATTTAAACATGGGAGAAGGACGCTGGGTAATCGATAGAGTCGAGAATACGAGTGAGGGTTAGGTGTGATAGTGTGCCCGATGGCATGTTCACGTGCATTTACTGACATACTGCCAACCATTTGCTATTGGATTGCCAACCATTTTCTATGGGACTTTCATCCGAATGTTAAGCATACTTTCTCAGCACGCATACACTTTACAATGCAAAGATCAAAGAGGTCATGACCGACCCAGTTTGTTTCACTTTCTCTACTTAATACTTGCCTTTTTACTAAGCGTAAATTCAGTACAGTTCCCCATTAAGAGCGCATCATTTTCGTGGTGGGAGTCCCTAGCTATCATTTCCCGGAGCACCCCTTTAAATAAGTTTTCCTGGTGTATTTTCAATGAAAATTGCGAAATAGACAATTATTAAGTCGTGATTACAAAAGAAGGTCGAAAAAGCGAAAACTACGAATACTAAAATGCGCACTGTAGTGTCGCGACAACACTCCCTTTTCACGTGAGCGGTAAACGGCGAAGCAATTAGGGATCCTTCAGAGTAGCTTTGATTAGCCTTTGTAGATGTATTTTTCGAAATTTTGATTACATGAATAAATCATTCTGTAGTCTCATGAACAAGCGAATTCGGTTATCAGATAGAGTTGATTTCACAATTTTCTCTCAAAGTTATGGTTTTGTAGTGGCACACCGATGAGGCAGTTTGTTGTTTGTCTTGTTTGAAACCCGCTGACAGCCGCTGTGCAGTTTTGAGAATACCGTAGTGGCGTTTATTTTGAGCGCCAATCAATGTTTTTTCCACTGTGAATCTGTTGAATATAAGTGCTTGGGATTCGACTACGATATCTTTCCATTGTTAACTTTGCTAATCAGTACTTGTGTAATTTTCTCTTAGCTTTAAATAATGAATTTATATTGAAGCATTATCAATGGGAAACCTTCTAAGCCAAAGCCTACCGAGATCTTTTGAGGATCTCCGAAGTGGTGCAGAAGCTGAATTTCAACCAAAGATAATAAAACTCTTCCGGATGTATTCATATGTGAGAAGTTTATCGTATTGATACTTATTCATTTTAATCTTATTTGGTGGTCGGATGCGCATCTCAAAACGAAACTTCCTGCAGCAAAATTCCGATAACAGCCCCCGACAATATGTCCTATATTTTTTATATTCTCATTCCCTCGGTTTTATTCCGGTAGCCTAGTGCCATATATTGAGACGCGAATTTCAATCAATCAATCAATTTATCAAATCAGGCATTAGATGCTCAGATGAGGATGGGCCGATATTCTTCATAGGGTGCACTCCAACAGTGTCTGCGAATAGCTCGGGATAGGTCGTCTCTCCAGCGTGCCCGGGGCTTCCCAGGAGGACGATTCCTGTTGTACGTCGTCCAGACTGTAGTTGCGCGACTCCACTCATTCAGATCCCTTTGCCTAATATTGAGAGCCCAGCGCGCTTTTCGTTCCAGTTCCTCCTGTATCCAGTCTCACAGCTTCGTAATGTCCCGAATACGCTCATTCCTAAAACGATCTCTCAGCGTAATTCCCAGCAGCTTACGTTCCATCTTCCGCTGAGTCACACTCAAACGCTCCTTTTCGCTCGACCGCAGCGCCCAAACTTCGCATCCGTAGAGCACAGTACTTGTTACGCAGCTTTCGAAGAGCCGTCTCCTAATCTTCATGGTAAGAAGACGTGACGAGAGAAGATGAGATAACTTGCTCCATGCATACCAGCCTAGCCGAATCCGATCCACTAATGCAAGCGTCCAGACGCGAATTTACGCATCAAATTCATTCATTAGCTTACAGAGAAGGCAACAATATTTACTATGATATTTTCTAGAACTTTCATATGGAATGAACTAAATAGTGCAATAATGAATGTGTGTAATTTCAGCCCTCGGAATTGAACAAAACAAGCTTCGACATGCAATTTTACCAAAAATGTGACCGGAATTTAGCGTATCGAGTAATCAGATCATCGTCAGATTCGAACGGAAGTAGACCAATTTCCTTCTACTCCAATAAAACGGTAATTTTTTGCTTGTATTAAAGTGTAATTTTTTTAAGTATTAAAATTTAAGGACCTCCAATTTAAACTTAATAACAATGAAGTACAAAATGTACTTAATTCTCTGAAGCGTATTATTCAAAACACAGTGATAGAACAAGTGCATATTTCCAAACTAAATTCTGCAACAATGGGCGCATGTATACAATTCTTCAAGGGGAATATTGTTACTGAATTCATATTAAACATTGACAGCTTAGACGCAGCAGGTATTTTAACTCTCAACTCACCATATATTATTTTCAAACATATTTTTAGAGACATTCCAATTTCTGCTAGAAATTGCTAAGATCTCCAAGATACTGATATTAATTGTTAAGAATTGGAAAGTATCGGACAATGACAAATTTATTATAATTAGATACATTTTAAAACTCAAGTGCGAAAATCTTTTCATCGAAGAGTCCTTAGGACGCGTCGCGACAATTTCGTTGGAATACGCAGAAAAGCTAATCATGGTAAATTTTGCATATTTTTGCTTTCTGCTTCACTTCTTGCTTTATATACAGTAGCGCCAGAAAGTTTGTAGACGATTTGTAATTTTGATATAACTTTCGGTACAGTTGATTTAACGAATTAGATGTTGGGGCGCTATATACCAAATCCATCGAGGAATACGATGCGTATATTGCGTCATCACTTGCGTCATCACTTATTGCGTAGTGATGACGCAATCGAACAACACTTTTTCAAACATCCATTATTCTTACATAGATTTTTTCCTGCTGGCCAAACTTTCTGAGGTTGGAGTCATGACTGAGGCCTACCCAGAATAAATTTTTGAAAGTGCTGCGCGGTCGCACATTGGGTGCAGCCGTGCTGCAAAATAGAGGTCGAAAATACAGCTCTCGGCTCCTAGATAAGCTAGATACTCGTTCAAAGGGTCAAAATGATCGTAATCACAATTCCACATGATCCGGAGAATAAGAAAGCACTTGGTCAACATTTGCCCTCGGGGCACCAAAAAATCACTTTTTTGCATGCTCATTTTTTGGACATTCATAACTTTCTGGGCAGTTTTCGGAAAAATCTGGTTTTTATGTGAGAATGTTCAAAATGTATTAAGTATATTACGCCCAACTTTTTAGACTGTTTGGATAACTTTCCTGCCCGCGGCGGTCATTTTTCGGAGGGATACTCGGGTCGGGAAACACCTTGTTTACGCACTCTCGTCGTCTATACTCTCTCGCCATAGCGGTAAACAAGGTGTTTCCCGACCCGAGTATCCCTCCGAAAAATGCCCGCCGCGGGCAGGAAACTTATCCAATCGATCTAAAAAGTTGGAAATCTGATCCTGAATACATTTTGAACATTCCTATGCAAAAACCAGATTTTTACCTACATGTCCCACACAATTATGAATGTCCAAAAAATAGTCATCCAAAAAAGTGATTTTTTCGTGCCCTGAGGGCAAATTTCGAGATATTGTTTTCATATTCTCAAGATCATCTGGACTCATGATGGCGATCATTTTGACGCTTTAAACGAGTCTCTAGCTAGTCTAGAAGCCGAGATCTGAATTTCGGACCCTATTTTTGCAGCACGGCTGCAGCCAATGTGCGACCGCGCAGCACTTTCAAAAATGTATTCTGGGTAGGCCTCAGTCATGACTACAACATCAGAAACTTTGGCTTGCAGGAAAAAATCTATGTAAGAATAATGGATGTTTGAAAAAGTGTTGTTCGATTGCGTCATCACTACGCAATAAATGATGATGATGATGATGCAAGTGATGACGCAATATACGCATCGTATTCCTCGATGGATTTGGTATATAGCGCCCCAACATCTAATTCGTTAAATCAACTGTACCGAAAGTTATATCAAAATTACAAATCGTCTACAAACTTTCTGGCGCTACTGTACTTAGGTTTTGTTTTCAGTTCTTCCATCATTTAAACAAACGAGTAGTTTTTCGATGCAATACAAATGCGGAAACAATGGAAAGAATCGTCGGAGAGTACGCAATGAATGTTGGCCAAAATCGCATTCTTGAAATCATGCATCAGGAATATTATAATTGATTAAATTATTTACTTTTCTTTAAAGTTTGCATTAGAACATGAATCAAGTTCAACGCACGTATATCCAGCCGTTCTGTGATATGCTCCCTATGTCCGAATACATCTAACAAACATAGTTGATAATGATTGTATGAATGTCACAATACACGACTTTTTAACACTTTTTTTTAACACAGTTTTTAACACCCACTGAAGAGATATATTAAGAGACCTTACACGAGAAAACGTACCAACCATACGGATGAATTTTTTGAAACCCTTAACTTTTTGCTGGTGAAGTTCTCGTACCGAGTGCTGATATTTGACACAAAATGAACGGCTGTGGTGCACTTTCCGAAAAATGCCAGACAAGGTCCAAAAAAATCAAAAATTTTGAAATTTTGAAAAGTACGATATTATAGGTTTTCTAGTTCTAGTTTTCGATGAAAATAACGAAAAACATACTTTGACAGCGATCAGATATCAAGAAAGTGACAAAAAACGCCGATTTTCGTAACGTAATTTCACTCCAAGAATTCGAATTTCGATATCCCAGGCCACCAAAATGCGATTTGAATATGTTAGCCGAAATACTAGCCGAAATACTTCTCGTCTTTTTGCATGAACTGTTTCAAATGATTATGCCTAACTGACGTCAGCGTTGACGGATTCCGGTCATTTTTGTTTTGTTTTTCGACATAACTGTTAATGCTCTTTCGAATGAGCTATGTATCGCTGCCGAAATCTGAAGTTTGGAAAAATTTGTCTCTGAGTACGATCAAAATCTTATCATTTCTCCGCACATCGGTAAAATTCGCTGAAAATCGAGTATGTTATGTCGTTTTGCACGGGGAATCCGAAAATGACGAAATCTCAGGGATACGCAGGAAAAATTTTTTCAGGGGAGCCAAAAAACTACGAAAATCGGTGTTTTTGTCACTTTCTTGATATCTGATCGCTGTCAAAGTATGTTTTTCGTTATTTTCATCGAAAACTAGACCTAGAAATCCTATAATATCGTACTTTTCAAAATTTCAAAATTTTCGATTTTTTTGGACCTGGTCTCGCATTTTTCGGAAACTGCACCATAGCCGTTCATATTGTGCAAATATCAGCACTCGGTACGAGAACTTCACCAGCAAAAAGTTGAGGGGGTTGCAACAAAGTCATCCGTCGACCCCTCCCAAAAGCTACGTTTTCTCGTGGAACGTCTCTTAATATAAGAGAGCCGATCATTATTTTCTGCATTTTAAACTGACGAAAATGCCGAAAATTGCATAGCCATTTGGCGCAGTATTAAGGTCGTCATGTTCACAAAGATATTGTGCCATTACTCCTACGCTACTATGTTTGCTGATTGTATGTTTTCACTTCCTTTTTTCTAGCTGTCAGAGAAATATATGTGAGCACGCGCAATTGACGATATGCCAGCAAATACAAGTGAAATATTGCGCTTTCTCGCACTTCCTCTTTCTCACCTCTTCTCACTACCAAGCAGCGTCGTATATTGAGTGAATAGCGTTCTTTTCTCGCCTGATCCACACGCAATTATTTAAGCTCAATTTAGATCAATGATTTCAAGCCACTATTCAGATGTTTATGCACTTCTTGACCCTATATCAACATTCCATCATTAATATTTTGCGTTTCGTGGACATCAGAAGTGCACTAAATATGCGAAAGGTGTAGTATTATGTGATAACACATTTGAAAGAACAATTTACAGAGTTGCTGGAGCATTAAGCTGATATTTGATTCTGATATTCAACTGAAGAGAATTAAGATCTTTCAAGTTTATTTTGAAGTAAGTGTTCTTATTCTTATTCTTTATTCACCAACATTGACATGTGACGGGAGTGACGTGATGATTAGGTAAGATGGTATTTTGGCTCGGGCGAGCTTGTGGGATGGGGGGATGTGTGGCTGTTCTGTGTTACATTTTTATATTAGAAAACTGAATTGTAAAATGTGGTTGTTTATTATGAGGTGCCGGTAAGGGGATCGGGGCATGATCCCCTTACCGGCTTATGTTGATCACAATCTAGTCGCCATTGTGCATACTTGGTCCATGGACCTCAAAGGTTGTTTCTCATGAAAAAAACGGCTTGAAATGTCTTTATAGCCCGCGGACTCGAGCAAAATACAACTCTATTTTAAATTTTGCAATTCCCTTTTAGATTTCGAACGAATCTATTCACCTATGGCACGTTCTATGCTAATGGAATCTGGATACTTTACAGATATTCACATACATTACAAGAAGTATGCCAGAATACGGTATATTAGAAAATATTAAAATTTTAGGAATTAATTATTCTCAAAAGCATGGATTCGGAAAGAGCGCTCAGCATTCTGCAGCCCATTTTTCTTCACACAATGATCGAAGAGGCTAATTTTAGCTGGATAAATTCTGAGACAGTTAACGCATGTATGCAAATGCTAAACCATAATATTATTAAACAATTTCAACTCGCAAACAAGAAAGACGTACATTTAAACTTGTAAGTTCATCAATACTCTTATTTTATTTGTCTTCGTTATCTAACTTTTTGTTCTCTTTAGCACTTTCTTTATACATTATTTTCTGAAATGTAATGCAGAAACAATCTTCATGCACAATCTTCCTGACCAGCCGGGTATTTCGAAAACATCATTCGCGTTGTTAATATTATAAATTCCCAGAAACAGTCGAATTTCTGTTACAAATTGCAACTATCGCGAAGTCAATGGGGTGCAGCATTGTCGAGTGGAAAATGTCGAACAATTTCAAGTTGTCGCTCATTAGAAGCATTTTCAATCGTAAATGTGAAAGTCTACATATATAGATATTAGGTGCGGGCACAGAATGTTCAGTGGATGATGCTGAGCAATTGGTCAAGGTTAATAGAAGAATAATAATATAATGTAGTAAATATAAATTCTGGAGTGTTACCTTAAAACTGATTAGGCCTGTATAGAGTCGAAGTGGTATAGTGGTCTATGGCGCGCCCAACCATTAAATTCCTCCCGAGTACGATTCCCGGCCGTGACACCGACTCCGCCCAACCAAGGCGCCTACCCATTGGGGACGGGGAATTGGAAGTCGTGACAAGATCACGCCGGTAAATAGGTCCGACGAATAGGTGGCGCTACGGACTCAATCGCCTAGAACATAGTTGCTGGCCTAGCAGCGGCTCACCGCAGGATGAAAATTCCTAGATGTACGGTGCGCTTTACCCTTTTTAGGCCTGTGTAATCGGTCAGAAATTCGCGATAAAAAGAAAGAGGGAAACAGTTTTCACTCGCACCTAAGCTCACGAACTTTCTTTCAAATTTTTGGCAGATTAGAAAGGTCTTATAATATGATTTTCTTCACTCTTTATTCTGATACAATACTTTCAGCATTTTCATCATTTGAACAAACGAACCGTTTTTAAATGTCAAACATCTTTGGAGCCGATGACACAAACCGTCGGAATTTTCGGAATGAGCGTACACGCATCCAACCGCGGTAACTTCCTTGATATCAGACATTTGGAACACCATGAGTGATTACGCTTATTAAATATCCGGGAATTTGTATTTACCTTCAGTACCCAGATTGTTTTTCTTGACCGCCCACTTTGTAATTGAATTGAATTTTGATATTTTATCAGTAATTTAAGTGATCACCGTGCAAATTCTACTGAATATAAATGATGCAATCGCAGATTTAGCCTGGTGTGAATGTTTGAAAAATACTCGAAATATAGCGCAAAATTTAATTGGTATTGTAGAATAATTTGCGTGCGCCCGCACTATTCCGTTTCATAAAATTCTCTCGGAAGGAACATTTCTTGCATTATGCCAACGAATGCACATAGATAAACCAATATACACCAATGGACGCGTTTTCTCTCCTTCTTTCGCACTCCAAAACTCTTTCGCACTCTTTCAACTAAATCGATGTTCACGATCGATTGAGAAGCGTCCCTCTCGGATCTCACTCGCATTCAATTGCCATGCAAACACTCACATCAGTGCTTTTGACGAGTGCGGGTCGGATGAGAACTATGAATGCCATGCAGCGTATATGCATGACATCATAATTCTCATCCGATCTAGTGCCCGCTTGCGCTCACTTTATACATATTTAACCCTATTTATCGTTACATCTTTGACCCTGTTTCTCATTCAAAATGTCAAGATCATTCAGATGGTTTTACACTTTTCGATCCTCTCTAAGCATTCCTTATATTATATTCTAAAATTCATGGACATCAGCACCATTAATATTAATAAATTGGCAGAGGTAACATTTTGATAAGTTCAATGCACCAAGAAAATGCTTGAACAATTTTAGAGCAATATGGTCGTTAAAACATTATTCGATACATCATTAGAAATAAATAAACTAAGAATCTTCCAGATTTATCCGATGTGAGTATACTTTCCCCTTTTTATATTGGCCTAGCTACTTGGGGGTCGTAGAATTGTAACCAGTATGGGCTCATCTACCACATCCTGATTAGATCGTTTGACTAGTTATTACTGAGTTTCACTCCCCGCCTACGTACATAGGGGGAGAAATGGTCCACTTAAGAAGCTTTGGAAGGGCAGGGTGTGATAGTGGAATTCGTAAAAAAAGAAGCAACTACCATGCTGCTAGGCCAAGTCATTTACGACTGACACTGAGTTGTGCAACTGGTCATTTTTCTACTGTCCCCCAATAACGGAGTCAAATATTTGGCTGTCCAGAATGTAATGTTAGATTTAGACCATAATGTTTGAGCCCGCCTAAAATCCTTTTCATTAACAATCTGAAGCTAGCTCCATAGCGTATATTAGGTTTTGACTTGGACAATATATTTATGTGTTCGAATCGCTTCAGGCTTTTTGGATATCCTGAAAATCCAAGTTTTGTCAAATGTGACAATTTCAAACTTTTCTAAAAAAATTTCCTGCCTCTCGAATTTTGAGGGAAATAAAACCTATACGTTCTCATATGGTGGAGTTGGAAGCTCGTTGGCAGTTCTTTCGAACAATAGGTCTAGAGTCGTTCCTGCCTCAACAAAACACGATTTACACACCATTGAAGTCATTATCGACCGGAGTAACACTTCACAAGCGATATTGTTTCCTGCTTCGAGGATAATTCAGACTGGGTTCTAAATGAGTGCGCTTACCTGTTACTCCATGAGACTACATATTATTGAGGAACATTTGAACTCTAATAGATCAAGAGTTGCTTTAACAATTATCCACAAAAGTTAGGATTTTTCATCAATACTGGAAACAGGAAATTGTAAAATATTCGAATTTCGGTGCTCAAGTTTCGTTGTCATATTGATGAATGATGCATCTTTTGGTATAAGTATTGTATGTGCATGTAAATACAATTGTAAGTTAACCGTGGGAAGTGCTTTTTGTTCAACTGCATTTGGGATCGATATATCTATTGCGACGGAAATACAGCCAAGAAAAGTATTGTTGTTGATGTTCAGTTAGAGTCAAGTTAAAATATGAGTCCATTTTCTGACGGGCCTTTCGTAGCGGCCAGGTTCAACTATTGCATTGTGATATACGTATTACATAGCTTTCACACATCACATAATATTTGCCCTATCACAGCTCACCGTGGAGTGCTGGGCCAAAACGTAATCAGTTCAACTTTCTGTTGATGCACCTTTGTCTTCTTCTTGTGGCCTCAATACCAATTGAATATGCTTAAACCCATGCGCGATGGAAAGAGTATCCACGCACTCAACGAACATATTTAACAATATTATAATTAGGCGGCAACGAAAGAGAGGGAATATCAAAATCGAAAATTTGAAAATCTAACATTACTTTCTGGACAACCTGATATATTTGCAGGAAGAGCAACCGAACAAAACAAGCATTTATTTAAAATTTTACAATATCCTTGATCGATTCCTAGTGAGTCGTTGCTTGTACGCATACAACAAAAAGTCTAGAAAAAGCGGAATTCCATTCCTACACTACCGCACGTCCTTCAATACCGTCTGCAACTTGAATCATCTAATCTGTTAATTATATTGATTTAGGTGTTATTCTGTACAATCATAAACGATTATGCTGAACCAGCGCTTGATTTTCTCAAGCAGATCTCTAAAAGCATTGATATTGAAGAAGTATGCTTTAAGAGAGTCATTTCTCCTATTGCTAACGCCTGTTTTAAACTATTAGAGTGTAATATAGCCACCTTATTCATGTTCCTATCGAATATGGATGAATTATTCGATTTGTAAGTGCGGCATTATAATTGTTGTTTCTTCGGCTTGTAAACAACTGTTAAGATGTTTTAGTGGCATATGTTCCGAAATGTTTTATAAATGCACTCCCGAAGTTCTCTCTATTCATTACCTTCCAAACAAGCCAGGTATTCTAGACGTCGATTTTAAGTAGGTTGCCATTGTATGTTTTCAGAAACTTTTAAATTTATTTTACAAACAGCTAATATTGTGAAGACATTAGCGTTCAGTGTCGTTAATTGGCAAATGTCGGACTATGATAAGCACTCAATCGTTAGAGACATTCTCACACGTAAATGTGAAAGGCTTAACATAGGCGCTGGAGTGGGTACAATAACATTTTCATCAATTGATGCAGAGAAGTTAATCAAGGTAAATTCGGTGTTTTCCCTTCAAGTGTGTTTATTCTTTACAAACTTGGATTATATCTACAGCTATTCCATCATTTACACAAGCGAGTGTTTTTTCGTTGTAATACAACTGTGGAACCAATGATAACAACCGTCGGAGAATATACAATATTCGCGGATATCCATCAACGACTTGTCATCAGTCACCTGGAGAACAATCACTGATTACAATAATTCACTCTCGGATACTTTTACTGCCCTAAACAGCGTCTAGATTGATGATTTTAATTTTGCGCCTGTAACTTTTCCCAGTCTGTTGTCTCAATCATGCATTGAAAAGAATAAAGAACGGTTTCTAGAAAGTTACCGTGCCGATTAAATTATCTTTTTCCATTGCTGATACCGCATGCTCACCCTTCTCCATTGCTCCGATTGATCGTAATGACGACTAATCATTCTTCGCCTAGCCTTCTTCGACTGTTTTAGAATCTACAGAGATCCCCATACAGCCTACAACTTCACGTTTCCCAGCGAAGTCGTACAGTGACTAACCTACCTACTCACCCTTACAGCAGCCAGTCTGCAAGCATCCCTGCCAATTTTTCCGATGCACCAAAGACATTCAGGGAGGGAGCGAGCGTAGGAAGTACTTTATCATCATTCAATCACACTTTTATATCTGTCAATCACACCTTTATATATCATTACAATTGCTATTATTCACCCAATTCCTTCTCTGTTTATCACTATTAGATTCCTTTCCCCGCAATGCACCACATCATAATGCCAATTTCTAGGTATGGACTGTAGGTCACCTTTTTGAAGTTGAGTACATGCTCGAATAACGATATTGTTCATATATGCACATTATGCGTGAGCTTGTGGTTGTAGCCCAATTCGAGTAGATATTTGCGAATACTACTATTTATAGCGAGCGTTTGCTGATTGGGGAGAAACGTCGTGCAGTATATCATAAAGTCTATGATCACAGGTTCATCTCTAAAATCGTATCGCATGAACTGAAAGTGTCATATTATATATTTTCATTCACTTTGAAAAACTTGAGACATACAGCGGACACGTATGCTAGCGAAGAATATTTAGGAAAAAGCTAGCAACACAACGCAGAGTTAAAGCTCAAAAGAAGTGGCTACTTGTATTTTGTGACATTTAATGCAACGATCGGCTCAATTATTTTTTTCCGGATAGAATAAGTCAACATTTCCAGTCCAATTCCTTAAAATTCTTGTTTAATGTGCGTTTAAAGATAGGCGATTCCTTCGCGTTGAATTCGCGGGTTTTATTTGGATGCTAATCTCAGTATGTTCACGTGAAGCCACGGCGTTCCTCATGAAATTGCACTAAAACGAATAATTATTGATAAATTTGTGATTAGTTATATGTGATACTAATTAGTAGAAGCCCACAAAAAGTAATGGGCAGCTACCCTCAAGCATAGGTCTCTCAAGGCTCTCCGAAACAACGGAGTTGTAGAAAGGACGACCATCGAGTTCACAAAGGAGTGCATGGATGTGACGGATAGTGGGTAGAGAACTAAATAATTCGAAGGATAGGAGTTTTGGGAGCTTTACGATTGAATTGAAAGCGAAACCAAGCGTTTAAATAACTTTCAAATGATCCAAATGCAATTTTTTACAGTACTTGAAATATCGATGTTAGCCAGATAAATGACAAAGCAAGAGAAGAGTGGAACTAGCAGCAACACGACTGCCACGCTACCCTGGAATGCATTTAATATTTACAAAATTTATTATTTTTTAATTTTTTTTGCTAAATCATTTATAAATATTGCATATGAGGCCGTTTGCCTAAGAACACATCTCATAAAATGTCTATTCTTCGAAACTCTATGGTTTGGGGTTATTTGAGGTGCTGAAAACGGGCATATTCATTTTGCCCTCACAGTCTCCATTGGCTCCAGATGACGTCACGTCATAAACACATTTCCTATTATTACTTTGCTCTATAATATGCTAAAATTACGTTATTAAGGTTTCCGGGGTAGAATTTCATACTGATCACGCCTATCCAATTCATTTTTCAATAATTTTTAAAACAAATTTTAAAAATCTATCTTTTCTCAGAGGCAAAAGTGACCTTAGCGATTTGCATGGTTAGAACCGGCGTGACGAGATGATTCAGAGTCTCTATTTTCATACGATTTCATGCATAAAGTTTTAAAACAGCCAAATTTTACTGATTTCAGAAGTGGGCAAATGTAGCAGCTTCATCCTTCCTCTCTCTTCCCTCCATCTAGATAAGCGAGAGAGTGTGCAAAGGCGAGAGAGTGGAGAGAGGCGAGAGAACTGCCAGGGGGGTAAACAGTCTAGGGAGGGACGGGAAGGGGTGAATCTGCTACATTTGCACACTTCTGAAATCAGTAAAATTTGGCTGTTTTAAAACGTTATGCATGAAATCGTACGAAAATAGAGATTCTGAATCCTCTCGTCACGCCGGTTCTAACCATGTAAATTACTAAGTTCACTTTTGCCTCTGAGAAAAGATATATTTTTAAAATTTATTTTAAAAAATCATGAAAATGAATTGGATAGGCGTGATCAGTATAAAATTCTACCCCAGAAACCTTACTCACGTAATTTTAGCACATTATAGAGCAAAGTAATAATAGGAAATGTGTTTTCGACGTGACGTCATCTGGAGCCCGCGGAGGCTCTGAGGGCAAAATGAATATGCCCACCGTTTTCAGCACCTCAAATAACTCCAAACTACAGAGTTTCGAAGAATCGACATTTTATGAGCTGTGCCAGAACTCTCTGAATCTGCTCCATTCTTAGGCAAACGGCCTCATATATTTCTGGAAGAACCTTTGCTTATTACATTTTTGATGATTAATTTGTGCATTTATCAAGAAGACTGTGCAAATATCGTGAATATTGTACGAATATTGTACTGCGAGCGATGAGCATATATTGTGCTCCGAATTCATCGATAATTTTTAAAAGAAAACATAAAATGAGTTGTAAAAATATACTTGGGTAGCAATGGACTTCGTCATTATGTGGTGGAAGCGCCGTGTTTTTTCCGACATCGACTTATCTGCTATCTTAAGAAGATAAAAAATGTGAGAAGCGAGCTGAAAATCAAAGGGCACATTGATGTCATGAACAACTTAGAATAATCATAGACAAGTACTGGGTTCAATCCAGCATGTGCATACAATATTCTGACGAAATACGTGATAAAACAACGCTTGATTATGGTGTAGTTCTAATATTTTGTTCCTAGATTCAGAGATGGTGCAATCTTCGTTCTAGGCGCTCGCGACCGCCCACGAGAGTGTGTATAGAATGATGAGAGCAATCGCCTGACTATCTTCAGTTTGCACGCTCTCTCGCCTCTCTGACCGGCGAGAGAGCATGCAAACTGAAGAGAACCAGACGATTGCTCATATTCCTTACCACTGCGAGGAAAACGATGACTATTGAGAAGCAAATCATGGAATACATAATGAATATTAGTATGACATCAGTATGGAAGCAATCAGTTCTGCTCAGCTCATCATCAGTAAATCCGACAGTTCGCTAAATTAATATTCTATGCAAAATGAAGAATTTACATATGAAAACTCACGATACGATCTTTATGTCTCGTTTATGACTATTCAGTACATTACGCGCGCTGACTTTTCGCAGTGGCTTTTTTGATTCAACATCTAACCAATTTCACTCACGTTGCGTAGATAATCCGTTTGATCACCCGCGACTTTCGCAATCTGAAACACATATAATGATAACAACAGTAAAATATATACAGGTGCGGAGAAAGTATGGCAACACGGATTTAACCATGTATTTTCTTTCAAATCCATCGCACACTTTTGAAACGGTGCACAGTATTTATCAGAGAAAGTAGGGACATAACAACAAGAGGTTACTCGATTTGACCTCCTTTGGCCTTGATGACAGCCTTGAGACGAGCAGGAACTGACTCGACGACGGCCCGAAGGCACTTCTTGTCGATCTTGTTCCCTGCCTTTTGAAGGGAGTTCTTGAGACTCTCCAGATTCGGGTGGCGGGTAGAGGAAGCTTCCTTCTCCAGTACCGACCACACGATAAAGTCGAGGGGGTTGAGATCGGTGCTGTTGGAGGGCCATTCATTCGATGGAATGAATTCGGGAAGATGCCTTGTGCACCAGGTCTGGGTGAGTTTTGCGGAATGAGCAGGGCAGAATTTTGCTGGAAGGTCCAATGTCGCCCTTTGTGGGAACGTGACCAGGGAAGAAGGGTCTTCTCCAGGATCTCCTTGATGTAATAGTGCTTGTTCACTTTGGCACCGGGCTTCACGAAAACAAGGGGAGTCTTGCCGGTGGAACACACTCCTGCACAAACCATCACTGACTGTGGGTGCGAAACTCGAGAGACGGTTCTGCCTCTGGCGTTGGTTTGCTCGGCAGACTGGGCGATCACTCTCGTATTCTGAATATTGAAGACCTGCCCAACAGTGAAGATCTTCTCATCCGAGTAGACAGTCGTAAGATGTTCGGCCCTCGCCAGGAGCTTCTTGCATCTCTTCAGTCTCGTTTCCTTGTGAATGATAGTCAGACCATGGCCCTTTCGCATCTTGTACGGGTGAGACATGAGTCCAGAATTTACGATCTTGCGGACCGAATGCTCGTCAATCCCGATGTCATGGGCCATCTTCCTCATATATCTCTTGGGATTGCGTGCATCTCGCTTCTGCACGATTTTCTTGTTCTTCTGAGTGACAGCGGAGTGAGGTCTGCCCACTTTAGAACGGTCCAAGCTCCTTGAAACGGCGGATGGTCTTGAACACGGTCATACGGGAAACACGTATTTTCTTCGAGATTTCAGCTGGTCTCTCTCCAGTAGTCCAAAGGTCAATAATTGATTGCCGGAACTGGCGGGGTCGAACCATGATTAGGGGGAACTATTTGAAGTGCGCGTTGAATACCTATTACTATTTGCTAAATCGTGTTATAACATGCATTAACAGGTTTCCAAGAATGATGAAATATTTGAGTTCAAACTTTGTTTCCACACTTTCTCCGCACCCTGTACACATATTTCTTGCATTTTCCAAACTGTCCATGTCTACTCAGGATGAGGAGCCCAAGTTGGAATCAGCCCTCTCCATGCCCTAAAGTCAATTGTAAATTCAATCCAACCCTGGATCTAACTTGTGATGTCATGGATCCAAGTTGTAAAGTCACTTTAGCGTAGGGGGAGGTACCCAAGGATAAAACAGGGCGCCCCCCCCCCCTGAGTAACGCATTGCTATAACGTATGATGATTACAAGTTTTAAATCGATACAGAGGAGTCGGCCAGCCGGCTTGGGTGAGCCTTAGTGATGGCCAATCGGCGCGCGCTCTCCTCGTTTCACACTATTGAGCCTCCAAGCCTGATTCACTGTTCCAAATGTCGGAATGAAGAGTGTATCAAACCGGAAAAGCCGTTTTGTCCTCCCTAGTGCTCACCATCAGAGTAGGTCCGCATACTGAGGTGACCACGACCAGTGATCCCAAGGCAATCAGGCGAGATCGCTCGGAGAGCTTGCCAGGGAATCCTGGGGGAAGTACAGCCTGGAATATGTTGAATTTGTATTGTTCCTCCTCTGATGTTTTTTAAAGAAGATTTTAATTGTTAAACGGTGTAAAAAATCAGAAAATTATTGAAGGACCAATTCGATAAATTGATACCTGATGTCGATAAATGAAACAAGCAGCATATGCACAGAAGTCCCACACCAGAGTAAGCACCCAAATAACCTGAATATTCACAACTTTTACCGTCAGGCAATCGTCAATTTAGGCACAAAATGATGATACCAGCCCAGGGTAAGCGAACGTTCGCATCTTCATTTCAATACACTTTCACCACTCGATCATTCTAGAGTTTCGCGAAATGAAGACGCTTCTGAAAATTTGATGCACATAAATTAAACATACGTAGCAAATACATGCTGATCCCGGAAGCGGAAGAACTGGCTGCCATCGATAGAGGCACGGAAGAGGAAAAAGAGGAGCTGGATCGAAGACGAAATGGAAAAATACATCTGAGACGAGTGGAAGACTCTAAATCAATCGATAATCACCATCAAAAAGGATATGGAAACCGGTTCCAAGCCGGCACGAAAAGCCTTTGGTTTCAACTTGCCGTGTGAAGCAGCAGCAGACGGACGTAGATGACGCTGATTTTAGAGGAAGTTCGATTGATAACGAATACGCAGATTGATGTGATGATGCTGGAGAGTACTGAAGTTGGCTGATGTTAAGAATTTCGGAGCAAGGTCAAATACATTATGCAAGGATAATTCCGAAACCTGTATGATGTCTCACCAATTATGGTAGTTGAAAAGTATCTCAATGAGTAGTGAACAGAGGGCGAGAGAGGAGTTACTGGGTGCATTGAGAAATTCTACGTAATCAATATCTGAATTAGAATGTGTATCTTCTATACTTATAATTTTCTTATAATACTACCGAAAAGAGATCATCAATTTGCACTGTTTATACATTTATACAATTTGCAATATACACGACGCTGTTATGAGTGGCAAGAAGAATGCGTATTCCGAATCTCTTCTTCACCTTTACGTCATTCAATTAGAAATGCAAATATTGCAGAATAGCATACAATACAAGTATATACCATACATAGTAGCCCGTACGAGTTAATAATATACCAATTGTAGTCGTGCATGTACTACTATTGGAGTAATGCTTCCTACTTCGTTACGCTTACATCAAAACAAGAACTGTGAATCAGCTTCCGTTCACATTTCTGTATATTATTCTAGGGATGGTGATACCATACAACTAAAAAGTTAGGTGAGGATTGCTGAGCTCGTTGGAAGACTGCTTACAAGATCTGAAAAGAAATGCATAATTAAACTTAATTCAAGAAATGAGCAATTTTGATAGCGTTTCGATTACAGATATGGCTTTCGATATTCCAAAAATGCATTCATTCGCAAGGCGATTGTAAAGGATTTCATGTTCTCGGGGCAATGACTTACAATTCAATTCAATTCCATTAAAAATTCCGTTGTTTTTTTTCATTCTAGTTCAACAGTTATATGACAAAATAGGAAAATACGGGTTGTCGTAGAAGGATGAAAGCGCTTCTGCTGGTAAGGATAATCACTCGACATCGGCCGTTGGAACGAACATATCTAATTTTAGAAATTTCGTATGTTTCCCTTCTCTAGCTGGAATTGCTCGCGCAACACAGAAACGCTTTGCGAATTAGGTATGAAATGCAGACAGATAGCCAAAACATGGAATGGGAAACATTATTCAAAATTTCAGGATCAAATAGCCACGGGTCTTGTTGTGAAGTATGTAGTTGGGTGATTTGAAACAATACGACTACTAGAAATAAATGATTACTTCGGTACGATATTGCGTTATGGAGTATAAGTTGTACTCCGCAAGGAAGAAAGATCTTTCAGTCGGGAATCTGTAATGCCTTCGCAAGGAAAGGGAGGGGGAATATCAACTGACCATTCATGTCTTTCCGGTTTTGAGATTTTACGATACAATCTAAATGGATATTGACATGAGAGAGAAAGAGGAATGCAAACAGATATCGCATAGGAGAATCAGTGAAGTTGTGTGTTGTAGTTGGCATACGCGTAGCCAGTAGGAACTGCAAATAGGGTCTCTTTTTTCCACTTCACACCATCTTTTATCTACATCATACTACATTACATTCACTTCGAGTCGACTAAAATATACCAAAATTACGTATTATGCTTGTTTCGCGCATTTTATGCTGCGATAAAGATATATAACTTCGCCACGCATTGTTACTTGATAGTATATTAAACACAACTCGAGAACGCTTGAAATATCTCACTCGAGCTCATATGAATCGTGTTGCAATAGCAGTTGTTGTATACCTTTCTTTTCAGAGGTCTACACTGTCTCATAATCATGTCTCAAAATAATAGTTTGTTAAATATCCAAGCTGGCTGCTCTTTCCCTCACTCCAACTAGATCGAGAGCGAGAGAGAACCTGAGAAATGTGGGAAAGAGATAGTGAATAGTGATGCCACAACGGCGCGCACTCTCCTCGTTTCACACGCTCTCTCGCTCTTTCTGACCGGTGAGAGAGCGTGTGAAACGAGGAGAGTGCGCGCCGTTTTGGCATCACTAGTAGTGAACGTCGACTAAAACAACACGTAAGACGGTGATGAGAACGAGTCTATCCATGTGAGCCTACATTGGGAGAGTACAATGACAAACGTGCCAAATATGTCAAGAGAATTTTTATATAATAAAGATACATATCTAGGAGACATTTGTCTGCTAAGAATTATATTTTCACTCAAATATTCGGCAAGCGACGAATGTTCGCTGATCCGGTTGAAGTGGGGGGAATCTCGCCAATGCTTCATCTCATGGCCTTTTTGTTCATTTTGTGTACTATGGAGACTATTTTCATTGAATGATTTATTGTGTGTAATTGCGAACGACTCTTGTTTTCCTTTTCCGTTGAAGAGTTCATCTATTCTGAAAATATCAAATATTTAAAAAAATTTTAACACAAGAACTACACATATTACAAACTTAAAAAAATGTACCGACCATGAAAATGAGTTGAAGTATGTATATGCCAGTCACTGCGGCTGTAACCGCGATTGCTGACAGAGAGAGGGCCCGATGTACTTCATAATTTGGGATTTCTTTCGTCACTTCATCTTCTGAATTTGGCTTTTACGCTTATTTTCACTTTTCTATAATAAAATTATGTGCTGGCTACTTGCTAAATACTTTTCAAACAGCTGCATTTTGTAAAAAAAGACTGACTCTCGCAGTACATATTCGCTTCTTTATCGATGTCCACTTCTCTCATTCCTTCTATCGTCCAGTGACCCGTGTCTTCATTGCACACCAAGTGCTCTATAGTGCCATTTATCATAGTTCCGTCTACTTGTTTGACTCTAAAAAGTCAGTTGATGATCGGGTTTTGGGTGATACCGTACCTCAGATTGCTCTCGATGGGACACCGAAGTCCACCCGCCAGAATCAGTTTGTAACATCCTTGAGGCGAATTGCAGTCGGTGTTGAAACCTTCGGCCGATATATTGCATTTATCTAAAGGAGGAGTTGGTAGATATCGAAGGTGGACCCATCCCTCTTAAGTAAAAGGAAATGGAGAGATGGTGAACCGCAATTTGAGCAATTTGATATTGCCAATACATTTCAGGACGGGTTGATGAAAGAATCGCCAAATGAGAAATAACCCATATTTTGCATTCGACTATTAAATAATTCTGTACCACATCGCAATATGACTTATTTGTGACTAGTTGCTCCATCAAGCGTCATTAAAAATACAGCGTATATATATATATATATATATATTGGCTCGGACAACATTATTAGTGAAGTAAAAAAAACTGATGTATTAAAACAATATTAGTGAAGTAAATCGGATTTATGTATTAAAATAAATTGAAAAAATATAATAAATCATCATTAAAATAAATCATTCAACTTCAGCTGCATTCAGCTGCATGCATTCCGCCCTCGTTATCTCGATTTCTTCTTTGTCGCGTTGTGCCATCCCGCAGTGTTACTGCCCCTGGGACCGCAGAAAGTGGAGCCCGTATGATAAAATGCATCATTGATCAGCAATTTACCGGGGCACTGAATGCGTTTTAACACAAATGGGCGAACTATCACTAACCTCGAGTGACACTTGCATTGTGTCAGGATTTTGATAGAAAAAAGGCGGATAATCTACTTGGTAATCGGGTTCTTTGCACATTACGTCGACTGTAAAAGTATTACCTTTTTTCGGCCAAGTTCATGGAACGCAAAATTCAAAAACTTGATATTATTTAATCAAAACATATGTTAACAAGGGTGATATTTCGTAGCCAACGACGTTCCGTTTGTCATTAGCTCACAATCATCATCGCACTCATTTGTTGCCTACTTGCGGCACCGTGTATCTTTTCGTTGGTTTTCGATATCACAAGATCATTTAGGCATAATAAACATAATAACTAGCCCAGCCCAATTAACCCTTACCTCTCCGCCTCCTCCTTCAATTTGTATTTCGAACTCTCGATCGCGCTTCTGGTACCTGGAAAAAAAGGATAGTTCGCAATTCGGCCCTTAATTTCGCACATCTTAACTGTAACTCAATTTACAAATCTTAACCGGTAGCAATGACAATTCTGTTAATGGAATTTGTTTCTGCCTTTTCGTGCAGAGTTCAGTTGCGTGTATTTTTGCTTATCTAGCGCGCCTTAAACCTACCCAGAAAGGCAACATCAATTTTCCATTAAGATAACTCTTTTTTTAATAATAATTAAAAGTGTGCTCACTTCTCGTTGCTTTCTCTCAACTCCTCAGTCTGATTCAACAGTTCGCTAACCCGCTTCGCTTCGCGACAAATCCTGTAAATTTCTTTTCCTAAAATATTTGACCATATTTGTAAAGTTTAAGCTGCAACTGCCACCCTATGACATTCTCATGATCCTCATCCCCATTTGTTTACAAAAAATATTTAATTTAAATTGGAAAATTAATTCAGCAAGTCAGAAGACAACCGACTCTATCGCTTCTTCAAATGTCTCCTTTCCCTGTGCGCCGATCTCCAGGCCGCTCTTGAGGCGAGAACACTTATACTCGAAGATATCTCGCTCGCACTTGCTGAAATATATGCAATGCAAATAATTGACTAATTATCCACTCGTAATTCATGAAAGCTGGATCGGTTGCTGATACTTGAACTTGAAACCAAATTTCATTTTAAAATCTCCTATAGTTCAATTAAGTAATGCTTGCAATATCTTAGCATAGTACTGATCATCTCTCTAACAATCACATTTACAAATAATCTCTCACAACTTTCTTGCTGATTTATTCTCCTCTTCAATTCTCTCATTCGCCTCTGCTAGCGAAGTTTGCAGGCTGAAAATGTGCAATCATTCAACTCTCTCTAGCGCATACATACTATCTTGACGTTTAGGGAAAGAGAGCAATAGTCTGACTTTCTTCGGTTTGCACGCTCTCTCGCCGGTCAGAGATATGAGAGAGCGTGGAAACTGAAGAGAGTCAGACGATTGCTCGGGAAATAATGAACTAGAACGGTTGAAGCAGACTCCTACCCATTGGGGGAATAGGGCCCCAGGCTGAATCCGAATCCGCCCAAATTGACAGTAACATTGAAAAAAAGCAGTGTGCTCTCGTCACATTGGGCGTACATTTACTCACCTGTCAATTTGCTGCTCAAGTACTAGTTCTTGCTCGATTCGCGCAAACTCAGACTCCATTCGCTTCCGTGTGCTTTCCTCGCTCGAACGTTCAAATTCGGCCTGCAAACAAGACAAAATATAAATTCCATAGTTTGAAATTCGGTTGTCCATCTCCTCATTTCTTACACTTTCTACTCTAGTGGAAAGGCGGAATTGGATACTAATAATGCTAATAAGACAGATCAGTTCAGGAAGCAAAAATCCAAAAAATTTACACCGATTGCGACGGTATATTATTTGATTTACGAAATAAGCTGAAAATGCTATACTAGAGAATGGATGAAAATCAAACCTACATTTACAAAATAAAAACTTTGAATTGGGTTCCCGGTAAAGGGTTTGATGCATCTAAGGTCAGCGACCTTTAATTTTTAGTTTCATAGCCGTAAACCTACCTAAAAGTCGGCACTCGAACATTCGAAAATTCCACTAAAAATAATCAGACAAAAATTAAACGTTGAAAACCAGCGACATTCCACATTTCGCCGTTTTCTTCCGAAACTAAATATCGCTGACCTTAGATGCATCAAACTCTTTACCGGGGATCCGATTCGTGCAGCGAGTTTTCTGTAAATCATCTCTCAGAATGCCTCTGATAAGATAACGCTAATCCGTACTCTTTCCTTCGTCCACTGCTCCTTCTCCCTTTCCGCCTTCTCTATCGCAGCCTCCAATGTCAACGCGATCTTCCGCATCTCCACAGCTAACTCCATCGCCTCCTCTGCTCGATTCGTCGCCTCAGCGGCGCTCGCAAGGGCGGCCTGCAGAGTAAATTGTAAAGAAATGCCTGGCCGGATCCCCGAAGACCATAGCATGCGACGAAACATCAAGATTCTACGTGGGTATAGCTCATTGGCAGAGCATCCGACGTGATCAATAACATACGGCCTGCGGGAGAAACAGAGGTTTGAGGAGTAGAAGGGAGTAGAAGGCTTTAGAGGAGTAGATCTTTTCTATTGCTGAACGATGACCATAGGCCACAAATAATGAGTAGCTAAAATTGGAAATCAAAACATTCATCACAACGCACAGTGTACTGCTCGTTGAGTGCCCTAAGCTCATCAGCGTTCGCTTTATCCTGTTGCAGCTGGAGCTCCTGTCGTCTGTAAAATTAGGTAAAGGCAATAACATTCCTATGATACCGAATTCATGGCACTAGGTCGGATGAGAACCATGACGCCATGCGGTCTTTGGTATATCAAAGGTGGTAAGACGTTGTTGTCCCCATCCAACGTAGTGCCGAATTCACTGGATAAAAACTAATGCGGACACACACTTGGGGTAATGTGAAACATGAGCACTATGAATTATAAGCTAAAAACATAATGTCTGAAAGAAGAACTAATGCCCATACACACAGAAAAAAAACCCAGAATGATGCCGTTATAAATTTGGAAGTCGAAGTATCTGTTCAGGTCATGTAAAGGGTAAAGGTACATCCCGTCTTCGAGACTGTGCTCGCGGGAGAACACTGCTAGGCCAGTGTCAATTTGGGCTGATTCAGCCCGGAGTGCCCACCTTTCGCCAGACCTATTTACCTGCGTGATCTAGTCACGACGACCAATTCCCCGTCCGCAATGTGTAGGCGCCTTGGTGAGGCGGACACGGTGTCACGGCCGGGAATCGAACCCGGGTGGGATGGAATGGGAGGGCACGCCATAGACCACTACACCACTTCGTCTCAGGTCATGTGATGCTCTCTAAATCAGAAAATATCACTCTCACCTTTCCTCCTCCTCATTCCTCATAAACTGCGCTCGATCGGATTCCTGAAAAGAAAACATGTATAGGAGATGCGGAAGATCGCGTTGACATTGGAGGCTGCGATAGAGAAGGCGGAAAGGGAGAAGGAGCAGTGGACGAAGGAAAGAGTACGGATTAGCGTTAACTTATCAGAGGCATTCTGAGAGATGATTTACAGAAAACTCGCTGCACGAATCGGATCCCCGGTAAAGAGTTTGATGCATCTAAGGTCAGCGATATTTAGTTTCGGAAGAAAACTGCGAAATGTGGAATGTCGCTGGTTTTCAACGTTTAATTTTTGTCTGATTATTTTTAGTGGAATTTTCGAATATTCGAGTGCCGACTTTTAGGTAGTTTTACGGCTATGAAACTAAAAATTAAAGGTCGCTGACCTTAGATGCATCAAACCCTTTACCGGGGACCCAATTCAAAGTTTTTATTTTGTAAATGCAGGTTTGATTTTCATCCATTCTCTAGTATAGCATTTTCAGCTTATTTCGTAAATCAAATAATATACCGTCGCAATCGGTGTAAATTGTTTGGATTTTTGCTTCCTGAACTGATCTGTCTTCTGATCTGAGCAATCGTCTGACTCTCTTCAGTTTCCACGCTCTCTCATATCTCTGACCGGCGAGAGAGCGTGCAAACCGAAGAAAGTCAGACTATTGCTCTCTTTCCCTAAACGTCAAGATAGTATGTATGCGCTAGAGAGAGTTGAATGATTGCACATTTTCAGCCTGCAAACTTCGCTAGCAGAGGCGAATGAGAGAATTGAAGAGGAGAATAAATCAGCAAGAAAGTTGTGAGAGATTATTTGTAAATGTGATTGTTAGAGAGATGATCAGTACTATGCTAAGATATTGCAAGCATTACTTAATTGAACTATAGGAGATTTTAAAATGAAATTTGGTTTCAAGTTCAAGTATCAGCAACCGATCCAGCTTTCATGAATTACGAGTGGATAATTAGTCAATTATTTGCATTGCATATATTTCAGCAAGTGCGAGCGAGATATCTTCGAGTATAAGTGTTCTCGCCTCAAGAGCGGCCTGGAGATCGGCGCACAGGGAAAGGAGACATTTGAAGAAGCGATAGAGTCGGTTGTCTTCTGACTTGCTGAATTAATTTTCCAATTTAAATTAAATATTTTTTGTAAACAAATGGGGATGAGGATCATGAGAATGTCATAGGGTGGCAGTTGCAGCTTAAACTTTACAAATATGGTCAAATATTTTAGGAAAAGAAATTTACAGGATTTGTCGCGAAGTGAAGCGGGTTAGCGAACTGTTGAATCAGACTGAGGAGTTGAGAGAAAGCAACGAGAAGTGAGCACACTTTTAATTATTATTAAAAAAAGAGTTATCTTAATGGAAAATTGATGTTGCCTTTCTGGGTAGGTTTAAGGCGCGCTAGATAAGCAAACATACACGCAACTGAACTCTGCACGAAAAGGCAGAAACAAATTCCATTAACAGAATTGTCATTGCTACCGGTTAAGATTTGTAAATTGAGTTACAGTTAAGATGTGCGAAATTAAGGGCCGAATTGCGAACTATCCTTTTTTTCCAGGTACCAGAAGCGCGATCGAGAGTTCGAAATACAAATTGAAGGAGGAGGCGGAGAGGTAAGGGTTAATTGGGCTGGGCTAGTTATTATGTTTATTATGCCTAAATGATCCTGTGATATGCATACGATTTGAGTGGTCGCATGAGTTTAGCCGATAGGAATACCGAAGTGACGATAGAATAGTGACTAATAAAATTCGAGTTCACGCTTTATTGCAGTCTGAAGAAGCGCAACAAGGAATGCGAGAAAGTGGAGAAGAAATTGGAAAAGGCGGAGGAGCGTGTGAAGAAACTTACGAAGAAGGAGAAGAAACTGTGGGTCATGACGTGTTTTGACACTAATTTCCATCAGATATTGAGACGTGAAGGCCACTGAAATGAAATCTGTAAAAAGTACGTATACTCGAAGCATCCATTGTGGCAGTACGTCGGATGAGAACTATGCCACCATGCCGCCTTTGATACATCAACCGCGGAATGACGGCATAGTTCTCATCCAACCTAATGTATCCATTGTAGCTCGGAGAGAGTGAGCGAGGCGGATGCAGCAAGAACTCGACTGGAGACTGAGAGGGACGAATTGCAGATAGCACTCAAGAAGTTGAAGGATGAGGGGGATAGGGCGTGAGTGACTGATCTTTGATCTTTGATGTGGTCAGCACCGCTCATGCGGTAAATGAATACGCATATTTATGTTGGTACGACCTATCGCGAATCATATGAACAAGACAACAATATGACAGTTTGTGTCATACTTCTCCCATTCAGACAACAAACAATCGAGGAGCGAGAGAGGGAGATGGCGAATCTCGAACGTCAATTGCATGATACGAAGAGGAAGTTGAAGATTCAGATAAGAACGTGAGTGGGGGGACGATAGATTTCGCAATTAAAGGAGAAGCAAGGACAAAGCTAATTAGACTCTTTCATTACCATTGCCTAACTTTCCTCAACGACAAGAGATTCCAAAATGTCCCGTTTTTATCTCCACGCTGAACTGAGTTATCGCAACCCGGCCGATTTCCAGCCATGAACATCATGGAAAGCATTTAGATGTGTTCGCGATTAAACAAATAATGTGCTTCCTTCAGGGAAGATCAGATCAAGAATCTCAAGAAAGAAAGGGATGATCTCGCGGGAAAGCTAGAAATACTTGAGCAAGTGTGAGTACTTGTGAGATCCTTTAGTTTACGATTTCGGAGTTCCCTTTTATTTTTTTTCAAACCATAACACAAATTGTTTTTAATGTCGATAGTAAAGTGAGCAAGCTTAGAGATATATTTTTTGGAAATGATTTTACTAAATACTACATATAATTCCAATAATGTGAGATATTTCATTTGAAATGTTGAGCAATGAACGGTCTGTTGAAAACACGTCAAGAACAGTGAATCTTCACTTACTATGGATCATTACTCTAAATGGAATTCCAATAGCTATAAGACCTTTTAACTAGTTTTAAATTCGAATGAGATAACACTACTTGCCCTCACCTGGGGAACCAAGAGATTTCCAAAACGTTAATCGCACAGGGCTCTGGAGAACGCATTCCTCAAGAGTCAATCAATCAAATTGGAGAATCTTTTGGAGGAGAGGAAAGAAGAAGAAAGAACGCTGGGAAAATGGAGGTTGAAGAGGAGAAGAATAGTATCGAAGAAGAAAGAGAGGAGTTGGAGAGACGATCGAAGGTAGATTGCCTAATTCTTGATACCGTACCTCCGTTTCTCTCGCCAAAATACTGGTAGAAATACTGTCTGAAATGAGTAAACAGTGACCCGCATTTCGAACTGTATTTGTAGGAGATGAAAGTGATGAAGAGGGAGATGGAGGAGAGGAGGAAGGCGATCGAAGAGGAATTGAATACAGAGTGGGCAACTGTAACATATTCTGCCCGCTTGCGGAATAGTGGGGAAAATGGATGTATTTTTAAAATATTTTTTTGATTAACTCGAAGAAATCTTGTGCAACTACATCCGACAAGCTCGATTTAGAGCAATGGTATGACTCTCTTCAGTTTGCACGCTCTCTCGCCGGTCAGAGGGACGAGAGAGCGTGCAAACTGAAGAGGATCAGACGATTGCACTCGCTTTAGCAAACCTCTTGCAGACGGGCTCGATGCGACCAATTGGAGAGAGAGATGACGCAGATGCAAGCAGTAAACGCCTTCCTCGTCACTACTACGTGAGACTTTGATCTTTGATCCTTAACTTGTCATGATTGCGACCATTGAAAGGTTGTCGATTTTAATCATAAAAAATCATCTAAATGTGTAAGCAACTTAATCGAGATATATTTTATTGGGTAATTATCTATTAGGGTGTCCCATAAGTTCTCGGACTTTTTATTCAATCCATCTACTACATTAGCCATTGGAGTTAGGACTTAAAATACTTGCGCATAGTTAGTAGCAGATGGTGTATTGTTACATAATGCCATTATCCGATGCATGCATAGCATAGTGATTATGCAATATTTCAAAATGCTCATTTTTTGAGCACTTCGTTTTGGTTTTCTGCTACCTTTCCGCGTCATTCTAGGAGAGCCAGATGTGTGTGGTGTAATCAATATCTTGCTGTGTATATACTAATATATTAACATCGGTTGTACTGCCATTCCAGTAGTAGGAAAATGGAAAATGGAAAATCAAGTTTACACTTTTAGGGTTAGTTGGATATTTTCGAGCATATTTTAGACCTTCGCTAAAATTTTGTATCAAAAACAACTTTAAAAGTGATGATAATATTTTCTCAACCTCTTGGGGTTGTTTTTGGAACGTAGCCAGGCAATGCCTTTGAAGACACTTTGCAAAAAAACAAATTTCGTATCGATGAAGTAAAGCAAATCCAGATATCAGGAATGCGCCTGAAATTATTGAATACCTGTGTGTATTAATTAAAGACTGTAATTACATTTAAACTCGCATCCATTAGCAAAATAATTTTTTAAAAAACATTTTTTGGATTTTGGTATTTTTTGTTCAAATATATGTTGCACTCTCCAAAGGAACCGGCTATGCTGGTCTAATGGTTTATATTGAAAGTAGTATCACACACTGAAATAGTCTATGGTAGAATGTTGTTAGATTATATATGTAACTTAGAAAGCAAAATGTTCATAATGTCCGGAAACTTATGGGACACCCTAATGATTATATATTTATAATTATCTGTTTGTTCGTTGATCTCTGCAGAACGGGCAAAATGTACGAGGAGTTGGAGAATGTCCGAGAGCGAGAGAGACGATTGAATCAGTGAGTTTATTGCATTTGCATATTTTGTTGAATTATTCAAGCCACTCGAATACAAAACTTGTTGTTACGAATATTGTGGAAGACACTTGTTCCTGCCGACCAGTTCAGTTCCATAGAACGTTACCGGTAAATCCAGCTTAGAATGAAGTTATGATTATCAGAATATGAGTACCCAAAATATTATTACCCGACCTATCCTCACCTAGCGTCAACGCGTAAAATGTTAAATATTGAGTGATGGATTACCCGAATTGCGAATTTTGAGGAAGATCTCGATGATGTCGAGATCTGGCGGCCAGGGGGATATAGAGGAGGAGGAAGGAGAAGAACGGAAGGAATTAAGGCGGAAAAGGGCGAGAATTGAGGAGACGAAGCAAGAGGAAGAGGCGTCGATAGCGGGAGAAGAGAACGAGGAGGAAAGCCGCGAATTGGAGGAGGCGGAGGAGGATAAGGTGAGCAATTGGTTGGTTTATAGTTCTATCATGGGATGATATATTCGTGTATTAAAAGGGATTACTCAGTGATCCTGGCGGTAGGATCACTGAGTAATCCCGAGTGGCGCTCATCAGCCTTTATTGACCCTTGTCCTTCCTTACGGCATTACGATGAACACGAGCAATATTTGGGTAATAAAATCGATTATGCATCATTTCCTCTACGGAAAATAAATCACACAACACTGACAATAGCAATACCAGCTTAAAATGTGGAGTAGCGAGTGAGGCATTCGGAGAGCGGGACCCGAATTTATAAAACCATTATAGTCATCGACTGGTCCCACGTGTCTACCCCCCTTCCTTTTAGCTTTCATGAAGAGGAAGAACTCACAACACGAATGAAAAAGTAAATTACGCAGATATAATTATGATAGACATGCAAATCCAAGTCATGAATAACAATTGTCTTTCTCTCTTGTCACTGTAGAATTAGCCCAACATTATCCAGGCATTTGAATCGGTTGATAAATCCTTATTATGATATTCTGATTTTCGCTCACAGCATGACAATACCATGGCGTCAGACTTCGAAATTTACAAGATATTGTATGAAGATCTACCGTCGGCACACTTGGGGGTCAGTGTCCACTCCGACATTGAAACGAAAATCGAGTGTCAGATTATAGAGAATGCGCAGATAATCAGCCCTCGAACTCATTTCCGAATCTAACATTTTTGGTGGCTGTAATCCTATTCCGCCAGGTGCCTCACGACTTGAAATATTTCACGGCTCTTATTTTCGCTAGTAAGCTAGCTAGCTTCTTCCAGTCTATAGAGCGGTTAAAGAACATAACACGGGAAAATTCAGAAAATTTTCCCAGAATAGGGGTCAATCAGTGTCCACTCCTAGAGCCGCTCTGTCTCTTGCCCATCCTCTCAATCAATCCATCGCGAATCTCTCTCTCTCTCTTGACGTATTCTCCCCAGTTCCAGAGTTTCCCTTATCAGTTACCTTCGCAACTTTTCACTCTTAACTCTCTTCCTCTCCCGCACTCTCTCACCCCGTCGTCCGAAGCCATAAAAGTAACTGGTATCAGTAGGGCGCAAAGCCTTTTTGCGCTCTCAATAGCATCGGTCACTCGCTGATCGATCCCGTCCTCTTCCTCCTCCTCTTACCGTAACCCTCCTACCGTAACCGCTTCCTGATTATCGATTGGGATGCGACCTGAATGCGACAGCGCTCTCCACTTCTTCGAAGACGGTAAGTATCGATTAGTACCTTATGACCAGAAACCCTCGGTTACCGTAACCCTACCGTATCTCCAGACATGGCGCAGTACTCCATCAGCTCGCTGCTCGGCGATTCTATCGATACGATCAAGAAGGCCGAGTTTCGTCAGCGCACGGCTAGTTCCGGTTCGATTTTCGAAATTCAATTTTCAATATTTTGATCAAAGATCAACTTTTGTAGCGGCAAAGATCAAGGAGATCGTTAGCGAGATTCGTGAGGATGTAACCGTAATGGAGAAGAGACGGTCGTCCAGCGAGAATACGCCGAGTCCCTCACCTCAACTGCAGCAGCTGCAGCAGCTCCGAATTCCGGCCGATGTATTTCCCGATCCAGGTACTGCAGGCATGCCGATAGCTGATTTAGAAATTGCACAACATATTAATGCGCCATAATAGATAGTTTCCTGTAGGAATTGTGCAATAATTGAAAGCAATCTCACATTTGCCTGCTCAATAGCCATTTTCGAGAAGAGAAACGTTTATGCATTTCAGTAAGACAAATGGAACAAGCGAAGCGCAATCGCGAACTGGCACTCAAGTTCTCGCCCGCCCTGAGATATAAGGTACGGAATCCCTGATTCTTCCGAACACTCTAGATCATTCCTTGCTAAACCAGTCCTTGCCCCTTCGTACATACTGCAGCGAAAAAGTGTGTCATGATTTGCTAAATTGGCAAAAGAGCTAGTTAGTTCGCAAAACGAGTAGATTTGGTGCCTATAATGGCCTTCCCAGGAAATCCTCGATCGCGAAGTCAAGCATAAGAAGAAGGCAATCGTCAAGCGGAAGTTTTCCCTGATCCATGGTCTCGACACCCGGCCAAAGAAAGGACCTGCCATTTCTGGTACGGTAATCGCGTATCGTTAGATCAGTTCGGTAGCTACGCCATGTAGCTAGCTGGTAATCATTTTCGCAACATCCGGAGATGATGCCAGTTTTTTGTGAACTATTTCGATCGAGATAAGGGGTGGCAAAAAAGTGATCATTTGAAAACCAGCAGGTTCGAAAAAAGGCGATCTGCGAATTACGCTGAGTACCTTTAGAAAGGCACTTACTTGAAGTGGAAAGGTTAGCAATTAATTTCAGAGGCCCAGCACTACACTCCTACATGCTCCGTAAGCCAATTCACCATCGACTACTCCGCCATCACCCATACATCTCACTACTCCCATGACTACTCCCCGACCCATTCACCCTACCCTACCGTACCCCTACAGTACCCACCAACCTCCTCCTCCCTCCCCGCCTCTCCGACCACTCCCTCGGCATTCACGCCCATCCTCCACCACTGAGCATCTCTAAATGCCATCTCACCTTGCAAAGATCAAAGATCAAGTCCAGCCTCAATGTACAACATCGATTTCCATTGATTTTCCTGTGTAATTACTGTATTTATTGTAACCTTTAACTATTCTTGCATAAGACCTAACTAGGGTTCCCCATTTGGGCATTTCCAAAATTTGGAACCGTAGACCTAACCAAAACGGGCGATATTGAGAAAGACCTTCCGCCCTTTCTCTGCTTCGAATTGCTGATTTCAATTTCTTTGTTGGATAAATATTGTTGAACTGAAGTCCATTGCACCAGTATCCCTGCGGAAGATTGGGATTCGTGAACCACAAAACAACGACGTTATTTCCAACTGTATCTTCTTGTTTCAACGAGAGCAGCGCTAGATTCAATGTGTATACAAGATTCTGATTTTCAGAATTCGTGTGAAACTCATTCAATACAACGCGGAAGAGGAGAGCACTTCTCTTCTTTTTGCTTCGTTCTTCTCTATCTCGCTCTCTCTCTCTCTCTCTCTCTCTCTCTCGCTATCTCCTTCCCTCTCACACCCTTATCAGCAAGCGGCCATCATTACTTCACGGGGAGGATTATGAATGGCCTGTATCTCTCTCTCCTTTCCTCACAGTCTTTAGATTATCAGAGAAATCGAGAGATCATGCGAAATTAAGAGACGCGCGCTATTACACGAGCGCAAAGACTGGGGAGCGCCTGTTGATTGTGGTTGATAAGGAGGAGGTATGATTGGATTGGCGTCTCTTGCTTTTGTGTGCCCTCTCGCCTACTCGAGTGAATACGACGAAGTTACTGATGAATTATGGCCTCGTTTGATACTCTCACCATTGCGCCTGGCCTATCATCGAGTAGATGGACGAGAGTGAATACAGAATGAAGAGAGCCAACCAATCCATCTCAATTTGAGCTTGAGCACTGTGTTGTGTGTCTTGAAGTGATAATCTCACCATTATCTTTCTACATACCGGCCGGTAAGATAGTGAAGGAAGAATTGAGAGAGTATGTGAGTAGCCATCCTTACCCTTGATCTGATCAACGGCCGTTGCGCGCTGTAAAAATAGCCAAGTGTCACGATGTCTACTTTATGAGACAGCCCTATGACGACGCTGTACAATAATGAGCCTCTACAGTAATCTCAGCTGGTACGATAGCAGTTGTGATTGCTCAAATAGTTGAAAATGAAAATTGATATTGTCCATTCGAACGTGCAATGCGAAATCGACAGTGTCTTCACTGATTGATTGAGTCATTCCAATCTCACTCCGAATCTTATCATCGGTTTGGGCGTCCTTAGCGCTTTCTAGACATGTATTGGAAAGAAATGGATCTCGTCATAATTCGTTTTTCTCTTCTGTGAGAAAGCGCTAAAAAGTGAATAGTTTCGTTCTCGCGAAGCCAACTCGAGCCATTAGTGATGCCAAAACGGCGCGCGCTCTTCTCGTTTCACACGCTCTCTCGCCGGTCAGACAGAGCGAGAGAGAGCGTGTGAAACGAGGAGGACGCGCGCCGTTTTGGCATCACTACTAGCCATCATGTGATCACAGGCTATTTTGGACCTTCATGTGATCGTTGACTGTTTTATCATGAAGCAAACGCAGCTGAAAAACAGCTGTGTTTACTTTATGATACAGCCCTATGACGGCAAAAAAGTGTGACTACAGTAATCTCAAGCAGTACGATAACAAGCACAAGTTTGGCAGCAAAACACGTGCCTGTGGTCGTTCGAAACACCTAAAATGGGAACTGATGTACTTTGCCCTGTAAATTCGCTCTGAACGTGCAAGGCGAAATCGGCCGTGTCTTCACTGATTGATTGAGTCATTAACGTCTCCCTGACTCTTATCACCGATTTTTGCGCGCGTCTCCGCGCTTTCTAGAGAAAAGTTTTGAATCTCTCCAGTACTATCTCATCCGTCTGACAGGCAATCTCACGTAGAGTTGCTTTTTGCATTGCCATCACAAGCGCTTTTCGTCGTAGAATCTGTCATCTCAAAAGTTTTAATTTGCTAATGACGTGATATTTTTCGTAATTTGCCAGTAAAGACCTCTGATTTTATAATTATTAGGTGATGAAATGTGCTCAAAAATTTACAAACTCTTTCAGGACCAGTGGAGCGTCAACATATTCGAATACATTTTCCCCCAACAATCTTTCAATTGATTAAACAAACTTTTTTCTTTAAATTATCAGTCATAAATTATCAGCTAGGCAACCGAGAAATGCGAACAAAATAAATAAAAAAATATTTGAGCAATAAGTTCGAATGGTGTTTCAATTTCCTTGTTCGAGATGTGTTATCACCTCTTCTCCTTCAAACTCATTCAATGTAGTTTGGTGCCTTACAACTCTCAATGCACATCGGGTGATGGACACTGAGTGATGAATCGCGTACGATCTTTGTCAACGGTTTAAGGATAAGAACCAGTGCGTCTTTGAGTGCATTTGTACTCAAATCTCGTTAACTTTCTGTGATATACAAAATAGAATAATTGATAATCATGTCAAAACGTAGATAGCGTATATTACTTATCTGGTTAGTACAATTTGCAATTCGTGCAAACCGGCACATTTCCAATATACGAATATCTTCCATCCTTAAAAATATTGATATTTATTTCCACATGCGAGTAAATACAAGGGTAAGCACACACAACTGAGTATCCCGAATGTTGATGAAATGGTAGGAGCTGAGATCGGTGAGAGAGAGGGGCGGAACTAGGTCGGATGGGGACTATGACGTCATGCCACCTTTTGTATATCAAAGGCGGCATGACGTCATAGTTCTTATCCGACATAGTGCCGAAGGGCATACACTGGGAAATGCGGATGATAGTTTGAGGAACTGGCCCCGATCTCTTATTTTCATGTTGAAAAAGCAGACATCGAGATCAGTTCTTGAACTCTAGATAGGCCAGAGAAAATAACTGTGAAATAATGTAATTTTGTTTTGAGGGGGAGCGTTTTCGATAGCTGTTGCAACTGGGTAAATATAAGATGATAGTATACTCTAGGAAAAGATCAAAGATCAGGGTGGAGAGAGGGACTCGAGTGGTCGCTGACATTAGTACGACGTAGTGCTCATCACGCGGCTTTCTTTTCGCTGAAAATATTTAAATTTAGTTTTTAGAATCTTTGTTTGATATTCTCTGCTTTCATTCTGACTCTTGGATTTTATTTTTATTTTCTGGTTTTATAAATTTTTTTTATTAATTCAGCGTGACTCGTGAATAAGTCGCATGACTTTGCGGCACTTTGAAATCGGAGAAGCCCCGAAAAGTGAGAGGAGGAAGATGAGGAAGAGGCGAGATGTAATGTGCGTGTTTTGACGAGTAAAAGTGTGGGGTATTTCTAGAATTCGACGAAAAACACGATTATTTTTGAAAAATTGTGTACTCGAAGACCAAACTTCTTTGGCAGCAATGTTTTTCTCAGTTACTAATATTCTCGTAGAGTTCGAACTCTGGCCGAACGGTCATGACTGAATTCCGAAATCAAAAGTTGCAGGAGGCCGGCTTTGATATCAACATGAATTTCTTCGGACACTGGCACATAGTACCTTCTAAATTCTTCAGTCTAATCCCCTCTCCGACTGGTTACTGTAGATTATCGATTACCTTCTGATTTACGACTGCTACCAGCTCGGGATCCGCCCTGAACGCGACCAGATGCCACTTGAGACAGATTGCAGCGATGATGGCGAGCACCTGAGATCAATCGATAATTCGATTTTCGAAAATCAATAAATCAATAAATTGATCAATAAGTAGATCAATACCTCGCACATGAGCACGACAATGATGAAGATGCTCTTCGGGTGGAGTGAGGTGTCTGGAATTACTTTAGTTATTTTTGATAATTTTAATTTTATGTTCACTCGACTCGCATCGAATTCTTGCCGGCGTTAGCAAATATTAAGATGTTTTGAAGCATAGGTGAAATTCAGAAATATATTACAATAGTGTCTTGAGCATTCCGTTTGTGTATTTTATACCATCCCACAAAATAAATTTTTCGACTCCAATGCAAAAAAAAGTTGAGCCGTTTGTGAAAACGTGCATCTGGGAGCTGCGGTTGCCGAAAGAATGAGCAATCGTCTTGCTCTCTTCAGTTTGCACGTTCTCTCGCCGGTCAGATAGACGAGAGTAGAGTGTCGAAGATAATTTATTGCCAAGTATCGAATATTCGTTTTACTTCGCGAAGCGAATATTCGTTTGCGAATCATTCTCTCCAACCAACTATTCGACTAGCGGTCGCATAGTCGAATGATCCGTTTGGAGATCCGCGGGATGGAATGAGAGGGCAAATAATTTGATTTCACTCACGAATTAAATATGTTTCAATGAATTTCGCACAGTGACAGAGGAACCGCTCGGCGAGGCGGTCATTGCGAAAAATGAACCGAATATTCGACTAGAAAACGAATATTCGTTTTCGAATAATAGCAATTATTCGATTCGCATTTGAACTCTACGAATATTCGTTTCAAAATGAAACGAATATTCGGTTGTCTTCGACACTCTAGACGAGAGAGCGTGCAAACTGAAGAGAGCCAGACGGTTGCCGAAAGAATGGTAGTTGATCGCGCGTCTCGCTCCTTCTCTTTTTCTCGAAGTACTGAGCGGCACTCACACTCAGCGATCGCCAAAGTATAATCAATCAAAGTCCGAGATTTCTCACCTCTCACTTCCAGCCTTTGACCTAGCGCCACTAGTCTAGTTCACTTGAATAAATATCGAAATCTCCTGAGCATCAATAACCTAATCAATATACAACATATTACAGTTTGCATTGGATACATACATTGAGGGACCGTAAATTGATAGATGAAAAGCGGAAATTAACGCATACACTGGAAACAAAAACAATAATAACAATAATAACAACTCGCCTCCCCTCTTCCTCCTCAGACTCTCCTCTGGGAGTGAGGATACATCGAAGACGGAGAGGTACGTGATGATGGCTGCGCCCTTGATGAAGATGCCCAGGGTCTGCATTTAATTAATTAATTATTTGCAGGAATTTTAAGATTCCATAATTCGATTCACTTTTTTTCATTCTATGCACTGTCTCGTCCCTCCGCAGGTCGAGAGAGTGTATAGAATTAATAGTCCGTGGTATTGCTTGGTTATGTCTAGCAAATTTGAATCATAAATATGATGATGCTTAGGCAACATGTTTACAAATGTTTTTCCTTGTTTCTTCAACCCTATCTTAAATTGAGGAAGTACGCATGGAAAAGTACATCGGTTGTGTAACTGACACTAGGATGTTATTTTGGGTTTGTTTTTGAATCGAATTGTGAACTTTTTGTTTGCCCGTAGCAATCAAGCCGGAAAAGTGCAATCGCGTGCCACATTTATGAAATAGGCGTCAGTTCCTTGTCTATTTTGCTAGTTTCTCCGAAAATAGCTTCAACACAACAAACTACTACTATAGAACGCGAGGAGATCCCTTCTCTCTGGTTCTCTCTTTCACCCCTACCCTGGGGCCCATTCCCTTATCTATTGTCAAAAATTATAACATTACATCGACTAGCTCCCTACTGGATGAACACTACTATTGTACTCGTGTAGATCCCTTTTTTTCTCTCTCTATGTTCCTTCAACCCCTCCTCTGGGACCCATTCCCTTCTCTATGGAGAATAGTTGCACCATTATATCGAGAACTGATTAATTAATAAACTGGTATGTCAATTTCCTTGCCTTCCCTGAAAATTCGTCTACTGGAACTGCTAGCGAACACAACTATAGTACGCGATCCCTTCTTTACCTCTCTCTCTCCTCCCCTGGGTCCCATTATCTTCTCTAATGTGTGCCGGCAATGGAAACTTATGATGATTTTGATAATCTTGTATATAAATGACTAAATCATCTAGCACGCATCGACTAACGATAGTATAGTGCACTCTCCCTTCTCTCTCTTCCCCATTCAACCACTCCCCTGGGACCCATTCCCTTCTCTAAGGTCGTTCCAGCTGCACGCGTTGGCGTCGTTTGCATAAGAGGAAGAGGAAGAGTGGACGACGGTTAGAGAAAATGAGTGGGAGCAAGGGAGAGCGAGAGATCAGAGAGATAGAGGAGATACGAGAAAGGATATAGGGATAAGCACCGACTCAGGTCGACCTCGTGAGGTTAAGGTATATTTGAAGAAAGGCTTCATCAGAAATACATATAATATGTGAGGAATTAGATAGCAGCCGATGCATTGCGCAATTACGTGAAATTAGGAATTCAAGATGACTGAATTACGTATAATTTTTTTTTGGATTGACAAAAAAGAAATACTAGACGTCTTGGCATGCACAGATACGAGCTTTCTGAAACAGACACAAAAAGATAAAATCAAAGTTCTACATTTCCATTCTTGCCTACACTGATAAATAATCTTCCTATTTACTTATTGTTATGTTCGAATTTTACAAAGACAATGATCATATCATTTAAAAAAATAAAAGATCGTACCGCCATGAACGTCGCCGTCCACACGTCCATCGGCTTCTTCCTTCTGATCGCAGCGAGCATGAAGAAGAGCACGAGAGAAGGCACGAGGATGCAGAGGAGACTGACAATTTGATTTGTTTTTATTTTTCGAAAATTAGTTATATCAATCAATATAAAATCGAGGAGAGCTTGTCCACTTTTTCAAAATCTGTGTTAAACAGCCCAGATTTCGATGTGTACCTATGTTTCAGCCTCAACTCAAATGTGCCAGACACCGGAGCGAATGATAGTTCTCTCTCTTCGGCATCCGAAAATCCAAAAATATCCTAAATCTGCATGAAATAACAAATTGGAAGTAATCCAATTGAATTAAGACGTGGGCAGTGGCTTAGCGTGATGTTGAATAGTTATAAAGCAAAGATAAAATATAAAAGTTCAAAGATCAATTACCTCAATGGATAGTGCAGAACGACGCAGACGGTGGACACGACGAGGTAGACGACGGATAGGAGCACGCCCAGCTTCTGGAAATATTGTTAATATTTTAATTTTTCTAACCTTCGAAATTCCATACTACGGACAAAGCACATGTGACTAGCTTAACTTTGCATTGTTTAAATGGAGTGCGAGTTCATACAAATGGAGTAGCGTATTTTAGATCTCCGATTCAGGGTTCAGAACAATGGCATAGCTCCCTTCATTCTGTCACATTCTGAATCGAGACAAACCTGCTTTCGAAACCTGCAGCTTTTCAAATTCCCCTTGGTAATACTAGGTATCAACATGCGTGAAACGTGAAATCATGAACCACGCAAATATTCTGCAGCAGTCAGTTCCGCCATATTGCAAAACAAAACTTTCGCAGAACGATGCAACAACTAATCACTCATTTTCTGCACAATCTGACAAATTGACGGCGTGAAGAAAGCCAGAGGTTGCGTAACTCTCGCAGAAGGACGCAGCGACTAATTTCAAATTTGCTACACAAAAGTTACCGCCGTATTGCATCCCGACGGTTCCGGTTCCTTGTGCCGCAGCGCATGCGACGATCTCCGCCTCTCGTTGATGTGCATCGCTCCCTCGTCGACGGGCCTCGCGTTGATGAAGATCATTTTCTATTTTCCGGCTTCTGGACAATTCCCGGCTCTGCAAAACCCGGTTCTGTGCAAAAATCGACTGTTATCATTAGGGCATTACATTACGAAAAGGATCACGAGCATGAGAGGTGCCAAAAATACGCGATCTCAAGATAATAATACCGATTATTATGAGGTCCTCGGGTAGTGGACGCCTCAATAACAAAGATCGAGAGCGGGTGACAGGTGGGCAGGAGGGGGGATACTAGGGATGAGGAGGGGAGAAGGAGTACTGCGGTCTGCCGAACAACAATAGTAGACTTTGAGATGCGAATGCTGAGGTGGAGCGATGCTGAGAAATTCGTATTTCGAGCTTTACGATTGTGAAATTTTAGTGGAATCGATGTAAAAGGAGGGGAAATGTCAAGATGGGGATGAAAAGTGATAGCAAAAAAATGCTCGCAATACTATTGATGGCCCGGTAGAGCCTTGGGCATAATGATATTTTTATTAGCATACAATCTTCCCAGAAAAAAATGATGAAATGAGCACTTTTAGGTATGGATACGACTGGGAGTCGTACTAGCTCGAGTGACTACTAAGTGAGAGTGGACGCGGACGCCTTAGCGAGATGGAATGAGATGGTTTAAGTGGCCGAGGATGGATGTGTTCTCAGCAGAGCTAGAGAAGCGATGCCACGATATACACAACACTCTAAGTAACCTCTCGGAACTCTGCATATAACAAAGGGTTTGACTCCTTTTGTTCACAATAATTCGCCGGAGATACAAAAGGCGGATACAACTGCTGCCAGTCAGATTTCATAATTCCGTTAGACCAGTCGGACAAGAGGGTGAAGTGAAGAACGCAGATATGTAATAACTCTTGAAGTGCACCGCAACGTGTAATTTAGAATCGTCTGCACAACATTATTCGATTATCCGAGATTCCAACTATAGGTATGTACATTGAACCCTTGTAATCGTGGAATAGCAAGAAAACAGTCCCTCATGTTTACTATATAACATCGCTGAGTAAGACTATAGACAAGTACTGCAATTGTGCACTATATTTCGCCACTCTGAGTGTAGAGGCGTGTGAAACATGCGATCGAGCAAAGTAGAAAAATAATGGCCCCATGCAAACAAAAGTGCCCCGAGCCATAAATTAGAATCTGCCCTGGCTCGAAGCTGGTCTACACTATACAATAGCCACATGGACTGAGAAGTCGGCTGTTATTCACAAAGAAACGTGCTGAAATGCAGCCAAAATCCGATTGCAACGCATAAATTCACCAAGAGTGGACTGGAGTCTGGTCAATCTTCCCCCTCTTCTTCCGTTTTTTTTGGCTAATTCCGCAACTGCTGCGCTCTACTAATTCGCCATTCCCTCATTTCTTTGTCGTCCTAGAGAGGCGGCGCTATTTCGTATGTTCGTATAGAGAAAGAGAAACTCGCACGTGGCACAGAGGCACAAGCGACAAGCATAAACAGAAGTTGGAAGCGGGAAGAAGAAGGGGTGAAGGATGCGGCCTCCGAAAGAGGGACGAGATGGATGCGTGATAATGTCAAGTTGACACGTGTGAAGTAGTGACGGAAAACGTATTTTATGGACGATTTGAAATTTGATCTCGATTTTTTCGACAGTGATACAACTCTGTCTTCATTCTAAACACTCTCGCCACTCGAGCGTTCGAGAGCGGTTGTAGAATAAAGAAAGCGTGGTATCATTCCTCGAACACTACAGTGAACCCGGCTTGCCAATTTTTTTTTCCATTTCTACTAGGAAGTGAGAAGTGGATATTGCATGCACATGGACCACAAGAGGAAGTGATTCTGGAAAAGCGAAAGGCGCGGGAAAAAACAGGGATGCTAGCGGCTATTTGCAAGCCTTTTCGTAGAACGAATCCCGCTTTGATTCCGTCCTCGTGAACGCGTGGTGAGACATCAAAGTTGGCTGGAAATAATATCGAATGGCTCCCGGAGGACCGGCCATATAGCACGACAAGGAAGGGATTGGAATGCGGTTTTGATTGCTTCATAGGAAATATAATAAATCTCGGACAAAAAAGTATTCTTAGCAGGCTCAGTGTGTTTTCACACCGGGCACCCCGCTAGCGTTAACTGATGTTGACCAGGCCACCGAACCGCTGATTAGAGCTAGTCTTTCTCCCTGAATCCCCGTCCCCTATGTCTGATGAGCCATACCGCACTATCGCACCTAGCATCAGCAAACGATATAAAGTAAAAAAGAAAATAGAATTCAGCTCTTAGGTCGTGTTTTGCCGCGCCCGCGCCAATTCAGCGTTCAATCTGTCCTGATGATATCAGCGACCTATGCGAAAAGCTATCCGTCCGTGTTGTGTACACGTGGACGGAGATCGTAGAGACAAAGTAGAGATATATCTTTCAACACTGCGAGCAGCGGATTGACAGTGGTCTAATTCAAAGTGGATTACGAGGCAGGGAGATTAAATCACGGATCTGAGAAATTTAGTGGAGCTTAATGCCATTGCTTCCCACTGACTTCTGATCCAGTTTCCCTAGAATTCTATTCGCGTTTTCTCGCTTTCTTTGACCTACAATAGATCAGACAAAAAGGGAGAGTGACAGCTCCCGAATTCTAAGTAAATTACGAGGGGCGCCTATGGAGAAAAGCGTGGATATCGCGACGTGATCTGGGCAAGAATTAGGAAAGGGAGAGCAATCCTCCGACTCTCTTCAGTTTGCACGCTCTCTCGTCTCTCTGACCGCCGAGAGAGCGTGCAAACTGAAGAGAGTCAGACCATGGAGAGAGTCAAATAGAGGAGGCAACGAGGCAGGGGGGGATGTATCTAATTGCGGTACGGCAACTGAATTAGTTTCTGGCTGCAAAAGGTCGGATGTTTCGGGGGCTAAATGGGATCTCGCTCAGGGAATACGGCACACTCCACTCAGTCTGCGTGCTCTCTCATACCTCTGACCGTGACTGGTTCGCGTAGAATGAAGAGAGGAATTTCATGGGATCCTCAGCCAGGAAGAAAATGACTCTCTTCATTCCGCCCACTCTATAGTCTGCACAAGGATGAGAAATGCATGCAACACTAAGAATAAGAAGGGCTGGTGTAATTTTTACTGGTTGAGATGTTACCTCAATGCGATTCAACTGATTTTACTTGGTATGTTTCTGTGCCAAAAGACTTTGACACATCAAGGAAAATGTACCGAACATCAGCATACGGATCTCAGAAGAGCAAAAGTTGCACCTGGCACGGGTGACATCACGAATTCTGGGAAGAAAAGTCAGCAGACGCCTAGACGTCACCCAAGGCTAGCGATCACTCGGTAAGATGAGGATAACGATGGCTCTCTCTCTCCTCAACTTTTGAGTGTGGCTTTTCAATCAGTGAAGTGAGACGGAGGGAGAGGGGAGAGGAGTGGGAGAGAATAGGACAACTGTCGAAGATGGAACATGAGGCGTGGTGGAGATGGAGGAGGGGGAGGGGGGAGAGGTGGAGGGATGGAAGGAGGAGAGGAGAGGATGAGTGATGGGCTGATAGAGAGGTGAAGAATGTCTTGGGAGATCGCGGCAAAAAGTAGTAGTAGGAAGAACCGGGCAATATGGGATAGCGTTTGAAGACTTTGCGAAATGAAACAACGATCCCATCATTCAACCTGTTGAGAGTGAGTTGACATTCTGCACGAAAAGGGACAAAACTAAGATCTGAGAGCATGTGCAAGACACTTCCCCCACTTTCGGGCGGTTGTTTTGACATCCATTCACGCGCCCCCTAGGCCTATCAGGCACGTTTCGAGCCACGGGTTCTCGGCAGAACACTGCAAAACAGCGTGTTTTTGAGGGGTAAAGTGGCGGGGGTCGCTCAAAGTCAGGCTGGGAAATCAGAGTTCGCATGTGACGTTGCAGTGACATCGCTCATATGAAACGAATAACAACAATAAGGAACACGTAGATAATTCTAACATCTTCGTTATTTCGCTCTGCTGCTTTAAATGGAGATCTAACATTGCGATCTAACTAGAAGTATATTCAACCAAAATGTTGTCATGCGTTTCAATGGCAAGATGTTGCACTGTCTAATGAACTCCGTAGTATCGTTTCCGTTGAATTGGAAATCTAATGGAAAACACTGTGAAAAATATTTGTGGATATCCTCCTGCAGGGTCGCATCCAACAGTGGTCACACGACCTATTGTGGAGGCTGTAAGCCGCATTTCGCCAGCTACCCCCCTCCCTCGTCCGCTGAATGGACAGAAAGGAGCCGCAGCTCGTCTCGGTTCCCCCGCACAAAAGTTCCATTCTATGTATGCGACAGCGGTCGGCGTAAACAGGGCTGTTAGACATACGCCAATGGCTCCGGGGGGGGGGGGGACGAAGGCAGATAGTAATAGGACAATGCGCAAGGAACTTCCGGTTCTCCCCTGAAATATTGTGAAGAAAGGCATCAAACACCCCAGGACACAATCATTGGCGTTCAAGTTATGAAAATTTAGTCACTTGATAATTATATTTTTGTTGCGATCGTTGAGTGGTGAACCGAAGCAGATCATGCATTCTTTTTTTTTGCCATATTTTGAGCGCACACTTCCACGCAAACATGCCATTTTTTTCGCGATTGAACATATCAGACGAAAGTGCGCCCGCGTGTTTGTGCCATCCATCACAGTCTAGTCGAGATAAATCGTACACGCGCTGAAAACAGCTTGAATAACGGCTATTTCTGGATTAGTGCATATTTGATATGACTCGAATTTTATTGGCGAAACAGAATATTTCACATAGACACGAGATAGGGAGAGTAAAAGTCAAAGATGAATCAAAGGTGGAATTCAATTCCTACCTATGTGCACCCAAGCGCCCCCTGATGAATATAATGCTTATTGTTTGCGTAATAAAGATCTAAGCATACGCACGATGAACAAAGACCAAATTCTCAAAGAGTAACACGAGTAGATACTGCGCATTAAATTGCTGTCTGGAGTAACTGCACGTATCATTTCAAAAATATTAAAGCAGATTCTGAGAAAGCCAACTGGCCAAAACTAGACATCCGAAGAATTTATTTAAAGGATACACACGGGTGTCTTGCATAATGCTAGCTTCTGAGATGATGTAGAAAGTGTTCTGTAGTGAATATTTACAGATCCTGGGTACAACAGAGCCAAACATTTCAAAATTGGTTCACATAAAGTTAACAAACTGCGAATAGATAAACATAGTGCAATTTTTTGAGGAATAGCTACGTGATATATTGCATGAGACATGCTCGACATATCGTCGGCAAAAGGACAACTGATTCCGAAATTCGAGCCTCAACATGATCCGATGATCTTTCGATAAGCAAGAAGAGCAAAGTGTAAGGCAAGAAGGCCGAAAGTCTCACTAGAGGCTACGCCGTACCAGGTCGAACTCAACATAAACTCAATTGTGCTGGTTTCAAGAAATCTGCGACGCAAGATACTCAGCGAACAGTCTGCACGCGTATATAAGGAAATACTTGAGCGTAAGAAGAAGAGGTTATCGTCTATTCGTGGGCGTCAAATCGTTTTCATATTTAGCAAGCCAATTGTACAGAATGGGAATTCCTGCAGGAATAATAGAATCTCTGGGTAATAGCATCGCAGAGCAATGGTCTCGCTCTCTCCAAACCGCACACTCTCTCATCGGGTAGAGAGACGAGAGAGCATGCAAATCGAGGAGAGTCAGACCATTACTCGAATCGCAGGCCCATGCACTTCTCTTTGAACGATTCTATTCAGATGGCCAGAGTTCGAAATCCAGAATTGCCCACTTGCAACAACATGGGCCATGGAACTGTCCATTCAGTTAATGGAAAACAGAGAGAAATTGGGAAGCGAAAGCACGCGCGCTTTGCCTGCCATGGGATAGAGCAAGAGTGTTGGAGAGATCCGTGAGCTACTTGCGCAAGAAATAAATCTATCCATTTGGCGTACTCTCATACCGATCTGCCAAGTGTAAGAGTAGGCTGAATGGAGAGAGATTCAGACCATTCCTTGTAGCCTATCCTCGGCTAAACGAGTGCGGTAAATACCATCTGCCCCATAGCTCCGCAAGCAGATGCCTTTCCTCATTCTCACTGCTCTCTCATTCGTAGGACCGACATGAGAGCATTCCCAAAGTAGATAGGATTTTTTAGAGAATCCATTCCCTTTCTGTGGCTCTGTTCTATGGTTCAATAAGGAGATAATCAGAGTGGAAAATGGTAAACAGGAGCAGAGTTGAGCAAAGTTCTAGGTTCTGCCCAATCCACATGTCAATTTTCGAGCAATGGTCTGACTCTCTTCAGTTTGCACGCTCTCTCGCCGGTCAGAGAGACGAGAGAGTATGCAAACTTAAGAGAGTCAGGCGATTGCTCCAATTTTCACAAACATCGAGCACAAATAATCAATAATTTAATATGCAGAGATGGCGGATGAAATTTGGGAACCAATGATCTCTCTGCAAGCAATGAAATCGAGACATGCATGAAGTATTAAACGACCAATGATGAAACGTCCAAAGAATACGATGAAATTTTGATGAACATCTATCCCTAAGGGTCTGGTCATCTAAAAGAGGATTAGATTTCACAGAAATCATCATGAAAATAGGCGAAATGCGTAGTAAACCTAAGGGGTGGATCGCATTTCATCAGGACTTGAGAGGGGCAGAGGCAGCATGCACTCCTCTAACCATACACTCTCTCGCTCTACAAAGAGTTTCAGAAAGAATGAGAAAGGCAGAACATGATTCTTGATAGGTTGGTAAGAAGGAAGGAAGGAGACGGCTCTCCTCAACCCGCCTGCCCTATCACGCAAGAGAGTGAGATAGACCTCAATGGAATACGAGAGATAACGATTCTTGATACGGAAAGAGGTGAGAGGACTCTCTTCATTCCGCATGCTCTCTCACTCGTCTCGCTGACAAGAGGCCAGGCAGAATGAGCAGGGCCATCTCTAGTGACTCTAAGAGGAAGAAGCGCGTCCTTGAGATCCTCGAGCCGCGGAGTTTCAGGGAAAACCTCTCAGTATGCATTGCATTGCGTATGCGAATGGACTCACAAATGGGCAGTGACGAAATATCAGCAAAGCCACGTGGCGACTCAGCATCCTATCAACAACTTTGCGGGGGTGAGAAGGAAATTTCAGTGGAACAAACTCGCGTCACTTTTAGCAGGCAGTGATCATTGTATGGTGAGGGGCAGACTAACAAGCAGTGTCTGAAGTGGTGGCCACCGCATTTTGCTATGCTTGGACATTGCCCAATGGATAAGTGGGCGTCGCAGCTTGTTGTGCCTGTCAACATATTTCAAAGGCGGCGCAACTGCGGGCCTATTTTCTTTATAACGTTCATTTCGTAACGTTCATTTCTGAAATCGTCCCATGCGAATGCATATGACAGAATTAGTGATGCCAAAACGGCGCGCGCTCTCCTCGTTTCACACGCTCTCTCGCCGGTCAGACAGAGCGAGAGAGCGTGTGAAACGAGGAGAGCGCGCGCCGTTTTGTCATCACTAGACTTAATACTTGTGAAGGATGAATTGGCAAGAGCGTAACGACTCGTCACTATCAAACACAACATCTTTGAAAAGCGGATTGAGGAACAAAGCTAAAAGGCTGCATATCTTATTCACATACGCAACCTTTAGTCACCACACTCTAATTGCTGGTCAACAGCTGAAAAAAAAACTTCCCTATCAATAGCATGCGTGTCAACAGCTTTCAAAGGCGGAATGTGGGGGTCGCGAGACCACAAAAAGACTTGGGGTGGCACCACCCTCTGAACTTCCAGAGAGACTGGAAGGCAATGTACTCTGACGGCGAGAGAGCACGCGAAATGAAGAGACTGATCCCTTCGGCCATCCCCCTCCTAAACGGAAGGAAGCGCTCGTGAAAAGAAGTGACGAGAGAAGGATGGATGGGGCGAATTATTCGCAACACAATGAGTGGCCTTCAAGGATCGAGCTCTCGTCATGCATGTAGAACTTGGGGAGGGACTAGAGGAGCTCTCCTATTTGCATGTGCTCTCTGAATTTCCTTAAAAGCGAGGAAACAATACGAATGTAGAGAGTAAGAAGGGGAGACTAGAAGAGCTCGGGTAATGAATGGACAATGTTGCCTGAGTGGAAGCTGCTAATCAAGTGACGGGGTTACGTAATTGGTCTGACGCAATTCTGAAGAGAAAAGGCAGCAAAAAGCGTGCACTCTTTCAGACACTCGGTCTTTGTTCGTTCATGTTCTCTTTGTGAATAGCTTGAGAACTTTGCAAGAGCATAACAAGCCCATTCCCAGCATGCGTGAGTTCAAAAAAATTGCAACGAATGGGAACAATAAAGAGCTGATGGCACACAGGTTTTGTAATCTATTTACAAAATGCGATCACGAAAACAGCGAAACACGAACTGCCGAAAGATGAGAAAACGTGAGATTGGGAGCAAAATAAGAGGAATATCGAACAGTCGTCTGACTCTCCTCATTCCACATGCTCTCTCTCCCTCTCTGATCGACGATAGAGCTGGTAGTAGTAAGAGAGCGAGACTTGCTTCGGAAAATCGGACATATGCGCATATTTCCATCGCTTTCGATCATCAAATATCAGAGTGCGAAGGGATGAGCGATAAAAGTGAGAGGGGAATTCGATGCCGGAAATCGGGAGGAAAACGGAGCAAAAAATGCCTGTCTGCTTCTGTTTGTTTCTAGTTTGCCTCTTTTCCATGACAAGCAGATCGAGAGAACGATTGAAATGGAGAGAGATGAGAGCGATCATTTTTAAGCATATCGTGGTATTGATAGTGAAATAGTGTTCTCTACATATCATCACAGTCTTTTGTCACGAGAATAGGAGAAGACAATCATGGACAGCATGCGAACCGTATCAACAGATAAATCAGGATTGGAAAACGAGAAGATTTGTAGTCAGGGCTTAGTGAGGATGAGTATCGAGACCAGAGAGCATACGCAAAACGGTCATTTCAGGCTATCAGACGCTTGATTCTCTGGTCTCGCAAAACGATTTTAAACTTAGCATCGGTGAAAACCCAATCAAAATATTTAAAAATCACAAAAGAGAAATCCAAAGTAGGGATATTGTCCTGATATCCTCGGAAATGGACGAACATGATGCGGCAATCGCGACTTGAAAGGTATACGCTATGAGGGATTGCACATTTACGGAGGGATTGATATACTAGTACTGTTGTTTGAATATTCGGGCGCAAATTAGCAGACTTGGAGCCAGGAGGGCAACAATAAGGTGGAATTGCAGAAGAATACGGAGAAAAACTGTCCGTTGAACATAGTAATTGAGAGATAGCTAAGCTATTATTGTGATTTGAAGAATCGGGCAAATATGAGCAAAATTGAGAGCCAGAAAGCGATACTTGTACAGTAATCCAGTAATCCAGTTCACAAGGAGGCGATCGTATGCATAATATGGCGAGAGACGTAATATTACTGTAATTAGAAGAATCGGGTAAAAACGAGTAGAATTGCAAGCCAAGAAGCCAAAATAGCGGAGGAATTGCACAGGAATCCCGTGCAAAAGCAGGCGGTAGTATAGTCAACGTCAACTTGATGGTTGTAGTCAGCGGGCGATTGGTAGCACCTGAAAATAATTAAGTTAATGATAGTAGTATTTAGACCAACGGAATGTCACAAAATAAACAGTCGATTAATAATTGCAAGGGACATTCTCCAGAAGAGGTACAAGAGATACCATGTGCGGGAAAATGTGTGAACTAACCTAGAAATTGGGAAATCAATCAACGATTTTCCTAAAAAGAGGGTTAATCTTTCAGTGCTGAGTCTTGAATTTTTATTATTATTATTTAAAGGAGGACTGTAGGCAAAGTTCAACTTAGGACCCTGTCATTACCATGACCGTGCTCCTCTTAACGACTAAAGTCTCCAAGAAAAATTCATTAATATCTCTACTCTCAACAGAGTTATGATTAGTTGGCTGAGTGCCATGGACGCTTGATGGGCCAGGGAAGTGCGCGAATTCAAATATCTTGAAGTTTTATCAAAAAACTGGTGGGGATCGAACCCGTAACCTTCCGATTACGTGACGGCTGCTCTACCACTGAGCTATCCTACCGATATCTGTGCACTTCCTAGCTCGCGCTATGATCTTAGACGGGTGGAACCACCCTTCTATCGATGTGGCTACTTTGCCGAGAGTCCTCCTTTAAGCAAGATGCCCGACGACATCACAAAAAAACAGGCGGTTAAAGAATTTAAGAGGAAGGGACTCTCTAGAAGACTCTCTATAAAGCTATTATTGGGAGATGTCTCGACATGGACACAATTATACCCACAAATATGTGATATAGACTGTTGCACAGCTTCAGCGTGGGTCCCGAACGGAAATAATTCTTGATATTGGCCGAACAGACAAAAGAAGTGGGCGAAAAGTGTCACGTTGCGGCCAGGCGCATGGGGGCACAACAACAGACGGGCCGCAGCTAGAAAGAATGGATGTCATCTCTCTCTCTCCCCAAAAAACAAACCAGAGCCATGTTTAGCGCAGCAGCCACAGGGGGGGGGGGGCAGACCACCCATAAAGAAGGAAGAAGAGCCCCCGGGCGCTTGCACAAATAATACAAAAACAGAGCTCCGGGCGCAATCACATGCTGCACTGTTTTTTTTCTCATATTTTCCTCTGCTTTGTAGGGATGATTTATGAAGAAATAACACTCTTCATTTGGCGTGGTCTACATATCTTCTGACAGGAGAGAAAACCCGCATAATGAACAGATATTTTCTTGCGAAGCTGACCTACTCTATAGCTCGTTCTGCCAAGGAAAAGAACACGAGACTTTAGGAGTGGGCTGGTTATCGTTGACCACAATGGACTAATGGGGTTAGGAGCATGGGCCGAAAATATGCGCGAGAAAAGAAGGGCCACAACGGGCGGATCTCTGGTTTGGGATGGGGCGAGAAGAGAGCATTAGGAATGAAGAGGCATAATCTCTGTCTGCTCATCACCATTGTGCACTATTGCCAGCTGGAAGGATAAAAAGAGATCAAAATGTCCTAAAAAGGACTCGTGTTTCCGAGTGCATTGAACTTTAGTGTAAAAGGAAGCGGCGCGAGTATAATCCAACGGCTTTTAAATCTCTTCAGACTCATATTGCTCAAGTCGAAGTAGATTTTGGTACGGAAGTACCGACCAAGCATCACAAGATAGCATCGAACGAGTTAGAATTTCAATGAATTATGTGAGGTAAACCCTATTCGCTACATAGAACGGGGAACGATAAGCTAATTAGAACGGGGAACAATAAGCTAATCATGAGTACAATAAGCTAATTAATAAGCTATTGGGGTGTCCGGAAAGTTCGTATAATGCTTCGGAAAAAAGTCAGTTCGCGATCAAATGCAGTGATTGCGCAATCTGTTTGTCAACAATGTATTGCATCATTCTGACGTTGAGTAGTGAGAGGATTTAATCAGTCTCCTAGTTGCTACATTGATTCTTGTGATGGACTCCCATCTCTACCTCCGAGCAGTTTTACTTCATTACTACCGTCTTGGCCGATCCGTGAAGGAGGCCCACTCTGTCCTGGCACAGTCGGAAGGAGCTGACGCCCCCTCCATACCCTTCTGCTATAAGTGGTTCTCCCGCTTCAAGAAAGGGGAGTTTGGTCTCGATGATCAACCCCGCTCTGGACGCCCTCCCTACCTCGATCAGCATCTCGTTCTCCGCACACTGAAGCGCAAGCTCATGGCCAGTGTGCGTGAGTTGAAGAATGATACTGGTACTCCCAGATCAACGGTGTCCGATATCCTCCATCGATCTGGGAAGAAGCCGAAACTCCCACAAGTGATTCCCCATGACCTCTCCCCCGAACAGCTGAAAAATCGTGTTCAAGTCTGTCGGGAATTACTCCATCGTAGATCCAATCTTCGATGGGTCAATTCCATCATCGCTACAGATGAGAAGTGGATCACGTACGATAACCCTGTGAGGAGACTGCAATGGGTGGATGCAGATGAGAAGCCCACGCCCGTCCCGAAGAAGGAAGAGCCCGGAAAGAAGGAACTCCTCTGCTTCTTCTTCTCAGTGCTCGGTCCCATCTACTGGAAGATCCTCGCCCCTGGCACCAGCATCAATGCCGACCTCTTCTCTGAACAACTGGAAGATGTCGCGACCAGAGTCCCTCCTAGACTCCTGAACCAGGGCAAAATTCTTCTTCTGATGGACAATGCTCGCCCACATCGAACGAAGATGACCCAGAAGAAAATGGACGAGCTGAAGATCGAGAGGATTCCCCATCCACCGTATTCCCCGGATCTCTCCCCATGCGACTACCACTGCTTCCGCTCTCTCTCTGACTTCTGCAAAGGAAAGAAGTTCAAGAATCGAGATGAAGTTGTGAGGGCTTTCGTGAACTGGGCGGTCTCGAAGAAACCCGCATTCTGGAAGAGAGGAATCGAGACCCTGCCCAATCGCTGGAGGGAGGTAGTGAGAAAGAAGGGGGCATACATTGGTCACTGAGAATTGTAAAGCATTGAATAAAAAATAAAAACAAAAAATTATACGAACTTTCCGGACACCCCAATAATTACAATAATTACGAGGCGATTACCGAAGAGGCACTGGGAAATTATTTTTGTTTCTCTTTTTTGAATGAGTTCTACTATTTTGATAATTCAGGAAAAAATGGTAAATTCTTCGTAAAAACGCTGGTCCTCTTCATATTGCGCACTCTCTCGTGCATTCTAACCAAATTAGTCAGTGCAATACGGACTGAAAGTTTAGAGAAACCGGCGGTAGGCGCGGGCAAGTTCCTGTTTTCGCAACGCCTTTGACTGGAAGCAACAGCAAGAACGATCATTTGGTATTTGGGGAGCAAAACAGGGAAAGATCAACGATCAGAAATTGAAGTTAAAAAAAGTAAACCTGTTATCTTTCGGAGGGGCGTGCACGCTAACGTCGACGAGCTTCTCGAAGCACCCGCGCAGGATCGAAGCCTCAACGCCGCCTGAAACAGACATTTATCATCACCGTCGGATGATGACCTTCCGGATGACAACCAAGGATAGTATCCGTATGTAGTATTATATTTTGACAATATTACACTGTCAAGAAGTCTTCTTCGAAAATACTCCAGAAACGTTTATGTACATCATATTGTGGTTTTTCATCAGTATGTTACCTTTAGAGGTTCTAAAATGAATATCGAAGGTAATCTATACTGATATATTTGTGATTTTTTATGCGGTAGGCCAAGTAACTTCCTGAACAATTCTTCAAATTTTGAAATTCACGATGGCTGATTTATTGCTTTTAAGGCATCAATGTCACTTTTTCCAGGCATGTTTTGCCTTGTTCGGCGTGCTAAAAATACAACAAATTTTACGCGAACCGCGACATGTTGTCGCCCGGTCCGAGCGAAGTGACACTTTCTCATATAACTTGCAAGATTTATTCAGAATCGTGTCTGTTTGCGTCAATAGCCATTCAATGGGCATGCGACGCTTTACAAAAGGGGTGACCGAAGGCAAAATATTGACCAGATAGGAATGCTGGGGAATATCTCAGTGGGAATCCACAAATATTGAAAATATGTTGTGCAACAATTACTTTCATAAAATAATAAATAATTCGAAAATGATAAAACCCGGTAAGCTGATGCTTGCCAATTCATCAAATTCATTATATTTAGTGAATCAGGAATTACGAACATGGGTAGAATAGTAAAAACACAATTATTAAATGACCTACCATCTGCCCTGATCGTGTTCACAATCCACTTCAGACACTTGCCAGGACACGCAACTGCAGTTCGATCCGAGTACACCCTGTAATCCGAACTGTTCTTTAAATGTTGGGCAGCATACATATAGAGTATTGGCGCTGCTTCTTACTAAATATAAGAATTTGGTTGATGTTGCAGCAACAGTGACAGGTGTTCGCCATCAAATTTCTCAATCGGTACAAAAGGTAAATATCAACAATCAAAGGTAACCTCAAAGGCGTGAAAATGCAGGAAATCGGAGCAAGAGTGGGCTGCTGCGCAGGCGTAAGACTTTTCAGTCCCTAAATATATTTTGATATTTTATGTTTATTTTATAATTTAATTACTATGCCTTTGAATGGAATCGAAACGACAAGTATCAAGGATCAGAGATTACCTCAATTCGCGAAGCGTAGAAATCCCAGTTAGGATTGGACATGCATGTGAAGCACTCGGCTGAAGATTTAGCTATTATATTACGGAAAACATGTTTTAATTATAATTTTACACAAACCGTGCCGTGATCACAACTTATTTACAATTCATTGATTTTGAATTTTTTTTAAACAGGAGATCAACAGAGGATTGAGTTTACCGCCCCTAAACACCTTTGACAATGCCGAGACACTCATCCAAGCCGAGTAATAGCGATAAATCAAGAATAATTCAAGAGTAACCACTCTCTTCGAGTCCTTTCTTCAAGTCCTTCATTAATTTTGAAATTGAAAATACACTTCGAACCCACAATTGGGCACTTTCGCCCTAGATATACTCAGCATGGAGAGTAGAAGGGCGGCCAGTCGGGCGATAGGCGGCATGACTAAACTGACTGTGTGAGAGAGGCATGAGTGATCTCGAGAGGGGAAGGGATGATGGAGAGGGAGAGTGGAAAGGAGAGGAGGCCACGTCTCTCAGTTAACTCTACTCTCTCGCTCTTTCTCGCTGACACGAGAGCTTCCCGGCTGGTAAGAGTTAGTGTGTGACTCTTAGGAGAGTGGAATGGGTCATTGTTTGATATGAGATTGAGGGAAGGACGCTTAGCATGCTAGGAAATGGTCAGCTTGATCTATTTCGAAAATATCGATTGGTCGTGATAACAAAAAAAGCATAGCGGAAAGAAGACTCTTGTGCAATAAAAATAAAATATCGCGTCTCGTTCCACTATAACACGTCGAAATGGTGGGAACGAGGAGGGCGGAGAGCAGAGGGAGCAATCGTCTGACTCTCTTCAGTTTGCACGCTCTCTCGTCTCTCTGACCGGCGAGAGAGCGTGCAAACTGAAGAGAGTCAGACGATTGCTCAGGAGAGGAGGGGGCAGCATGAGGCTTTTTATTGCGTTCTGAGGTGGTCAATGTCCGATAATATTAACGTATTACATAAATACTAAAAAAAGTCTAGACATGACCGAATTGAATGAAATCAGTTCTGAATGGGAACAGCGTATGTTTTGACAAAATGTATTGGCGCTTCGTTCGTTTGGCTGGTGCGTTCCATTCTCTAGTGTTTTGACAGAATGAGTTTGGTAGGTGTGCGAGCGTTTTCTGAAAATACTTGAGAGGGGCTCTTTCTTTGGTTCGGATACTGCATATAAATAATAAAACAGGAAAAGCAAAATTAAATGTATCGGAAGAAATACGAAATTGGCTGGGTCAAACAATGCTTTTCAGCTTTCGAACGGAAACTATTTTTTACTGGTATTCTTTTCGCACAAATAGCAGACGAATTAAAAAAAACGCATTCCGATTCCAGCATGTGCGATTCTTCATTGAATACAATCTCGCACAAGGTTGGTACGAAATGAAGAAAATTTTCGAGCAGTCGTCTGACTGTCTTCAGTTTGCACACTCTATCGCCTCTCTGACCGGCGAGAGAGCTTGCAAACTGAACAGAGTGAGACCATTGCTCTCATTTTCCGACTTTATTTATCACGCGTCTAACATAGGAGTTCTGAATGGCTAAAGGAAGAGCACCAGATAGATTATCGTTCGATCGTATGAAGTAATCACTTGTGAAATATCAGGTTGTAACATAAGTTTTGTCGCGTCCAATCTCTTATGCATTTTAACCTCAGAAATTCTTCGAATTAATTTAATCTCAATTTCGTTATTCATCATCAGTGAGGGCCTTCGTACTCTTTCTTACGCGCTTTACTTCAGTCCTGTCAAGGCAGTTGAGGAGGCACATTAGTCAGACAAAGTTGTACTGAGATAAGGATTACAAATCATTTTCACGCATCAGCTCTTCTTGAAAAGGATAAATTATGCCGATTTTGTGTGATTTGCGTAAAGTACTACATATGTGCATAATTTTGAACCACTCACGGATAATGACAAACGAAAATCGTTCTAGAAATGTAGACGAGTTTGTACAATGTGGATGGTTGGTGACGGTCGCGAAAACTTTCGCAAGCCGAATTTTCTTCTCAATAGGTATCCAGATCCAAATAGAGGTGGAATATAGTTCACCCAAAGTGGTCAGTATGCAGACAAAGTTTGGGGTAGATTGGGTTCTGTTGAGATAAGTGGCTCCATTCAGAACGATGGTATGTAAATTAAACTAATGAAATCGGCACTTTGTTCATATTCCTACCTCGCACACATGTTCAATATCTGATTTGTTGTGTCCATCCTAACCATAAACCCTTCCCTTACTAGTATCTACTTGGGATAAGTTTGGAAATAAATAGCTTTTGAATGACAATCTTTAATTCGAAACTCCTAAACTTGCATATTTTGGTAAAATTGTGCGCGAATTGAATTAAGAAAAATTCAAATTTCCCACAAGTGGAGTGTTCTTTCTCTCACTTGTTTAATGATAAATTATACCTCCATGAGTGGTAATTGGAACGCACTTATGTTAGTCACTGTTGTTGCAATTCTGGATTCAGAAGAGTTGGTCAAGTTGGCTACGAATCAGCGGCTAACCTTACACTCAGTGAAGTATATCTTTGATTCCGCTCAACATAGCACCATATCTGGCGTATATTTTGAAAGGGTATATCACCATGCTGTAGAAGTTTGGTTCATTATTCATCTCTGCGAACTAGCACCTGATCAAACGAATTAAAAAAATCTGCACCAAATTTAAATCAGTTCATATAAATATTTTTCGCTTAGCCAGCGTGCGCAGTTCAGCTCTACCCTATGGTTTGAATGTGCATGAACACCCCAAACATATACTAGGAGGTCAGGCATTGATAATGTTTGAGAAGTATCCTTCATGGAAATATTGTGAACCTCCGAAATGCGACAAAACTTATGTTACAACCTAATATTTTATGCATTGACGTATTCGGCAATTTTCTTGCCGATCTCGACAAGACTCTCGATGGCGCGAAGCTGTTCCGCTTCTTCTCGGCTGATCTGACTATTACCGCATTTGGCGATATTCAGTTGAGTTGGCGTCCGACTGCCTAAAAGTCAGACTGTTCGATATTTGAAATGCCATCATGTGGCACTAGGTCGGATGAGAAATATGACGTCATGCGTCAATTGATATATCAAAGGAGCATGGCGTCATAGTTCTGATTCGACCTAGAACCCCTCATGATACACACTCGATCCTGTCAGGTTGCTTTACAGTCGAGTACAATATAATGACAAAACTTTTCATTTATAGACCAACAATCTAAGCTGGCACTTTCAATTATACATTTGAGATTAACAAACCAGCCATCACGAGTATGTCGCCCTCGCTCAGACAAACTCCGCACATAGATCCACAGTCGCCGCCCGATCGAACTTGCGTAGGAAGTTTCGAAATGCCTTTGGGATACTAAAATATGTTATATTAGAACTCTATCAGTCAATAGTTTAAAGTAAGCATATCCTTATTTCAAGTAAAAATGTAAATTTTCAAATTGTTAAGGCGAAATGGTATTTTTGTGCAAAGTTTTTGCACAATATGAATCATTTTTTTGGAGAAACCCTACCTTGTACACATCGAGATGCCTGATAGTGTAGAGTCTTTCGCCAAATGGGGGATGTTCATGCTTTGCGCTCTCGACTACGACGCGGGAAACTGATGAAAGCAGAATGGTTGTCAGAAAAAAAGGCGGGCAAACCGAAGTCGGACCGATGGAATACTTTGGCAGCATTTGTTTCGGGGCAACTGCATGCTTCCACTGACTGAAGAAGGAGAGGACGATCCGCAAACGGTGAAACATTTCCAGAGAGAGAAGACGAGTAATGTTCTCGCTCTCTCCATATCACACACTCTCTCGCCCAGACTGATCGACGATAGAGCGCGTGGTTTGGAGAGAGTCAGACGATTCCTCGAGAAGACAAGTGAAGAAACTCTTGCATCTCTGTCTTTTTATACTAATCTTTCCCGACATGGAAATATTCAGATAATTCTCGGATGATGATTTTCCCGAAGTTGAATCAGCCTCATTCAACGGACTGATTCACTAGTTATGTCAATCTTTTTGCCGATGATTAACATGCGGGAAAGAAACGGAGATATCGATTACCTCATTTCCTGTCGAAGAAATGTTTTATCGATTCATATGTGTTACAGGTAAACAAGTGACGTCACGAGAGGAACTTGAACAACAGAAACGGTTCTTAACTTAATCAAGAACTGGTGAAGCAACAATCAAGCAATCAAGAAATGCGGCAAAATGTATAATGTATGGAATATTTGAAATGCAAGCAAATGATCCAGATGCCTGACTGATGTAGGCTAGTGCACTAACATAAGATCGATATTTGTTGGGTATGACTCAATAATACAATGTATGTTCCCGTGTCTGTTCCCACATTACCAGAATCTCCTCTTCCAATCTGCCCATTCCTCCTCATTCTTCTCTCCTTCTTCCCCTATATCATAATTTTTCGATTCCTCAATCCTCCCCCTTTTTCGAGAAGATTCCCCCTGTCCTCTACCAATTCTCCATCCTCCAGTTTCTCTCTTTCCTCTTCTTCTCCTTCTATTGATGATTCTTCCTCTGTCTCATTATGTTTGGTCTCGTCAATTCTCGCCCTCTTCATACTTGATTCCACCATTTCTTTTCCTTCCACCTCCTCTTCATCCAATTTGGCAGCTCCTGTAGACCTCGACATCGTGGAGACCAGCCTCAATGATCCGATGTTAATCAAGTTACATTATGACATTATTACATTATGGAAAAATTGGCAGACAGTTCTACTAGATCATCAGCTTTCTACGGTTTGATCCCACCAGGAAATATTGTGTTGCACTATATTCTAGTGATCCCAAAAATATCTGTATTCGACAATTCCAGTGGCGAGCATTCATCAAAATAAATACTGATGGAAACTTACTGATGCAATCGTCGCTCTGGCTGCCGGCCCCTCTCAAGCTCCTCGTGTATCTTGCCCGTACTACAATTATCAAAGATCTAACAAAAATCATAGCAATCAATTGGCATTAATATCAAGATAACTATCAAAATATCAAAATATCAAAGATCAATTTCCTCCGGGGTCGTGACGAGGAACGCGTGCACTCCACGCATCTGCTTCATCTCATTCTCCAAAACGCATCGCGCCCGCAACTCGGCCGCTTCCACCCCTTCTGCAATAAGTTTACTGTAGGTTTCTGGTCTGTAAAAAAAATCGCGATCTCTTTCCTCCCGCAATTCTCTCTCAAATTCTCTCGCACTTATTAAAATACTAGTCCGGCTGCGCACGCCTTCGGCGGGGGCCCCGTCCTAGCGGAGTAGGTTTCGAAATCACTCGCTTCGCAACTTGTTGACGCGCGATCTCTCTCCCTCCCCATTTCGTAATCATTTCGGAACTGTTTCGCAATCCGAACACGGAATCACACAGCGCTTTCTATACACAGTCGCGCCAGAAAGTGAGTAGACGATTTTTATTTTTGATATAACTATTGTTGTAGCCGATTTCGCAAATTGGATGTTGTGGTACTATATACCAAATCCATCGAGGAATACGATGCGTGCATTGTGTCATCAATTGCATCATCGCTGATTGCGTAGTGATGACGTAATCAAAGGGTACTTTTTCAAAACGGCATTATTCTTACATAGTTTTTTTCCTACTGGCCAAACTTTCTGAGGTTGGAGATATGGCTGAGGACTACCCAGAAAAATTTTTTGAAGTTGCTGCGCGACCGCACATTTGCTGCAGCCTTGCTGCAAAAACAGTTTCGCAAATTCAGAACTCGGCTTCTAGATGAGCTAGACAGTCCAAAGCATCAAAATGATCGCCATCATGAGTGCACATGACCTTGGGAATGAGAAAGCTATATCTCGAAAATTGCCCTCAGGGCATGAAAAAATCACTTTTTTGCATGACCATTATTTGGACATTCATAACTTTACGGAAAATTTATTTAAAAATCTGATTTTTGCTTATGCATGTTCATGATGTATTAAAGATATGACTCCCAACTTTTTAGAGCGATTGGATTCTTTCCTGCCCGCGGCGTTCGTTTTTCTGAGGTATACTAGGGCCGGGAAACACTTTGTTTATGCCTGTACTCTCTCGCTCATAGGGGTAAACAGGGTGTTTATCGACACCAGTATACCTCAGAAAAAGGAACGCCGCGAGCAGGAAAGGAATCCAATCGCTCTAAAAAGTTGGGAGTCATATCTTTAATACATCATGAACATGCATAAGCAAAAATCAGATTTTTAAATAAATTTTCCGTAAAGTTATGAATGTCCAAAAAATGGTCATACAAAAAAGTGATTTTTTCATGCCCTGAGGGCAAATTTCGAGATATAGCTTTCTCATTCTCAGGATCATGTGCACTCATGATGGCGATCATTTTGATTCTTTGGACGAGTATCTTGCTCATCTAGAAGCCGAGATCTGAATTTGTGACACTGTTTTTGCAGCAAGGCTGCAGCAAATGTGCGTTCGCGCAGCAACTTCAAAATTTTTTTCTTGGTAGTCCTTTTTCTGGATAGTCCTTGGAATCCTAAGTTGAAATATCGTGTTTACAGGCACGCCATGTCTTCGATACATTTCGAGCAATGTTTCTATGTCATATGAATCTGATTTTGTATAATATCAGGTTGATGCATAAGTTTTGTCGCGTCCTATCTCTTATGCATTCTAACCTCCGAAATTCTTTGAATTAGTTCTAACTAAATTTCATTATTCTTATTCATTGAGAGTCTTCGTACCTTTTCTTACGCACCTTGCCTCATTCCTGTCAGGACAGTTTGGGAGGCACAGTAGGCAGACAAATTTGTAGTGAGATTAGGATTACAAATCATTTTCACGCATCAGCTCTTCCTGAAAAAGAGGAATTGTGTCGATTTAGTGTGATATGCGTGAAATAATATGTATGGGCATAATTTTGAACCACTCATGGATGATGGCAAACGAAAAGCGTTCTAGAAATTTAGACGAGTTTGAATAATGTTTGTGATAGGGAAGGTCGGAAAAAGTTTTGTAATCCGAATTTTTTTCTCAATTGATATCGAGATCAAAATAGTTGTGGAATATAATTCACCAAAAGTGTTCAGTATACAGTTAAAGTTTGGAGTCGATTGGGTTCTGTTGATATAAATGGCTTCATACAGAACGATGGAATGTAAGCCAAACTGTTGAAATTTCCACTTTGTTCAAATTCCTACCTCACACACATGTTCAATATCTGATTTATTGTGACCATTCGAACCATCAACCCTTCCCTTTCCACTATCTATTTGGGATAATTTTACAAATCAATAGCTTTTGAATGACAATTTTGAATTCGAAACACCTAAACTTGCATTTTTGGCACAATTGTGCCGGAATTAAATTTATGCAAAATTTAAATTTCCCGCAAGAACAGTGCTATCTATCTCACGTGTTAAATGTTAAAGTAGACCCCCATGAGTGTTAATTGGAACACACTTATGGTAGGCCCAGTTGTTACAATTCAGGATTCAGGAGAGTTGGTCAAGTTGACTGTGAATCAGCGCCTAACCTTAGATTCAGTGAACTATACCTTTGGTTCCGCTCAACATAGCACCATATCTGACATATATTTAGAAAGAGCTTTCGGGGGCATATCACCATGCTACAGGAGCTGGGTTCATTATTCATCTCTGCGAACTAGCACCCGGTCAAACAAATTAATACAATTTGCTAGAAATTCAAATCACTTCATAATAGAATGTTTCGCATAGCCGGCGTCGACAGCTCAGCTATACCCTATTGTTTGAATGAGCATGCATACCCCTAACATATACTAGAAGGGCAGGCAATTGGAATATTTGAGACGTATCCTTTATGGAAATATTGCTTACCACCGAAATGCGACAAAACTTATGCATCAACCTAATAGTACCCATCTCACAAGCTGAAGAGGGCCAAAATATCGATTTTTGAATTTAAGGTCATACCGTAATTTTTTCCAATTAAAGTGTTATAGCAACGGAGGAAACAACTTGAAATGTCGTTTTGGATGATTTTTGGATGTACAGGGTGCGAGAAAAGTATTGTGACATATTTCAATTAAGCCCCACTTGGTGCGCAGTGTTTTAATTTCTCCCAATTTTTTGCACCATGTACCTTAGCTATTTACCTATTTAGCGCTCAAGTATCAAACAAATATTTCTTTTAGATTACGAGGTTTAATTTATTAAAAATTTAGTGAAGAAAAACGATCATGTTTCTCTCACTGCATGAGTCGTATTCTTTAATGCCGCATTACAACAATGTAATAGGTGGCGCATTCCATTATTTTTTTATTAGGAAGGGCACTTGTGCACGAGTCTAAATATGTGTCTATTCAATTTGGTGATTTGGTTGTACATCTAAAAAATATTTAAAAGTAAGCTGTGACGAACGGCCCTCGAAAAAATTTTCTCGAATAAAGATGCCGCGTCCATCAAATATGAACGGTAGAAAAATATAACCGTATGTATTATGGTACACGCCCGTTCAGTAGTGCAAATATGCTTTCAGTTTTAGGGAAAGCGAATCTGCTTCTGTACAAGTTTCGAATCTGTCCCAAGTGTCGTTTTCAGCCATATTTTCACATGTGTGGTTCAGTTATTTAAAACATGTTTTCATTCAGTTTGACGATATTAAAATTCATAATTCGGTCCTCGCATACAACATACAAGTTTATATCTCAATATATGGATGCTGACAAAGAAATTCAAAAATGCGATTTTTCGAAAAGATAATTCCGTATCAAAGTGTGATGCAGTTATTTTCATATTTCTCCGTTTCCTAATATCGTATTTCCGCTGAAACAAGTATACTTTAAAGGGGAATGGTTGCTCTCCATACTACAGTTGAGCAAGTAAGGGAATTATTATCCGAAGATTTTTTATTATTAATTAAAGAGAAAAATGAGCTGCGGGCCAAGGGCCCATTTTTTCGAACTTGAAAATCGAAAAGCTCTGAAAGACAAAATCGATAGATGGGGAACTGTGATAAAATTATTGGAGGTACTGTATGCAGGCATACAATGGCGAAAGCAGGAATCTATGCTATCATTACTTCGCGAGATATTACGTAAAATACTTGTCACCATACTTTTCTCGCACCCTGTATTTGAACCACATAGCGACCAAGCGGAGTTTTGAAACTGTTGTTCTTCGGTACCTATTTTGGTGCTACCTTACTAAAGGCAGCGCAATTTTTTTTGCCCCTCTTCGATTTCTCTCATTTTTTCACAAAAGTTATACGCATACATGTACTATCAATTGCCCATAATGAGTTTGTGCAGAAATTCCGATTTACAGGGACAGGTAATTTATGGTCGACCCGACCACCCCGCACTGGGACGTACACGATGAATGACAAGTTGAACATAAATGTGGTAGAGAAAGTTTTTAGCTTAATTTCTAAACAAAGAACGAGTTTCTATCTTCATTTTAAACGGAGTTATGGTCATTTAAGTGGGCTCGATTTGACACCTGAAAAGTGAATGTCCCATATTTGGACTTCTGAATCTCGACGATGACGACCGATATCAAAATTCTGACAACGCAGATCGAAAGAGCATCATTTGAAATACTTTATGCATAATGTTCAGCCGAATTAATTGATTTTGAATTCTACCGCCGCATATCCCCAAAAATAGGCAATTCTTTCGCGATTCCTCTCATATAGAAAGGACATCACAAGTACTTGCTCTAGTCGTTCCAGCTCTTCTCCGAGATCATCCTACAGTTGAGCAAGTAAGGGAATTATTATCCGAAGATTTTTTATTATTAATTAAAGAGAAAAATGAGCTGCGGGCCAAGGGCCCATTTTTTCGAACTTGAAAATCGAAAAGCTCTGAAAGACAAAATCGATAGATGGGGAACTGTGATAAAATTATTGGAGGTACTGTATGCAGGCATACAATGGCGAAAGCAGGAATCTATGCTATCATTACTTCGCGAGATATTACGTAAAATACTTGTCACCATACTTTTCTCGCACCCTGTATATGATTCCAGATACGTCGAGACTTCGACTCTGTTTTCGACACGGGGGCCGTGAGAAATATCGGGGTCCCATGGGCAGGCATGGGACGCCGATAATTTTTTGGGGCCCCGATTCGAAAACAGAGCCGACACATCGACGGTCAAGGATCACTCACGCTTTCCCCGCTTCTTCATTCGACTTCTTGAGTGCAACTCCAACTCCGCAACTCGTCCCTCTCTGTCTCCAATCGAGTCCTTACTTCCTCCGCCTCGCTCACTTTCTTAGATCTACAACTGATTATTTTACAAATAATCTGAATATGTCAGATTTCTATTCGGACGGCAGTGTTACATAATCCTAGAAGTAATCGGCCTCACCGCACTACACCCCCTAGCCTATTCGTTTACGACTGTAAAATCGCTTTTCATGGCTGCACCTTTACCTTTACCTTTCGTAAGTTTGATCTCGTTATAATTCACAGTCCTTCTCAATCTACACTGCATATAAATCGCAATGTCATCCCTTCTGTTCTGATTGCGAAATCGGTCCATTAGAACGGGACATGTGGACTAATATTTGATGCGATGAAGCTCGCAATAACTAACAGTTTTTTCTTCTTTCTCGTTAGTTTCTTCACACGACCCTCCGCAGCTTCCAGTCCCTTCTCAAGTCTCTCGCGCTCCTTGCTGCGTTTCTTCAGGCTGCAAAGCAAAATTCGAAATTTAGCTCGCCCTCTCTAATTGCTCCATGCTTGTCCAACCCTCAAGTCCTCCGATTAGATTAACCGATTCTCATTGATCTACATTAGGGAAATAATAACCACCACTGTCCAATAAACTCTTACTTCTCTATTTCCTCCTTCAACTGGAAGATGTGTGCCCCGTCCTCTCGAGAGCGCTTCGTGTACCTAGAAAGCGTATCGAAACAATGGAAACAAGCTCTCAGGGAAATTTTGTTGTATTAAAAATAACGCATTATGATAGAATGACTTGAAAGGTTAGTAATACTATTGCCACAAGAACGAACAGCATGTGCTCAATCGTTCGTTTGTATAACCCTTTCTGTCTTTACAACACAACTGTGGCCGGCAACCGCAAAAATGTATTGTTCGTGAGCTCTAGTGATGACAAAACGGGGCGCGCGCTCTCCTCGTTTCACACGCTCTCTCGTTCTGTCTCTTACGTCGGATGTGAACTATTACATCATGTCGCTTTTGATATAGGAAAGGCGGCATGACGCCATAGTTCCCATCCGACCTAGTGCCAGCAGAAGCCAATAACATCGATGAGGAAGCCCATCCATGAGCATTGATCAAGTCGAGTACCACAGTCTGCATGGACATCATCCGAGTACGGTAAGATACAGTATGCAAGGATATCATCAGATTACGGTAGGAAGCAGTATACAAGGATATCGTCGGAGTACGGTAGGATACATTACCCCAAGGAGGTACCGCATGAATGGCTCCGTTAACAGGGATAGTCACTGTCAGAGACTACGGACTAGACGGGATACAGAGAAGACATGAGAGTCAACATGAGAGAAAAGCATTACGGTCGAGCACATATGTTATGGTAGATCAACAACAGTATCTTATAAGCCTCGTACAGCAGCTCGAAGAAGATCTCCATGAGAGTTGCAAGTATGTCTTGGATGAAAACAAGAATTGTTTATTGATGAATTTGCTCAAGAGCCGCGCTTGCATTCATGACTCAAGCGTAACCTCAGTATGTGCTCAAATAGGTTCCTCTCTTTATATCCGCCTCGGAACTATGATAGTGAGTATGACATTTGCTTTCTCACAATTTTACACGATGCCATCACGATGAGATTGAATCAACCGCAAAAATGTATTGTTCGTGAGCTCTAGTGATGACAAAACGGGGCGCGCGCTCTCCTCGTTTCACACGCTCTCTCGTTCTGTCTGACCGGCGAGAGAGCGTGTGAAACGAGGAGAGCGCGCGCCGTTGTGGCATCACTAGTGAGCTCACTTCGCTTTGTTCTCTCTCAACTCCGCGTTCTGCTCCATCAATTTGTTCACTTGATTCGCATCGCTGCAAATCGTATATCGTTTTGAATGCGATCACACGGTCCCTAAATTTAGAGGAACAAATAGTGATAGTTTGAAGTAAGATAATGTGAAAGCTGTAACTGATGTTTACTCGATGGAATGTAAAGGTGATCCTAATCCCTCCTTTGTCTTGAAGAGTAAAAACCACACTGAAGTTGTTGCTATATTACTAGTAAACCGAAAGCTTTTTTCGCTGTCGTGTTTGTGGGGGTGTGGGAGTGGGGGCGCTGTGTGCAGCATCGGGGCACATGCTCAGCAGGCACAAGTCCAGTTTCGGTCCCTCCGGCAAAATTTTCAGGACAACCAAACATAGATGTATGTCCAGTGTCTGTTCGAACGGACATTCTGTCCGGCAAAAACCACACAACGTACTACCAATTTCAAAACTGATACAGGTGGCCGTCGGCAAAGGAAGACATTTCATGCAGAAAAAAGACCGAGTGTATGGGCAAAGATACGAGAAAAATACCGAAAAGTGGTGTGTGTACGTCCGTGCGTCCGTGCGTCCGTGCGTCCGACCACATTTTGCAATCTCCCACAAAATCTACGCGATATTTTTATCTTCTTGAGTATGCAGGAGAGTAGTCAGGCCCGGACAACATTTGACCATCGGAAATTGGGCAAAATTGCCAGTACATCGCGAGGACATGGCGAATTTAGCGATGGAGCAACCATTATTCTTTGGAGCACATTCATAACTTTTTCAAAAACGCAGCAATTAAATTGTTTCTTTCGTGAACCATGACCGTGCTATTATTTAAAAAAATTAGGATATACTATTGTATTTTTCTCATGGCCGAGTGGCTAACACGATGGGCTGGAAAACATACAGTTGGGGGTTCGGTGCCCGCCACCGTCAAAACGTTTCGCAACGTTTCGAAAAGACTGGGAATGGTGGAAAAAACAGTTTATGATTACGGTAGGTCAAAATTAGCGCTGGGTCAGATAATTTTCGCCGGGTCATACATATGACTAAGATTTTTTTCACATTGAAAGAACTGTATCCAAGTAATGAGTCCGTTACTTTAAGCTCATAAAACGTAAAAGTAGTTGCTCATTTACAACTGAACGTACTTCCCCGCTAGTTGCTATATTACCAGTAAACCGTAAGCTTTTTTGCTGTGGGGTTTGTGGGGGTGTGGGAGTAGGGGCGCCGGGAGCGGCAACATGCTCAGCAGAAACAAGAACAGCTTTGGTCCCTCCGGCAAAATTTTCAGGAGGTCCAAAAAACAAAGGTTTTTCCGTCTGTTCAGGTTACGGTAGCCACTCATTTCTTCGCCACCAAAACCCTCGCGTTGTATCCACAATCCAATAGTGCTGATCGACTTGATTGGCCGCGGCAACTATATTCCCAGAACCACGGATCAATCGATTACCGTATTCCTTGAAAGTCAACTCGGTCAGATCTTTTTCCGTGGAGCAACCTATTTCGCAATACTTTACGACTTTTTGAAAAACGGCATATTTAAATTGTTTGTTTGGTAAATCATGATTGTCCTTGAATTTAATGTTTTTAGAAAATATTTCAAGATTTTATCATGGCCGAGTGGCTAACGGGATGGACTGGAAAACGAATTCTGGAGACGCGAACACTTTTGATCGAAGATGTCTCGCTCGCACTTGCTGAAATGTATACAATAATTTCCTAGACTATTTCATGCAATCTGGAACGTTTGCTGATACTTTAGATCAGCACAATTGCTCTCACGATATTATTCGCAAAACACTGTTTATGGAACGAGAAACAATAATCATATGAAATCAGATTACGATCTAGAGTAAATTTGCTCACAACTGCCGTGCTTTCCGCTTCTCCTCTTCGACTCTCTCGTTCGCCTCTGCCAGCGAAGTCTGCAGGCTGAAAATGGGCACGACTAGAGTTGGCATGCCAAGAAATGGCCCCTTCATTCTCCGTGATCTGACCTTTGAGAGAGCACGCATAATGAAGCAAATCAACATGGAGCGTGGTTCTCTCGCACTATCACACTATCCAATCGGCTTACACAATTTGAGAGTAAAACGCTAACTCAACCCGATTTACTCACCCATCCGAAGTTTTCCTCGCCTCTTCGACTGCCCGTTCCTGCTCGAGTCGCACCTGCTCCAACTCCACCCACACCCTCGTGCTCGCCTCGATCGTTCGTTGAAATTCGAACTGCAAAGCAAAGTTCGTATTTCAGGTGGCCGTATGTGCATTATGCAAAATCTCTAAGCATACTGATAATGAGCATAAAGAGACCCGAAATGCAGGCTTTTTAGGGCTAGCATGATATTATCAGTGGGAAAAGTGGGCTTGGATGCAGGACTGCCAATAAAACGCAATAGTTCAGTAAGCAAAGTAGAGCTTAAATTTCACAGTTTGCGATGGGCTATATTTTGATGAAGGAAGTCACAATAATGCAGAAGAAGTCGTAATTCTGGTCACTCTTCTTTCGCTCACTTCCTCTATCGAACTCAACACCGTACTCTCTCCTTCGTCCACTGCTCCTTCTCCCTTTCCAGATCTTCTTTCTCCCTCTCAGCCTTCTCCTTTTCAGTCTCTAATTCCGCTGCGATCTGCCTCATCTCCTCAGCTGTCTCCATCGCCTCCTTAGCTCGATTCGACTTCGCAGAAGCGGTCGCAAGGGCGGCCTGTGGAGTAGAGATGGCTTGTCAAGAAACGGTCTCTTCATACCACACACTCTCTCGCCGGTCTGATAGGTGAGAGAGTGTGCAGTTTGCACATAGACATTTCTTGCGAAGCCATCCCTACTGTGGATGAAACATCGTCATGACAGGAAGAAAGTACGTTTCAAGCGTTAGCGGTAAAAGCCTTATCCTTATCTACTAATTGCAAACAGTTTAAACAACAAAACGATCATCGCAGCATACAATGCTCGTTGAGTGTTTTTAGTTCCTCCGCGTTCGATTGCTCTTCTTGTTGCTGCTGCATCCGACGTCTACAACGGGCACTAGGTCGGATGATCACCGTCGGATGGTAGCCTACTGGATGATAACCAACAAATGGACCCTTCTGTAGAACTTTCACAGTAGGTTCCCAATGTGTCAAAAATGATTCTGAAAGTTCTACAGAATGGTTCATTTGTTTGGTTATCGTTCAGTAGGTTACCATCCGACGGTGATCATCCGACCTAGTGCTCTACAACGTACGGCATATTCAATAGATTCCGTATGGGCTCTTGTAATGAACCCCCGACAGTATGGCAGCCGAGTAAGGTTCACACTCACCTCTCATCCTCCTCATTCTTCATAAACTGCACGCGATCGGATTCCTGAAGGGAATAATCTCTATCATTGGTACCGTATCCAGGGGGCTACAGTACTCTCCACTTTGGCATTTCCATATGAGACTCACCATCACGCTGAAGCACAGATTTTCATGCTCGACGCTGACTGCATCGAAATCCTTCAAATTCAAGATATTAGAGGGAAATTTTTTTTCAAACTGCACACTACGAAGTTCAAAGATGAAAATTCGCAAATCAAATTTCAGAGTTCAACGATCACTCACCGCCTGTACCTCCTTCAGCTTGGCCTCACTCGCCACAAGCAACGCGGATAATTCCGCGATGCGGCTGTAAAGCTCAAAGATTATCAACTATCAATGATTGCAGCATTTTCGAACGCCTACAAATATCTCAATAAAATATCATGATGCACTCTTGGAATTTCGTATATAATTTCGCACCCCACCACCGCACCACTGGTTATTGCGCAGTCTATGAAGATCATATCGACTTTTCGGCACTTCCTGGATAATTGACCCACCGTCTCCTATTATGTATCATCCCTTTACCCATACAAAGGGGTTGTGTGGCCGGAAATCAGGGAGAGATGCCTAGAAGTGAATGGGGTAGAGGAGAAAGAAGGGGGGGAGGGGTGGGCCAATTATCCAAGAAGTGCCGATTTTTCTTCGAGACCCACCTCGCATAGTCATTCTCCACTGCATCCGTCATTATCTGTACCACAGGCAGCTTCACGAGGTGAGGATCTGAAAATTCTGGTTTGCATGTTATCGTTGTCTGATGATAGACACCATATAATTGGGTGAATGCGAGCCACTGTATATCAGAAACTTGAGAGGGACCATATTGGGAAAAGTAGCGACGGGAAATAGGGAGATACGGGAGGGGGGGAGGGCAAGAAATGTAAAAAGAAATGAAGAAGTGTATGGCTAACGACAGTCTTTGCCAGTCATAAGGTCATATGAAGTTACATTTTCTGCAGGCCAATGGGAATGTGAATCACAACACAAACAATAATAAGGATGACGAGTCGCAGTTCCCATGTTTTCGACAAGCTTTCATTATAATCTGGCGGACCGAGAACCTACCTGACAGACACCATTTACAGGGTGGCTGATAAATATTGCGGCCACCTTTTGAATAATATCTCGCAAACAAATAAAAGGATAATTATCATATTGCGTTTAAATATATATCAGTACCGTGCAAAACAATTACTAGACGCAGGCTTCATGGTATCGACTGGCCTCTTAGCATGGAGGCAAAAAGTAGTCTACATTTTTACTCAATGCGCCGTTCACATTTTTCGAGATATAAAATGATCTCAATGTCCATCGATATTGCAACCGAGGTGAATATGAAGAGTAACCCTTCCACTAAGTGATAATCTTGTCAAATGCGATATAGGGTCTCTGAAAACAGAGAGATATAAATTTGATGACTTTTAGTCACTCATATGTGCAAAAAACTCACTTTTCGGAATTTCTTATTCTGAATGTTGATACCGACGTATAATGTTGCATAGCTATTAACAGAGTCGAGTTATGAAATATTCTTGCATCAAATTGAATGTAAACGTTGAATTAATGGTAGAAGTAGGCACCTCAAAATATCGCTAAAAGCGGCGCTTCGCAGCATTTCGCGACTTATTCTGGTTCCGAATCAATATGCCCAAGCAAATGGAATGCATTTTCACAATAAAGAATGATGGAGTATCATGCATAAAATAGAATAATTCCAATAGCTAATGTGTTCGAAGAATGCGGCTTCGAAATATTATTATTTTTTATAGAGCGCCGTTCATAATGAAATAATTTTAAAGCATTTCTGAGAAAGTTCCGAGGCTCATAATATAATTGATCTCATATTTATACGTGTAAATGGTTGTTCTTATTAGGAATAAATGGATGAGTCCTGTATCTAATTCCTTGCTGTAAGGCGGCATAAACTATCAGATACGTTTATGTGCCCAGAAAAGTCCCAATTCCAAAACAAAATATTTCAGAAGTGATAACTCTTGAAATACTTGAACAATCCAGATAATATTTATAGGCTAATATCTTTTGTCCCTTACCAACATAGTTACCAAATTTGATGCAATGGTGCCTACAGAGAATGGAGATTGAGAAACAAGAAAAGTGGCGCAATATTTATCAGCCACCCTGTATGTTGTATCCATGTGAAAGAAACATGGTTCGCGCATTGCTGACAACCGAGCTCGCCTATCAATATCTTAAACTTACCCGCTTCTTCTACTTATCCGCGAAAGCTAGCGATACAACCCTGTTTAGCGGCATTTCAAAAAGAGCTGAAAATATTTCAAAGAAGAACGGGAAGCAAAAGCGAAGACTGTGGTAGTGATAGGCGAGCTCAAATCTGGGAAGGGCACTTCTTGGATAATTGACCCGCCCCTCCTTCCTCCTCTTCCTCAATCATTTCCAGGAATCATTCCCTGATTTTGGTCGCACAATCCCTTTGAGATGGGAGGGGAAGAGAAGGGGTGGGTCAAATATGCAAGAGGTGCCCCGGGAAGATTTGGCGCTTTCTAGCTGGAAACAAGAGCCATATGTCATACAGAGCTGGCAGGGAGGATAGTAGAATGGTCGAGTAGAAGAGAGGAAGTATTCTGGATTAAAATTCCTCCGTTACTCAGAATACACATTGAGATTGTGGGCTGTATGCATTAGTAGGAGTGATCCCATTATCTGAGAGGAGTGTAACTCCTCCCACAATATAATACAATCGCATTTACACGCGATCCGTATTTCTGTTCAACCCTTTACAACGGGCGCTAGGTCAGATGATCACCATTGGTTGATGACAAAATATATTACCATTTTGCAGTTTGAAACGACGCCTAAGCTACTGTGAAAACGCTAGGTAATTATTATTGGGTTTCATCTAGGGATGGCTTCACAAGAAATGCTCTCTTCATTTTACATTGTTTCTCACCGGTCAGATTAGCGAGAGAGCGTGCAGAATGAAGAGAGCAATTTCTTGCGAGTTTCATCCGGGGAGGTAATCACTCGACGGCGGTCATCCCGCATGCTTTCCACTGCATCAGTTTCTACTTGCAGTCTCACCTACCAGATATAGGACATGAAAAGCACTATATATATGCGTATCTCGGCATTTTTTCCAGCTCTGTTCCATGCAATATAGCACGCTGTAAACTAAAAATTCTGCAATGAGTGCTCGGCACGATTCGATTTCCAAAAATTGCTTGAAATTTAGAAACAATTTTTATTTGACTTGTGTTCAAATTATCACGATTTATTGCACTGAAAATAATTTCCGCAAAAAAATGCTGAGCAATTTTTTCATGGTTTTGAAAACCGCTTTTTTTGCTCTTCTTCAACACATCTCCACATGCGCAAAAGTCGAAGAAAGAATGGGGGATTTGAACCAAGGTCAAACGGATTGAGAATCAATCGATTTACCACTGAGCTATTCACACATACTTTCATCATTGTCCATTTTTGGACAACGAATGCACGGTTGTGATTACCTCGGAAGCAAAACTTCTAATTTCTCACAGACCGCGCAGCCATCACTCAAAAGGGAGAATGCTATAAACATGAACGAGTGGTATATTGGTAAAGCAATTCAATTATTACCATTAAATCACTGGTTCAATCACCATAATGCGCTCAACTTTTGCACAACTGCAAGTGATGTTCGAGCCAAAAACGTGAAAAAAAATGTCTAGACATTTTTTTCACGGTTTTCTAAACCGTGAAAAAAGTGCCCATCAATTTTTTTGCGGAAATAATTTTGAGTGCAGGGAAATTTTGTTAAGATTTAGCATATTGATATTCCAATGATCTTTCTTTGCCAATAAAATCGAAATTAATAATAAATGTCCAGGTGAGGCTAATTTTCACTGTCCGAGCACTTATTGCAGAATTTTTAGTTTACAGCGTGCTATATGACTGGCAGGTGCAAGTTAATCTCTCCCTCTGTGTCTAATTCTTCATATATGGCAACGGTGACACATTTACGAGAACCATATACGTGTATGCATATACAAGTTTCGCGCGCATGGCCATTCATTGGCTGCGTGCGCCCGGGCAAACCGCCACAAGTGAGAGCCATTCAACTCTCTCACAATCACGCCCCTCTCGTCGCCCTCATCGCTCTGGCTCTCTCTCTCTTCCACACACTCCCTCGTAGCTCTGACCTCCCTGCTAGGTCACATCAGCGCGATACCGCCTCTGTACCTACTTCTATCTTCCGGACGAACCAGAAGGTGAACTCACCCCAAGAAATCATTAGAAACATACGGAAAATGGTTCATCACACTCTCGACCGATGGAATGGCGAGCGAGATAGGGAAATAAAGAGTCGATCAAACCGAATTGCATTCAAATAAAACTAAGCCCCTCGTGCTCCCTTTGCTCGCAAAAATGTGGCACACTTTTAGAATCACCAGCCACCATTTTACTACACCTTCAATCATTCCACATCACAGTAGGGGAGAGTAAGGACGTGGCACAGAGAGACCCGTAATCCAAGAAGTGCCATAAACGCTGTCAAAGGAACAATGGTTTACAGAGCTGACCTCTTCCCTATACCGATGGCACAAATGCGTAGATTGCACGAGATACGAAAGGTTATTGATGGGAGAATGTGCAAACATGTTTATTCAATTCATCTGAGATCGAAGCCGCTGTGCGTCTTCTTTACTGATGACCTTTGAAAACGGACAAAAAACGGATCAATTCGCAACATTTTGTCTCATTTTACAGAAATTAAAATAATTGGAATGCCAGTATACCTGGAAGAATGTGCAAACATGTTTATTCAGTTACATTTATTCAGTTATATTCGAAGTCGCTCTGCTTCTTCCTGGCTGATGGATCCATGCGAACAGAGGAAGATGCTCAAGTGCGAGGGCGTCCAACTGCCTGGAATAATTCAAAATAGTATCCCAATATTTTTCATTTTTTTTTTCTTTTTTCATTAGCTTTTTCTAAGGACTGTAATTTTCAATTGAAACAACAATTAATATGTCAAATAATTAGTCACTGACCTGCCAGAACAATGGTTTGACCTTCTGAAAGGTTCACTCCACACGCCGCGGAGTCTCCGGGCGTTCGAACTTGAGTGGGAATGTCGAGCGTTGAGTTGGGCGACTAAAAAATATCATTTGTAACACACAAATACACAGGAACGATACTCACATTTAGGAGAATATCCAGTGTTCAGCACATTTGCAAAACATTGCACAAACGAAGAAGTACACAAATACTACCTTGTACACATCCAGATGTCTGACGGTGTAGATCATTTCTGGAGGACGGAATTCGTCGCTCATCAGGGAGGCAGGGAAGTTTCCAGAAGTGCGCTCCGCTCTTTCCACGAGAACTCGTGACACTGAGAAAATTTCCTTTTTGCTGGATTAAAGATATGCCTTACCGAAGTCCGAGTGCTCGAATACATATGTGGCATTCACTGGCATGCAACTACATGCTTTCACTCGAAGTGAGAGATCAAAGATCAACAAGATAATCGCTAGTCGGCAAATCATTGCGTTTCAGAGAGCAGATATAGAGTTTGAGAGAGACTACTAGTGTAAACGGAGCCGAACGCCGGCGTTTAATACGCCCAGAGAGAGAGAGAGAGAGAGAGAAAGAGGGCAAGAACAGGAAAAATGCTCTCCGCGTGGTTCTTTTCTGTTGACTCAGCGCGATTCTGACTCATGTATTCTTCCATCGGCATTTGAGCAAGGGAAATCATCTCACTTTTCTGAATGCATCTGACAAACGAGATTTTTATTTAGATGAATTCTTAGACACGAACAATTATCTTATTTTTTACAAACACTTGAATTTGGAAGAAATATGATTTCAGAATTCAAATATGTGGAGATACAATCAATTCTTCGTCGTTCGCAGTCGTTCAGCGTCCGATCGAGAAATTATGCCATGAGCGCACAATCCGATTCTCAGAAACGACGTTCGGATCGTGCCTAAAATTATATTTTGGCAATGTTAAGCGTTCAAACGGCATAAACTATTGCATAATGTGCATGTATAGAAAGGACGGTTATAACTCGATTATGTAGTATTTACCTGCCAGAACCACTTCTTGCCCGACTGAAAGTCGCACACCGCAAGTGGCTGAATCAGTCGCAGTCAGGACTTGGGTGGGAAGTGTGCATTCGGGGGGCTGCAAAATATGAAATTTACTCTATTTTTGTCATGTTCGGCAATTGTTCGTAGGGGGGGGGAATGTAATATCAATGCCTTGTAGATATCCACATGCGTGACGGTGTATATTCTCTCGTAGGGGGGGAATATAATATCATGCCTTGTAGATATCCACATGCGTGACGGTGTATATTCTCTCGAGTAGACCACCGTTGCCCGTGATAAGCTCTGATTTCTCGACGACGACACGGGAAACTGAATCGTATGCATGTGAATGAGGGAAGGACGGTTGATAATGCAGGAAAAATAAAAAGTGTATTATTTCGACAACTAGATTATTTATGGCGATAAATTTACAAAATATATTTCCTGGAATGCAAATCAGAAGCAAAATTAACAGCAACTAACCGAATTCAGCCCGCCCAAAGGTCCAATCTGCATCTTTTCTGACGCAGCTGCACGTGAAGCCTCGTTTTATCAGACAGAAGATTAGAATGATAGAAATTGGCAGAGTTGTCATATTTCTCAAACGTCTCAACTGCTCTGAAACTCCCAGCAAATGAGTCAGTCCCTAGCAGTTTTTGCACACATTAAACTAGTCAGCTGACCAGGAGCATGCATGAACAATACCACATGTTCCGATGTTCCAAATATTAATACCTAATAGCAGCAAACGTATTGACATGCAGCAATATGAAAAGAACTGCCTAGTTTCAATCCTACAAGCGTCGGCCACTTTTTCAGATAACTTCAGCCATGTGGCGAGTATCTGCCCACTCCTCACGCCAAGGAGGAGAAAGACAAAAAATGATACACGCAAAGCAAACCAAACATCGTATTGCTAAGGTCTGCTGCCTCAAGGGGTAATTCTCCACACACTTAACATTTTTGTCAATATTGTTATATTAAAAATAAGTTTATGGGGAGGGCATTAAAATATTTGAGCATAGCCTATTCAAACAAATGCAGGAAATGTATTCTTTTGATCTAATTTATCCAAAATAAAACAAAGTCGAACAACACAACTGCAAGCAAATGTTGCATGCATAATTTTAGTTGTTCCGACTCTACCTGACTAACCTAGATTCACTGAGGGAACGTGCATCTGGTGAAAATAATGCATACGTTACTTGACAACTACCATTGAGCCGATTAACGTGCAGGTGCCTATAGATATAGGCAACTTCCAACTTCCGGCTCTCCATCATCGATGTTGCTCATTTTGGAATATTGCCACAAATTTGTTAAGCCTTCGCTTACAATTTTTCCGAAAATATCGAATTGTTCCTACTATGTTCTTCACATCCTTCGAATTTACGAAAAAAACTCACGTTTTTGTTATATTTTCTTCTTTCTTTTTCCAGTCAGATATGATACTATTCGTCATCTACCTTGCCGCAGCGGCTGCAGTTGCTGTTGATGCCTGTTCATGCATGCCGGAGACTGCAGAGCAAGTCTTCAGCAAAGCAGATTGGGGTGAGAATTAGAGTTCGTTAGTCGGGCCTCCGTCTCTTCATTTCCGACATTCTCTCCACCGATCGAGATGCGAGAGGGAGTGTAAAATGAAGAGACCGTGGTATCGTTTCTCGAAGTCTAGTGAGAATTCGGTAGCAACTGTCTATATTCTAGGGAATTATGTATTCGTATCTCCACAAAATTAAATGCTGAAAACAGTAAACATCGCGGTATTGGCTAGGATGGCTGAAACAATTTTTATGTGAGCATAGCAATTGAAATGTTGCAATTCGTTTCATAGTTTCGCGAGTTCTCGTCGAGAAATCTGTTCGTGTTCCAAAGTACAACATCACTCGCACTGGATGGAATTTCCAACCGTGGAACACCCAAATTATCTACGCCGTCAGACATATTGATGTGTACAAGGTATTTAGGCGTTATCTGTAATTTATCACCCGGGAAAATGCTATTTCACACTATTTTTTCCAAGAAAAAACAATTTGGAAAAAAAAATTACTAATTTTAAAAAAATCAAATTAAGCTATCGGGGTGTTGTCCGTAATTCTCAATAATAACATCAATGTCAGTCACGCAACTCGACTCTTCCCACTCAAATCAGAACTGCCGCAGACTCGGCTATGTGTGGAGTGAGTCTACGAGTGGGACAGCATCTATTCTTGGCAGGTACATTTTCTTCTAACTTCTTTGAACTTTGAACTGTATTCTGCAATTTCTTTATGTTGAACATGACCTCTCGTAGTCGCTTCACGGACATTAATCCGGATAATAGATGATCGAAACTTTTTTTGAAAGTTGGTACTTCTAATCAAGCCCAATATTATCAGGAAGAGCGGAAGCATCACGGCTAAGCATCGATCTATGTTCTTATGGACGCATCAGTCAGACAGAAGCGGAACAATTCAGCTCGGAAAAATATTGAAGATTATTAAAAAATAAAATAAAAAGTGTTTTCATTTGTTCATGACTTTAGATGACGGCGGTACTGTTCCCTAGAAGCGAGTTGGTCAGCGCGAATGCGTAGTCCAAGCAGTGATTACCTTACTGCACTGTACCACTTATATATCGTACCATATGCAACTGCGGAATGACCAGAAAATTTAGCCTATGCAATAATAATTGGTATAATTGATATTTTATTGATGACATAATTGCCGTATTTCATCTAAGTTTTCAGCTGATCGGCAAAACGTATAATTGAGTCGTTTTTTGCACGTTTTCAACGTCTGACAATTCATCTCTACGATTTATCATTTAAAAATCTCCGAGTAGTGTGCTCGACTTCTTCTACTCTTCCACTTCGCCCTCATCACACTCGTAGTCGTGTAGTTTGACGACTTCAACCAGCACATCCAGCAGCCGGGCCTTCGTTGAATCCGAGTACTCGCTGTACTCCACAGTCTCCTGCAAAAATATACGTTTTTGCTGCTGTCGCTACGGTAATTCAATTGCTATAGAAATCGACTACAGAAAAATCGTTGTAACTACAGCTATGGTTTTTACAACTTTCGACATTATTTGGGAAAACTAACCATGAGTCGAAAGAGCTTGAATTTATCTGCGAATTTGATCTTCTTCTCCAGCGAGAAGTCGTCGGACCAGATCAAGTGGTCTTCGAGCCGATTCATCACAGGCTAGAAATTAATGCGTATTATATGATCGTATTCACCAATTGGTTTTCACTCAAAATAACGTGGAACTATTAACAGTAATGCATATGCTAATGACTTTCAGAATGTCTTGGACAATACTCTATTTTTTCCTCATATTATTGTAGTCATAAATACGTTTCAAATCTTCAATCATATTGCCAGAACAAGGAAGCGATCTGCGAGTGCCAGCACGTCTTCGATGAGCTAGTAAAACACGTCATATATCAATTGTTATAAATTAAAAAATTGAATTATATAATAAATTATTTTTTTTAAAAATTAAAATTTTAAAATCTGCGATACATTCAGCTCTCCCTGACCCAAAATTTACCTTTGATCTCGGAGTAGATGGGATACATCAGCTCGATGAGGTGCACGAATACCTATAAAACACAATACCAATCCTAAGTGTGGGCTTAATATTTGGATAGTTTTGTCCCGGTTTTCCAAACGATTCAAGCTTTCCTTCTTCACACTTTCCCCAATTATCGAGGTCGATTCCTCGCTAACCTCGCTGGTCACATTCTCGATCGGCACTTCTCCATCCTTCTTCTCTCCGAACAAGAGGGCCATGAAGTAAGCGGAGCTGCTTCCCAGAATCTGCACAACTTTCATACTTCTGACATTTAATTTCAGAGAGTATCAGTCTGCGGCACTTTCGGCTCTCCCTAACCCAAATTCTGACTTCACAAATTTCATTCTGGAGCAGATTCAATAACACTGTGGAAAAATGTTAATCGGCTTGCCAATATAACTTATCCATATTAGTACGATTTCTAACTCGATTACGATTTGTATGTTTAGCAAGTTGCTCGCAGATCTGACCTCCTTGTTCATGTATAATTTGTGGCCGTCCACGTTGAGGACGCAGTTGGAGATGGGCGAGGGCTCAGAGAAGTCGACCGGATGCACCGATCTTTGAAGGATTTCGATACGGCTTGGTGGTTCAGTTCCCAACGAGCGAACGCTCCGCTAAGTTTTTGTCAATGCAATTAGTGTAAGTAGTGAAAGTGAAGCAATTTGTGAAAGTGAGCAGAGTTACTGTGAAATTGGAAAGATAAGTCAATGGTGTGTTGTGCGAGATTCATTACATTTAATGTTTTAATGCGGAGCGATTTATCAACGCTTTGTCGTAGGTAAATCGAGCCGCTTTGTATTTCAATTGTGTCGAATCTCTCACACCACATTATTGACTACGCTTCACTTTAGATGATGTAATTGTCCAACATTTATATGCACCTGTCAGCCTTCACGAGGATCTTGATCCGCACTTCGAGAGTGACTTTGCCGTCAACTGTGAATCCCTGACAAATTATATATTTTCAAAAAAAATTTTAAAAAAATAATAATGCGTTGCATAATCTCGTCAAACAAACCCAATTTTCGTAAGGCAATTCACAGAAAATAAGTCCATTCGACGAAAAACTAAAAAGTTCTCACATTCTTCGGTTTGATCAGCTTCTCCCAATTCATCACTTTCAGTTGGTTGCTAGAATCTCTGTCGTATTTTTTGAACTTGATTACGTTCTGAAATTGATTTTTGTTCCTAAGCTTAGTTTACCGAGGTGATTATGCGCATGTCGCAGAACGATTGTTTAGGATCTGACCAACTCCAGAACATTTATATTTATATTAATACTAATACTAACAATAACAATAATAAATACCGATAAACACCTACCGTAAACTTGTAGTTTTTGCCGTTGGGCTTGAGCACACTGAAGTTAGTCACAATCGCGCACTCTTGATTGTCCTTGAGATCGGGAGTGATGATAGCCTTCAGGTAGTCAACGGAATCCTCTTCAGAAGAATTATCAGAGTCCTCCTCCCAGTTGCCCTTGATCAGGTCCAGCTCCCTCAACATTTTTTTCATTGTAGAAATGCCATAATTTGCGAAAATATTATTAATAATATTTGATTCGTCTCCCATTTTTACAGTAATCAGTACGAAATAAAAAAGGAAAGTAATATAGATGGCAATTGTGCACACGGCCGAGATGGTTTACAATGTAATTCCGGCGATCGTTGCAGTCACAGGATCTGCGACCACGCGACCCGTGGAGACGTCAACGACCAGCTGCATGGTGCCGGAAGTGCCTGCATTATGGAGTTTTACGGTAGGCAAGGAGGAGTACTGTAGGATCAGGAAATCCAATCGATATAAAGCTCCATATCATATGTCAATGAATAATCGCAAAAAAACTGTTAATTTAGTTCGAAAATACGATGAAAAAGCCTAAGGTAGATAGGTTTTTTTTGTCTTAGGAATATTAAAATGTTTAAAGCTAAATACCCTTGCCGTTGTTGAGAGTGCGGGGGCCGGAATGCATCGTTTTGCCAATTTTGGTTGAAATTGTAGATGCAAGATTCTCCCCACCTAGGGAACGTCGACTGCTCGCGACGAGCGAAAAGGGAGAGCATGAATGGGTGTGGGGGAGAGAGGGGATGCAATAACAATTTAATTGAATTGACGAAGAATAGAGGACGTGACAAATTAATGGAAATGCACAATCGTTCTTAGAATACATCTTGAAATTCCTGAATCACATTTTGGCCACGGAAGTGTCCGAGTTTGAATGAAATAGAACATTTAGTACAGATTAGGATCGAATGCATCGACTTTATCTATGATTGGCTGCTACTCAGTGATTCACTCAATGCAGCTGCTCAGCCAATTTGATCGGAGATCATCTGCAGCTCCTGCAGATTCTCCTGCAGATTCAGAATGCCAGACTTCTGCAGGGCGATCGACGAGAGACGGACGAGGGAGGGCACCCTGAACATATAATTGTGCTAATCTAAAGAAAGTGTTTTCTTCATGTTAGCGCTGTTTTGTCCTTTTACGATGAGCATTAAATAAAAGTGAGCTGATGACTGAATCAATGATGTCCGCCGTGTACTGATATATCTTATAATATTATTTTAAATATAAGGTTTATGGCAAATGTACTTGAGAGGATGGGCGAAGAGACGGAGTCGTATTTCCCAATCTTCCAATTCCCGACCCGAATCGCCGATGATCCGGCTGTCCCGAATGGTGTCGACATGAAAAAGGGAAAATTAAGAAAACTGTTAAAATTATTCGTTAATAAGTTAAATAAGGAATGTCATGAAACCAAAAATTTTGTTGGAGAAATAGTTGGAGAAATGGCCATAATCATCTCTTGAATGATGATAGAATCCCCAGAGAGTACGCAGAAGGACACAAGAAAGACATCTTCATTCCACGCACTATCTCGTTGATTTGGCATCTTATATCGGCTTAATATTTGTATATATATTTATAGTAACCCGATCGGTCATGATGAGATGGCCGTCCTCACGCGAAAGAATGCCCACAACGCGTTTCATCTCTCCAACCAGAGTCTGTCGTACACGCAATATTAGAGTTCATTCGGGTAATTGTCTCTTAAATTTTCTAATGCGCAATGCTTGCAATTAGTAGTATTAAATTAGCATTGCATTAATGTCAATAGAATGCTACATTTGGTATTTTAATATTTAAAAATTAATATGCACCTCCAGTTCGATCCAGGTCAGTGTACGAGTGTCCAAACAGCCGCTGAAGACAATAGTCTGTCCCCACAGAGGTTGTCAGGAATACCTGTAATCGCCAGCAATATTCGGACACTATTTCGGATGAGGACTATGACGCCATGTCGCATTTGATGTATAAAATCTAAAAAAAAACTCTAAAACGAAAAAAACGACTTTATAAATTTGAAAATTTAACCTGCCCCGATTGGAACATTGAATCATAAGACAAATCCGAAACATTAAATCATAAAACAAATTTTAAGCAGAAATAGGCGCGACAAACGTTTCTACAGGGCACATGTAATCAAGTTAAACGGTGCAAACAAACTAAATGCAGGAAGTATGATTCAAAACAGGTCAGAGACGCAGCGAGATGGGAAGAGGAACTCTGTCGTCTGTCGCTCTCGCCTCCCCTCTCAAATTCAAGCGCGTCTTTTATTTTGCAGTGTTTCCTTCGCATATTTTTGTTTATGCTCTTTCGATTATGTATTTTAACATTACACAAACATAAATATATTTAAAAATTGCACAATGCAGAACATCAATTGCGAGCCCCTTTTAAAAATGCGCGGTTGGCAGTTTATGTCAGATGAGCTTGCTGAAACTTCCGATTTTTTAAAACTTAAAAGCTGGATTTAAATAATACTTGATTTTTTGTATTATATTTTTTTCAATTTTATGGACGTTCGTGATACAAATATTGGGGTCTATCAATTTGGACCTGGTCACCTAAAGAGCTGCAGATATGAAGTCTTAAAAATAATTCATTGCAAAAATGCCGGTTCCACGATTGTAATAACATGTGAATATGCATGTAGAAAGGTACGGTTGGTGCGTGACTAACCTCTCGGTCATTGGCCTGAGAGTAGCGAATCCCATCGAATCCGAGTTCGGAGAACGGAAAGCAAGTGTTTGACGAATCTTTGAGGTCCCGCAGTTCGACAACGTTGCTCCTATAAAGTGTACGACGAGGGGTGTATTAGAGTTCGAGAAACGATACCACGCTCTCTTCATTCTACACACTCTCTAGACCGGTCGATCGGAGAGAGAGTGTGTGGAATGAAGAGAGCGTGGTATCATTTCTCGATCGCTTGGGTGTATCACTTTAGAACTGGGTAATTTTAGAACTCGTACTTGAAGTCTTTGAAGTGAAGAATTCTGAGCAATCTCTGTAGAGTTCTAAAATTACCAGTGCAAACGTGGCACGCCTCCGTGTACGGCGATGTGAGATCACATTTAATGCGCATTTCAAATTGTGTATTAATATAATAAATGAGTTGATGTCACATTATAGCATCACCAGCCAGGAAGCAAATACAATAAACAGGAAAAGAGATCAGCAAAAAAGATTGCTTTTCTAATTTTCCATTTTATTTCCTCTGTGTTTATATTTCACAATATACACTAACTCCAGGTTGCAAATGATCGCCTTCGTCATCGTAGGGATAGTAATGCCTCGCCGGGTGACGAAATAGCCGACTTCCTAAATCGAACAACTCATGACAAGTAAGGATGTTAGTTAGGCGATGTTAAAAATCGCTGAAAAGATCGGCTCTTTACTTGTTTTCCCATCAGAAATTTGACAAAGATCCGATATTTGCAGCGATTTTTAACACCACATTAGAGCTCGAGACATCATGGTCCAGCTGTCCAGCACTGGCGGCGACCTTGAAAAGGTGGTGGTGTTAATTTTGACAGGGTATTCGCAAGAATGCATGCATGGACAGCTATGGACGCCACAGATCTTCATTGTACTCTACCGTCCAGGAGACAGTGCAATAGAGTTCGTAATTCGGGTCACTGTCTCTTCATTCTACACACTCTCTCGACCGCTGGATTGGGGAGAGAGTGTGTAGAATGAAGAGACCGTGGTTTCACTTCTCGAACTCCAGTGTGCAATGAGAGTCTGTGAAAAAAAACAACAAACTCTGTTCGAAATTACAAAGCCGTAGTAAGTCAGTTCGAGGGTGTTCTCGTCACTTCTTCCTAGATTCACGACATCGATAATCGTCTGTGCCTGAAAAGCGTAAATTGCAGTTTTATTAATTTAAAAAAAAATTAATATTCCATCCAATATATCAACTATCTGCATGATCTAATATATCTCTGATTTTGACAGGTCGAGTGGAGATTTCAAGTGCTAGCAATCAAAATGCCGTAAAGTGTCCCCATCTTGCCTGGTCGATGAACGGCTCAAGTCCTTGTGAGCGGTGGGCGAGAACGGGCATGTGGGGTAACAATACGCCTCTGAAAAAAACTCATTATCTAATTTCATGTATGGAACACGATTGGAAGGTATACACAGTCGAACTCTATACGCGGACATACCCTCATCGCGTGTAAACGCCAAGGAGATGTCCTGAAATGAAATCTTCTTGACTATCTGTGTTTATGAAATTCAATTATAAAAACGTTATTTTTTACATTTCCAAAAAAAAACGCAAATGTTGTTAACTACAATTATGGCATAAGTGGCTTTTCAAAAAACAGCTCGAACCTTTCCATAGACGCAGTATATTTTCGATGTAGCATCATTCAACGGCATGTCGTAGCTACGGTAGAAACTGCACGACGCCTAGAGAAAGGTTAAATTATAGTATATCAAGGGTGACTCTTGATATATAAGACAATCTCCTTATAATCATCTCAACAAAATTCATCCCGAGACTATACTTACTAGAATAGAACTAGTGATCGAAAAATAATACAAAGATAAATTAAAAAAAATATATAATAAATTTTAAAAAAATCATCACTATGATGAATTACATTTAAGGAATAATAATTTTTTTGAAAAAAAATTGTTTGCTATATATAATAATGGTTTACTTCGTTACTCTACTTCTAAATCTAACCTTCTTCGCACCAACATCGATGTCGATGACTCGCTGACGCAACACCTCCAGCTCCTGGAAGAGAAGTTCGAGAAACAATTTAACAGTCTCATCATTCTACACACTCTCTCGGCCGGTTGAGCTGTGATATAGTGAGCAGAAGAAGAGATCGTGATATCATTTCTGGCACAGGAAAGGAATAAAGAAGTAACAATTTCGCACACTGGAGATGTGTTTTTTTCAAGACTTGAGCCGTTCATCGACCAGGCAAGATGGGGACACTTTACGGCATTTTGATTGCTAGCACTTGAAATCTCCACTCGACCTGTCAAAATCAGAGATATATTAGATCATGCAGATAGTTGATATATTGGATGGAATATTAATTTTTTTTAAATTAATAAAACCGTAATTTACGCTTTTCAGGCACAGACGATTATCGATGTCGTGAATCTAGGAAGAAGTGAAGAACACTCTCGAACTGACTTACTACGGCTTTGTAATTTCGAACACAGTTTGTTGTTTTTTTTCACAGACTCTCATTGCACACTGGAGTTCGAGAAATGAAACCACGGTCTCTTCATTCTTCACACTCTCTCCCCAATCCACCGGTCGAGAGAGTGTGTAGAATGAAGAGACGGTGACCCGAATTACGAATTCTATTGCACAGTCTCCTGGACGGTAGAGTAGCGGGAGAGAGCGTATAAAAAATGAAGATCTGTGGCGTCCATAGCTGTCCACGCATGCATGCTTGCGAATACCCTGTCAAAATTAACACCACCCGGGGGTCAGCTTGTCAAGGTCGCCGCCAGTGCTGGACAGCTGGACCATGATATCTCGAGCTCTAACTAACATCCTTACTTGTCATGAGTTGTACGCTTTAGGAAGTCGGCTTTTTCGTCATCCGGCGAGGCATTACTATCCCTACGATGACGAACGCGATCATTTGCAACCTGGAGTTAGTGTATATTGTGAAATATAAACACAGAGGAAATAAAATGGAAAATTAGAAAAGCAATCCTTTTTGCTGATCTCTTCTCCTGTTTATTGTATTTGCTTCCTGGTAATGCTATAACGTGACATCAACTCATTTATTATATTAAAACGCGTTATCCTTTAGAACGGGAGGGGGGTGGCACAGATTTTTCAAAATGATCTCCCGGCAGCCATACTTTAGGCATGGACTCACCAAGAGTGGACTACACTTCAGCCCGAAAATTTTCCAAAAAATTTTAACTTTTAGGCGCGAATTTTGAGAAAAAAATATTTTCGATTTCAGAGACAAGCTATATACTATTTGAAAGAGCGTGAAAAGTTATGTCAAAACCTAAAACAGTTTTCAAATTTATCGAAATATGGCTGAGCAATTTCGAAAAAATCAAAATTTTTGATGCCCTGCTGTGATCATCATCTCACTGTTCGTCTGAAACTCAAAAGTCAAACCTGAATTTTTGAATCTCCGTGCAATTTTGCATGGAGATTCTCATTCTGCGCTGAAAATTTCGTGGACAGTACATGCTTTTCGGTTGATTTTCTAGAGCGCAATCACCGACCAGGGTTCGATCCCCGCCGGTGCATATCTTTTGCAAAAAGTTTGGCTTGCTTTCAATCATTGCGGCGCCAAGGGCGATGCGTCGGCGATCTAATTCTAAGATTTTTTTACTTCGGTGAGTTTTTCGATCAGATGCTATCTACGGCCGGAAATCTTTATTTTCATGTGTATTACCTTCATGTATATAATATCGATTTTCGGCCGTAGATCGCATCTGATCGAAAAACTCCACGAAGTAAAAAAGTCTTAGAATTTGATATCCGAATCATTCCCCCTACCGCCGCAGTGGAATCGACTTAAAAAGTTTTTGAGGGTTACGGTGGCTTTATACCGTAATCGTCAAAAATGAAAATATCGATTTCCGGCCGTAGATAGAATCTGATCGAAAAACTCACCGAAGTAAAAAAATCTTAGAATTAGATCGCCGACGCATCGCCCTTGGCGCCGCAATGATTGAAAGCAAGCCAAACATTTTGCAAAAGATATGCACCGGCGGGGATCGAACCCTGGTCGGCGATTGCGCTCTAGAAAATCAACCGAAAAGCATGTACTGTCCACGAAATTCCAAATTTTCAGCGCAGATTCAGATTCTGCATGAAGGAGAGCACCACATATCAAAAATTGGGGATTGACTTTTGAGTTTCAGACGAGCAGTGAGATGATGATTACAGCTGGTCATCAACAATTTTGGTTTTTTCGACATTGCTTGGTCAAATTTTGATAAATTTGAAAACTGTCTTCGGTTTTGACATAACTTTTCACGCGCTTTCAAATGGTATATAACATGACTTTGAAATCGAAAATATTTTTTTCTCAAAATTCGCGCCTAAAAGTTAAATTTTTTGGAAAATTTTCGGGATGAAGTGTAGTCCACTCTTTGCGACTGCATACCTAAAGTATGGCTGCCGGGAGATCATTTTGAAAAATCTGTGCCACCCCCTGACCTTTTTGTTACACTCTTACAGAGAACGCGTTTTACACAATTTGAAATGCGCATTAAATGTGATCTCACATCGCCGTACACGGAGGCGTGCCACGTTTGAACTGGTAATTTTAGAACTCTACAGAGGGTAGAAATAAATTGCTCAGAATTCTTCACTTCAAATACTTGTACGAACAGTTCTAAAATTACCCAGTTCTAAAGTGATACACCCAAGCGATCGAGAAATGATACCACGCTCTCTTCATTCTTCACACTATCACGCCGAGCGACCGGTCTAGAGAGTCTGTAGAATGAAGAGAGCGTGGTATCGTTTCTCGAACTCTAATACACCCCTCGCCGTACACTTTACAGGAGCAACGTTGTCGAACTGCGGGATCTCAAAGATTCGTCAAACACTTGCTTTCCGTTCTCCGAACTCGGATTCGATGGGATTCGCTACTCTCAGGCCAATGACCGAGAGGTTAGTCACGCACCAACCGTGCTTTTCTACATGCATATTTACATGTTATTGCAATCTTGGAGCATTTTGCAGTGAATTATTTTTAAGGCTCCATATCTGCAGCTCTTTAGGATGACCAGGTCCAAATTGTTAGACCCCAAATATTTGTATCACGAACGTCCATAAAATTGAAAAAAATATAATACAAAATCAAGTATTATTTAAATCAAGCTTTTAAGTTTAAAAAAAATCGGAAGTTTCAGCAAGCTCATCTGACATAAACTGCCAACCGCGCATTTTTAAAAGGGGCTCACAATTGATGTTCTGCATTGCGAATTTCAATTTTTAAATATATTTATGTTTGTGTAATGTTAAAATACCTAATCGAAAGAACAGGAAAAAAATATGCGAAGGAAACACTGCACAATAAAAGGGGCTTGAATTTGGGAGGGGAGGTGAGAGCGACATTCGACAGAGTTCCTCTTCCCATCTCGCTGCGTCTCTGACCTGTTTTGAATCACACTTCCTGCATTTACTTTGTTTGAGCCGTTTAACTTGATTACATGTGCCCTGTAGAAACGTTTGTCTCGCCTATTTCTGCTTAAAATTGGTTTTATGATTTAATATTTCGGATTTCTCTTATGATTCAATGTTCCAATCGGGGGCAGATTAAATTTTCAAATTTATAAATTCGTTTTTTTCGTTTTACAGTTTTTTTAAAGATTTGATAGATCAAATGCGACATGGCGTCATAGTCCTCATCCGAAATAGTGCCCGAATATTGTTGGCGATTACAGGTCTTCCTGACAACCTCTGTGGGACAGACTATTGTCTTCAGCGGCTGTTTGAACACTCGTACACTGACCTGGATCGAACTGGAGGTGCCTATTAATTTAATACAAATGCAGCATTGTATTGACATTAATGCAATGCTAATTTAATACTACTAATTGAAAACATTGAGCATTAGAAAATTTAAGAGACTAAGAGAATTACCCGAATGAACTACCCGCGAGAATTTAAGAGACCATTACCCGGATGAACTCTAATATTGCGTGTACGGCAGGTCCTGGCTGGAGAAATGAAAGGCGTTGTGTGCATTCCTCCGCGAGAAGGCAGCCACCTCATCATGACCGATAAGGTTCCTATAGATATCTGCAAATGATAAGCTTATGTAATATGCCACGAGATGGTGCGCAGAATGAAGTATATTTCTTGAGAGGATTTTGCGTACTCTCATAGGATATTATCATCGTTCTAGGGGAGAATGGCCTTTGATCCAACTACAAAAATTTTGGTTTCCTGACAATTTTCTTAAAAATCCATTTTTCATGTCGACACTATCGCGGGCAGTCGGGTCATCGGCGATTCGGGTCGGGAATTGGACGATTGGGAAGTACGACTCCGTCTCTTCGCCCATCCTCTCAAGTAGATTTGCCATAAACGTTATATTTAAAATTTAAAAAAAATGATATTATAAGATAACACGTCTTCTGAGAGATTGCTTGAAATCGAGAGACCGCCTTTACAAAATGTTTAAAATGCTTTAATCTCCAAAGGTCACATAACGTTATGTGAAGAAAGAAGTGCCCTGGGAGTGCTCATGCATGATTTTAGGATGACTTTGGATCGAATTGAGCGCTGTTTCATTCAACCTTGATGTCAGTACGAGAAATCGTTATGAATTAAGAAAATGATTCATAAATGACCCAGGGCAAATTCTCTCAACCAGTGGTCGAAAGGGTAGGTCACAAAAATTGTAAAAAGTGGGCACATTTCTAATATTCTTATATGAAGTCGTTGGAAATGGGCACGTTTTGTTAAAATTATAACAAAAATACTAAAAAAATGGGTATGTTTTCTACTTTTGAATTGTTTCGAACTGCAAAAACCGGGCACGTTATTCCATTTTGGACCTACTTTTCGACCACTGCTCTCAACGTTCTTCTAAAGGCCAAGCGGGAGGTTATGACCCGCAAGTGTGCACTGGGAAGCCAATATCATCCTTCTTAATTTTATTCACAGAATGTGATATTTTCTGGATTCCGGTTTGCACAACAATCACGACCTCGCTAAACTTCGCTCAATTCGATCCAAAGTACCATAAAATCATGCGCGAACACTCCCAGGGCACTGGGTAGGTCGTTACCAAAGAGATACAAAATCATCAAAAACTCTGTACCGCGCGGGAGTCGAACCCGCAACGCTAATCGAGCCTCGAGCCGGTCTCCCCCGAAATGAGAGGGGAGAATGAGGTTGTCTCATCTCCCTCATTTTCGTCTAGACGATTTCTCTCCAGACAAATGGTCTAGACGTCGACACTGTTCATACCATTAACTAATTATCGCTCGGTGATATATTTCCTCTCAGTTTTCAATGTTTACTGACTTATTTATAACAATTTCCATTGAACAAACCGAAGATTTCAAAAATTCACAAAATCATAAAATTTGAGAAATTTGGTGAAAAATGTGATTTTGTGAAGTATTTTTAAATTTTCAAACTGGCCGGAGCCGTATTTTAGGCAGTTTTGAGATTTCCGGAATTCTGTCTTCGCATTAAGTTATGCGACCTAAGGGGCATCTACCACAAAATTGGTTTTGAGATTGAATCATGTTGAACATTTTGTAAAAGGCCACCTGCGATCTATCAGAATGCACGTGATTCATTCGTCGTTGATTCATTCATGATCTTAGTTTTTTATGAATGTTTTCGCGGTATAGGGACCAAACAAAGCTAAAATGAAGATAAACGCTTTCTTTAGATTAGCACAACGATGTGTTCAGAGTGCCCTCCCTCGTTCGTCTCTCGACGATCGCCCTGCAGAAGTCTGGCATCATGAATCTGCAGGAGCTGCAGATGATCTCAGATCGAATTCGCTGAAGAACTGCATTGACATGAACGCCAAATAGACCATTCACAGATAAATTCGATACATTCGATCCAAATGCAAACACCTTTCCCTTGTTATAATTTGTATTCCATTCAGTTAGCCTTCGAGAATGATGTCCGTGACCTAGGTGTCCAACACAGATTTTACCAAAAATCTTGTTTTGTTAAATCCTGTGCTCAGAAAGACATTTCTAGGTTATTCCTTCTCTTCGAACCACTCCCATTCAACTTTCCCACCATCTTTTTTTCGCAATTGCAAAGCCTATGCCCGTCCCTTCTTAAAGAAGGGGTAACACGAATGGATGCTAGGGAGTCCCACCACGAAGATATTGCGCTCGCACTGGGAAACTGTAGCCAAATTACCCCAAGAACGAGGCGAAAATTATGTAGAGCAAGTGCAACATAAACGAACTAGCCACATCCCTGCGCGTATGTAAATAGCCTCAGAGCTGTCTGTGAAACTTCGGATAAAATGATTCATTATCGGGCTGCCCGCTTCAATAGCATACACATAGTGGTTAATTGAACTAATTTTTCGTGTTACTCCTTCTTTAACTGACCATCTCCTTTTGGAATTCTCACTAGATATCTGACGTTGAGGCTCTCGAAAAGATTCGCAATGTATTTTAACCCAACACATACCCTCCTTCTCTACACTCTTATCATATAACATGGATAATCTCGACCTGTGCCAACGTACTGAGAGGAGAGTCATGTGCTATTTTTGTGACTCATATGATTAAAGCTGATTCGAATATGTCATCATTCGATTCAGCTTTCTGCCTTTACAAAAATTAACGAGAGCGAAACTGTATCGTCGACATTAATATCGAACGTACTACCAGCACCTCCGGATTCCATTCCTCCCCAGTTCGAACCTCACAATGGTATTACCTACTTCCCGATGTCGTTCGCTATGCCCAAAGCATTCGATTATTTAGACCTTATTTAGGCATCTCACCTTCAACGACTCAAGAGAACATGCAATCATTTTTTTTCATGGTTTGGTAGCGCCTTGGGCGTAGAAAAATGTCGACGGAAAATACATATTTACATGACTCAACGTAAAAAAAAACATTGCAAATAATTATGAAATATGTAGCAGCCATGTGTGAATAATCATAATTCGAAATTAACTTGCTCTATAGGGGAGCATATGAGTGGCTATCTGAGATAGCTGAGCAATTTCGCCTATAGGCCGTACAACAAAAAATAAAATGCTGATTTTAGGGGTTCTTTATGGGAATTTGGATGAGCCGTTAAAAAGATACAAAAAATCGACTACCCAGAGGCAACGCGACACAGGAAATGAGGGATCAGAGATACGGCTTTATAAGGTCGATTTTCCAATTCAACGTGAAAAAGTTATCCCTAAGGTCATCTGAAAATCGGCACTTTATTTTTCGTTGTACGGCACAAGGCTAGTTCTCTCAGATAGTCACTCACACATGTTTACATGCTGATCCGTATTTTTCGAATCTGAAAGGTATCCTGGCTCAACACCCATTAAACCATTCGATCCTCCACTAACTTCGATTCCCTCGAAAGTTAATTAAATGAATCCGCAATCTTCATAAACAGATCGATCAACCACTCATTCTCGTCCTTCTCGCTTCTCTCGAGTGGTCGCTGCTCGATTTTCTCCTCGCTCTCCTCACTACCCACTCGATGCCCTCCCCAGTGTCCTTCCTGATGGTACTGCTCTTTGAACTAAACATTTTCTGATCTTTCATCACTGCAAGGATTCGGTTGTGTGGATGGCCAATCCTCCCTATTTCCATCCGATTGCGCCGTCGGGCGACGGACGCTTCATCTTCAGACTGGGCAACGAGCGAGTGAGCTTCAATATTGTATATCTAAGGACAACAAAGGTTGGCCGCTTTCGCCTCCTGCCATCAGACCAAATCTAAACTATTTCAATATCGTTGTGCCTCGCGAAGCAAATTTTTAATTTTTTTAATTTCAAATTTTTAATTTTTGTCGATTTTTTTGTCACGCGAGCTCTAAAAACAAATTTAAAACAAAATAAATGAATAAGTAATTGTCTGATATTTCCCGTTGAAGCTTAGAGTGTGAGAAACGTTATAATCTATACCTATATATAAAGCGCAGCTTTCCGTTTGACCGGATTGCGAAACAGTTGCGAAACGATTACGAAATGTGGAGGGAGATAGATCGCGCGTCAACAAGTTGCGAAACGAGTGATTGCAAAATCTACTCCGCTAGGACGGGGTCCCCGGACTAGCTGATTCATAATATAGGAGCAACGGCACAACTTAAACATGACTATTTCATTAACACTGCCTAGCTAACGATAAGATATTCTGAATTTTTTCACATGCTTACATATGCTGTAAAAACTGAGTTACCGTAACTTGGCTAATTGCCAGCCATGGTCATCAGGGGAAATTGCACAGGGAAGGAGTGGGAGAGCGCGCGAGACGAGACCCTCTCGTTTCTCTAACCTCGCGCGGTTGCTCCTCATTTAATTTTATGACTATCTCAAGCGCGAAATTATAATGACAACACGTTTTTCGAACTCCACCCAGTTGAATCTCATTATGCGACAAAAAAAGTGCATAAAATTATGCAAGTTTCCAAGAAAAGTTTCCCCAAGTAATTAATGCCTATGTAATTAATTAGTAATTAGTTATTAATAATTAATTAGTAATTAAGTAATTAATTAGTAATTAGTAATTAATGCCTAAGGTGCTGTCCTCCGGAATGAATCGCGACGTCGACGATCGCGTCGAGAATCTGACTGAAAACGAGGCAGCGACTTTCGAAATCGATGTTCTCGACCTCTTCCTATCCACGTAAGCCGAATTATGTTAATAACAAAAGTAATAATAATATACTTGTTCTCTCGAATAGATTCTGCGATAGTGAAAAACAATTTCAATTTAATTGTGACAATTATGTGCCTGGACTATAAACGTACATTATTCCGCACATTTAAAAAAAACAAAAAAAAGGTGTCCAAGAATTGTTAACATAATTTTGTAATTCGTTGGAACACTGTATTTCCCAAATATTTTTAAAAAATGAATGCATTTCCTAGACGAACCATCATAATGTGCAACTTCGATTTCTACGAATTCGGCGTCTTTCACGAATTCTACGCTTTGGACGATCGTAGATTCGTGATCTCCGAATACCACCAGGTCAAACACCTGATTTTTTTATCTATTTGTATTGCAAATCAACACTCCAATTTGAATAATTCATCTTCATCTGACCCATCATTCTGCACACTCAGTTGTCTCTCGATCGGTAAAGAAAGTGCGTTGATGGATGTGACCGTGGTATCGTGCTCTATCTTAATCAAACTTTTCTTCTAGGAACTGGAAGTGTTCCGACAGCGAGTGATCGACATCGACATTTGTGCTAAGAAGGTCAGCTCTCGAATTAGAATAACAACAATAATACTTTATTTATCACTCAAACCTTATTTCGTTTTTTTTAAATTTATTTTTATAGTTTTCGAACGCTTATCCGATTCTGGGGCTTATTGGATGGAAATATGTAGAGATGAATATCAAAAATCTAAATCCAAATCGTAGTTACAGGATTCGCCCCTGATATACAGTAACATTTCTTTAGGCCTTTTGCTGCTTCTACCGTAGCTACGATATGCCATTGAATGAGCCTGAATCTCATATGACAGTCTCCGTTGGACAGGTTGGATAGACCGTGAATATTTTACATCGTTAAAATGTTTGTAATATAATTGACTAGTTTGATGCGAAAGGAGGTATTTCACGTTACTATAAATTGTATTAAACAAACAATACACGTTGCGTCATTGAGGGCACAACCATCGATAAATAAGAGTATGTCATTTCAGGACCTCTGCATGGCAGCTACGCTCGATTTCGGTATGTCCGAACTTTGAGTACGAAGTTTTGAACTCAAAAATAACATAAGTTATGTCCGTTTTCGTTAATGAAGTTTGAGCTCTCGCAAATGATCATCCTAAAATACGGTGGATTAAATAAAGAGCGTAATTAGGAAGACGACTTGAACATTCCTTACATATGTTCAGATAAAATCAATGACCCATAATTCGACGATCGTCGTCAAAAAAAATTTGGAATATTTTTCCTAAAATTTTTCACTATTTTGTCGGGGAGAGAAAAATCGTGGTCCATCTTCAAATATATTTTTCGAAAAGAACGTATATAGAAATTGGGTCGATTGGGAGGTATGAGCGACCCCTTCCCGATTTTCTTTCTTTCGATCCCACCCGAAGATTTTTGACAAATCTTTGAGATATTTGAATTCCCGCACGTCCCTACCCTATCGAGGACTATCAGCGCCCATATTAATTATGTGATACAGGAATATGTTACTTTTTAAAAATCTGATTTGGTAAGATCTATCTTCACCGAATGCAACTCGGAGAATCCCGAAATATAATGATGTATCTTTTGCCTCGGACTGCGACCACAATCCCGACATTATGGATCTTTACAAATGTGCGCTAGACATCGCTAGACTCATTGGGTAAATAAAGCCATTTTAGAATTGATCGAAAATGAAGGATGGTAATTTTGAGAAACGGACAAAACTGTTGGCACTTCTTCGATTTTTGACCTACCCTGGGGATGGATGACCTATCAATGAGTGGGCGGGGGTGGGTCAAATATCGAAGTGATCAATCAATATTTATCACTTCAAGCGTTATCGCTAGATGAGGATAAGTCGAAATTCTTTTAACCAGTGGGCGCCAATCATTAACCTCAGGTCCAACGGGTTCTAGGCTGACCCTGGGTCCCTGGTTCTGGTTCTAGTTCTGGTTCAGTTCTGGTTCTAGTTCTGTTTCTGAACCCTGGTTCTAGGCTCCTATTGTAAGGGATCCAGGCAGTAGCCCCCCCCCCCTTAGGTCCCCCACAGTGATAAACAGTCGTTGCAACCTGATACTTTCCAATCATGCACAGTACGCAACATTTGTGTATGTTCAAAACAGTGGATTTTCAGAGGCCTATACCTTCCCGACAGATCCGTTCTCGAACTCTACTCACAACTACCTCTCAGACATTATGGACCAGGTACGATGAGGATGCTTTGCAGCATTGAAATGTGTTGCCCCCCTATCCTTCGAAAAATATCGCGAGATATTGTGGAGTATACTATTTTGTCCTATTTGGCACTTCTTCACTTCATAATAATTGAGAATTTTTGGTGGGACGCTGATGACTGATTAAGGAAGTAGGCACAGTTAGTCATTACATTGCAATAAATGGAATAAATTTAATGTAATTATCTTGTCATTAACACACTGACCCTACTATCATTCTCAATTATTGTGGAATGGTCCGGCGAAGTGAATAAGTATCTAATATTTAAAGATAATTTATATTATTTTTATAAATTTTATTTTTTTAAATTTAAAATTTAAAATTTAAATTGTTTTCTAAATTTTAAATTAAATCAAATTTTAACTTTTCAGGCGCAGAGAGGATGAATGATGTAAATGCCCGGAATCTTCGACGAATTGATGAGAAGGAGTTCGTGCTGACTCCATACGGCTTCGTGATTTCGAACAAAGTCAGTTTTTCGGGTCACCATGTCTCATTTTTCACACTCTCTGGATTACTTCTCAAACTCTAAAAAACCAAAAAGCAGCCTTGCTTCCATTTATCTTGCTTGAGGCACTCGGCTTATTCGTCTATCGGTTCGACCTCGAAGAACCCGCTCTACTCACGGACGCGGTCATTCTCAATCTGGAGTTAGCGGTTATCAATCAATACCTATATATAAAGCGCAGTGTGACTCCGTCTGACCGGATTGCGAAATAGGGAGGGGAGGGAGGGATGACGTTAGGAAGGCATCAATCCATTACCGTATACCAATCAATAATTAGCATTGGGTCAACTACCGTATACCAATCGATAATTAGCCATGGGTCACCTCTTATTCCGTGGGTCAGATTTATGATTTTGACCTTTGATCTTTGCATTACCGTATGCCAATGAATAATTAGCATTGGGTCAACTACAGTACACCAATCGATAATTAACCATGGGTCACCAATTATTCCGTGTGTCAGATTTAAGAGTTTGGCCTTTGATATTTGAATTACCGTATGCCAATCAATAATTAGCATTGGGTCAACTACCGTATACCAATCGATAATTAGTCATGGGTCATCTCTTATTCCGTGGGTCAGATTTATGATTTTGACCTTTGATCTTTGAATTACCGTATGCCAATCAATAATTAGCATTGGGTCAACTACCGTATACCAATCCATAATTAGCCATGGGTCAAAGCATCTCGAATGTTCCGGAAAGTTCGAAAATGTTCCAAAGCTTCTAGAATGTTCCCGAAAGTTCGAAAATGTTCCAAAGTTTCTAGAATGTTCCAGATAGTTCGAAAATGTTCCAAAGCTTCTAGAATGTTCCAATACATTCGAAAATTTTCCAAAGCTTCTAGAATGTTCCAGAACATTTGAAAATGTTCCAAAGCTTCTAGAATGTTCCCGAAAGTTCGAAAATGTTCCAAAGCTTCTAGAATGTTCCCGAAAGTTCGAAAATGTTCCAAAGTTTCTAGAATGTTCCAGATAGTTCGAAAATGTTCCAAAGCTTCTAGAATGTTCCAGAAAGTTCGAAAATGTTCCAAAGCATCTCGAATGTTCCGGAAAGTTCGAAAATGTTCCAAAGCTTCTAGAATGTTCCCGAAAGTTCGAAAATGTTCCAAAGTTTCTAGAATGTTCCAGATAGTTCGAAAATGTTCCAAAGCGTCTAGAATGTTCCAATACATTCGAAAATTTTCCAAAGCTTCTAGAATGTTCCAGAACATTTGAAAATGTTCCAAAGCTTCTAGAATGTTCCCGAAAGTTCGAAAATGTTCCAAAGCTTCTAGAATGTTCCCGAAAGTTCGAAAATGTTCCAAAGTTTCTAGAATGTTCCAGATAGTTCGAAAATGTTCCAAAGCTTCTAGAATGTTCCAGAAAGTTCGAAAATGTTCCAAAGCTTCTAGAATGTTCCAGAAAGTTCGAAAATGTTCCAAAGCTTCTAGAATATTCCAGAAAGTTCGAAAATGTTCCACAGCTTCTAGAATGTTCCAGAAAGTTCGAAAATGTTCCAAAGCTTCTAGAATGTTCCAGAAAGTTCGAAAATGTTCCAAACCTTCTAGAATGTTCCAGATAGTTCGAAAATGTTCCAAAGCTTCTAGAATGTTCCAGAAAGTTCGAAAATGTTCCAAAGCTTCTAGAATGTTCCAGATAGTTCGAAAATGTTCCAAAGCTTCTAGAATGTTCCAGAAAGTTCGAAAATGTTCCAAAGCTTCTAGAATGTTCCAGAAAGTTCGAAAATGTTCCAAAGCTTCTAGAATATTCCAGAAAGTTCGAAAATGTTCCAAAGCTTCTAGAATGTTCCAGAAAGTTCGAAAATGTTCCAAAGCTTCTAGAATGTTCCAGAAAGTTCGAAAATGTTCCAAACCTTCTAGAATGTTCCAGAAAGTTCGAAAATGTTCCAAACCTTCTAGAATGTTCCAGAAAGTTCGAAAATGTTCCAAACCTTCTAGAATGTTCCAGAAAGTTCGAAAATGTTCCAAAGCTTCTAGAATGTTCCAGAAAGTTCGAAAATGTTCCAAAGCATCTCGAATGTTCCGGAAAGTTCGAAAATGTTCCAAAGCTTCTAGAATGTTCCAGAAAGTTCGAAAATGTTCCAAACCTTCTAGAATGTTCCAGAAAGTTCGAAAATGTTCCAAAGCTTCTAGAATGTTCCAGAAAGTTCGAAAATGTTCCAAAGCTTCTAGAATGTTCCAGAAAGTTCGAAAATGTTCCAAAGCTTCTAGAATGTTCCAGAAAGTTCGAAAATGTTCCAAACCTTCTAGAATGTTCCAGAAAGTTCGAAAATGTTCCAAAGCTTCTAGAATGTTCCAGAAAGTTCGAAAATGTTCCAAAGCTTCTAGAATGTTCCAGAAAGTTCGAAAATGTTCCAAAGCTTCTAGAATGTTCCAGATAGTTCGAAAATGTTCCAAAGTTTCTAGAATGTTCCAGATAGTTCGAAAATGTTCCAAAGCGTCTAGAATGTTCCAATACATTCGAAAATTTTCCAAAGCTTCTAGAATGTTCCAGAACATTTGAAAATGTTCCAAAGCTTCTAGAATGTTCCCGAAAGTTCGAAAATGTTCCAAAGCTTCTAGAATGTTCCCGAAAGTTCGAAAATGTTCCAAAGTTTCTAGAATGTTCCAGATAGTTCGAAAATGTTCCAAAGCTTCTAGAATGTTCCAGAAAGTTCGAAAATGTTCCAAAGCTTCTAGAATGTTCCAGAAAGTTCGAAAATGTTCCAAAGCTTCTAGAATATTCCAGAAAGTTCGAAAATGTTCCAAAGCTTCTAGAATGTTCCAGAAAGTTCGAAAATGTTCCAAAGCTTCTAGAATGTTCCAGAAAGTTCGAAAATGTTCCAAACCTTCTAGAATGTTCCAGAAAGTTCGAAAATGTTCCAAACCTTCTAGAATGTTCCAGAAAGTTCGAAAATGTTCCAAAGCTTCTAGAATGTTCCAGAAAGTTCGAAAATGTTCCAAAGCTTCTAGAATGTTCCAGAAAGTTCGAAAATGTTCCAAAGCTTCTAGAATGTTCCAGAAAGTTCGAAAATGTTCCAAAGCTTCTAGAATGTTCCAGAAAGTTCGAAAATGTTCCAAACCTTCTAGAATGTTCCAGAAAGTTCGAAAATGTTCCAAAGCTTCTAGAATGTTCCAGTACATTCGAAAATTTTCCAAACCTTCTAGAATGTTCCAGAAAGTTCGAAAATGTTCCAAAGCTTCTAGAATGTTCCAGAAAGTTCGAAAATGTTCTAAAGCTTCTAGAATGTTCCAGAAAGTTCGAAAATGTTCCAAAGCTTCTAGAATGTTCCAGAAAGTTCGAAAATGTTCCAAAGCTTCTAGAATGTTCCAGTACATTCGAAAATTTTCCAAACCTTCTAGAATGTTCCAGAAAGTTCGAAAATGTTCCAAAGCTTCTAGAATGTTCCAGAAAGTTCGAAAATGTTCCAAAGCTTCTAGAATGTTCCAGAAAGTTCGAAAATGTTCCAAAGCTTCTAGAATGTTCCAGTACATTCGAAAATTTTCCAAAGCTTCTAGAATGTTCCAGAAAGTTCGAAAATGTTCCAAAGCTTCTAGAATGTTCCAGAAAGTTCGAAAATGTTCCAAAGCTTCTAGAATGTTCCAGAAAGTTCGAAAATGTTCCAAAGCTTCTAGAATGTTCCAGAAAGTTCGAAAATGTTCCAAAGCTTCTAGAATATTCCAGAAAGTTCGAAAATTTTCCAAAGCTTCTAGAATGTTCCAGAAAGTTCGAAAATGTTCCAAAGCTTCTAGAATGTTCCAGAAAGTTCGAAAATGTTCCAAAGTTTCTAGAATGTTCCAGAAAGTTCGAAAATGTTCCAAAGCTTCTAGAATGTTCCAGAAAGTTCGAAAATGTTCCAAAGCTTCTAGAATGTTCCAGAAAGTTCGAAAATGTTCCAAAGCTTCTAGAATATTCCAGAAAGTTCGAAAATTTTCCAAAGCTTCTAGAATGTTCCAGAAAGTTCGAAAATTTTCCAAAGCTTCTAGAATGTTCCAGAAAGTTCGAAAATGTTCCAAAGCTTCTAGAATGTTCCAGAAAGTTCGAAAATGTTCCAAAGCTTCTAGAATGTTCCAGAAAGTTCGAAAATGTTCCAAAGCTTCTAGAATGTTCCAGAAAGTTCGAAAATGTTCCAAAGCTTCTAGAATGTTCCAGAAAGTTCGAAAATGTTCCAAAGCTTCTAGAATGTTCCAGAAAGTTCGAAAATGTTCCAAAGCTTCTAGAATATTCCAGAAAGTTCGAAAATTTTCCAAAGCTTCTAGAATGTTCCAGAAAGTTCGAAAATTTTCCAAAGCTTCTAGAATGTTCCAGAAAGTTCGAAAATGTTCCAAAGCTTCTAGAATGTTCCAGAAAGTTCGAAAATGTTCCAAAGCTTCTAGAATGTTCCAGAAAGTTCGAAAATGTTCCAAAGCTTCTAGAATGTTCCAGAAAGTTCGAAAATGTTCCAAACCTTCTAGAATGTTCCAGAAAGTTCGAAAATGTTCCAAACCTTCTAGAATGTTCCAGAAAGTTCGAAAATGTTCCAAAGCTTCTAGAATGTTCCAGAAAGTTCGAAAATGTTCCAAAGCTTCTAGAATGTTCCAGAAAGTTCGAAAATGTTCCAAACCTTCTAGAATGTTCCAGAAAGTTCGAAAATGTTCCAAAGCTTCTAGAATGTTCCAGTACATTCGAAAATTTTCCAAACCTTCTAGAATGTTCCAGAAAGTTCGAAAATGTTCCAAAGCTTCTAGAATGTTCCAGAAAGTTCGAAAATGTTCTAAAGCTTCTAGAATGTTCCAGAAAGTTCGAAAATGTTCCAAAGCTTCTAGAATGTTCCAGTACATTCGAAAATTTTCCAAAGCTTCTAGAATGTTCCAGAAAGTTCGAAAATGTTCCAAAGCTTCTAGAATGTTCCAGAAAGTTCGAAAATGTTCCAAAGCTTCTAGAATGTTCCAGAAAGTTCGAAAATGTTCCAAAGCTTCTAGAATGTTCCAGCAAAGTTCGAAAATGTTCCAAAGCTTCTAGAATATTCCAGAAAGTTCGAAAATTTTCCAAAGCTTCTAGAATGTTCCAGAAAGTTCGAAAATGTTCCAAAGCTTCTAGAATGTTCCAGAAAGTTCGAAAATGTTCCAAAGTTTCTAGAGTGTTAAAGAAAATTCGAAAACGAGAGGGAGAGTAGGAAAGAGGGCGGGGAAGGAGACAGGGAGAGATGGAGAGTGGGAGAGAGAGGGAGCGAGGGAAAGAGAGGGAGCGATTGAAAGAGAGGGAGAGAGAGAGCGAGGGAAAGAGATGGAGCGAGGGAAAGAGAGGGAGCGAGGGAAAGAGAGGGAGCGAGGGAAAGAGAGGGAGCGAGGGAAAGAGAGGGAGAGAGAGAGCGAGGGAAAGAGATGGAGCGAGGGAAAGAGAGGGAGCGAGGGAAAGAGAGGGAGAGAGAGAGCGAGGGAAAGAGATGGAGCGAGGGAAAGAGAGGGAGCGAGGGAAAGAGAGGGAGAGAGAAAGAGCGAGGGAAAGAGATGGAGCGAGGGAAAGAGAGGGAGCGAGGGAAAGAGAGGGAGCGAGGGAAAGAGAGGGAGAGAGAGAGCGAGGGAAAGAGATGGAGCGAGGGAAAGAGAGGGAGCGAGGGAAAGAGAGAGAGAGAGGGAAAGAGAGGGAGAGAGAGGGAAAGAGAGGGAGGGAGAGAGAGAGAGAGAGGGGGAGAGAGAGAGAGAGAGAGAGAGAGAGAGAGAGAGAGAGAGAGAGAGAGAGAGAGAGAGAGAGAGAGAGAGAGAGAGAGAGAGAGAGAGAGAGAGAGAGAGAGAGGGAGGGAGAAAGATGGGGAGAGGGAGATAGAGAGAGGGGAAGGAGAGAGAGGGGAGAGGGACAGAGAGGGAAAGAGAAGGAGAGAGAGAGAGGGAATTTAAGGAGAGAGAGGGAGAGGGACAGAGATGGAAAGAGAAGGAGGGAGAGAAAGGGAAAGATAGGGAGAAGGAGAGAGAGAGGGAGAGGGAGAGGGAGAGAATGAGAGAAATAGGAAGAAAGCGCGAAGGAGAGGTAGGGAGAGGGAGGGAGATATGTAAAGTAAGGCAGTATTAGACTTTGCATCCGAAAGAAATTGCACGAGGACTTAGAACAAATCCCGAAACACGCCAGTCGATTGCGCGCGCCGTGGCGCGCGCGATCGGCTGTTTGTGAAATATATAAAAAGAAAGCTACGGCAAACTTAGTCACATTTGAATATTAATCATTCAGTTTAACTTAGGCGCCTAATTGCTTGATCATAGTTGCTTGATCCTATCACACTATTTATAATTATTAGGCTCAATGTATAACATACATACATTAATTATTATCTCATAATGTTGCAAACATTTACAGAGACAACGTTGTGTACATGCAATCTTTCGAAGATTCGTCAAACTCCTTCCTTCCGTTCTTCGAACTCGGATTCGATGGAATTTCCCGCCATCAAGCAAATGATCGAGATGTATAAGTATTTTTCTGCTTTTAGGCTAATAATTTTAGTACATTTTTTGAGAACAATGTGTTTATGCAGTGAACTTGTTTGCTTTTAATTAACCACCGCTACTCACCTTCCGCAGGGTTCTGCATTGCAATCCGCAATGAGCAGTTCTGATAGGCTACATCCCATATTCTTGGATGAAGCTCACTAGCGTTTATAATTGAAATTTTAAGACCAGTATTTAACAGCTTTCACCCTAAATCTGAGTGTCCGGTTATAAATATTAACCTTGAGAAGATTAAATGCTATGCTCTGTTTTAGATTTAGTTTCCAACATTGCAGCTGATGCTGACCGCCAATCTCAAGGGCACGAAGGTCTTCAGCGGCTGGCTGAACACGCGCACGCTGTCCTGGACCGAGATCGAGGCGTCAAATAATCAAAGGAGAAGTAAAGATAAAAATTCAATTTCTGAAGCTTTCATATGCACAGCCTAGATCAGTAGTTGGATGGGATCCAAATCAGGGAAAGCTCAGGCAACGAGCGAGAGAGCACGCGACTTGAAGAGAGTTCCGTTCATATTTGAAACATATCTCAACCGGGCGCGCGTTTGCCTTTGTTCCTCCTGTAAATGTCTTAAGTGTCTTAAGCTCTTAAGCTCTTAATCTTACAATGCGACGGCTGGAAAGAGTGAACGTGAACTGACGAAAATTTTAACCCAAACAAGTTTGCGAACACTGGAATTCCAACACGGGCATATCGTACGTGAAGGAAATATAGTAACGATTACAGTGGAATTTTCAAAAATATCACGTTTTGTAGATTGTGGTGAATTTACATTTTCGTGACTTGGGTTTTACGCTGAAATATTGCTATCGATGCGATAAAATATGTCGAAATTGTTCTAAAACCCGGTAACAACTATTCCGTCAACATAGTTCTCACCCGACCAAGTGTCGATAATACTGCGAGCACGGCAGGATCGAGGAATTGTCTGTGACTCTCTCCAAACCACACACTCTCTCGCACATAAGTGTGAACGAGAGAGTGTATGATATGGAGAGACCGAGAACATTGCTCGCAGGATCTCGCCGGCGAGAAGAAGGGCGGCATGGAGATTGCATCGCGACAAGGAGACTATTTCATCTTCAAGGACGAGGTTTTTATCGATATAGCTTTAAAAAAATATAAAATCGAGAGAGTAGAGCAAGAAAGAGAAACGTAAGACCACGAAATATTTCCTAACGAACATGGCTAATGTACAACGGAGAATAGTTTGCTAATCAGCGAGTATTTGTAAGCAAAAAAAGAAAAGGTTTATCATAACAAGCACTACGCAATAGTGAGAAATTTACATAAGTTCGCAATAAAAGCGGATTGTTCCCCATTAGATTTGTTAACCCTAATTAAACTTTGAGCCAAATACATGGAGTGGTTCAAAACTCTAACGAAAATAAAAAGCTGCCCAATACTTTCAGGCGATACTTTCAGATTATTCGCTCAATTATTTTGAACCAGCCGATTGCGCGCGCCACGGCGCGCGCAATCGACTGGCGTGCGCCGGGTCGTTTTCTTAGTTGGCTAGCTTTCAAGTGTCCCCATAGGTTTCTCAACTCATCGATTTATTCTTTCGCAATTTATTCAGAGAACTTCTTCGAATACAATGTTTGTCTGTCGATTAGAATCAGCTTGAACAATTAAACCTTCCTTTGAACGAACTCGAGAAAGAGCAACGTATAATTGACCGTGAGAGAATACATCCGAAGGGATCCAGAGGCCAATGTTAGAGAAGGACTGACCCTGGGACTTGTTAATGGAGAGGGCATACGAATGGCTAACGGGGAATTGAGTACTTTGAAGGAAAGGTTCTTATCATGATAACAATCGATACGGGGAATGACAGCGAATTCTCCCTTTCGGTCGCCACATGCGAATCGACAACCGAGGGAGCGGGGTCCTAGATGCTCTACGATAAGTCGGGTACCATTGCACAGGCCGGCAGAAACATCTAGATTCCTCTGCAGCATGACAATAGAGCCCTTCTTCAGCTTGAGAGTGTGGGGAGGGAGAGTAGAGGGAGACATCTTATTGAGGAACTCAGTGGGGTATGTGGTGTGATCGGATGGTTCATCAGATACGACCTCATCTCGCGAGAGATAGATCCTCTCTTCCCCAAGCATCCGCCCATGTACATCGTCATTCAGACGTGTCACATCCACATTCTTAGGGGTCAGAATGACCTTCTCGCAAGGGTCAGTGGAAGGGTCGACTACTTCCCCGAACACTTTTTCGACGATGTTTCCATCGCACATGTTCGAGAGGGGAAGAGTCACCTTTGACTCAGCATCATTCGCAGATCCGTCGCCCATCTTGAGGAGGAATTCAATCCATTCGGTATCTCCCGAAGTGACTCTTATGTTTGAGATGAGAGTGAGGGATCGGAACTGACTCCAGAGAGGAGATCTCTTGATGCACGCATCGACTTGATCGGCTCTCGTTCCCTTCTCCACCACCGGGAGAATCTGGCGGAAGTCTCCACCGAGAATGATTAGTTTCCCTCCAAATGGTCGATCGATCTGGGTGATGTCCCTGAGAACAGCATCGGCTGTGTTCAGCGCCGCCTGGAAGAATGGGGATTGTATACTTTAAGTGATAAGTAAATAGAGGGAATCTTACCTTTGGGATCATCGACGATTCGTCCCAGATGATGACGTCATTTTCGGCAAGTTCCTTGGCGTCCTGTTCTTGTCTTCTATGGTTGGAGGACTCGCACCGATTGCTGATATTGAGCTTGAAGAGAGAAGCGGATGTTCGACCGCCTGGGAGAAGATTGGCTGCGATTCCTGTCCAGGCAGTGCAGACAACCTAGACATGAAGATTATATTGAACTGAAAATGTAGATGCAAAAATCTCACCTTAAGTCCATTTCCGACAAAGATGTTGTAGAGTGTGGTGTAGAGGTACGTCTTCCCGCTTCCACCCGGTCCGTCAAGGTGAAAGAGACGGGGGGGAGAGAGGCATCCTCCAACACTCCCAGAATCGCGTCAGCAGCGGCTTGTTGCTGAGGGTTCAGAGTCGCGTAGAGTCTCGCGCCTTCCGCAGCACAATAAGCGGGATTGGCAAGGTTGAGGTTTCTGAGTGGAGGGCGGACGGCTGGCTCAGGAACGAATCTGGAGAAATCGTTTCCTGCCCTGAAAGAGAGAATTTTATATTTGTTCATGCAAAGTTATCAATATGCAGAATCACCTTCGGAATCGATCAGCAATATCGAAGTAGGCGAGTGCCTCAGCCTCCTCCTCTCCTGCTCCCATATGACGGTAATCCTCACTGAGATCCCTTTTCATTGCTTCCCAGAGTGCCTGTGGGTCGTGGACCTCATTGAAAAGAAGAATGGCAGTGAAGGCGGATCGGAGAGCAGCGGGGACTGAGTGGCCAGCCCATTCCTTTAGACACTGGAGATACTCACTGTCGTCCTTAAGAAGGCCGTGAGCCTTTGCTGCTTCTCCGAAAGTGGGGTAGGTCACTGGCACTCCGTTGGAATCCGAGACAGTACGGAGATCATCGAATGAAATCGGTCCCTTGATGTTGAGGAGGAGCATACGGAGGTTGAATCTCTCGGTATCGTGGGGAGGGACCGTATACATGCGTCCTATCTGTCTAGTTCCACTCTTTCGCTCACTCCATTGGCCGTTCTGCTTAGTGAAAGTGAAGCGAGTGGGGAGGTCGAAGTAGAAGAATTGGCGAGAATCGACGAAGGAGGGAGGGATGGTGCCACTATCGATAGTCTCTGCAGACTCCTTGTTCAACTTGAACCATGCTGTGAGAGTAGTATCTTTGGCAGCCCTAGCTCGAAGCTGCTCAGGAGGCTCGTTGGGGTCGAAGGTGACCTCTTGGAAATTCGGTTCGAGAACGGCCAAGCGGTACACAGTGTCCGATTTCCTTTCGTTCTTGAAGCCGAAGATGTGATGGATTGCCTCTGGGGCGCACACATATCGGGCATCAAGATGGGCACGGATTTCATCAACGATGACTCCGTCCCCGTCCCTCTGTCCGGTACGGAAGAGGCTGAGAGAGGCGCGATCGGGCCCTTTGTAGACGTACTTGAATAGATACTTCACTGCCTCGATAAATGCGCAGATTTCGACATTGGCGTGCGCATTGTATGTCAGCAGGAAGTACACATTGTAGGGCACGATGTGACGGTTGTCGAGGTTATGGCCTCCGTACTCGACTACACTCCCGTCATCCCTCCTACGGTACTGAGGGTATCCGTCGACATCGAGATTTGTACTGTCCCGGAACTCTTTGGGGAAGCGTTTGGAGCATTGCCCATCTCTCATGCATGGTGACTCTGGATTGAGTGCACCGCAAGGTCGGTGGAGCATGTTCGTGGTGACGATGTGATACAGCTCCGGGTCCGTCTCGGGATCAGGGATCTCCGCTTGGACTAACCTGTCGACGTCGTCGGGAGTGCGCGGCTTTGTGTCCTCACTCATGATGAGGAGGATGTGAACGTGAGGGAGACCTCTCTTCTGCCACTCGAACACTGCGATATAGGCAATGACGCGGCCGAGCTTGTGGCGATGGAGCAGATCGTCGAATACCCTGTCGACCTGATACACGCAAATTAGGATAGTCAATTGAGAAGAGAGAGTTAATATTTAACTCACCTTTAGTTTGAAGACCCTTGAGATGAGATCAGGTCGATCAGAGGCAGTCTGACCGGGCTCGAGATTCTCGGTGATCTCCCTCCACGCGGGGTTGCACGTGAAAGGAAAGAAGATGTCGGGCTTGCCGTATTTGGAGACAATCGCCATCGCGTCTTGGAAGTCCTGGGTCATCGCTCGAGGACTACCCGGATGAGTCGAAGGGAGGATGGTCCTCTTTCCCGGAACATCAGATCTCCCGCAAGATAGTCCTGAAAAATCAAAGCATGGGAATCAAACTCTGAGAAATTCTATTTTGAAAATTATTTTAATTTTGCATTCCTGTACAGCCCGGTAGGAGGCGCTCCGAAGCTGATTTTGGTTTGAGCGGAAATTTTTTGGTTTGAAAAAAATATGATTTTGGTTTGAAAAAAATATTGAGGTAGTAAAGCGAATTCTAAGCGAAAATGTACTTACCTTGACCCAGGAGTCCACGGCGAACTGCTGGAAGAGGGCTTTTCCATGGTGGATGGGATTGAATTGTCCTTCTCGCACCATCATGAGGTAGCTGTAGTACTCCTTCTGGGTGATTCGAGTCCTCTTCCTGCCCGATGGCTTCTTCTCTAGTTCAGGGTGCCACCCGTCCTTTCCCGTGGGGAAGAATATGGGATAGGTGAGGGGATCGCAGATCTTGTCGATATCCCGAATCGTCATGAGTCCTCCCCCTCTAGGATGTACTGCCAGAGATCGAGTGACAGGCACATCGTCGTCTTCACCCACGTAGACAACGGCCACTTCATTTGCTTAGGGCGCATTGTATCTACGGGGATCCTTAGACGTAGAGGTATCAAAGATCATGCGGACGGGGGCAGCTATTCGGCCTTCTTCGGCTGCATTTCTCTCCTCATTCTCCTCCACCTCAGCCAGCATTTTGTAGGCCTGGGCATAGGGGTTAACCCTTGATATCAGGCCGCTGAGATCAGCCATCACTTGAGGATCACAGTTCACATTGGCGGGATTACCCAGCCTCTCACTGGCTGCTTGGGCGGTATCCAGAATGTAGATCTGACCGTAAGATGTTCTCTGGCCAGGTTCTGGATGAAGGGGACCGGCAAGATGGTACACCTGCCCGTGAATACGGAAGCAGAATGGGCCACGTCCCCTCGGGATATCGAGCTGAGCGCCCATGGAAGCCATTGATAAGGCAGAGTTAAACTGCCGAATGAACTTCTGGAAGTTCTTGGCTTGAGGTTAATCATCGAGGAGGAGAGTGCGGATTTGGTCGGGGAAATCAGAGAATTTGTCCTCGATTGTGGTTGCCAAACCGAAGTTACAGCACAGATTGATTTTATCTGTGCTTCCACTCACTTCTCCTGCAGTGGGATTACGGTAGAAATGAGATATCGAATTGCTCCGCATTAATATTCCTTCAATTAGCGAAAGAACATGGAGAGAGCGTAGAATGGAAAGAGATATTTCATAACATCATGGAATGTTCTAGAATCTCCTGGATTTTCTGAGCAATTTCTGAGGCGCTCTCTCCATAGCACACACTATCTCGTTTCCTATGATCGGCGAAAATCACGCAAAATGCATCGTCACATTGGATAACGGTAATATTAAACTTGGCGTACCTGAGAAGAAGCGGGCCCCGCAGTTGCTGCATGTGGTATCCATTGCGCCGAGATAATTCGGCTCTGTCACCGGTCTTTCCCTCTCCTCGTTCCTGTGTGCTTTCATCCTCTCTCTATGATCCATCCTTCTTTGTCCTCCTTTTCCATTCGTTTCTTCCTCTCTCCTCCTCCTGTCTCGTTCTCTATCCCGTTCTCTGACCTCTTCTCTCTCCTCTTCAGTCATTGATGCTCTTCTCTTCCTCTGCCTTTCCTGATCTGCGGTGCGTCTCGTTTCCGTCTGCTGCAGATTTTCGTTCGCACGGCGTGATCTGCTCCTTTCCGCTTCAGCAGTGTTTCTGAATTATTTAATACTAAGTATAGATACTTATGGTAAAAAGTGGTGTTAATGAACTTAGGAATGCACTAACCACGAATTAAGTTCACTATCTCTATTATGCTAATTACAATCTCGGTTCCAGTGAACAACATTAAATAAGCTTTCACCTCAGCCGTGAGCAAGTTCTGCTGGCGATTGGCTCCTGTGATACGGACGGAGAGGGAGGAAGGTTTATGAGATGAGCATCGGTTGGTGGGGCGTCGTTGGACGAAGTGGACGGATCCATGTTTTTGTAGACTATTGACTACTGTTAGAGTTCCTTGTCTAGTGCTTTCCTTATATCACTTTTCATGGTAAATTTCCTGAACTTTCTGGAAGTTTCGAACAATCGATTATAGAAAGATCTAGTACGCTCTGGAACTTTATATGAGGGTTTCGAAACTCTTGACGTTAAGAGGACACCTTACAACATCGGCAAAAGGTCCCTTAATCGCGCGGGATTCGAACCCCCGTGTCATTAGTTCAACTCCAACCATCAACCTCTCAGCCACGAGGGCTCAGCGGGAGAGGAGGAACTTCCGGGTTATGATGGAAGGAGCGCGCGCTAAAGTCCAATGTGAAATTGCTGCTATTCATGCTCGCTTCAAAAGATCTTCTAGAATGTTCTATATTCTTTGCCGCACCTATGCAGAAATGCCTACATTTCTTTTAAATCACTGATTTGAATGTTCCGGAACATTCTAGAAGCTTTGGAACATTATCGAACTTTCTGGAACATTCTAGAATCTTTGGAACATTTTTGAAATTTCTGTAACATTCTAGAAGCTTTGGAACATTTTCGAATTTTCTGGAACATTCTAGAAGCTTTAGAATATTTTCGAACGTTCTGGAACATTCTAGAAGCTTTGACCCATGGCTAATTATCGATTGGTATACGGTAGTTGACCCAATGCTAATTATTGATTGGCATACGGTAATTCAAAGATCAAAGATCAAAATCATAAATCTGACCCACGGAATAAGAGGTGACCCACGGCTAATTATCGATTGGTATACAGTAGTTGACCCAATGCTAATTATTGATTGGCATACGGTAATTCAAAGATCAAAGGTCAAAGTCATAAATCTGACCCACGGAATAACAGTTGACCCATGGCTAATTATCTATTTGTATACGGTAGTTGACCCAATGCTAATTATTGATTGGCATACGGTAATTCAAAGATCAAAGATCAAAGTTATAAATCTGACCCACGGAATAACAGTTGACCCATGGCTAATTATCTATTGGTATACGGTAGTTGCCCCCAATAATAATTATTGATTGGCATACGGTAATTCAAAGATCAAAGGTCAAAGTCATAAATCTGACCCACGGAATAACAGTTGACCCATGGCTAATTATCTATTGGTATACGGTAGTTGCCCCCAATAATAATTATTGATTGGCATACGGTAATTCAAAGATCAAAGGTCAAAGTCATAAATCTGACCCACGGAATAACAGTTGACCCATGGCTAATTATCGATTTGTATACGGTAGTTGACCCAATGCTAATTATTGATTGGCATACGGTAATTCAAAGATCAAAGATCAAAGTCATAAATCTGACCCACGGAATAACAGTTGACCCATGGCTAATTATTTATTGGTATACGGTAGTTGCCCCCAATAATAATTATTGATTGGCATACGGTAATTCAAAGATCAAAGGTCAAAGTCATAAATCTGACCCACGGAATAACAGTTGACCCATGGCTAATTATCTATTGGTATACGGTAGTTGCCCCCAATAATAATTATTGATTGGCATACGGTAATTCAAAGATCAAAGATCAAAGTCATAAATAGGACCCACGGAATAACAGTTGACCCATGGCTAATTATCGATTGGTATACGGTAGTTGACCCAATGCTAATTATTGATTGGCATACGGTAATTCAAAGATCAAAGGTCAAAGTCATAAATCTGACCCACGGAATAACAGTTGACCCATGGCTAATTATCTATTTGTATACGGTAGTTGACCCAATGCTAATTATTGATTGGCATACGGTAATTCAAAGATCAAAGATCAAAATCATAAATCTGACCCACGGAATAAGAGGTGACCCACGGCTAATTATCGATTGGTATACAGTAGTTGACCCAATGCTAATTATTGATTGGCATACGGTAATTCAAAGATCAAAGATCAAAATCGTAAATCTGACCCACGGAATAAGAGGTGACCCACGGCTAATTATCGATTGGTATACGGTAGTTGACCCAATGCCAATTATTGATTGGCATACGGTAATTCAAAGATCAAAGATCAAAATCATAAATCTGACCCACGGAATAAGAGGTGACCCACGGCTAATTATCGATTGGTATACATTAGTTGACCCAATGCTAATTATTGATTGGCATACGGTAATTCAAAGATCAAAGGTCAAAGTCATAAATCTGACCCACGGAATAACAGTTGACCCATGGCTAATTATCGATTTGTGTACGGTAGTTGACCCAATGCTAATTATTGATTGGCATACGGTAATTCAAAGATCAAAGATCAAAGTCATAAATCTGACCCACGGAATAACAGTTGACCCATGGCTAATTATCTATTTGTATACGGTAGTTGACCCAATGCTAATTATTGATTGGCATACGGTAATTCAAAGATCAAAGATCAAAGTTATAAATCTGACCCACGGAATAACAGTTGACCCATGCCTAATTATCTATTGGTGTACGGTAGTTGCCCCCAATAATAATTATTGATTGGCATACGGTAATTCAAAGATCAAAGGTCAAAGTCATAAATCTGACCCACGGAATAACAGTTGACCCATGGCTAATTAACTATTGGTATACGGTAGTTGCCCCCAATAATAATTATTGATTGGCATACGGTAATTCAAAGATCAAAGGTCAAAGTCATAAATCTGACCCACGGAATAAGAGGTGACCCACGGCTAATTATCGATTGGTATACAGTAGTTGACCCAATGCTAATTCTTGATTGGCATACGGTAATTCAAAGATCAAAGGTCAAAGTCATAAATCTGACCCACGGAATAACAGTTGACCCATGGCTAATTATCGATTTGTATACGGTAGTTGACCCAATGCTAATTATTGATTGGCATACGGTAATTCAAAGATCAAAGATCAAAGTCATAAATCTGACCCACGGAATAACAGTTGACCCATGGCTAATTATCTATTGGTATACGGTAGGTGCCCCCAATAATAATTATTGATTGGCATACGGTAATTCAAAGATCAAAGGTCAAAGTCATAAATCTGACCCACGGAATAACAGTTGACCCATGCCTAATTATCTATTGGTATACGGTAGTTGCCCCCAATAATAATTATTGATTGGCATACGGTAATTCAAAGATCAAAGGTCAAAGTCATAAATCTGACCCACGGAATAACAGTTGACCCATGGCTAATTATCGATTTGTATACGGTAGTTGACCCAATGCTAATTATTGATTGGCATACGGTAATTCAAAGATCAAAGATCAAAGTCATAAATCTGACCCACGGAATAACAGTTGACCCATGGCTAATTATTTATTGGTATACGGTAGTTGCCCCCAATAATAATTATTGATTGGCATACGGTAATTCAAAGATCAAAGGTCAAAGTCATAAATCTGACCCACGGAATAACAGTTGACCCATGGCTAATTATCTATTGGTATACGGTAGTTGCCCCCAATAATAATTATTGATTGGCATACGGTAATTCAAAGATCAAAGGTCAAAGTCATAAATCTGACCCACGGAATAACAGTTGACCCATGGCTAATTATCGATTGGTATACGGTAGTTGACCCAATGCTAATTATTGATTGGCATACGGTAATTCAAAGATCAAAGATCAAAATCATAAATCTGCCCACGGAATAAGAGGTGACCCACTGCTAATTATCGATTGGTATACAGTAGTTGACCCAATGCTAATTATTGATTGGCATACGGTAATTCAAAGATCAAAGATCAAAATCGAAAATCTGACCCACGGAATAAGAGGTGACCCACGGCTAATTATCGATTGGTATACGGTAGTTGACCCAATGCCAATTATTGATTGGCATACGGTAATTCAAAGATCAAAGATCAAAATCATAAATCTGACCCACGGAATAAGAGGTGACCCACGGCTAATTATCGATTGGTATACATTAGTTGACCCAATGCTAATTATTGATTGGCATACGGTAATTCAAAGATCAAAGATCAAAGTCATAAATCTGACCCACGGAATAACAGTTGACCCATGGCTAATTATCTATTGGTATACGGTAGTTGCCCCCAATAATAATTATTGATTGGCATACGGTAATTCAAAGATCAAAGGTCAAAGTCATAAATCTGACCCACGGAATAACAGTTGACCCATGGCTAATTAACTATTGGTATACGGTAGTTGCCCCCAATAATAATTATTGATTGGCATACGGTAATTCAAAGATCAAAGGTCAAAGTCATAAATCTGACCCACGGAATAAGAGGTGACCCACGGCTAATTATCGATTGGTATACAGTAGTTGACCCAATGCTAATTCTTGATTGGCATACGGTAATTCAAAGATCAAAGGTCAAAGTCATAAATCTGACCCACGGAATAACAGTTGACCCATGGCTAATTATCGATTTGTATACGGTAGTTGACCCAATGCTAATTATTGATTGGCATACGGTAATTCAAAGATCAAAGATCAAAGTCATAAATCTGACCCACGGAATAACAGTTGACCCATGGCTAATTATCTATTGGTATACGGTAGGTGCCCCCAATAATAATTATTGATTGGCATACGGTAATTCAAAGATCAAAGGTCAAAGTCATAAATCTGACCCACGGAATAACAGTTGACCCATGCCTAATTATCTATTGGTGTACGGTAGTTGCCCCCAATAATAATTATTGATTGGCATACGGTAATTCAAAGATCAAAGGTCAAAGTCATAAATCTGACCCACGGAATAACAGTTGACCCATGGCTAATTATCTATTGGTATACGGTAGTTGCCCCCAATAATAATTATTGATTGGCATACGGTAATTCAAAGATCAAAGGTCAAAGTCATAAATCTGACCCACGGAATAACAGTTGACCCATGGCTAATTATCGATTTGTGTACGGTAGTTGACCCAATGCTAATTATTGATTGGCATACGGTAATTCAAAGATCAAAGATCAAAGTCATAAATCTGACCCACGGAATAACAGTTGACCCATGGCTAATTATCTATTTGTATACGGTAGTTGACCCAATGCTAATTATTGATTGGCATACGGTAATTCAAAGATCAAAGGTCAAAGTCATAAATCTGACCCACGGAATAACAGTTGACCCATGGCTAATTATCTATTGGTATACGGTAGTTGCCCCCAATAATAATTATTGATTGGCATACGGTAATTCAAAGATCAAAGGTCAAAGTCATAAATCTGACCCACGGAATAACAGTTGACCCATGGCTAATTATCGATTTGTGTACGGTAGTTGACCCAATGCTAATTATTGATTGGCATACGGTAATTCAAAGATCAAAGATCAAAGTCATAAATCTGACCCACGGAATAACAGTTGACCCATGGCTAATTATCTATTTGTATACGGTAGTTGACCCAATGCTAATTATTGATTGGCATGCGGTAATTCAAAGATCAAAGATCAAAGTTATAAATCTGACCCACGGAATAACAGTTGACCCATGGCTAATTATCTATTTGTATACGGTAGTTGACCCAATGCTAATTATTGATTGGCATACGGTAATTCAAAGATCAAAGGTCAAAGTCATAAATCTGACCCACGGAATAACAGTTGACCCATGGCTAATTATCTATTGGTATACGGTAGTTGCCCCCAATAATAATTATTGATTGGCATACGGTAATTCAAAGATCAAAGGTCAAAGTCATAAATCTGACCCACGGAATAACAGTTGACCCATGGCTAATTATCGATTTGTGTACGGTAGTTGACCCAATGCTAATTATTGATTGGCATACGGTAATTCAAAGATCAAAGGTCAAAGTCATAAATCTGACCCACGGAATAAGAGGTGACCCACGGCTAATTGTCGATTGGTATACAGTAGTTGACCCAATGCTAATTCTTGATTGGCATACGGTAATTCAAAGATCAAAGGTCAAAGTCATAAATCTGACCCACGGAATAACAGTTGACCCATGGCTAATTATCTATTGGTATACGGTAGGTGCCCCCAATAATAATTATTGATTGGCATACGGTAATTCAAAGATCAAATGTCAAAGTCATAAATCTGACCCACGGAATAACAGTTGACCCATGCCTAATTATCTATTGGTATACGGTAGTTGCCCCCCAATAATAATTATTGATTGGCATACGGTAATTCAAAGATCAAAGGTCAAAGTCATAAATCTGACCCACGGAATAACAGTTGACCCATGGCTAATTATCGATTTGTATACGGTAGTTGACCCAATGCTAATTATTGATTGGCATACGGTAATTCAAAGATCAAAGATCAAAGTCATAAATCTGACCCACGGAATAACAGTTGACCCATGGCTAATTATTTATTGGTATACGGTAGTTGCCCCCAATAATAATTATTGATTGGCATACGGTAATTCAAAGATCAAAGGTCAAAGTCATAAATCTGACCCACGGAATAACAGTTGACCCATGGCTAATTATCTATTGGTATACGGTAGTTGCCCCCAATAATAATTATTGATTGGCATACGGTAATTCAAAGATCAAAGGTCAAAGTCATAAATCTGACCCACGGAATAACAGTTGACCCATGGCTAATTATCGATTGGTATACGGTAGTTGACCCAATGCTAATTATTGATTGGCATACGGTAATTCAAAGATCAAAGATCAAAATCATAAATCTGACCCACGGAATAAGAGGTGACCCACGGCTAATTATCGATTGGTATACAGTAGTTGACCCAATGCTAATTATTGATTGGCATACGGTAATTCAAAGATCAAAGATCAAAATCGTAAATCTGACCCACGGAATAAGAGGTGACCCACGGCTAATTATCGATTGGTATACGGTAGTTGACCCAATGCCAATTATTGATTGGCATACGGTAATTCAAAGATCAAAGATCAAAATCATAAATCTGACCCACGGAATAAGAGGTGACCCACGGCTAATTATCGATTGGTATACATTAGTTGACCCAATGCTAATTATTGATTGGCATACGGTAATTCAAAGATCAAAGATCAAAGTCATAAATCTGACCCACGGAATAACAGTTGACCCATGGCTAATTATCTATTGGTATACGGTAGTTGCCCCCAATAATAATTATAGATTGGCATACGGTAATTCAAAGATCAAAGGTCAAAGTCATAAATCTGACCCACGGAATAACAGTTGACCCATGGCTAATTAACTATTGATATACGGTAGTTGCCCCCAATAATAATTATTGATTGGCATACGGTAATTCAAAGATCAAAGGTCAAAGTCATAAATCTGACCCACGGAATAAGAGGTGACCCACGGCTAATTATCGATTGGTATACAGTAGTTGACCCAATGCTAATTCTTGATTGGCATACGGTAATTCAAAGATCAAAGGTCAAAGTCATAAATCTGACCCACGGAATAACGGTTGACCCATGGCTAATTATCGATTTGTATACGGTAGTTGACCCAATGCTAATTATTGATTGGCATACGGTAATTCAAAGATCAAAGATCAAAGTCATAAATCTGACCCACGGAATAACAGTTGACCCATGGCTAATTATCTATTGGTATACGGTAGGTGCCCCCAATAATAATTATTGATTGGCATACGGTAATTCAAAGATCAAAGGTCAAAGTCATAAATCTGACCCACGGAATAACAGTTGACCCATGCCTAATTATCTATTGGTGTACGGTAGTTGCCCCCAATAATAATTATTGATTGGCATACGGTAATTCAAAGATCAAAGGTCAAAGTCATAAATCTGACCCACGGAATAACAGTTGACCCATGGCTAATTATCTATTGGTATACGGTAGTTGCCCCCAATAATAATTATTGATTGGCATACGGTAATTCAAAGATCAAAGGTCAAAGTCATAAATCTGACCCACGGAATAACAGTTGACCCATGGCTAATTATCTATTTGTATACGGTAGTTGACCCAATGCTAATTATTGATTGGCATACGGTAATTCAAAGATCAAAGGTCAAAGTCATAAATCTGACCCACGGAATAACAGTTGACCCATGGCTAATTATCTATTGGTATACGGTAGTTGCCCCCAATAATAATTATTGATTGGCATACGGTAATTCAAAGATCAAAGGTCAAAGTCATAAATCTGACCCACGGAATAACAGTTGACCCATGGCTAATTATCGATTTGTGTACGGTAGTTGACCCAATGCTAATTATTGATTGGCATACGGTAATTCAAAGATCAAAGATCAAAGTCATAAATCTGACCCACGGAATAACAGTTGACCCATGGCTAATTATCTATTTGTATACGGTAGTTGACCCAATGCTAATTATTGATTGGCATACGGTAATTCAAAGATCAAAGATCAAAGTTATAAATCTGACCCACGGAATAACAGTTGACCCATGGCTAATTATCTATTTGTATACGGTAGTTGACCCAATGCTAATTATTGATTGGCATACGGTAATTCAAAGATCAAAGGTCAAAGTCATAAATCTGACCCACGGAATAACAGTTGACCCATGGCTAATTATCTATTGGTATACGGTAGTTGCCCCCAATAATAATTATTGATTGGCATACGGTAATTCAAAGATCAAAGGTCAAAGTCATAAATCTGACCCACGGAATAACAGTTGACCCATGGCTAATTATCTATTGGTATACGGTAGTTGCCCCCAATAATAATTATTGATTGGCATACGGTAATTCAAAGATCAAAGGTCAAAGTCATAAATCTGACCCACGGAATAACAGTTGACCCATGGCTAATTATCGATTTGTGTACGGTAGTTGACCCAATGCTAATTATTGATTGGCATACGGTAATTCAAAGATCAAAGATCAAAGTCATAAATCTGACCCACGGAATAACAGTTGACCCATGGCTAATTATCTATTTGTATACGGTAGTTGACCCAATGCTAATTATTGATTGGCATGCGGTAATTCAAAGATCAAAGATCAAAGTTATAAATCTGACCCACGGAATAACAGTTGACCCATGGCTAATTATCTATTTGTATACGGTAGTTGACCCAATGCTAATTATTGATTGGCATACGGTAATTCAAAGATCAAAGGTCAAAGTCATAAATCTGACCCACGGAATAACAGTTGACCCATGGCTAATTATCTATTGGTATACGGTAGTTGCCCCCAATAATAATTATTGATTGGCATACGGTAATTCAAAGATCAAAGGTCAAAGTCATAAATCTGACCCACGGAATAACAGTTGACCCATGGCTAATTATCGATTTGTGTACGGTAGTTGACCCAATGCTAATTATTGATTGGCATACGGTAATTCAAAGATCAAAGGTCAAAGTCATAAATCTGACCCACGGAATAAGAGGTGACCCACGGCTAATTGTCGATTGGTATACAGTAGTTGACCCAATGCTAATTCTTGATTGGCATACGGTAATTCAAAGATCAAAGGTCAAAGTCATAAATCTGACCCACGGAATAACAGTTGACCCATGGCTAATTATCTATTTGTATACGGTAGTTGACCCAATGCTAATTATTGATTGGCATGCGGTAATTCAAAGATCAAAGATCAAAGTTATAAATCTGACCCACGGAATAACAGTTGACCCATGGCTAATTATCTATTTGTATACGGTAGTTGACCCAATGCTAATTATTGATTGGCATACGGTAATTCAAAGATCAAAGGTCAAAGTCATAAATCTGACCCACGGAATAACAGTTGACCCATGGCTAATTATCTATTGGTATACGGTAGTTGCCCCCAATAATAATTATTGATTGGCATACGGTAATTCAAAGATCAAAGGTCAAAGTCATAAATCTGACCCACGGAATAACAGTTGACCCATGGCTAATTATCGATTTGTGTACGGTAGTTGACCCAATGCTAATTATTGATTGGCATACGGTAATTCAAAGATCAAAGGTCAAAGTCATAAATCTGACCCACGGAATAAGAGGTGACCCACGGCTAATTGTCGATTGGTATACAGTAGTTGACCCAATGCTAATTCTTGATTGGCATACGGTAATTCAAAGATCAAAGGTCAAAGTCATAAATCTGACCCACGGAATAACAGTTGACCCATGGCTAATTATCTATTGGTATACGGTAGGTGCCCCCAATAATAATTATTGATTGGCATACGGTAATTCAAAGATCAAATGTCAAAGTCATAAATCTGACCCACGGAATAACAGTTGACCCATGCCTAATTATCTATTGGTATACGGTAGTTGCCCCCCAATAATAATTATTGATTGGCATACGGTAATTCAAAGATCAAAGGTCAAAGTCATAAATCTGACCCACGGAATAACAGTTGACCCATGGCTAATTATCGATTTGTATACGGTAGTTGACCCAATGCTAATTATTGATTGGCATACGGTAATTCAAAGATCAAAGATCAAAGTCATAAATCTGACCCACGGAATAACAGTTGACCCATGGCTAATTATTTATTGGTATACGGTAGTTGCCCCCAATAATAATTATTGATTGGCATACGGTAATTCAAAGATCAAAGGTCAAAGTCATAAATCTGACCCACGGAATAACAGTTGACCCATGGCTAATTATCGATTGGTATACGGTAGTTGACCCAATGCTAATTATTGATTGGCATACGGTAATTCAAAGATCAAAGATCAAAATCATAAATCTGACCCACGGAATAAGAGGTGACCCACGGCTAATTATCGATTGGTATACAGTAGTTGACCCAATGCTAATTATTGATTGGCATACGGTAATTCAAAGATCAAAGATCAAAGTCATAGATCTGACCCACGGAATAACGGTTGACCCATGGCTAATTATCGATTTGTATACGGTAGTTGACCCAATGCTAATTATTGATTGGCATACGGTAATTCAAAGATCAAAGATCAAAGTCATAAATCTGACCCACGGAATAACAGTTGACCCATGGCTAATTATCTATTTGTATACGGTAGTTGACCCAATGCTAATTATTGATTGGCATACGGTAATTCAAAGATCAAAGGTCAAAGTCATAAATCTGACCCACGGAATAACAGTTGACCCATGGCTAATTATCTATTGGTATACGGTAGTTGCCCCCAATAATAATTATTGATTGGCATACGGTAATTCAAAGATCAAAGGTCAAAGTCATAAATCTGACCCACGGAATAACAGTTGACCCATGGCTAATTATCGATTTGTGTACGGTAGTTGACCCAATGCTAATTATTGATTGGCATACGGTAATTCAAAGATCAAAGATCAAAGTCATAAATCTGACCCACGGAATAACAGTTGACCCATGGCTAATTATCTATTTGTATACGGTAGTTGACCCAATGCTAATTATTGATTGGCATACGGTAATTCAAAGATCAAAGATCAAAGTTATAAATCTGACCCACGGAATAACAGTTGACCCATGGCTAATTATCTATTTGTATACGGTAGTTGACCCAATGCTAATTATTGATTGGCATACGGTAATTCAAAGATCAAAGGTCAAAGTCATAAATCTGACCCACGGAATAACAGTTGACCCATGGCTAATTATCTATTGGTATACGGTAGTTGCCCCCAATAATAATTATTGATTGGCATACGGTAATTCAAAGATCAAAGGTCAAAGTCATAAATCTGACCCACGGAATAACAGTTGACCCATGGCTAATTATCGATTTGTGTACGGTAGTTGACCCAATGCTAATTATTGATTGGCATACGGTAATTCAAAGATCAAAGGTCAAAGTCATAAATCTGACCCACGGAATAAGAGGTGACCCACGGCTAATTGTCGATTGGTATACAGTAGTTGACCCAATGCTAATTCTTGATTGGCATACGGTAATTCAAAGATCAAAGGTCAAAGTCATAAATCTGACCCACGGAATAACAGTTGACCCATGGCTAATTATCTATTGGTATACGGTAGGTGCCCCCAATAATAATTATTGATTGGCATACGGTAATTCAAAGATCAAATGTCAAAGTCATAAATCTGACCCACGGAATAACAGTTGACCCATGCCTAATTATCTATTGGTATACGGTAGTTGCCCCCCAATAATAATTATTGATTGGCATACGGTAATTCAAAGATCAAAGGTCAAAGTCATAAATCTGACCCACGGAATAACAGTTGACCCATGGCTAATTATCGATTTGTATACGGTAGTTGACCCAATGCTAATTATTGATTGGCATACGGTAATTCAAAGATCAAAGATCAAAGTCATAAATCTGACCCACGGAATAACAGTTGACCCATGGCTAATTATTTATTGGTATACGGTAGTTGCCCCCAATAATAATTATTGATTGGCATACGGTAATTCAAAGATCAAAGGTCAAAGTCATAAATCTGACCCACGGAATAACAGTTGACCCATGGCTAATTATCTATTGGTATACGGTAGTTGCCCCCAATAATAATTATTGATTGGCATACGGTAATTCAAAGATCAAAGATCAAAGTCATAAATCTGACCCACGGAATAACAGTTGACCCATGGCTAATTATCGATTGGTATACGGTAGTTGACCCAATGCTAATTATTGATTGGCATACGGTAATTCAAAGATCAAAGATCAAAGTCATAAATCTGACCCACGGAATAACAGTTGACCCATGGCTAATTATCGATTGGTATACGGTAGTTGACCCAATGCTAATTATTGATTGGCATACGGTAATTCAAAGATCAAAGATCAAAATCATAAATCTGACCCACGGAATAAGAGGTGACCCACGGCTAATTATCTATTGGTATACAGTAGTTGACCCAATGCTAATTATTGATTGGCATACGGTAATTCAAAGATCAAAGATCAAAATCATAAATCTGACCCACGGAATAACAGTTGACCCATGCCTAATTATCTATTGGTATACGGTAGGTGCCCCCAATAATAATTATTGATTGGCATACGGTAATTCAAAGATCAAAGGTCAAAGTCATAAATCTGACCCACGGAATAACAGTTGACCCATGCCTAATTATCTATTGGTGTACGGTAGTTGCCCCCAATAATAATTATTGATTGGCATACGGTAATTCAAAGATCAAAGGTCAAAGTCATAAATCTGACCCACGGAATAACAGTTGACCCATGGCTAATTATCTATTTGTATACGGTAGTTGACCCAATGCTAATTATTGATTGGCATACGGTAATTCAAAGATCAAAGGTCAAAGTCATAAATCTGACCCACGGAATAACAGTTGACCCATGGCTAATTATCTATTGGTATACGGTAGTTGCCCCCAATAATAATTATTGATTGGCATACGGTAATTCAAAGATCAAAGGTCAAAGTCATAAATCTGACCCACGGAATAACAGTTGACCCATGGCTAATTATCGATTTGTGTACGGTAGTTGACCCAATGCTAATTATTGATTGGCATACGGTAATTCAAAGATCAAAGATCAAAGTCATAAATCTGACCCACGGAATAACAGTTGACCCATGGCTAATTATCTATTTGTATACGGTAGTTGACCCAATGCTAATTATTGATTGGCATACGGTAATTCAAAGATCAAAGATCAAAGTTATAAATCTGACCCACGGAATAACAGTTGACCCATGGCTAATTATCTATTTGTATACGGTAGTTGACCCAATGCTAATTATTGATTGGCATACGGTAATTCAAAGATCAAAGGTCAAAGTCATAAATCTGACCCACGGAATAACAGTTGACCCATGGCTAATTATCTATTGGTATACGGTAGTTGCCCCCAATAATAATTATTGATTGGCATACGGTAATTCAAAGATCAAAGGTCAAAGTCATAAATCTGACCCACGGAATAACAGTTGACCCATGGCTAATTATCGATTTGTGTACGGTAGTTGACCCAATGCTAATTATTGATTGGCATACGGTAATTCAAAGATCAAAGGTCAAAGTCATAAATCTGACCCACGGAATAAGAGGTGACCCACGGCTAATTGTCGATTGGTATACAGTAGTTGACCCAATGCTAATTCTTGATTGGCATACGGTAATTCAAAGATCAAAGGTCAAAGTCATAAATCTGACCCACGGAATAACAGTTGACCCATGGCTAATTATCTATTGGTATACGGTAGGTGCCCCCAATAATAATTATTGATTGGCATACGGTAATTCAAAGATCAAATGTCAAAGTCATAAATCTGACCCACGGAATAACAGTTGACCCATGCCTAATTATCTATTGGTATACGGTAGTTGCCCCCCAATAATAATTATTGATTGGCATACGGTAATTCAAAGATCAAAGGTCAAAGTCATAAATCTGACCCACGGAATAACAGTTGACCCATGGCTAATTATCGATTTGTATACGGTAGTTGACCCAATGCTAATTATTGATTGGCATACGGTAATTCAAAGATCAAAGATCAAAGTCATAAATCTGACCCACGGAATAACAGTTGACCCATGGCTAATTATTTATTGGTATACGGTAGTTGCCCCCAATAATAATTATTGATTGGCATACGGTAATTCAAAGATCAAAGGTCAAAGTCATAAATCTGACCCACGGAATAACAGTTGACCCATGGCTAATTATCTATTGGTATACGGTAGTTGCCCCCAATAATAATTATTGATTGGCATACGGTAATTCAAAGATCAAAGGTCAAAGTCATAAATCTGACCCACGGAATAACAGTTGACCCATGGCTAATTATCGATTGGTATACGGTAGTTGACCCAATGCTAATTATTGATTGGCATACGGTAATTCAAAGATCAAAGATCAAAATCATAAATCTGACCCACGGAATAAGAGGTGACCCACGGCTAATTATCGATTGGTATACAGTAGTTGACCCAATGCTAATTATTGATTGGCATACGGTAATTCAAAGATCAAAGATCAAAATCGTAAATCTGACCCACGGAATAAGAGGTGACCCACGGCTAATTATCGATTGGTATACGGTAGTTGACCCAATGCCAATTATTGATTGGCATACGGTAATTCAAAGATCAAAGATCAAAATCATAAATCTGACCCACGGAATAAGAGGTGACCCACGGCTAATTATCGATTGGTATACATTAGTTGACCCAATGCTAATTATTGATTGGCATACGGTAATTCAAAGATCAAAGATCAAAGTCATAAATCTGACCCACGGAATAACAGTTGACCCATGGCTAATTATCTATTGGTATACGGTAGTTGCCCCCAATAATAATTATAGATTGGCATACGGTAATTCAAAGATCAAAGGTCAAAGTCATAAATCTGACCCACGGAATAACAGTTGACCCATGGCTAATTAACTATTGATATACGGTAGTTGCCCCCAATAATAATTATTGATTGGCATACGGTAATTCAAAGATCAAAGGTCAAAGTCATAAATCTGACCCACGGAATAAGAGGTGACCCACGGCTAATTATCGATTGGTATACAGTAGTTGACCCAATGCTAATTCTTGATTGGCATACGGTAATTCAAAGATCAAAGGTCAAAGTCATAAATCTGACCCACGGAATAACGGTTGACCCATGGCTAATTATCGATTTGTATACGGTAGTTGACCCAATGCTAATTATTGATTGGCATACGGTAATTCAAAGATCAAAGATCAAAGTCATAAATCTGACCCACGGAATAACAGTTGACCCATGGCTAATTATCTATTGGTATACGGTAGGTGCCCCCAATAATAATTATTGATTGGCATACGGTAATTCAAAGATCAAAGGTCAAAGTCATAAATCTGACCCACGGAATAACAGTTGACCCATGCCTAATTATCTATTGGTGTACGGTAGTTGCCCCCAATAATAATTATTGATTGGCATACGGTAATTCAAAGATCAAAGGTCAAAGTCATAAATCTGACCCACTGAATAACAGTTGACCCATGGCTAATTATCTATTGGTATACGGTAGTTGCCCCCAATAATAATTATTGATTGGCATACGGTAATTCAAAGATCAAAGGTCAAAGTCATAAATCTGACCCACGGAATAACAGTTGACCCATGGCTAATTATCGATTTGTATACGGTAGTTGACCCAATGCTAATTATTGATTGGCATACGGTAATTCAAAGATCAAAGATCAAAGTCATAGATCTGACCCACGGAATAACAGTTGACCCATGGCTAATTATCTATTGGTATACGGTAGTTGCCCCCAATAATAATTATTGATTGGCATACGGTAATTCAAAGATCAAAGGTCAAAGTCATAAATCTGACCCACGGAATAACAGTTGACCCATGGCTAATTATCTATTTGTATACGGTAGTTGACCCAATGCTAATTATTGATTGGCATACGGTAATTCAAAGATCAAAGGTCAAAGTCATAAATCTGACCCACGGAATAACAGTTGACCCATGGCTAATTAACTATTGGTATACGGTAGTTGCCCCCAATAATAATTATTGATTGGCATACGGTAATTCAAAGATCAAAGATCAAAATCATAAATCTGACCCACGGAATAAGAGGTGACCCACGGCTAATTATCGATTGGTATACAGTAGTTGGCCCAATGCTAATTATTGATTGGCATACGGTAATTCAAAGATCAAAGATCAAAGTCATAAATCTGACCCACGGAATAACAGTTGACCCATGGCTAATTATCTATTGGTATACGGTAGTTGCCCCCAATAATAATTATTGATTGGCATACGGTAATTCAAAGATCAAAGGTCAAAGTCATAAATCTGACCCACGGAATAACAGTTGACCCATGGCTAATTATCTATTGGTATATGGTAGTTGCCCCCAATAATAATTATTGATTGGCATACGGTAATTCAAAGATCAAAGGTCAAAGTCATAAATCTGACCCACGGAATAACAGTTGACCCATGGCTAATTATCTATTGGTATACGGTAGTTGCCCCCAATAATAATTATTGATTGGCATACGGTAATTCAAAGATCAAAGGTCAAAGTCATAAATCTGACCCACGGAATAACAGTTGACCCATGCCTAATTATCTATTGGTATACGGTAGTTGCCCCCAATAATAATTATTGATTGGCATACGGTAATTCAAAGATCAAAGGTCAAAGTCATAAATCTGACCCACGGAATAACAGTTGACCCATGGCTAATTATCTATTGGTATACGGTAGTTGCCCCCAATAATAATTATTGATTGGCATACGGTAATTCAAAGATCAAAGGTCAAAGTCATAAATCTGACCCACGGAATAACAGTTGACCCATGCCTAATTATCTATTGGTGTACGGTAGTTGCCCCCAATAATAATTATTGATTGGCATACGGTAATTCAAAGATCAAAGGTCAAAGTCATAAATCTGACCCACGGAATAACAGTTGACCCATGGCTAATTATCTATTGGTATACGGTAGTTGCCCCCAATAATAATTATTGATTGGCATACGGTAATTCAAAGATCAAAGGTCAAAGTCATAAATCTGACCCACGGAATAACAGTTGACCCATGGTTAATTATCGATTTGTATACGGTAGTTGACCCAATGCTAATTATTGATTGGCATACGGTAATTCAAAGATCAAAGATCAAAGTCATAAATCTGACCCACGGAATAACAGTTGACCCATGGCTAATTATCTATTGGTATACGGTAGTTGCCCCCAATAATAATTATTGATTGGCATACGGTAATTCAAAGATCAAAGGTCAAAGTCATAAATCTGACCCACGGAATAACAGTTGACCCATGCCTAATTATCTATTGGTATACGGTAGTTGCAACCAATAATAATTATTGATTGGCATACGGTAATTCAAAGATCAAAGGTCAAAGTCATAAATCTGACCCACGGAATAACAGTTGACCCATGGCTAATTATCTATTGGTATACGGTAGTTGCCCCCAATAATAATTATTGATTGGCATACGGTAATTCAAAGATCAAAGGTCAAAGTCATAAATCTGACCCACGGAATAACAGTTGACCCATGGCTAATTATCTATTGGTATACGGTAGTTGCCCCCAATAATAATTATTGATTGGCATACGGTAATTCAAAGATCAAAGGTCAAAGTCATAAATCTGACCCACGGAATAACAGTTGACCCATGGCTAATTATCGATTGGTATACGGTAGTTGACCCAATGCTAATTATTGATTGGCATACGGTAATTCAAAGATCAAAGATCAAAATCATAAATCTGACCCACGGAATAAGAGGTGACCCACGGCTAATTATCGATTGGTATATAGTAGTTGACCCAATGCTAATTATTGATTGGCATACGGTAATTCAAAGAGCAAAGGTCAAAGTCATAAATCTGACCCACGGAATAACAGTTGACCCATGGCTAATTATCGATTGGTATACGGTAGTTGACCCAATGCTAATTATTGATTGGCATACGGTAATTCAAAGAGCAAAGGTCAAAGTCATAAATCTGACCCACGGAATAACAGTTGACCCACGGCTAATTATCGATTGGTATATGGTAGTTGCCCCCAATAATAATTATTGATTGGCATACGGTAATTCAAAGATCAAAGATCAAAATCATAAATCTGACCCACGGAATAACAGTTGACCCATGGCTAATTAACTATTGGTATACGGTAGTTGCCCCCAATAATAATTATTGATTGGCATACGGTAATTCAAAGATCAAAGATCAAAATCATAAATCTGACCCACGGAATAAGAGGTGACCCACGGCTAATTATCGATTGGTATACAGTAGTTGACCCAATGCTAATTATTGATTGGCATACGGTAATTCAAAGATCAAAGATCAAAGTCATAAATCTGACCCACGGAATAACAGTTGACCCATGGCTAATTATCTATTGGTATACGGTAGTTACCCCCAATAATAATTATTGATTGGCATACGGTAATTCAAAGATCAAAGGTCAAAGTCATAAATCTGACCCACGGAATAACAGTTGACCCATGGCTAATTATCTATTGGTATATGGTAGTTGCCCCCAATAATAATTATTGATTGGCATACGGTAATTCAAAGATCAAAGGTCAAAGTCATAAATCTGACCCACGGAATAACAGTTGACCCATGGCTAATTATCTATTGGTATACGGTAGTTGCCCCCAATAATAATTATTGATTGGCATACGGTAATTCAAAGATCAAAGATCAAAATCATAAATCTGACCCACGGAATAACAGTTGACCCATGGCTAATTAACTATTGGTATACGGTAGTTGCCCCCAATAATAATTATTGATTGGCATACGGTAATTCAAAGATCAAAGATCAAAATCATAAATCTGACCCACGGAATAAGAGGTGACCCACGGCTAATTATCGATTGGTATACAGTAGTTGACCCAATGCTAATTATTGATTGGCATACGGTAATTCAAAGATCAAAGATCAAAGTCATAAATCTGACCCACGGAATAACAGTTGACCCATGGCTAATTATCTATTGGTATACGGTAGTTGCCCCCAATAATAATTATTGATTGGCATACGGTAATTCAAAGATCAAAGGTCAAAGTCATAAATCTGACCCACGGAATAACAGTTGACCCATGGCTAATTATCTATTGGTATATGGTAGTTGCCCCCAATAATAATTATTGATTGGCATACGGTAATTCAAAGATCAAAGGTCAAAGTCATAAATCTGACCCACGGAATAACAGTTGACCCATGGCTAATTATCTATTGGTATACGGTAGTTGCCCCCAATAATAATTATTGATTGGCATACGGTAATTCAAAGATCAAAGGTCAAAGTCATAAATCTGACCCACGGAATAACAGTTGACCCATGCCTAATTATCTATTGGTATACGGTAGTTGCCCCCAATAATAATTATTGATTGGCATACGGTAATTCAAAGATCAAAGGTCAAAGTCATAAATCTGACCCACGGAATAACAGTTGACCCATGGCTAATTATCTATTGGTATACGGTAGTTGCCCCCAATAATAATTATTGATTGGCATACGGTAATTCAAAGATCAAAGGTCAAAGTCATAAATCTGACCCACGGAATAACAGTTGACCCATGGCTAATTATCGATTGGTATACGGTAGTTGACCCAATGCTAATTATTGATTGGCATACGGTAATTCAAAGATCAAAGGTCAAAGTCATAAATCTGACCCACGGAATAACAGTTGACCCATGGCTAATTATCTGTTGGTATACGGTAGTTGCCCCCAATAATAATTATTGATTGGCATATGGTAATTCAAAGATCAAAGATCAAAATCATAAATCTGACCCACGGAATAAGAGGTGACCCACGGCTAATTATCGACTGGTATACAGTAGTTGACCCAATGCTAATTATTGATTGGCATACGGTAATTCAAAGATCAAAGATCAAAATCATAAATCTGACCCACGGAATAAGAGGTGACCCACGGCTAATTATCGATTGGTATACGGTAGTTGACCCAATGCTAATTATTGATTGGCATACGGTAATTCAAAGATCAAAGGTCAAAGTCATAAATCTGACCCACGGAATAACAGTTGACCTACGGCTAATTATCGATTGGTATACGGTAGTTGACCCAATGCTAATTATTGATTGGTATACGGTAATGGATTGATGCCTTCCTAACGTCATCCCTCCCTCCCTCCCTATTTCGCAATCCGGTCAGACGGAGTCACACTGCGCTTTACATATAGGTATTGATTATTCTCTCTAACGAAAAATATTTTTTTTTCATGTCGTCTCCATTACGGGAAGCCGCGTCATTCGCGAATCGCAAAGAGAAATGGTGGATTGGGAGCCTCGATTCCGTCTCTTCTGTCATCCCTTCAGGTGCATTTTTAATATTTTTTTTGAATTTATTGCTTAAATTTAGTGATTTCAATGATCGAAAACACTTCTAAATTCTTCGTTGATTCATCATGTCAATAGTTGCTTTCATCTTTCTCCTCATATCAACAGTGTATTATTCGATTTTTTTAAAGAAATTTTGGCTCTGTCCGGTTTGGGGGGACAAATGAATTGAGTGTCCGTTTTGGGGGACACATAAGATTTCGGGGGACAAATAAGATTTGGGGGGACAAATGGATGAATGTAACTAGTATTCATGTATTATCTCACTAAACATACGTGCATCGGTTTTTGACGCATTTAACGTCTCATGGTTGGTGCCAAGTGTTGATTTCCGCACCAGCCTTGTTGTACACTATGTGCATTTGTTATTCCTGGCTTTACCAAACCGACCCCCCTCTACCAAAATGCCCGCATTAAAACGTCCCCTCGCCCTCTTTTCTCAGAGGTTCATGATTAGAGTTCTCTTATTGGAATCTTATTGGAATGAATTGCATCATTTTCATATATGTTTCACTTGCACTATATGTATGACCTAGATAGTGCACGTGAAACATATATTTTGTCTGGCACCCGTGCTTCTTCTGTATTAACTGAATGAATGTCTGGTTGGGAAGTCGTTGTAGTAATGAGACCACGTTGTGGCCTATGGTGGTAGTAGTGGCGGGTAAGGCAGTAGTAGTGGTAGAAGGGCGGCCGTGCCTAGGTCTAGTTGTGGTGGTAGTGATGGAGGGGGATGTGGTAGTGGTGGGTAGGGTAGTTCACGAATACAGTAAAGAGATTGTAGAGACTGAACAAAGTGCAACGAGACAAATGTTGGGAGCATCCCTGTACCAAGTACCCTCGAGTGAGCCAATCGGACCAATGCAGATAATGTTAAGGCGGTATAAACACACATGGATTAGTGAGATAATACATGAATAATTATTGCATTCATCCATTTGTCCCCCGAAATCTTCATTTGTCCCCCAAACCCGGACAGATTCTCATTTGTCCCTCGAAATCTCAATTGTCCCCCAAAACCGGACAGAGCCGAAATTTTGTTGTTGTCAAACAGATGTGATGTATGCATTAATGAGAAAGACAAGGGTAAAATGCAAAATATCCCAAGAATACTATTAGAGTTGACTTGTAAATGGAGCAATGGTCTCGCTCTCTCCAAACCGCGCACTCTCTCATCGGGTAGAGAGACGAGAGAGCATGCAAATCGAGGAGAGTCAGACCATTACTCTGTAATTGGTCTCCTCATTGTCTCTTCGATCCATGAGGTAATAAACGATGAGATAATGAAAGAGAGTCGGTTCCCCCGAAGTCAACTGTAATCAAGATGCTAAATTAAATCGAGTGCCGCACTTGCTGGTGTTTTGCCTAGGTTTGACTTGTTAGGAAAGGGTAACTTCGGCAATGTGGTGAATGAAAACTGTGACGCCATGTCGTCTTTGATGTTTCAAAGCCGTCATGACGTCATACATCCCACCTAGTGCCGACTAGTATCCGACCTTACTTACTAAAACGATATGTTCAGAGTGCCTTCCCTCGTTCGTCTCTCGTCGATCGCCCTGCAGAAAGCTGGCATTCTGAATCTACCCGAGCTGCAGATGATCTCCGATCTAATTGGCTAAGCAGATGCTTTGAGTGAAGCACTCAGTAGTAGCCAATCACAGACAAATACAATAAATTCGATGCAAATGCAAGACCCTTTCCTTCGTTATAATTTATCACAGGTCTTCTGATAGATCGCAGTAGGCGTTTGACAAAAACTTAAAATCGCTTCCATCCCATTCCCGCTCTTCCCCTGTCTTCCCAAAGATGCGAGATAATTGAGCTGAATCTTCCGAAAATTCAAATATCAGGCCCACAGGTCGTGCGGGGAGTGCACTGCTAGGCCAGTGTCTACGAAGGGTTAGATCAGTCCGGAGGAGCAAGCCTCTTGGGACAAATATACATGCGTGCACTAGTCGCGACTAACACCAATGCCCACATTGTTAAAGCCGAAATATCGGCAAAAACGCGCCTGGTTGAAATATGTTTCAAATAGGGAGAGAACTCTCTTCAAGTCGAGATCTCTTCCACTCGTTGCCTGTGCGTCAGGATTTCATGAAATTTTTACAGAAACACATGAAACAAGCAAAATACCGACTATTTATGCAAAACTGTACTCAAATCGTATTTTATTCGTTTGCTTCCCTCGCGAAATCGTATTTTTAACCAACAATTAGTCTGATGCAGTCACATGGGGCCTTTGTACATTCGCGAAAAACAATTTCAGGGTGAGAATTTTGAGAATTCAACTGGTCATACTTTTTTTCTCAGATGAGCTAGCATTTTACTTCCAACAGTAAAAATGCTTCTCGTCGAGTTATTTTAGAATTACTATAATTTTATGGGGTTTGGATGATCCGTTCAAAAGTTAGAAAAACCGACCTCGACGTTGAGGCGTGCTACAGAAAACGAGGTGTTAGATATACGGATTTCTAAGGGCGATTTTCGGACTCTACGTGAAAAGTTACCCCTAGGAATATCTTAAAATCAACACTATATTTTCGCTGTACGGCATATAGGTTGAATTGGTCAATTCTCTCAGATAGTCACTCATAACTCATGACCCGATATAATTCACATATGATAATCTCGGTGAATTTTCTTTCTTCTAGATCTTATCGCTGCGCGCTTCTACCGGAGTAATGCCAATAACTCTGATGACGTACCGGCTAACGTCCACTTGTGCGAGCGAGAATCAGGCAGCAGAACTCGGACACGGGTGGAATGAACAGTACAGGCATTTTCTACATGAATAAAAACATTGTGAGTTTAATTTCCAGTGTGATCAATCTAGTGAATTATTCTGTTCAGCAAAAATACTAATTCTCCAAATCAAGCCAACGTGATTTTCTAATTTTTCTAAAGACAGTAGTAATACTTCACATGACAGCGATGTAGGGTGGTTGATACAAATTCATAGTATAGGAAATCTGCAGTAAAATTAATTTAAACATTTTCTTTTAATATTCTCATTATCCTCGGCGCCGTCGATTAGTTCCAATATGTCCCCTCAAATCCGTTCAGAGTCATTATTTTTTTATATTATGCGCGTACATTACTTATATGGATAAGTCAATGACTAAGTTCAGGCAAGAATCACGACGCTGTGAGTTGTTCAGCTACGATTTGCTTATGCAATTTCAGTGTCCGAGATTCACGGCATTAATTTATCGGGTTCGTCGGGCGTATTCTTGTGCGCGACGCCACGGCACTCTTCTTCTCTACTTGCCACCCTTCTTCTGCAAATCGATCGCCGGTCATAAAGTTAAATCAAGTTATTTTAATCAAGTTAAATGCGACATATCTTGGCATATCTGGTTCTGACCTTGTGTCTGTTCTTGCGCTCCTTCTGAATTATTTTATATTATTGACTTCCTTTACAAATCGAACTAAACCATAGCAATATTTTCCTAGAGAAGAATCATATATAATGCTATAAATGGTCAAAGTCTAATCTCTTTTTAATGAATCCAAATTGTCCATTCCGGTACGAGTAACTATGCGAAACTATATAAACATATGTTTTTTTGTGTTTTATGCATGCCAAAAGTCCTGCCTGGACTATTCGGGAAATCATTTCGTAATTTCCCACTGTATTACCATGGCGATTGTGTGGTAAAATAAGGGAGAATTGATATAGTAATTAGACTATACTTTTAAGAATATCTATCCAAATATTTGTTAAGATGCAAATCAAGCCTGATACTCCTCGTTTCATTACCCTCTCTCTCTCATTAAAGGAGCTGCATAATAACCAAATATTTGGATAATTGTTCTTGAAAGTCTATTTAGACTGACCGGGCTATCAACGAGCTTTCCGAGTCGCATCTTCTGAAAACATATTTATGTTATAACTAACATTAATGCATTTATTGGCAATTTTTAAGCATTAGTGTGTCAATTATCTAAACAATGATTGTTCATCCTATTAAATTTAAAAAACTCTTGAGAAATAGAGTTCGAGAAATGACACCAAATGATAATGATAGTTTTCCATCTCACACTGATTTTGTCGTACTGCCCCTCTCCATCTGTCGAAGTGGTGAAGTATAGCCGATATTTTGATACAGTTGTGTTGAATTACTGTCGGAAATCGCTCCATCGTAGATCGGATCTTCGATGGACAGATTCCATAATAGGCATGTGCGAGGAGTGAATCATGTATAATAACCCAGAAAGAGACAACAGTGTTTCGACACCGATGCGAAGCACAAACCCGTTCCCTTGAAGAAAATGAGGAAATTCACTGATTCTTTCTATCATTACTTGTTCCGATCTAATAAGAGATCCTTCCTACTGGAACCGCCATCAATGCCGACCTCTTCTCTGAACAACTGGAAGAAGTCGCGATCAGAGTCCCTCCCAGACTCCTGAACCAGGGCAAAATTCTTCTTCTGATGGATAATGCTTGCCCACATCGAGCGAAGATGACCCAGAAGAAAATGGACGAGCTGAAGATCGAGAGGATTCCCCATCCACCGTATTCCCCGGATCTCTTCCCATGCGACTACCACTGCTTCCGCTCTCTCTCTGACTTCTGCAAAGGAAAGAAGTTCGAGAATCGAGATGAAGTTGTGAGGGCTTTCGTGAACTGGGCGGTCTCGAAGAAACCCGCATTCTGGAAGAGAGAAATCGAGACCCTGCCCAATCGCTGGAGGGAGGTAGTGAGAAAGAAGGGGGCATACATTGGTCACTGAGAATTGTGAAGCATTGAATAAAAAATAAAAACAAAAAAATTATACAAACTTTCCGGACACCCCAATATTTGAAATATCATTCACGTTTGGAGTACGAAGGTGATCTTGATATCTTGTTCTTTTCAGAACATATAGAGATAGATCAGATGGTAGAGATCAGCAGAGCAGGAGGGAGTTTCTTTCGAAAAATGGCGTGATTTTACGGCTGTGAATTTATGTTTCACCAATATATTAAACCTTGTTGCAGTGTGGGTTTTTCGATGTATCCCAGCGCCAGATCGTATCATATCATATCATATTTATCCTGACGTCAGGCACAATGGTCCTACAGGGGGGTGACTTCGGTGTGGAGGGAATTGGGATCTTCGGTCTCAGAGCGTCGTTAGGACAAGGGATGGGATCTTCTTTGGCTTCTCTGGTCAACTGTAGGGACGATCGTGACGGATCTCCGTTGAGCATCGAAGTAGATCATCCTGCCGCCGTACACCTGACTTGCGCCGGTTAGGAACTCACAACGCAGACTTGAGCGGGGCTTTCTTGACGGTAGATCACTCGAGACGATGGAAATCCGTCCGTGCTCCTCCTCTTGAAGTGTACCAAGTAGGCGATACTCTCCGGGTTGCCCAAGCTGACGGGAGAGGATTCCCCAAACTAGGTCGGAAAAGAGCGGGGTCAGGGACGACCGCCCATCACGAGCGCTAGAATGGAGAATGTAGAATGCCTTCCAATGCCAGATATCAATAAAAAATGATTGCACAAATGAACCCAGCTAATTCTTGCTTTATTATATAAAAAATAGCGGTGACCAATATATCAGACATTAGATCTGAGCCACAATTGCCAAACAATTCTCTAATAGCTGTCTAGTGAGCGATATGAAGTTTTGATTGCATGATTCTTAGCGTGCGAACTAGGCGATGACTTCCGCAGCATTGAATCTTTTCGTAAAGAGATTTCTCGCGGATCAGATCATAGAGAACTCAGAATGAACAGTATTTTTGTGATGCCGTCCCTAATTTTGAAGAGAATAGATAATGCGCACCCTTCTCGTATCGTATATTCTCTCCTCAGTCAGATAGTACGAGAAAGTATAGGAGATGAAGAGAGTCCGAGACATCCTCATCCAATCTCCTTGAAGACGTCCCTGTCATTTCGACGGACTCTCTCCCCGTCTCCCATTTGGATGATCCACTCGCGCCGGTAAGGAGTAGTCAGAGTAAGATTTTGCATAGGAAAATTACAATTAGCAACTGCGCGCTCAGCGAGAGATCGAGCTAATCGAAAGTTTGAATAGATTACAGTAGCCTTGAGCGTACTGACTTCCCCTTCGATGTCGAAATCGTCCACGAGTCAAAAATGCTATTTAAAGAACTGTGTTCATTCCGGTTTCACACTTAGGTTAAGTGCGTAGAAGTAGGCAATAATCAATGTTTCCCAGAGAAATAGTTACTGCAAAAATAAACAAAAATTAATATTAGCCGAACCCGTTTAAAAGGGTGCTCATGTTGTATCTTACATTCTGGACAGTATCCGCAGGATACTGTAGGATGATACCCAGAGAGATATGGGAAGAAGTAGGGATAGCTTCACATTAAATACTCTCTTCATTTTATGTGCTCTATCTCTCCAGTCTGACAGGTGCGAGAACGACCGGAACCAAAGTGTATGAATACATTTCAGTATATATTAGTCGTATATAGTAGTAATTTCACCATGAAGAGTAGGGTTGACGAAACGAATACGAACAACGAACAGTTCGCATCGAGAAACCAATTTCAATATATATTGCGCAATCTCTGGGATTCAAATTACTTTCGTTGCTCCTGTTCGCCATACTTTCTATGATTGGAGATATGCTCAGCCAATTCGATCCGAGATCGTCTGCAGCTCCTGTAGATTCAGGAGATCCGCTCTCTGCAGGGCGATCGACGAGAGACGAACGAGGGAGGGCACTCTGAACACATCTTGTTAGGAAGAAGGTCGGGTCTATGATGTCATGCCGGCTTTGTACGTATCATAACGTAACATAACGCGCTCTGAACATATCATGCCATTATTCGAAGGAATATATATTTTCTATATGCTAGTTTTTTTTTTCTTTTTCTTTCACGAAAACAAAGTTTATCTAACTAGGTAGATTTGAAAGGTAAAGATGAAGCATTGCCAAACGATTTTCTAGGAGTAGATGCCACAAAAAACCCAATCTGTTTCAGCAGAATCACGTAACAAACTATTGTTATGACGTGAAAAAAATAATAAAACCAATATTTTCATGATGAATGAATCGAGGAATACTGTGTGATGAGTGAACATAATATTAAACAATAATTACATAAAAGTAGATGGAAACTGTACTTGAGTGGATTGCGGAAGAGGCGGAATCGATACTCCCAATTCTTCGCAGCTCCTCCATACTCGCCAATCACTCGACAGTCGCCAAGCGAGTCGACATGAAGAAAGGAACTTTACGTATTAAAGGGGTGCTCCGGGGAATATTCAGTCACCCATACAGACATCATGGAAGTTGTAGATCTCACTCACCCGATCACATATCACTTTGTACGAAGTTCCACAGGCGCCTCTAAGGTTATTTACACGCGCGCAAAGTTAATTGAAAGCGCAGGGTAGCACCTGATTCATTTATGTTTCACTCGTTCTACATACGTATTGGCTCATTACTGGGGTAAAATCGCTACAGTTTCCCACTGAGAGCGCAGAATTTTCGTGGTGGGACTCCCTAACATTCATTCCCCGGAGCACTCCTTTAAAGGGATCCGGGAGCCCCAAAGTTTATATTTTTAAATTATTTGGTTTCTTTCTATTGAAATCAACTATTGAAAACATATTACTTCGAAAAATAAAATAAAAATAAAAAAAATATATGAGTGGAGAAAATTCGCAATGAAAATAATTCAACAATTTGAACGGTAGCGTGAGCCTTGGTGAAGTTTCCCACCATTTTTGCAATTTACCGGCTTTGAATTTACCGGTTCCCCTAGCGACCGCGACAGGGCTCCGCATTTATCGGCGTTTTCCACTTGTTTTTACGTTGTTTCTTTTCAAAACTGGTTATATTCCTTTTCAGAATGGCCCAATTCACTTTGCTCACCATGAATTTAGGCAGGAATACACCTTTTTTAGCTTATGGTACCTAATTTGCTAGCTGTTTTTTCGAGTTGCTCTTGTTTCGCTAGATTTGCGAGCAACTTGCAATATAAATATTGCTGACTCAACCCGCTTCTCATCCACTACTCGCGTGCATTTAATTCGGCGTGGCTTGATATGAGCGTGGAAATGCCGACATCAGTTCTTATCTGCGGTGTTCGTTCGCTCTACCGTGTAGGAAGGCGCGTTGACTAGTTCTTCCCGACTTTTCCCACCATCCTCGCGATTGTAATACTTTTCCTCGATAAAGTCGATACTACATACTAGTTTTGCCTCCTTTGTGTTGTCTTTTATTGTCGAGCCTCACCACTCATTCGCTTCGTTTCAGCGGTTCGTTGCCGGCCCATCCGTCGTCGGCGGAGTAGCACGTGCAACACGGAGAATGATCGTCAAGGAAAAGTGCGTTTTCCACGATTGTTTTGTTGTATTTTATTACTATTTTTATTTAACCGTTCCAGCCGTACCGTCCTTCCGCTGACCGTAGAGGAGTACCAGGTCGGCCAATTGCACCCCGTGGCCGAAGCGAGCAAGGCCGAAACTGGCGGCGGGGAGAGAGTATAGGTGCGTTTCCCACTTCGTCTATTAGGGCCAAATGACAAAATGTGGCCAGATTTTATGTTGCCGACCGCTTAAAAATACAAAACTCACCCGCTTTTCCCGAGTTTCCCGAGTTTAATAATTCTGCCGCGTTTACCACAGACGCAATTCTCGCGCTCACGCCATGTCATTACGCGCCTGCCTTGCTTGCTTCCGTTTCTCACCCCAAGAGGCATGTGCTCCTTCCATCCAAATATCGGTCCCGTTTTGCAGGTACTGAGAAATGAGCCGTTCGCGAACCACGCGCTGTTCAACGGCTCGTACGACCGCGGCCAGTACACGCACAAGATCTACCACCTCCAGTCGAAGGCCAGTGCTAATTATCGCATATTTTTTATATAATTAGTGCATATTTAATCTTTAATCTTTTAAAAATATTTTCTAATTGTTTAGGTCCCGACGCTGATCCTCAAGATCGCGCCCCAGGGATCGCTGGCGATCCACGAGGAGGCCTGGAACGCCCCGACAAACTTCGAAGGACAACTTCTTCGTCAAGGTCGAGACCATCCACCTGTCCGACCGAGGAACGACCGAGAATGTGAGTGAGAATTTGAAGAAACTAGGCTCCGTTACTAGAGTGTTGTTTCGGGGGTAGTTCTCTCGCCTTCTGTATCGTACTTCCATCTCTCGAGAACGCGCTTCTTTAGCTTTTCACAACCTTACAAGAGTGATACTGAATGGCGTGTCCATTATTGATTACCAGTTTATATTCAATTGTTAATTCGAAAATACGCTCGTAGGATCAACCTGTTTGATGTTTCATTATTTGTCAGTGTTTAAAATAATATTTAATTATTTAAAATACAGGTACACAACCTCTCGAGGGAGGAGCGGGATGTCGTCCACATCGGCATCGCCAACGACAAGGAGTTCCTGACGCCGGCCGGCGTCAAGCAGGAGATGTCGCCCTCCCTGTACCAGACGAAGAAGAGGACCGCTCGTCAATGACTGGAGGATCGGTACGGAGCCGGTAAGTGAACTTTACTTTGAATGAATGGATTCGCTATATCATTTCCTTGATACTGAAAAGTAGCTAGCATTATTATTGATGAAACTGCTGCCAGGAAAAGAAGCCTGGAGTCGAGCCGGTCGAGGGCAACTAGATAACTAGCAAGCAGCTGGCCTGTTTGTCGAAGCTATGCATAGTAGATCTACTATTGATGCTCAGATCGGCCTAGTGAATCTGCATTTTTTTATTGTGACCTCATGAATTCTAAAAGTTGCCAAGCAAATTTGTGTGATTCTCAGGAATATTCAAATGTTTATAATTAAATTATTTAAATATCGAATGTCAGGTGATGTGCGCGTACAAGCTGGTGTCCGTGCACTTCGAGTGGTTCGGCTTCCAGCAGACGGTCGAGAGCTTCTCCCTCAAGCAGTACCCCGACTGTTCTCCAAGTTCCACCGCGAGGTTCGCGTTTCGCGGTTTATTTATGGGGGTTCGATGAAACATGGAAGTGGTGGGACGAGCGATTATTTTGCGAAGGACATGTAGCATTTTCGAATACTGTTTTACAATCTCATCTCCTTGACGCCTTTGTTCAGTACGCATGTTAATGCGCATCCATCATCCATTCACGGCTGCTCGCTCTATTAAAGGACTGTACTAATTTCACAACTTGCAGTTTGTTCTGCTGGATGGACGACTGGATCGGCGTACGATGGCGAACATCCGCGCGCTCGAGGGAAAGGCGCGTATATATTGTTTTCATTATTTAATTTTATGCTGATAGAATATGTAAGTAGAGTGGCGGAATCAAACCGCAAAATTGAAAATAATCAATTTGCTGTTTCATTCTCAGCTACAAGCAGTTTACAGCTTGGTTAGGTACCGAATATTGCAGTTGTGAAAAGGATGAAAAAAGGGTAAATATTCTCCCTTCAGATGACCAAATTTATGATCCACAAGATGGCGATGCACATCATCGAGCCCGTGCTTCGGATCTCTTACTAATATCCGGTGAGGGCACTTTCCTAGAAGCTTACCAAACCCCGCCCCCTTCCACCAGTTTCTCGTGATAAGGCAACTTAAGGCCTGGCTTAGTTTGCTTGGGCATCTGCTGACACTGCTCAGGTTTGGATTTTTGGCTGATGAACTTTATGTACTCGGCCACGCCTCTAAGGGAGAAGTTGGGACGAGGGGGTGGGTCTCTGTCTCTGATGGGGAAGATAGAAAAGTGAGTTAGGATTATGACCCGGGGAACTGATCTTCCTTCCGCACGTAACTACCATAGTAAACATGGTTCTCGATTGCAGTCGCGCCTGTGTCCGAACGCCTACTGCGTGATGTACTGGACGCGCTGGACGGTGACCGCATTGAGCCGACTGATCGGGCCGATGCTCGACTGGGACCCGAATCTGCTCATGGAGACGACTCACTGGGACGGCATCAAGGTAAGGTATACACTGGTTAACAATTGGCTACAGTACGCCATATTTATCGACCGATATCAGGTCTTTCCCGGCGGTCTGGAGGACGGCGAGAAGGTGCTCGAGTACGTGATCGACAATGGACAATCCATGTTCGGCGTCGACCGATAGTATTTGTTTGAAATGTAATCAATGTTTCACTGTTTTGTGGTTTGATCTTTCTCCATCGTTCGAGTTTCTTGTTTTCATAATTGAATAAATGTTTCGAATGATATTGTTGTACGTACTCCAGATATTCCCGACTGCGACCCACAAGGCAATGGGAGAAGTAGATCAGATATTAAATCTGACATCGCGTCTACCGTAGGAGCTGGCTCGGGCTGGAATGTTATTAAGTCTTGTATGTTTATGCGTGTATTATTGCCTCCTCAGGGCTTGTATATTATTCAGATTACCTCCTCAGGACATATTAATACGACTGTAATGCCTTTTTGAAGTAATAAATGTTGCACAGTACTTGTACATCGCCCTTCTTCTAGAGCCTCCCTCTTACAATGCTAAAGACGCGTAGTGGAGAAAACGGAAAATTCTATTAGCAATACCAAAACAAGAAAGGTCTTTCTATTGATTCAGCATTGGATTACACAACCGAAAGGTCCTACTAACGATGAAAGTGCGTCCATTAGGCGAAATACAAGGTGGTGTCTCCCTACGAAGTCGGGGTGGCGAGCCATGCTCGCCACCTCTCTGCTTGAATCGTCGTTAGCCTTCTCTTCGAGTAACTTGAACTCATCCTCGAAAATTATCAGGCACACTAATCATTCCCTTCCCATCGCGGAAAAATTGCGAATTGCCCTGCATAAGTGCGATCGTAGCGGGCAAGCGGAGCTGCTAACCATAGCCATGTACTGATAGCAAATGCAAGCAATAAAAGTGCGACTAGAAGGAATATAATGCAATCAGAAAACGCTCGTTCGCTATTCAATAGTGGTCAATACATATTACTTCACTAACCGCATTATACATGGCCGAGCTCTTTTCTAATACAATTCAGGCCACAAAACAGTGAAATACAGCATAAATAACTGAAAAAAAGTAAAAGAAAGCAAAGAAACTGCCGAAGAAGACGCTGAAAACCGATAATCAAGATGCTTCCAATACAGTAATTTTTATATATATATTTTTGAAATTTTTGAAACGTCGAATTTACACGCTACCACAGTAATACACTATATATGTAATTATTTATTTTTATTGCTTAAATAAATTTTCAACATTTTTTTAGTTTATTGCATTCAACTAAGGGGTCGATGAGACGCATTTTAAGGCACACTTGATTTTTGATGTCCGGATCCCTTTTTTTTTCTTTTTCTTTCACGAAAACAAAGTTTATCTAACTAGGTAGATTTGAAAGGTAAAGATGTTGCATTGTCAAGCGATTTTCTAGGAGTAGATGCCACGAAAAACCCAATCTATTTCATCAGAATCACGTAACAAACTATTGTTATGATGTGAAAAAAATAATAAAACCAATATTTTCATGATGAATGAATCGAGGAATACTGTGTGATGAGTGAACATAATATTAAACAATAATTACATAAAAGTAGATGGAAACTGTACTTGAGTGGATTGCGGAAGAGGATTACGTATTAAGAAAATAATTAGATTTATAAACTATGATATCAAGATAGCTCCAACGGCTCAAGCACTAAGTGAGAAAATGGTTTTATGAAGATGCGTAAGCAGAATGTGTAGGAAAGTGATGTCATAATAGACTTATTTGCGAGCAATAAATCTCGCTGTTTAATAAAACATTTCCCATTCGGCAACGTTACAATTTTACCATGACGTGTTTTTCTATTTTCAGAATTATCACACATGTAACTTAAGCTAAACTAATAATTAAAATTAATAATATGAGGCGAATCGCGAGAGAATCGACCATTTGAGGGGTGGCAGCGGCGGTAGGATTCAAGTTTGCTCAATCCGGCTATAATTTTGGTTATAAGTACTTTGAATGACGCTCTTTGAAATTGCGTCGTCAGAATTTTGATATCGGTCGTCATCTTCGAGATTCAGAAGGCCAAACTTGGTACTGTTACTTTTCGACAGTCAAATCGGGACCACTTAAATGGTCATAACTTCGTTCAAAATTGAGATTGAACGTCGTTCTTTTTTTCAAAAGAAAGCTACCATCTTGCTCTACAATTTTAATGTTGAAGTCATCATTGCTGCTCTTCATCCTGGTGCGGGGCGGTCGGGTGCACCAAAAATTGCGTGTCTCTGGAAATCGGAAAAACGTATTGGGTTATCATGCTTAAGTTGTAGTACATATCCATGTCTAACTTATCGCCAAAAATTAGCCAAATCGGAATATGAACAAAAAAAGGACGCACTTTTGTGCGGCGACCCCAAAATTTGTTCCGGACAAGAGTATTACCGTATCTTCAATTGCCCTCATTTGGGCTCAAAATCGTTCAAAAATCTTTTAAAACAACATTACATTACAAATTGTTTCCACTCATGCTATAGCACTTTCATTGGTCATAAATGGTCACCAGACCGAAAATTTGAAAATCGATATTTTGGTACCGATCAACTTGCTGCAAGGGTCCAAACGCACTATATGGGTTTGAAATGATGTAAATACATCCCTCGAAACCGCTCAGAAGAAATGGGAGCCTGAAAATGTGAAATATCGACTGAGGGATCCAAGGAAAGATGTAATACAGTATATCAGGAAGAAATTGAGATAGAGACCTGGACTAAAACGTAGAGAATGAAAAGCTAAACATTTCATCTGTTGAAAGTGAGTCTCTATCTTGTCGTTGAAGCGTTCTACAGAGCCTAGAAGTTAGCTGACAACGACGGGAAACGCGCCCTGGGAGCGCTAAATAGAGGGAATGGAGAGGGAGGTCAGGGAGGGCGAGAGCGCCAGACGGTTAGAGCACGCGCTCTCGGGGGTATTATCGCATGTTTCTGGCCAACTTCTAGGCTCTGTAGAACGCTTCAACGACAAGATAGAGACTCACTTTCAACAGATGAAATGTTTAGCTTTTCATTCTCTACGTTTTGAGCTATAGCTCAGGTCTCTATCTCGATTTCTTCCTGATAAACTGTATTACATCTTTCCTTGGATCCCTCATTCGAAATTTCACATTTTCAGGCTCCCATTTCTTCTGAGCGGTTTCGAGGGATGTATTTACATCATTTCAAACCCATATAGTGCGTTTGGACCCTTGCAGCAAGTTGATCGGTACCAAAATATCGATTTTCAAATTTTCGGTCTGGTGACCATTTATGACCAATGAAAGTGCTATAGCATGAGTGGAAACAATTTGTAATGTTGTTTTAAAAGATTGTGAATGATTTTGAGCCCAAATGAGGGCAATTGAAGATACGGTAATACTCTTGTCCGGAACAAATTTTGGGGTCGCCGCACAAAAGTGCGTCCTTTTTTTTGTTCATATTCCGATTTGGCTAATTTTTGGCGATAAGTTAGACATGTATATGTACTACAAGTTAAGCATGATAACCCAATACGTTTTTCCGATTTCCAGAGACACGCAATTTTTGGTGCACCCGACCGCCCCGCACCAGGATGAAGAGTAGCAATGATGACTTCAACATTAAAATTGTAGAACAAGATGGTAGCTTTCTTTTGAAATAAAGAACGACGTTCTATCTCAATTTTGAACGAAGTTATGACCATTTAAGTGGTCCCGATTTGACTGTCGAAAAGTAACAGTACCAAGTTTGGCCTTCTGAATCTCAACGATGACGAGATATATCAAAATTCTGACGACGCAGTTTTAAAGAGCGTCATTCAAAGTACTTAAGACCAAAATCATAGCCGGATAGAGCAAACTTGAATCCTGCCGCCGCGGCGTGGTCGATTCTCTCGCGATTCGCCTCATATAATCACCTCATCGACCATGACGAAGTGGTCACCTGCTCTCGAGGCAATTCCCATCAATCCATCCTCCTCGCCAGTGAGATCCTGCAGTGAACGCAGTATTTAACACACGTCTTCTGAGAGATTGCATGAAATCGAGACCCCAGTTTGACAAAATGTTCAAAGTGCTCGGATCTCTTTGAGATTATCAGGGTAGGTTTCCCTAAGGTCCAGGATCTTTTTATACATACATATTCCGCGATTTCTCAAAACTGCATAAAAGCCAGCTCTGGAATTTTCGAAAATTCAAAAATTCATAAAAAGCTTAACAATTGAGCTAGAATTTCGTTTAAAAAACCAAAATGACCGGCGTTAAGAGTAGAATAACTTTTATGTTGACACTTTTTGTGGTGCGAAAAGTCTTAGTTTCGAAAAGTGCAAAAAATCATTTCCTCGACATCATTTTTTCGCCGTCGTGAAAAATAAAGCTACGTTGCCTCCTGAGATTTTATCAGAATCCTAATCTTCACCCTTTTTTACCCCAGGAATAAAATCTTTAAGAAAATCGAAGGTATAGTATTCATCGCTTTTTGGCCTCAAACATGGCGAACCTCGTGTTTTCAAGCAAAATCGAAAATTTCATGATGCCATATTTAATTAATTATCACTCGTGGATATCTTTTCTTTCCATTTTCAATTTTTTCTGACCTATTCATACCAATTTCTGTTGAAAAAACCGAAGATTTCAATACTTCATAAAATCATGAAATCTGAGAAATTTCGAGAAAAATGTGATTTTATGAAGTATTGAAATCTTCTTTTTTTAATTGAAATTTGCAGAAATAGGTCAGTAAACACTGAAAACGGAAAGAAAAAAATATCCACGAGTGATAATTACTTAAATATGACATCATGAAATTTTCGATTTTGCTTGAAAACACGAGGTTCGCCATGTTTGAGGCCAAAAAGCGATGAATACTATACCTTCGATTTTCTTGAAAATTTTTTTCCTGGGGTAAAAAAGGGTGTAGATTACGATTCTGATAAAATCTCAGGAGGCAAGGTAGCTTTATTTTTCACGACGGCGAAAAAATGAGAAAAAATGATGTCGAGGAAATTATTTTTTTGCACTTTTCGAAACTAAGACTTTTCGCACCACAAAAAGTGTCAACATAAAAGTTGTTCTACTCTTAACGCCGGTCATTTTGGTTTTTTAAAAACGAAATTCTACCTCAATTGTTAAGCTTTTTATAAATTTTTGAATTTTCGTAATTTCCAGAGCCGGCTTTTAGGCAGTTTTGAGAAATCGCGGAATCCGTATGTACAAAAAGATCCTGGACCTTAGGGACACCTACTACGATAATCTCAAAGAGATCCTAGCACTTTGAACATTTTGTCAAACACCACCTGCCATCTCTCGGGAGACCTGTGTTAAGTTATTTCTGGTTATGGTCTCTTCATTTCTCGTACTCTCCCACCGGTGGGAGGGTGCAAAAAGTATCCCGAACTCCTTGTTTCCCAACCGCTCTCGTCACTCTTACCGGCGAGAGGGCATGGAAAATGAGGATTTCGGGAAACTTGTTGCACAACCCTGGTCAATTGATAGCGAAATACAGAGAAATGAAGATACAAATGCTCATTTGACGTAGTCTAATACTCGGCAGGCGATACTGCATTAGGTTCTCTACACTACTCTTTCAAAATGCATTTTGAGATACTTAAAGGAGGACTAAAGGCAAAGCTAAAAACTCGAGAGATAAATCGGCTCAGAATAGAGATATTAACGCGAAGGCGTGCCCGGTAGAAATATGTTTCAATTAGAGAGTGAACTCTCTTATGTCCCGTGCTCTCTCGCTCGTTGCCTGAGCTTTCTCTGATTTGGCTCGAAGCCAACTACCGATAGCTCTCTTCGGAATGGAGAAATCAATATAAAAAAATCGGAGATTCTTATCGTTGGGGAGATCTAGGCCGTGCATATGAAATCTTCAAAAATTGAATTTTGGTTTTACTCCTCCATTAATACACCAAATTTCACGTCTCGCTCTGTTCAGGGAAAGGTAATTTTTATTTGCGGAAATTCAAATCAAAGATCGAGATTTTTCACGCCACACTACCTCGATCTCAAAGCACGTCATCGTACGAGTGTTCAGACAAGCGGAGAAGACGACGATGCCGTTGAGAGATGCGATTAGAATGACCTGCAAGGGTACACAATTATGAAAAGCATACGATATCTCGACCCGATTTATTCGCCCAGGTCAGATGATCACTGTCGGATGATAACCTACTGGATGACAACCAAAAAATGGACCCTTCTGTAGAACATTCACATAATCATTTTTGACACTTTGGGAAGCTGCTTTTTTCACACGTTCCATTTTTATGTTTAACGTCCAGTAGGTTATCAACTGAGGGTGATCATCCGACCTACCCGTGCAAGCGTCGACATTTTAAGTGTAAATTAAAATTCTGAAAACTATCTTGAAAAGGTGTACATACTATTCTTAGATTAATGTGTTTTGCTTATAATTGCGGTACATATATTACCCTCTTTAGGTTCATTCGTTAGGCTAATCAGTACTGATTGCACTTCAATAATATCCACACTCATGGGCTTCCTATGGGTCTACACATTTAAAACTATTTAGAACAAAAAAATAGAGCAAAAATATTTAGAACAAAAAAACCAAAAACAAATGTCTACAGATCAAAAATCCATAACTCAATGCATAAACGCATAATGTCTAGTTCCAAACAGGTCAATATAAACAATATGCGCAGAGCAAAGCGGTGACCTCCCGATCCGTTCTCTGATCATATTGAAGGCAGTCGAAGGTCAATTCGGAAGGTGCCAGGAATGAGTTAGGCGAATTCTGGAGGTCTTCCATGTAGACGACATTATCGCTGTAAAGTTTAAAACGATGAGTTTACAATTAATGCATGCATGTTAATGACTACACATTTATTGTTGCTTTTTATTGTATTTCAAAATTAGCACTAACTTGAGATTGAGAATGGCAGCATTCGTTAGCAGTTCGGAGTGATCGCCTTGTCGAATAACGAACATGTCGATTTCCTCAAGATGAAACTAGTTCGGATGAGAACTATGACGTCATGCCGCGTTTGATGAATCAAAGGCGGCATGACGTCATGCTTTACATCCGGCGTAGTGCCCTCAAGAGAGATAAATTGAGATGCACGTTATTTTAGTTATAGTGCGTGAATAAACTTCACAAAACAACTGTACAAATTTATGTTCCATATGCAAATGAACCGATCTTTGGAAAAATAGGAAATATTAAATGAGGAGTGTAAGGGGTGTGTATACATGGTCGAGTCACTCGCCCTTTCGAGAGATTGTTTAACATGAGATACGGTGGTAAAAAGAACTCACAGCATTGGAGCAGACAAATCCGTCGGGCGTCAATCTGAGCTCCCTCTCGTCAGTTCCCCGAACATTCAGATCGTTCACCATCGTCTGGGCCTGAACAAATGCATTCTAAAAATACTTTTGGTAATATTTAGAAACATTATTCGATATATTCGACATATTCGTAATTTAAATATTGAGGATATAGCAAGTATTTTTTGAGGCTTGTAAATGTGCATCTGCTTTCGATTTATTGCCATCCCCCACTCCCTCAGTTGCCCAAGAGGAATGGAATCGTTCTATCCATTAAAAACACTCTCTAATTTTACTGGTCGAAATAACGCGTAGTATAAATGCATTACTGTCCATGGTTGTTTGTATTTCGAATTCTAACTGCTAGAACACATGTTCGATCAATGCAGAGAGGTCCCTGTGAGTGGTGAGCGAGTAAGGATTCGTCGGGAAGGTGTATGCCTCTGAAAGAGCAGTGCGTGTAAACATCGTATTGCACAACATTGGAAAGTGCGCAAACTCATGTTCTACGCTTGGACAAGAGGTGACTTCTCAAGTAATTCTCTTCAGTCTGCGTATTGCTTAGTGATTCGTCATTACAGGCACTAGGACCGATGAGAACTGCGAAGCTTTGAATCATTTTATTTATCTATCAAAGGTGGTATGGCGTAATGGCCGTAGAGATAATTCGCATATTCCAGAGACGAACGATTGCGAAGCCATTTCTAGCCCGGACTCACCGAACTCGCGCGTATATGCCAGGGAGGTGTCCTGAAGTGAAATAGTCATATTTCTATGTGTTCGTAAATATTCTTTGAAACAACTACTATCACAATGTGTGTATAAACCAGTATGTCGAAAAGAAATCTTTCGCTTTCAAATCAGAAAAGGTTGTTTATACATATTACGTAAATATGGGTATAGTTTCATATTCATAAAGTGCCCAAACCTCTCCAATCACGCAGCTCATTCGAGACGATGGATTGTCCAATGGCATCTCGTAGCTTCGGTAGTATGAGCACCACGCCTGATGAATCACTATTAATATTATAGAATGGAGTCAAAAATGTGACTGGGTTTTTTTAAAGGATTAACATTATTTTTATTTTGTAGCTCTAATTAGGACTAATTAGGACATCTAATTAACCTTCTTCGCATCAGCATCGAATTGGATGACTCGTTGACGGAGAAGCTGCAGCTCCTGGAAGGGCAGGATGATAACCATGATGACATGCCACCTTTTATGTATCTTATATATCAAAGGCAGAGACATTGTTCACATTCGACCTAGTGCCCCTGGAAAGCGAGATCGAAAATCAAAATCACTGTCTAATCATTATACACACTCTCACGACGGGCGACAGTGTGTACAAAGTGAGGCCAAAGTTAAGCACAATTTCGCACATGAGAGGTTTATTCACTTGCTAGGTTTATTTATGATAAAAAAGTGCACGAAAGAGACAAAAGGAAGGCTGCGTTTTACCGCATGATAGTCGATAATCACGAGTTGTCGATCGTCGAGGGCGTAGAATTTGCTACGGACGCCGAAACCGAAGAGATCGCCGCAACCGATGATGCGGGATCGTCTAGGAAACAGATCTATATTTTTGGGCAGTACACGATTAAAACAAATATTTAAACGATACTTAGAAAAAGGGGGGCGGACAAAAGAGCAACGGAGCGCCGTTCGCTGGGAAATAGAAGTTGGAACTTGGGGGTTGTTGCATTGTTACTACTATGCGCCCCACTATGCAACGCTGTTTAAAGCATCTACCTAGGCCATCATGCGTTTCACTCATAACCTATAAATAGGGGTTCATGGTCTAAAATTGAGAATTTGGGTGAAAATTCATGCTAAGATAAACCTGAAATTCAGTAACCACTTGATATTACAATACCCCAGTAACCACTGTAACTGAATATCATGAGCATCAATTGGTTGCTGCATTTAGGGTTTATTTAATCATGAATTTCCAACCAAATTCACAATTTTAGACCATGAACCCCTATTCATAGGTGATGAGTGAAACTCATGATCTCCTAGGTAGATGATCTAAACAGCGTTGCATAGTGGGGCGCATACTAGTATCAATGCAACAACTCCCAAGATCCCATTTCGATTACCCAGCGAATGGCGCTCCGTTGCTCTTTCGTCTGTTGAACTTTTGTCCGCTCCCCTGGAAAAATGCACTCGCGAACTAGTATTTTGGAGAAAATTATTTTCATAATTTTATTTAATGAGATTATATCGCAAAATGTGAGGTATGAAAGATAATCACAATGAGCAGATATTATTATAAAAATTAAGTGGAGAGGAACAGATCGACGATGTCGACGTCGAACGTCGCCGCTATGTCATCGCCCAGATTCTCGACGGGTTCGTCATCGTCCCGAACCGTCCCGACGGACGACACCTTAGGCATTACCACTTTTTCGTTTTGCCCTCCCATCCGGCTTTGCGATGAACACTAGCATATGATTGTTCCTCACTCGATCGTTGCCAAGTGTGTAGATGAAGCGGCCGTCAGATGACGTCGCATACCGAATGGGATGGAAATCGGGGAGTTCGTCGAGAAGGACTACCGAATCCTTGAAGCGTGAAAGGTCAATAAATTGGTTCCTGACAGATCAATACCCGCACGAAGGACGTGAAGAGCATCGAAAGAGAGCGAGGAGAGGAGCGCGGAAACCACTCGCGAGGAGAGAAGAGGGTGAGAATGAGTGGTTGGTGGACTTGTTTGTGAAGATTTGGTTATATTTTATCACGTGTCTTCTGAGAGATTGCATGACCATGAGGAACTAGCTGCAAAAGTTTAAGCAATATTTCCAAGAAAATTATATTAGAGTCCGTTGGGGACGAGGAAACTTATTTGCACGCGATTCGGGCTGGAGCCGGCTTTTAGGCATTTTACGGCCTTCAATCCGGCTCTATCATATTTCATTTCATTTTTGAGCTACAAATACGGCAAAGAGCTTAAAATGTGCGGAAGATTATTCTAAGAAACTTTCATGTTGAGACCTAATATGTATAAAAGTAGCCGTCATGCAAAAAATATCGAAAAACTATCCGTAGATTCATTTTAAAAATCATACTCGGCTTAGGACCCCCCTTTCACCACTTTCTGAACACAGATTCGGAAACTACGTACTCATATTAGTCTGTGAAAAATAGTGTCCTGAATCGGTAGGGGTGTAATTACGTCGAAACAAGCTAAAGTATGTGTTAAGTTCGCCAGATCGGAAATTTCAATCTCAAATTTTTGAGTAGTAATCACTCAGAAACATCTCTTTTTCATAGTTTTCATATAAAGTGTCAATTTATTGAAAGTTCTGTTGAAAAAACCGAAGATAACTAACTTTCAAAAAAATCATATTTTTCACCTCTGAAATCTCAAAGTTTTCATGTTGCTATCTCATAATTTCGAGATTAGTACATGTGCTGGCTATATAGAAGTTATAGTATGCTTAGCCATGAGTGAAAATTTGTGCTACTGAGCACCTCCACTATTTCGATGCTCGAACTTCTGATTCTCGAATATCGAAGATCGACAACGTCGGTGACATAAAAAATACGTTTTTGAAACGGATTTTGTGAATTCAAATGATTTAAATCAAATGATTAAAAATGTTTTCATCCGAAGATCATACAGTAAATTAAATGATCAAATGATTAAAAATGTTTTCATCCGAAGATCATACAGTAAATTATATTCAAAGTTGTGATTTGTCCTGCTCTTTTGTATTCAACTTTATCGATCAGATGGAAATCAGGGGACTCTAAAGAGTGCATGCTAACTCTCCTCCTCTCTACTCCTCCTCATCTCTTACTATTGATGTCAACTGAATACTCCAGTCAAAAATCAAGACGCTGTTATTTGTTCAGGTATGAATCGACTAAAAATAGAATTATTGAGTTTCACACTGCACTGTACTTTATCATCGTACTACGGTGTGGGGAAAATCTTGTAGTCGCCCCAGGCACTCATTAGCGAGGCGCTCATTAGCGAGGTTTATTTCCGTCTCAATCCTCATCGATGTCCGCCTCCTTCATTAGAAAATTCCGAGCGGAAAGGAAGCACACTCTTCTTTCTCAATCAAATCACTCGCTCAAAGTCGAATTTAGAAGCTATTTCCATCATCTTTCGATTAAGCCTCCGTGACCTTGGAAAATCCTTTCCTGAGTAGGTCAGCATACACGTTTGATATGGAGAGACGGCAATGCGCACTATAAAACTATTATTTTGACCTACTCAGAGAAGAGGTGTGCAAGACCACGGAAGCTCAATCGAAAGAGGATGAAAAGAGCTTCTGAAATCATTTTTGAGCTAGTGATTTGGTTGAGAATGAAGACTGTGCTCCACCGATCTCACTTTCTCGAGCGAAACTGTCCGAGCCGAGTGGGCGGAGTTTGCAGTGTCTAAGTATTTGAAATATCATTCACGTTTGGAGTACGAAGGTGATCTTGATATCTTGTTCTTTTCAGAACATACTAAGAGATAGATCAGATGGTAGAGATCAGCAGAGCAGGAGGGAGTTTCTTTCGAAAAATGGCGTGATTTTACGGCTGTGAATTTATGTTTCACCAATATATTAAACCTTGTTGCAGTGTGGGTTTTTCGATGTATCCCAGCGCCAGATCGTATCATATCATATCATATTTATCCTGACGTCAGGCACAATGGTCCTACAGGGGGGTGACTTCGGTGTGGAGGGAATTGGGATCTTCGGTCTCAGAGCGTCGTTAGGTCAAGGGATGGGATCTTCTTTGGCTTCTCTGGTCAAATGTAGGGACGATCGTGACGGATCTCCATTGAGCATCGAAGTAGATCATCCTGCCGCCGTACACCTGACTTGCGCTGGTTAGGAACTCACAACGCAGACTTGAGCGGGGCTTTCTTGACGGTAGATCACTCGAGACGATGGAAATCCGTCCGTGCTCCTCCTCTTGAAGTGTACCAAGTAGGCGATACTCTCCGGGTTGCCCAAGCTGACGGGAGAGGATTCCCCAAACTAGGTCGGAAAAGAGCGGGGTCAGAGACGACCGCCCATCACGAGCGCTAGAATGGAAAATGGAGAATGCCTTCCAATGCCAAATATCAATAAAAAATGATTGCACAAATGAACCCAGCTAATTCTTGTTTTATTATATAAAAATAGCGGTGACCAATATATCAGACATTAGATCTGAGCCACAATCGCCAAACAATTCTCTAATAGCTGTCTAGTGAGCGATATGAAGTTTTGATTGCATGATTCTTAGCGTGCGAACTAGGCGATGACTTCCGCAGCATTGAATCTTTTCGTAAAGAGATTTCTCAGATCATAGAGAACGCAGAATGAACAGTATTTTTTGTGATGCCGTCCCTAATTTTGAAGAGAATAGATAATGGGCACCCTTCTCGTATCGTATATTCTCTCCTCAGTCAGATAGTACGAGAAAGTATAGGAGATGAAGAGAGTCCAAGACATCCTCATCCAATCTCCTTGAAGACGTCCCTGTCATTTCGACGGACTCTCTCCCCGTTTCCCATTTGGATGATCCACTCGCGCCGGTAAGGAGTAGTCAGAGTAAGATTTTGCATAGGAAAATTACAATTAGCAACTGCGCGCTCTGCGAGAGATCGAGCTAATCGAAATTTGAATAGATTACAGTAGCCTTGAGCGTACTGACTTCCCCTTCGATGTCGAAATCGTCCACGAGTCAAAAAAGCTATTAAAAGAACTGTGTTCATTCCGGTTTCACACTTAGGTTAAGTGCGTAGAAGTAGGCAATAATCAATGTTTCCCAGAGAAATAGCTGCTGCAAAAATAAACAAAAAATAATATTAGCCGAACCCGTTTGAAAGGGTGCTCATGTTGTATTTTACATTCTGGACAGTATCCGCAGGATACTGTAGGATGATACCCAGAGAGATATCGGAAGAAGTAGGGATGGCTTCACATGAAATACTATCTTCATTCAATGTGGTCTCTCTCTCCAGTCTGACAGGTGCGAGAACGACCGGAACCAAAGTGTATGAATACATTTCAGTACATATTAGTATATAATAGTAATTTCACCATGAAGAGTAGGGTTGACGAAACGAACACGAACAACGAACAGTTCGCATCGAGAAACCAATTTCAATATATATTGCGCTTTCTCTGGGATTCAAATTACTTTCGTTGCTCCTGTTCGCCATACTTTCTATGATTGGAGATATGCTCAGCCAATTCGATCCGAGATCATCTGCAGCTCCTGTAGATTCAGGAGATCCGCTCTCTGCAGGGCGATCGACGAGAGACGAACGAGGGAGGGCACTCTGAACACATCTTGTTAGGAAGAAGGTCGGATCTATGATGTCATGCCGGCTTTGTACGTATCATAACGTAACATAACGCACTCTGAACATATCATGCCATTATTCGAAGGAATATATATTTTCTATATGCTAGCTTTTTTTTTCTTTTTCTTTCACGAAAACAAAGTTTATCTAACTAGGTAGATTTGAAAGGTAAAGATGTTGCATTGTCAAGCGATTTTCTAGGAGTAGATGCCACGAAAAACCCAATCTATTTCATCAGAATCACGTAACAAACTATTGTTATGATGTGAAAAAAATAATAAAACCAATATTTTCATGATGAATGAATCGAGGAATACTGTGTGATGAGTGAACATAATATTAAACAATAATTACATAAAAGTAGATGGAAACTGTACTTGAGTGGATTGCGGAAGAGGATTACGTATTAAGAAAATAATTAGATTTATAAACTATGATATCAAGATAGCTCCAACGGCTCAACCACTAAGTGAGAAAATGGTTTTATGAAGATGCGTAAGCAGAATGTGTAGGAAAGTGGTGTCATAATAGACTTATTTGCGAGCAATAAATCTCGCTGTTTAATAAAACATTTCCCATTCGGCAACGTTACAATTTTACCATGACATGTTCTCTATTTTCAGAATTATCACACATAACTAATAATTAAAATTAATAATATAATCACCTCATCGACCATGACGAAGTGGTCACCTGCTCTCGAGGCAATTCCCATCAATCCATCCTCTAAAAGTGCAATAAATCATTTCCTCGACATCATTTTTTCTCTTTTTTTCGCCGTCGTGAAAAATAAAGCTACGTTGCCTCCTGAGATTTTATCAGAATCGTAATCTTCACCCTTTTTTACCCCAGGAAAAAAATTTTCAAGAAAATCGAAGGTATAGTATTCATCGCTTTTTGGCCTCAAACATGGCGATCCTCGTGTTTTCAGGCAAAATCGAAAATTTCATGATGCCATATTTAAGTAATTATCACTCGTGGATATCTTTTCTTTCCATTTTTAATGTTTTCTGAGCTATTCATACAAATTTCTGTTGAAAAAACCGAAGATTTCAATACTTCATAAAATCGTGAAATCTGAGAAATTTCGAGAAAAATGTGATTTTATGAAGTATTGAAATCTTCGTTTTTTTCAAAGGAAATTTGCAGAAATAGGTCAGTAAACACTGAAAACGGAAAGAAAAAAATATCCACGAGTTATAATTACTTAAATATGACATCATGAAATCGATATCTGAATGTGGTTAGCGAGCAAGGGCATTAGGACAGTGATCACCGTCGGATGAAAACCAAAAAAAAGTGTCATGCTGTTGTATGATATTAACAGTGCGTTCCTCAATGTTGAATAGTCTTCTGTGGAAATAAATCAACAAAATAATAAGAAAATCTTGTTGGTTATCGCCCGACGTGAACATTGTGTATTGCCGAAATCGTATATGAATTTTCGACATTGTCCGAAAATATCTGTATTGTTGCCGTGCTGTGCAAAATAATTATTATTCTTTCATAAACTATTTATTTAATACTTATTAAAATACATATTTGTATTCAGTATCTGATGGCTCGCTGTGAAGAATATCTGCTCAATGGTGCGTGTGGAATGAAAGTGGAACAGAAGCTCAAGCTGGCTGACGCGTACAACCTCGAACGTCTCATGGTAATTTTAAGCCATATTAATTATAGACTTGCCATTTTTCGCTTTAAAAATAACACTAATTTTGCGCACATTTATGCTTATAAGTACTTCCCAGATTAGTATACGATTAATTTAGCCGACCGAATTTCTATGCCTTCTCACCCTAAATAATCAATGAGGAACATTTCCCACTTCCTTGCTATTAGCTCACTCATGCCCGTATCCTTAATGTTTCGACGCATCGGGCGTATATTAATTTACTAATTTATTTATTTGACCGATATAATTCATTTGCAGATCGCTTCGATCGATTCCCTCGATAGCCAGCAGGAAGTGCTCTCTCTAAAGGTGAGATTATGTGCAAATATCTATTTTTTCAAATTAAAAAAAAATTAAATTTATAGAAATATATTTGCAGAAGACTGCAGAGTTCGGGGATCTCTCGGTTGACACGAAGTATACAATCTTGGACAAGCTCGCGACTCTAGTTGAGATGGAGACAGAAGAGGCGAAATGAGAGTCTAACTCGTCTGACTCGGACTTCATTACGACGTGTCAAGTGCATATCACAAATAGATAAACTTTCGATGCAAAAAAATATGTTTACACATACGAATACCAACTTCTCCACTGGACAATAAACAGTGCAGAAAAAAATTGAAATAAAATTTTAAAAATATAATTGGAATTAGAAAGAAAAATTGTAAACAAGAACAATTTTTGGAGAACAAATTAAACGGAGCGGGATACTTTCATATTATTATGAAAAAATAGATGCACGTTCTTCTGAATCCAGAAATTCCGCTCATCCCCCACTTCACAAGCACGCCCTCAAGCACAAGCAGTTCCCTTCCGCTCATCAGTCTATCAGTTTACGAATTAAAAGTTATGTACATTTACATACTCGCAGCACATGCGGAACCCCCGTTCCTTCGCCTCCCCAATCATTTGTGGCAGGACTCACCAGTGCTGTGGTAACTTCTTCCGTGTGTGTTGTGAGGGCGGAAGCGCAGTTGCCCTTCTTCAAGGGAGCTTCATCGAATCAGTCTGGTTCGAGGGAGACCTAAATTCATCAGCTCAAAAGCACCTGACCAGTCTGGACTCCTGAATGACCAGCGACCTCGCTCGAAGTGAGCCGCAAATGACGCTCCTCTCTGCATTTCGATGCAAAAATGGAGTCTACGCTCGATCCACACTGCAATTAGCACACTCTTCATCTCCATTATTGCAGCAAGGGGGATAAATTCGAGCTATCTGGACATAACCCGACACATAGGATTATCTTGTTAAAATTGTAGGTCAAATTGTAGGCAGCCATTTTCAATGAGTCTTCCACCCGGGACGGAGCTGTTCTTACTGAGAACACGTTAAGAAATGCTTTTACACTTTTTAAAATTAGTTAAGAAAATATCTAAATTTTGCATCGACAATATTGCACGTTCAATTGGTCACGTTGAATGCAAATGTGTTAATAACAAGACATCAATTCTTCACTCTCCACTCACTTCTTCCCGTTCCCCTCGTCGTGTGCGGTTGACTGGCAGCTCGCCCCACCCGCATGTCTAAGGTATTCTCACTCGCGCTTTTTTTGTTTTTGATATTTTTTAAATACTGTATTTGAGTAAAATAACATCTACAATTTGCTCTGTACTATCTTTACGTACCAAAAAAGCAGACGTAAACTCATTTTTCTCGTTTCCAGATACAGAGATGCCGTCTCTCGACACAATTATGGATAATGAAGGTAGTATACCAGTAGTGTGCATCAAACAATATTTCAACTTTACTGCCGGAATCACTCTCTAGGAAGCCCAATAATTTTTAAAAAGGCTGGAAAATTGCCAATTTTTGGCAAATTGCTGGCAAATTGCAAATTGCTGGCAGCTGGCAAATTGCCAATTTTTGATTGTATATGTGTCTGTCTCCCCCGATCTTGTAGAATGAATTGAATTCCTGGAATTGCGTCTCTCCGTTCCCCGTACAGTAATGACGCATATGCTGCACACCATTCTACATGGGGGCAGAAACACATACACAAATTGGCAATTTGCCAGCTACCCAATTTTTGAATTATTGGACATTCCATCAGGCGCTATCACTACCAGCAAATGGAATTCTTGATTTTCAATTATAGGAAATTATCACTGCTCGCTCGAATAAGTCCTGGTGATGCTCAGGACGATGTGACGATGGAATACGAGCTGTAGGTGTTGATTGTTTTTGTTTAGTTGATTTGTTGTTGTTTTTGTTGATTGCGTTAGTTATTTTGTTCATAGATGCCACACATGCCCATGATAATCCGTGAAATGTGCAAATACGAAGCACATTTCCAATTCGAGACGTTGTTTTTCCCACTGTTTTAAAATATTAAATAGTGCAAATTAATCTGTAAAATAAACTATTGATATTTTTAAAAAAATAACAAATTGATTAAGCCTCTTGTCTCTTCGTCGCACTTCGAGGTTAAGGCCAATTGTGTTTTCAAAGTGATTTACTTAGGCAAGAAAACCCTTAAGATTAACCGAGCAGTGAGTTTACCGAGCGATCTGCAAATACTGGAAGTGGACGCGTCTTGTCGAAGAGGTATTTTCTAAGAAACAAATAGCGATGAATTGCCCCTATTACTATACATTTGCCTACATTTTCCCTAGGGCCTTGTTTCATATAATAATGGCGCCCGAGTCTCGGTTGAGAATAGCATAATTTAGGGTTTCACGAATGCAGGACAGGCGAAACTCGCAGTGTTCATCACCGTACATTCCGTGAAGGGCCTGAGGTGAATCAATGTTTGCATATTTCGGTGCGATATTAAATACACTAATTTATCGTTGAATACATTCAAATTTTTAAAAAAAGTATATTAAAAATCGTGCTTAGGTTTTTTGCGCATTATATACAGTATCGCCGGAAAGTATTCGGCAGCTTTTTGTTTATGTCATAGTTTCTAAACCACTGCATGTGATGAGCGAAAAATTGGAATATTAAAAGCAAATCTAATGGGGAACAATCTACTGTAATTGCGAGCTTATGCAAATTTCTCACTCTTTCGTAGTGATGACGCAATCACATACCACTTTTTCGAAAAATCATATTTCTTATACGAAAATTTCCCTATCGCTCAAATTTCTTGGGTATTAAGTCATTCACTAAGACTACCCAGAAAACAATTTTCAAGTTGCTGCGAGCTTGCATCTCGTTGCTGCATTTGCTGCAAGTTTGAGGCTGAAAACGCATAACTCAGCTTCTCCGGAAGCTACGTACTCGACCGAAGCACGAAACTGATCGTAATCATGACCCTAGACGATCCTGAAAGTTTGGCATCGATCGGCCTTCATTTGCCCTGAGGGCACGAAAAAGTCACTTTTTTCTGATGACCTGACTTTGGGCGCTTACCATTCCAAGACAACATTAGCATAAAATGTGGCTCCTGGACAGGAAGTTGTAAAAACCATCAAAGAATCGATTCCAAACTTTTGGTAGACCTGGCATTACTCTCCGGGCCGTAGCGAACGATCTACGGACGCGCGCTCCGTTCGCGCGCACGTCATTCCCCTAAACAACGAGAGAGTGGTGAGAGAGTGGCGCGAAGAGATAGCGTTTCGATTGCGGCGCGCGTCCGTTGATCGTTCGCTACGGCCCGCAGAGTGATGCCAGGTCTACCAATATTTGGGAATCGATTCTTTGATGGTTTTTACAACTTCCTGTTCAGGATCCACATTTTATGCTAACGTTCTCTTGGAATGGTAAGCACCCAAAGTCAGGTCATCAGAAAAAGTGACTTTTTCGTGCCCTTAGGGCAAATGAAGGCCGATAGATACCAAACTTTCAGGATCGTCTATCGTCATGATTACGATCAGTTTCGTGCTTCGGACGAGTTCCTAGCTTCCCTATAAGCTGAATTATGCGTTTTCAGCCTCAAACTTGCAGCAACTGCAGCAACGAGATGCAACCTCGCAGCAACTTGAAAATTGTTTTCTGGGTAGTGTTAGTGAATGTCTTTTGAATTTCTTGTACATTAAAATGTACAAGAAATTTGAGCGATAGGGCAATTTTCGTATAAGAAATATGATTTTTCGAAAAAGTGGTGTGTGATTGCGTCATCACTACGAAAGAGTGAGAAATTTGCATAAGCTCGCAATTACAGTAGATTGTTCCCCATTAGATTTGCTTTTAATATTCCAATTTTTCGCTCATCACATGCAGTGGTTCAGGAACTATGACGAAAACAAAAAGCTGTCGAATACTTTCCGGCGATACTAGTAATGTTTCCTCAGTAATGTTTCAGGGGCTTGGAAACATCAGAAACTTTTTTTGTAATTTACAAATCGTATTCTTAACAGAGATAGTCGCCCACACTCTGGAATTACATCCAAAAATGTACTAAAAAGTATTGTAGATTGAATGAAACCTCCACAAAAATAGATAAACAAGCTATCCAATGGGCGCATTCGAAAACCCGAAGGATACTCTTTCGAGCCATCCAATTCATATTTGGATAAATTTATTTGGGGGGGGGGGTGACAAAACGCAAAACGCAGCACAGCTCTCTTGGGAGTCGACATGGGAACATTGTAATTGTTGTCTTGTTACCAGTAGTCGCTCCACTACACCACCATGTTTAGATCCTCTGACTTGGTGATTAAGAGTTTCGCTTCATATCTATGTATAGGTGGACATGATCATACCTGTCCAGGGATGGCGGCGCTTGCCCACCCCCGTCCTACCATGAACCCCGGGTCATGGTCAAAAAATTGATGGTAGGTCATGGGTAAGTCAAGATTAAGTGCAGTACCATTCAATAGTACAGTACTTCCTGATACCGTATGTAGCTACCGTAACCCTGATTACCGCGAACTGATTTTTTTCAAAAATTGAAAATACCGTACCCTAATTAAAAAATCAAAGTACCGTAACTAATCGATAGTACAGTACCACGAGATACCGTATCCCACTACCGGAACCCCGACGATCGCGAACTAACTTTATTTTTAAGAAACCCTGGTGACGTGCAGAATCGGTCTGGTGTCGTGGACGAAAGATTGTACAGTACCCAACTGACTACCGTAACCCAGTTCCGTGGGTCAGATCTAGTTCCTTAGGTCAAACATTTTTCTAAAAATCCAAAATAATTTTATTAAAATCCTAAATCGATCATAAATTCTTTCTACACTAATTAGGGTTACGGTAGGATATTTCAAAATAATTTCATTATCGATTTAGAAATTTTAGAAAAATGTTTGACCCAAGGAACTAGACCTGACCCACGGAACTGGGTTACGGTAGTCAGTTGGGTACTGTACAATCTTTCGTCCACGACACCAGACCGATTCTGCACGTCACCAGGACATCTTAAAAATAAAGCTAGTTCGCGATCGTCGGGGTTACGGTAGTGGGATACGGTATATGGTGGTACTGTACTATCGAATGGTTACGGTACTTTGATTTTGTAATTAGGGTACTGTATTTTCAATTTTTTTTAAAAATCAGTTCGCTGTAATCAGGGTTACGGTAGCTATATACGGTATCAGGAAGTACTGTCCTATGGATTGGTACAGTACTTAATCTTGACCTACCCATGACCTACCATCGATTTTTTTGGCCATGACCCGGGGTTCATGGATTTTTGCCCACCCCCCTGCCGACGCCGCCGGCGTGGACAGCTATGTCCATGATCCTTATTTACTTACTAAACGCAGGAGTATATGCGACAGACGTTCGCCCAGGTCAATGCTGCTGCGGCCAACAAGGTGAGAGAAAAACAAACGAATGTGAATGAACAGATACGATTTATCGAGAAGCAGCACAATGACATGGAAAAATATTTAATTTGTTTTTTCATTCCATATAGTTAGAATGAAACAATTCACATCGCACGATACCAAAGGACCTCAAACCGACAACAAGTCTGAATACGTCACGGCCAAGGTGATTTTTGATCCTTTATGGTGCGTTTATCGTCACCGATCCCTCTCATTGCTAGGTCAGAATGACTCGTCCAGGGGGGTCAAACGACGAGAAATGAGGGGTCAAATCTCCTCTCCAGGGGGGTCAGAATGAGCGTTTTGAGGGGTCTGGAGAGGGGGTCAATTCGAGCTCGGAGAGGGGGGAAATGTAGTCAAATGAGGTTCCCCAATATCAGCGTGTTCGGAGTGAAACATAATTGATTTTGTGTGAAAATGTCCTTCTAGGAAATATTGATACAGTGAAACCCAACTGCAAAATTGCTAATTTTCGAAAATTATGAACTATGTTTCACTCCGAACACGCTGATATTGGGGAACCTCATTTGACTACATTTCCCCCCTCTCCGAGCTCGAATTGACCCCCTCTCCAGACCCCTCAAAACGCTCATTCTGACCCCCCTGGAGAGGAGATTTAACCCCTCATTTCTAGACGTTTGACCCCCCTGGACGAGTCATTCTGACCTAGCAATGAGAGGGATCGGCGACGATAAACGCACCATTATTCTAATCTACTGACTAAACGCAGACGAGCGCGAAGAGCGCTGCTGATGATTCGAAGACGATCACCGCTACGACGGTGAGAGGAAAAGACGATTGTGAATGAGCAGTCGACATAGTGCCATTGTACCACAATTATTATACAATATTACCATTTTCATTGTAGACAGACAACCGAACTGCGAAGAGGGCCCCCGATCAGGAGAAAGCTTCTCTGCTCAAGCGAATTGAAGAGATCAACGTGGAGAAGAAAGCGTTGGTGAGTGCACGAAAAGTTTTAAAAATGTAATCTACTGATTAAAGAGAACACTTGCAGCACGACGGCGATATCTACCACGGGAAACACTGGTGGCGTCAAGGAGAGATAAGAAGATGAAGGAATGGATTATGCTGATTGCAAACGATCTCTGACGCAACGTGCACAGACTGGCAAATGTGGATCACGTCGACCGTTGAAAATTCATAAACATTATTTTCTAATGTCGTTTTGTATCGTTAGCACAAAGTTCAAAATACCAAGAACTTGATACATCCAGATTTATCCTTATTTGCGTCAGTCTCTTCTTTTCGGCTTCTGCAGCTTGATTAGTCGAGTGATTCAACAACATAGTCCTCTGAAATGTTGGACCAACACTTATGATCTTTTTTATTTTAGTTATTCGCAATCTACACAACTACGCTTTCCTGTGTCGGCTTACCTTGACGGTGTAGAAAGCGCCTTCTTTGAAGTCGTAATTTTTTTGGCATCTGCTTCAACGTTTGCAGAGTATATTTACAAATTGTTCAAGAGAACTCAGATAAATCATTGCCTAGTTAACTAACACAGAGACACACCAGACTATCGCCTATCGCTTTTTTGATAATGCACACTTTGGTTTGCTGATATATGCCAACAAAAAATATGTGATTGTCTTCACAAAGGCGATGCATTTGGCGAATCAGAAGCGAGTTCAAAAATCACTATATTTCCCATGATAAAAACTAATGGTCACGAACTCGCGGAGGATGACGAGTATTAAGCGTACTCAAAAGTTAAAATATCAGGTTGAGCAATAAGTTTTGCCCGACTTTAAAAATTTTGGTTTTAAGCTTACGCCGTCTTTTATTCTCAAGATCTTTTCATACTGTTTCCTATATTCGTTGAGTGCATGTATATTCTTTCTATCGCATATTAGACTTTCCGGCGCTTCTGTATATTAATTTTTACATTTCTGATATATCATATTTTACATTTCTGATATATCATTAATTTCTGATTTATCAACGGCAGTACCATTGTTCACATTCGACCTAGTGACCCTGGAAGGCGACATCGAAAAACGAAATCACTGTCTAATGATTCTACACACTCTCACGGGGCAGGTGGACCGGCCAGAAAAATGTTCAAAGTCAAATATCAAAGATAAGCACAATTTCGCCCATTAGCGAGGTTTATTTACTAGAGAGGTTTTTTATGAGACAACGGTGGAAGAAAGAAACAAAAAAACAGTTTTGGTGACTCCGTAGGCATTATCCTTTTATCATATTAGGTTGAACAGAAAGTCTTTATAAACATTTTATTTCCCTTCTTCTGACAATAAAGCGCAAGAGCGAAATCAAACGTATGCACCATTGTTATCTACTACAAATCTCCAACGTTCAGGCAACTTATGGATTCCCTCCTTATAGAACCCATCTCGGCGCGAATCAAAATATTGCTTGAGTGCGGCCTCGATCGCCCCACGGGAAGTGAAGGATCTCTGATCGAGATGACGGGTCAGATCCGAGAACAACCAATAATCCGAAGGGGCCAAGTCAGGAGAATACGGTATATGAGGGAGAACCATCCAGCCATATTTGGACAGCTCCTGCTTGACCTGCCGTGCAACATGGGGTCGGGCGTTATCGTGTTGATAGTACACTTTCTTGCCGTTCAGGGCAGATTGTGCGGATTTCTTCTTGAGATTCCGTAGTTGTTTAGTGTAGACATATCCAGTAATTATCCGCTTCTCGGGTAGGAGCTCCCAGTAAATCGGGCCATCCACTCCCCACCAGGCAGAGAGCAAGATTTTCATAGGGTGAAGGTCAGGCTTTGCGACGTCCTGTGGGGTCTCATTGGCATCCACCCACTGTGCCTTTCTATGGTGATTCTCATAGCAGACCCACTTATCGACCCCTGCTATGAGACGGTCCAACCATCGATCTCCAGCGTGAAGAGTGAGTAGAGAAAGGGAATCGTCGACACGGTGGTCAAACTGGCCTTGAGTCAATTTGTGGGGTATGAAACGGCCTAGCTTCTTCTTATTGCCAATGCAGACCAATCATTTTACGATGGTGCTTTGCGATACCCCAAGTGTGGCTGCCATGTCGCGAGTATTTGGAAAGGATCCAATTCCACTACGATCCATAGCGCATCCAAATCCAGCTCGGGTGGCTTCCCAGACCGGTCATGATCATCCATGGAAAAGTCCCCCTTCTCGAAGAGTTGGTACCAATTGCGCATGGTCTGGTAGTGAGTGGCATATGAATCGTACACTTCAGCCAACTGACGTTCCTATTCCTTCATTGTAGTGTGAGAGAGGAATACGAATAACAGAACGTTGCGGATGTGCAAGGTTGTGGGAACAAACATCGTGGTCTTACTAGTGGCAGAATGAAAGGCGTGGAATGGGGAGTTGTTGACCACATAGTCCCTTTGTCATGTGTTATTCACTAGAGGCGAGGGAACACCAAAGGTCTCGTGCACTGAGCAGTGATCGAGCAAAACAGTTTATAAAGACTTTCTGTTCAACCTAATATTTTAGGCACTTTATTTTCGCAAAATTTTGATGGAGTTCGAAATTCGGGTGACCATCTCTTCATGCTGCACTCTCCCGTGAGAATTTTGCGAGATAGGATGTACACAACTAATTGTAAGAGCCCGCATCATCTCGCGACATCAATTAGCGAGCAACACTTTTGCCCCCCTATCCGGCTTTGTGATGAACACTAGCATGAACACAATGAGGAATGGTTTGACTCTCTCCAAATCACACGCTCTCTCGCCGGTCAGGGAGACGAGAGAGCGTGCAACCTGAAGAGAGTGAGACGATTGATCAATGCGATTATTGCTCACCCGGTCGTTGCCAAGTGTGTAGACGAAGCGGCCGTCAGATGACGTCGCATACCGAATGGGATGGAAATAGGGGAGTTTGTCGAGAAGGACTACCGAATCCGAGGTACGAAAAAAAAAAAAAAAAAAAAAAAGGACTACCGAATCCGAGGTACGAAAAAAATTTGAGGTACGAAAGGTCGAAAGGTCAATCAATACCCACACGAAAGACGTCCCGAAGAGCATCGAATGAGCTCTCTCTCATCTTATTTTTGAATATTATGCTAATACCGATTGGACAAACGATAATTTTCCGATTCATTTCCTCTCATTTCCTCTTTCTCGCTCGGTGAGGAGCGGTTCCTTCTCCCCTCCCCTCTCATTTTTCTTCCGCCTGCCTGGGCTCGAGGGCTTCAAGTGAGGTTAGTCTATGCTCAATGATGTAAGCCCTAAGACGATCGTACTTGCTAAGTATCTAGGCTAGACTTAGGCTAAGGCTAAGGCTAGGATAGCGTTGCGTGATAGGAGAATCCAGTAATCAATTGGAGGTCATTTTGCGATGTCGTCAGACGGAGTTCGCACGGAGAACTACGATGCAGACGATGAAGTGAGCAGCGATGAGGTTGGCGACACGACATTATTTGGCAAATTTCCAGAAAAACATTCGCTCTAATGCAACTCGCGAGAGCATCTAAATTCGAGCAATGGTCTGACTCTCTCCAGTTTGCACGCTCTCTCGCCGGTCAGAGAGACGAGATAGCATGCAAACTGAAGAGACTCAGACGATTGTTCCTAAATTCGCGAGAGATTGACTTCTCTTTCTGAGCAAACTCACCTCGCAACTAGGGATGGCCCAAATGACTCTGTTGTATAGTTGGCCTGTTCCCAGACTCCAGGAGCATAGAGAGAATAAGCTTTATCTACAGAAAGGGAGAGGGCGCGACCACTCGCTAGATGAGAAGAGCGGAGACCCTGAATAGATGGGCATAGGGAGAGGGGAAGAGATTGGGCGGAGTCAGCTACGTGCAAGTAAACAGTAAACAACTGGCTGAGCAGACTACATTTCATTCGAGGGAGAGGGTAGTAAACAACTCGAGACGAGGGGGAGAGTCTACTCTGAGCATATGGTAATTGACGATGGGTACAAGGCTTTACACAACAGACTCTCTTCAAACTACACACTCTCTCACCAATCAGACCGGCGAGAAAGTGTGTAGAATGAATAGTCCGTTTCTTGCCCAGCCATCCCTACTCGCAACACACCCCCTGTAAAACACCATGGGTAAAGGAAGACTTTTCACCGCTTAAAGTTCGCATTTGGCCTTGGTTAGCTAGTCGAAAAATAACCTCACAATTGTTTTTTTCAGGAATTAGACGCTGTAGAGCACACACAAGAGTCGGAGTCGGATGAAGCAACCACACCTACAGAAGAGGTGCAGCGAAATTAACGGGTTTTTACACAAAAACACACAAAAATTACACACATTTACACATTAAAAAAACTAAATACCCTTATATTTTTATTATACTAGACAGTAAAAAATTTTCTTTCGTGATTCACTAGTAAATTTCCAGGGAGAACTGAAGGATATCGAAGCTGTTCGAGAGGACGAGACACAAGCATCGGATTCGGACGAGACTGTAGTAGATTATGAAGAGGTTAACTCGCCTGGGTCACTAGGTCGGGTGGGAACTACGACATCGTGCCGCCTTTGATCTATCAACGGCGATGTCAACGGCGGCACGCCTTAATAGTTCACCGAGCTGGTGACTTCGCATACGCCGTTCTAACGTGTCGTAAACCAATAGCATGACTATTTTTCAAAAATCCGGCAAATCTCGAAACTGTGTAAAGAAATATATATGCATTTATAAAATTTTTCGACAAATTCGGATAACTTCTTTTAAATTTGTTCAATTAAATAGAATAAGTGTAATAATTACTTGCCAAATCAGCTTTTTGGAATTTACTCGCTGAGATGCGCTCAGATATTACGGTGGTGACTGGCAAATGCAGCGCTCTGTTTTACGATTTGCAACTTGGCCGGTAGGAATTTGATTTCTAAAATATGTATAACTAATTGTGCGGAAATATCTGAAAAAAAAGGTTTTTTTTGTTGAATTTTACGACATACCAGCTTTCAAAGTGAGTGCATAATGTTTTCCTTGCAGCGGCGACAAAGAATCGACTGAGATTGAGTTGAAGGCTCAGTTGGAGCACTACAAAGAGACGCTATGTGCACTTATCCGATACGAAACGGACCACTTTGGGCACTCGGACTCACTCGACGCATGTGTTCAGGTATGAAATATATCTCGGGTATCACGTGTCACCGAATGTGTGCGGGAACAATTTTTAAAAATTGTCACGGATTCGGCCCATACTAATGTAGTGGCTTATACTATAGACATACTTTCGGAAAATCCGGGTCCTAGGAGTCAGAGCCGGCGTTTATGAAATTTCCGGTTTTCAATCCGGCTCTACTGTATATCGGCTCAATGACGATCTAGAGAGATGGGAGTGAGCTCAAAATGTTCGGAAAATTATTTTAAGAAACTTTTATGTTGGGATCATATGGAACTGATGAAAAATAAAAATGTTATAATTTAAAGAATGGTGAAAAACATACGAAAAAAATGATTTGACCATTTTCGATGTTCGTAGACCCAAATGTTATTACCCGAAATGAAAGCGTAAGTACCCATACATATTATAAAATTATGAAATCCCAATTCAGAGACTCCCCTTTTCTGGAATATCTTGACAAACATTGTCATGTGGGTACTTTGAAAATTGAAAATACTTTGAAAATTTACAGAACCCGAATCACCATCACATTCTATATCCAAGATAAAATCGATTGAATATGCTACCTCGGAAGATTTGAAAAAGGATAAATTATGTTTTCGCCAACATCCTTGTGAAAACTGATGATATTAGGATGTGTAAGTTAAATATTATGATAGACGTGTATTATTATACTCACGGTTTTATCACGTATATGCTTTTGATCTTTTGTAATATTTTCATATTTTAAATTTTCAAAATTTTCAAAACCGAAAGATTCGTTTGTGCACGCTGTATTTTATACATGCTATGATCAGCTGTAAATTTAATAATAATTTACCTCATCAATTCCGACAAGGATGTTGGCGAAAACATAATTTATATTTTTTCAAATCTTCCGAGATAGCATTTTCAATCAATTTTATCTTGGATATAGAATGTGATGGTGATTCGGGTTCTGTAAATTTTCAAAGTATTCAGTATGTAGTTCGATATTCCTGCATGGTTGCCGGTTCGGAGACTGAAGGAACTAGGCTTTGGTGCCGCGACAATCGAATTTTAAGAGGTTGTAAAATCGGCATTTTATGAAGTTTGATAAATTCCAGTATATTGAACGTGCTTTACACTTATATAGTCTGAAACGTTTGTTACTGATGAGAACTAGAGTCTCTGAATTGGGATTTCCTAATTTTATAATATGTATGGGTACTTACGCTTTCATTTCGGGTAATAACATTTTGGTCTACGAACATCGAAAATGGTCAAATCATTTTTTTCGTATGTTTTTTACCATTCTTTAAATTATAACATTTTTATTTTTCATCAGTTCCATATGATCCCAACATAAAAGTTTCTTAAAATAATTTTCCAAACATTTTGAGCTCACTCCCATCTCTCTAGCTCGTCATTGAGGCGATATACAGTAGAGCCGGATTGAAAACCGGAAATTTCATAAACGCCGGCTCTGACTCCTAGGACCCGGATTTTCCGAAAGTATGTCTCTAGTATAAGCTACTACATTAGTATGGGCCGAATCCGTGACAATTTTTAAAAATTGTTCCCGAGGGGTGTGATTTTCATTCACTGACTCGTGATACCTTGATATATTATTTTATCATCAACAAGCTTTAAGTGCAGTCAATGACAGCAAACGAGAGATAAATATATGCAAATTTACAAATGTTGTAACACTTCTAATTATTCCAGGAAGCAAAGAAGCGAGAAGGAAGTCACTCGATGAATGCATCTCTCTACATATTCATTACTCTAGCTCACTACGATTCCACTCTCCTCTCACCACATATCCAATTCCTGCTCAACCTCTCCATCAGGGTAATTCACTCATGTAGAGTAATGGTAAAATTATAATTGCAAGCCGGCTCCATTCCGTCATTTTCAAGGCACTAGGTCGGATACGAACGGTGACGTCATGCTGCCTTTTATCTATCAAACGCTGCGTCATAGTTTCCATCCAGCATAGTGCCATTTTCAACGGTGAAGCCGGTTTGACGGGAAAATCCAATATAATACGCATATATTGCAATATGCATTTACAAAGCCTTGTTAAAATTCATAAAAGAGAGTGTGATTTTTAACTTCGTATCATACTGATTTAGGCAATAAACGAGAACGTAAGTGAGGAGTGTTGCTCTCTGGCTCAGGATTTGATGATACCTCTCTGCAAGAACCACGCTAAGGACATCCCTACCTATATGATTCTGGAATTATGTGAGTTGTAAATACTAGGCATCAAGATGAACAAGACGACATACGTTCTGGAACAGATTTGAGAACTGTTTAATTTTACTTGATTGATTTCTCCTGTCACAAAGTTGGGGCAGGCATGCCTCGAGATTCTTAAATGTAGTCAGAACTCATTTGAACTCATCGCAAGTTATTAATGCAATCATAGGATTAATTTAATTGCAACATTTACAATAAAATGAAAGCTTTTTGACTGGCGCTTTCGATTCGCACATGATTTTGGTATCATAGTTTGTGTGGAATCAAAATACAAGATCATTACACGAAAAAGATTCCCGAAATTTCCTAAAAAAATTTTACGACCACAAAATAGGTGTTTATCTGTGGATACCTTAACCCGGTAGCGTTGGAGGAGATGTTGTGTCACGATTTCATCAGGTAATTGAATCAAAATATTTATACCATATTGCTACCGTAATTGAAGGCTACAGTAACTCGTAGCCATGGCCCAGAAGTTGGGTCAGATTCATGATTTTATCAAATGGTGTATAGAAAAATTCGATACTGTGCTCATACAATAACCGAATCCTACCGTGACCAGTGGCCTTGGGTCAGACGTTGGGTCAGATTTATGAGTGACTATCTGAGAGAACTGAGCAGAGGCCGTAAAGTGAAAAATAAAGTGCCGATTTTACGATCCCCCTAGGGGTAACTTTTCACGTAGAGTTCGAAAATCGACCTTAGGAAGCCGTATCTCTGACCCCTCATTTCGTGTTATGCGCTGATGTTGGAAGGTCGGGTTTTGAATCTTTTGAACCGCGCTTCCAAACCACATAAATGTATGGTAATTCTGAAAGATCTCGACGAGATAAGCATTTTCAATGTTGAAAGTGAAGAGCTAGCTCATCTTTGAAAAAAGTTACGGCCGTTTGAAATCAAAAATTTGTCGAAAAATTGCCGACCTGAAAATTTTTTTGGGGGCTGTCGTTTTTTAATTAGTCGCATTAAAATCGCCATGAAAAAGTACCCCTAATGCCAAATTTTCAGCGAAAAATTCGTTCTTCTAAGATGTTTCCTGGTTCTCGCAAGATGCCGCAGTGCAGATTTCCCGATATTTCAAATCAACAGCATTCAACAGCAAAACATGGCATTCACTCTCATTGAGAGTCATTGATGTTTTTAGTTTATTTATAATATATTTGAAACATTTTGAGCAGTTGAAACCTTATCTAAGTGAACATCCGCTCGATTGGCAGCGTTTCAATTTGATTTGAGCCTGTGGTACACGTTTGGCCTTTGTTTTGACAACGATATCTCTACAACCAAAGGTACTACAGTTAACAGATCTTAAATATAAAGCATATGTGATATTATAAGAGAGGAATCGCGAGAAAATCACCCATTTGAGGGGGGTTCGCGGCGGTAAAACACAAAATCATCCCATCCGGATCTAAACTTGAAGTAAGATATTTCAAATGATGCTCTTTCAAACTGCGTCGTCAGAATTTTGATAACTGTCGTCATCTTCGAGATTCAGAAGGCCAAACTTGGGACACTCACTTTTTAGGAGTCAAATCGAGCCCACCTAAATGATCATAATACCGTTTAAAATGACGATAGAAAGTCGTTCTTTTTTTAGAAAGAAAGCTGAAAACATTCTCTACAACTTTTATGTTGAACATGTCATTCTACGTGCACGCCCCATTGCGGGGTGGTCGGGTCGACCAAAAATGCCAACTTCCAGGCTCTCTAGCGCGCTTCAACGAAAATATAGAAACTCACTTTCAACAGATGAAATGTTTAGCTCATCGTACTCTGTATTTCTAGGCATGACTCGGGACCCACAGACAATGTTGGCCTGTGGTACAGTATTGCGCGTTTTCTTGGATACATCGGGCAAAATTTCGCATTTATAGGCGCGCCCTTTGTTTGAATAGTGTGGAGGGACATTCCTACGTTATTTAAAAGTGATTTAGTGCAGATGGGCCAAGCTAACAAGTTGAGAAGGGTCTGAAAACCGATTTTCAATTTCAGGTCCGGTCGTAATTTTGACCCAATGGGAGTACTGTAGTAATGTCGAAAACAATTCTAAAGATTGTTTTGGATGATTTTGGACCAATTTGAGGCTTATAGCAGGCAGTTGGAGCCAAGAGGCTACTTAGGTCAGGTAGTCATTCAGACGTCGCCCGACTAAAAGTCACGCCCTTTTTTTATACCCCTTTTAATTTGGCTAATTTTTGGCGTCCAGTTAGTCGCACATAGGGTCTATCAATCGCGCATGATTATTCAGGGGGGTTTTCCCGATTTCCAGAATTCGGTCATTTTTGGTCGACCCGACCACCCCACAGTGGGGCGTGCACGTAGAATGACATGTTCAACATAAAAGTTGTACAGAATGTTTTCAGCTTTCTTTCTAAAAAAAGAACGACTTTCTATCGTCATTTTAAACGGTATTATGATCATTTAAGTGGGCTCGATTTGACTCCTAAAAAGGGAGTGTCCCAAGTTTGGCCTTCTGAATCTCGAAGATGACGACAGTTATCAAAATTCTGACGACGCAGTTTGAAAGAGCATCATTTGAAATATCTTACTTCAAGTTTAGATCCGGATAGGATGATTTTGTGTTTACCGCCGCGGAGAAGGTGATTTTCTCGCGATGTCTCTCATAATTAATAATAATTTGTTTCGGAACCATTCCTGTCCATTCCAAGTTTATAGTAGTGCGTAATTTGCCAATTCCGGGTTCCTGCCGCATCAATTCCTACTCGAAGCGGGCTCAAACTTAATTTGTAAGCACTCTAATGTCAAAAATCATATTCTACGAGTTAAAATACACCAAGATATTACGTTTTCATACGTATCCATGATTTAGACATTTTCACCTCTTACTACCCCAGGGGCAAAAATGTGAAAAAAAAAATTTTTTCTTTAATTTTACTTTTGTAACATTTTTTCCGGAACATTTTCACTCGTAGAATATGAATTTTGGGATTAGAGTGCTTAAAAATTAAGTTTGAGCCCGCTTCGAGTAGGAATTGATGCGGCAGGAACCCGGAATTGGCAAATTACGCACTACTATATACTTGGAATGGACAGGAATGGTTCCGAAACAAATTATTGTTAATTATAATATCACATATGATTTATATTTAAGATCTGTTAACTGTAGTACCTTTGGTTGTAGAGATATCGTTGTCAAAACAAAGGCCACACGTGTACCACAGGCTCAAATCAAATTGAAACGCTGCCAATCGAGCTGATGTTCACTTAGATAAGGTTTCAACTGCTCAAAATGTTTCAAATATATTATAAATAAACTAAAAACATCAATGACTCTCAATGAGAGTGAATGCCATGTTTTGCTGTTGAATGCTGTTGATTTGAAATATCGGGAAATCTGCACTGCGGCATCTTGCGAGAACCAGGAAACATCTTAGAAGAACGAATTTTTCGCTGAAAATTTGGCATTAGGGGTACTTTTTCATGGCGATTTTAATGCGACTAATTAAAAAACGACAGCCCCCAAAAAAATTTTCAGGTCGGCAATTTTTCGACAAATTTTTGATTTCAAACGGCCGTAACTTTTTTCAAAGATGAGCTAGCTCTTCACTTTCAACATTGAAAATGCTTATCTCGTCGAGATCTTTCAGAATTACCATACATTTATGGGGTTTGGAAGCGCCGTTCAAAAGATAAAAAACCGACCTTCCAACGTCAGCACATCTCGAAATGAGGGGTCAGAAATACGGCTTCCTAGGGTCGATTTTCGAACTCGACGTGAAAAGATACCCGTTGGGGGATCGTAAAATCGGCACTTTATCTTTCACTGTACGGCTCATAGGTAGATTTGCTCAATTCTCTCAGATAGTCACTCTTATGAATTCATCAGTATATCTTTACAAAAAATCGATATCGTATCCATACCGTAGGTTCTAACGTAAGACAGAACGCAGTCTCAGGATCATGATTTTGCCGGCTGTTTTGGCGATTAATCAGGGAATTGCTTTAACAATTTACAATGATGATCTCATAAGGTGTGCCGGGCGTAGTTGCCTACTAAAAATATCAATATATAATGTATTAATATTTAATATTAATTGATTCAGTGTCATGCTGGGTGAAACAAGCAGCTCGATCGATCATTAACGACGCAGATTTCGAAACGATCGATTCCGCTGGAGTGTCTCCCTCGAGGAAATAGGTGTAAGCATTTCCTTACAAGGCGTATCATACATATTTGTATTGTATTCTACTCAATTTATTTTAAGAAATCATCATATATTTTATTCCAATCAGATTGTTACTTTTCTAGGCACATACCTCATACAATCATGTTGGTTTCCAATGTGAACAATTCACATCACATACTCAGTTTTTAATAGTACTGTATCGACTACCGTGAAATTAGTTTTTTTATGTAGGCAATTTCATATTTTAATAATCTACATATTGAAAACTTTCAAAATATGAGCGAAAGTGTTCACGTTGGAAACCAAATCCATGGTGAATTAACAAACCTCATTGTAGCACTAATTAAATCTAGTCATATAAATTATAACGTCCAAAAACAATGCTAAAAATAATATTATATAAATACAATAATAATATATAATAATTTAGGCAAGGGGGTGATGATCGCCTTCTCACCGTGATCGACGCTCTCTTTGGCCAGCACAAGAAAATGACCATGCTGATGACTGCTCTTCTATTCAGCAAGATCGTTCAGTTCTCGAGAAGTGGTCCGTTTATTTGATTTGACCTATGCTGAACCCGTAGGCTAAGACTAAACGCAATCAACTATTCTCATTCTACAACATTCATCTGTGGTTGTGTAACCGAAGCGCAGGGTAATGCCTAGAAATTAAGGCAGAGGGTGAGGTGAGCATTGCCAAAATGTTCAATACATATACTATAGCATATTATAATAACTAAATTTGCTATTATTTTTTTTGTATTTGCGATCTCAGTGCGATAAATTTATTGTTGCAGAAAGTTGGATGGAACGAGCTGCTGCTATATCCTGTCTCTCTTCCAACCGTCTGTTCAGAAAGATGATAACTTCTTATGGAGTGTTAATCTTCTTATGGATCCTTGAAATGGCCTACAGGAATATCGCAGACGAAGTTAGATTTTCTTGCATGGCTATTATATGCACTCGTTCTGCATATCACAGTTTGGCCATATTTACTGCATTCTCCGATGAAAACATGATTTTTAGCATCCTCAAGTGCGATTTGCGGTTGTGTGTCTTATCGCGGACTCTGTTTCATTCTTGAAATTGGACAATGAGCGGAAGGAAAATGTAAGCAAAAAATGCAGAGATAGGGATAGATATTATATCGATAGAATACGATATAATACAGTCTTTGGATCTGCTGATCGACGTGCTCGAGGACACTAACCGGAAGGTGGTTTCAATCGCCGTCTGTGCTCTCATGAAGCTATGCAAAATCATTGCTAAGGTACCTCTTTCATAGAATACAGATATTGTTTTTAGCATATTGTTCGTATTGTTCGTCTCCACCAGAAAAAAAACACTATTCCATAGATTACGTAGGTTTATAAACGAACACGCATATCACGAGTCGGTGGATGACAAATGCTCTTCGGGAACATTTTCAAAAACGTTGTGCCGAATATCGATCATATATTAGGTTGTTCGGAAAGTTTCTTTCTTTTATTTTTCTCATGTCAATTCTGGTGGCATTCGACCTCAAATATTTTGTCTATTATATACGTTAGGACATTGGCCGTGGAATACTACAGTACGTTCAAATCACATCTCGGTCGTATAGCAGGCTAGAGAAAATATCAAAAGTTAGCAAATGTCAAAAACACCTGAAAAAGCAGAATTTCAGTGTTTTTTGTTGGGCCCTTTTTCCCGAGAACTAGATGCATGCCGATATAAGCCGGATAATATGTGATAGGGTAAGAGTTGATGATAATTATAGCAAAGAAAAACCAGGCTTTCAACTTTTGAGGGAGACTAGAGATATCAATATGTCACCATTTCGATGTCCAAATTTCGGATTAAATTTTCTGAAAAATCCTGCTCATGGATACGTAATTGGACCTAATTAGGGGTAGCAAGTGATCATGTAATGTACTTCGCAAATAGCATTTGCTTTGTTCTCTAGGTTGACCGGGTGAAGCACAATTAGTTCAAAATTATGCTCGAAAAACCCATCGTAGTGCGGATTACTCCATCGACTCTTCGTTTGATTGGGGAACACGTCCTAGATTTAAAGCTTTACGTTTAATAACAACCCTATTTGACGGTCTTCACAATATCGGGTCGTTTGTATGCCTATCTCTGTTCTGCAAAGAAATGTGCGCCGTTAAAGATCTGGGGGAAAAGTCGACTATGCTAACTTCGGACCTCCATTGCTCAAGATCTATTGATCGAAAAGGCATGTACTACTGGTTGTCATAGAGAGTATCCAAGCCCACGTCAACTACAAAAAAACCATAAACTGTTTGGTCTAGGTTAAATAAAGGAGAAGTGAAAAGTGCCCATACATGAAAAAAGAAAGAAACTTTCCGAACAACCTAATATTTTGTGACATTTTTCTACTTTTTCTTCAGAGTGCCAAGTTTGAATGTAAATTGAGCTAAACGTCATATTTGTAGCTCATGTGGGAGCTGAAATACACGATAGCCAGGTGCAAAACCGGAAAATTTCTAAAAGCCGGCTCTGGGACCAATGACCATGTTATTCGAAATCGTATTTCTCGGGCATTCTACCACAACAATATGAACGATATTCGGCACAACGTTTTTGAAAATGAAAAAAAAAACAATTTGAAAACACCACCACTGAATACGTTTGTTAACCAACAGTAGAATGATAAGGATAATTTTGTTTATATTCCCATGCGAAGTGCAGGAATTTCCTAATTTCTAATTATTGTCCCAATTTAATTCAATCCTTAATTGCTAATTAGTGTCCCAACACTGTTCAGACTCAACTAGCGAATAGATGTGACGACCTCTTCGAACGACTCATCGCCATTCTCCTCACGACGCCATCCCGTGATCTGGTACAAGATTGATAATCAACTATCCAAGGGTGTTATGTACCAAATTCATCGGGGATTATTATCATCGTACTATGGTATGACGTCATCGCATAGTTATTGCGTGGCGATGACGCAATCAATCTGCACTGTTTCAAAACGGCATTATTCTTACATAGATTTTTTCCTGTTCGCCATACTTTCTAGGATTGGAGATATGACCGAAGCCTACCCAGAATAAATTTTTGAAGGCGCTGCTCGGTCGCGCATTTGCTGCAGCGAAGCTGCAAAAAACCGGGTCTGAAATTCGGAATTCGACTTCTAGAGTAGCTAGAGACCCGTTCAAACCATCAAAATGATCGCTATCATGAGTACACATGATTCTGAGAATATGAATACGATATCTCATAATTTGCCCTCAGGGCATGAAAACATCACTTTTTGAATGACCATTTTTTGGACATCCATAACTTTACGGAAAAGTTTATTAAAAATCTGATTTTTATCTGGTAATGTTCAAAATGTATTGAAGAACTGAATTCCAACTTTTTAGAGCGATTGGATATCTTTCCAACCCGCTGTGTGCGTTTTTAGGAGTTATACTAGGGACGGGGAAACACCTTGTTTACCCTATGGGCGAGAGAGTACAGACGGCGAGAGTGCGTAAACAGGGTGTTTTCCGATCCTAGTATACCTCCGAAAAACGCACGCCGCGGGCAGGAAACATGTCCAATCAATCTAAAAAGTTGGAATTCAGTTCTTCAATACATTTTGAACACTACCAGATTAAATCAGATTTTTACTAAACTTTTCCGTAAAGTTATGGATGTCCAAAAAATGGTCATGCAAAAAAGTGATTTTTTCATGCCCTGAGGGCAAATTATGAGATATCGTATTCATATTCTCAGGAACATGTGTACTTATGATGGCGATCATTTTGATGCTTTGAACGGGTCTCTAGCTACTCTAGAAGTCGAGTTCCAGACCCTGTTTTTGCAGCTTCGCTGCAGCAAATATGCGACCGAGCAGCACCTTCAAAAATTTATTCTGGGTAGGCCTCGGTCATATCTCCAATCATAGAAAGTATGGCGAACAGGAAAAAAACTATGTAAGAATAATGCCCGTTTGAAAAAGTGCAGATTGATTGCGTCATCGCCACGCAATAACTATGCGATGACATCATACCATAGTACGATAATAATAATCACGGATGAATTTGGTGCATAACACCCTAGTGCCAGAATGATGACTTTCTTGGGCAAAAAGTTGCAACAAATTCAAAACTGCCCACTCACTTATGCGCGCGACTGTATGTATGTATGTATGTATGTATGTATGTATTATTATTATTATTATTATTATTTTATGCTCAACTGTATTTTTGGTTAACACTTTTGTTACAGATATCTCGGTGCTGCTGAAGCTGACTGTCAAGGTCACTTTTTTGTTTTCACAAATTATTTTGATTCTGAAAATATTGAATATCTTTTCACAATAAGTAAAAATTAATATTATAAAAATAATTTGAAATTTTAATTTCAAAATTTTTCAGTCGCTGTGCGAGAATGTTCACCATGATGAGGATGAGTGGGAGGGGACACGCATCAAACCTCGTATTGTCTGGATCACGAAGGCATTCGCTGTGAGTTTTTTTTAAATTTCAAGGCACTATTTTGGATGATCGAATGATAACGATCCATTCATTCACCTATTCACTTATTCCGTTGTGATTATATTTCAAGAATGGCGATTTTTCATTCATCGTTAACACAACAAGGGAGTAGAATATTCCTTAAGGGAGTAGAATATTCCTTATTTATAAAAATTTATATTAAAATATTTTTTTTTTCGTGTTTCAGGCCATCCCTCACGCTGTCGAAGGTGCTCGACTCACGGCGGTCGAGGCGGAGACTCTTAGAAGAATCCTCGCCGGTGACGAATAGCCATCCCTCCCCCATCTCATCATACTAGAGGCGCTTCCTCCTACTCACACGATCTGGTACATACCATATCCCAGTCCAGTATCGATAACGCATAAACAATATTCAATGAAAAATGCTACAAAAAGTGTTTTGACCTCGTAGTTGCAGACCTTTCTCAGCCTCGTTGACTATGAAAACGTCGTGCTTGGGATAGTGTTTTGAAGATAGAGACCTCTCTTACACCTGTTGACTCCAGAGAGTCGTCCGAAATGGGTAGCTGAACTCTGTTTAGCACGGAAAATTGGATTTGGATTCAACACTTGTATGTTAATCTAAGAATCATATCACAAATTGGAAACCAAATTAATGTCGAGAAAACAATAAAATCTACCAAACTTGACAAATTCTGATTTCGTTGTGAAATATGCACTAAATGAAACGGAATTTTCGTGTAAATATTACTTTTGTTAATTAACTTTCGGATTTCTAATTCGATTGCTTGGAGTGAGCTGAATCAGCTGATAAACTCACCTCTTCTATCTCTTCCACCTCTCCCGCCACTCTTCGCCAATATCTATATTGCCATTGATTGCCATTGAGTGAGTGATTTATTTCAATATCTTTATTGCACTTGAGCATACAGTGCGGGAGCGGACTGAAGACCCTTCACACTTCTCCGGTGTAGTGCTCGTCGTATCCCGCGGTCACTGCCCACTCTTCGATCGGCGTGTAGGCGAGGGGCTTTGCGTTTCGATTGGACACTCGCTCGATGGCGAATTGATAGTCCATATCGTCGTCACCAAAGTCATGAATGAGGTTCATACCGATAACTATAATCTGAAACAAGCGTCTTTTAGCTCAGTGCTAAGTGCGACTGCGCTGTGAACAGATGGCCGTTGGTTCGAATCCTTATGATTCCATGAATTTTGCGCTGCTCACCAGGTTGTCATAACGCAGCATGTAGTTATTGCGAGCTGTTAGATCCTTGAAGACTGATTCGCTCGAATGTTCAGAGTAGAATCCTCTCATTGCCATGTCTTTCTTCGTGACAATGAACCCTCCATTTTTCTTCTTGAAGAAGCCAATCATTTTCAATGCTTGTCTGGCGATGGACGGATTCAGCTCATGGAGGTAGAATGCTCTCAGCTTCTCACAACCATCACGAATTATCTAAATTCAATTTGTCGGCATCCACACAGTAGTAAACTATTTGCACATTATAAATATGCAATAAATGAAAATGCTCCTCACTTCGAAGATTTCGAAGATGAATTCCTAACTGAGTTGTAAATGCCGACAATGCCTCGGCCCTCCATTATGGTCTCCACGAGCCTTCTATCGAGAAATTCGTAATCGATGCTGAGGTCCTGTATAAGATAGGGTAATTGTGCTGTTTATTATTGTTAATTATAATTATAATTAATTAAGAAATGTTAATTAAGCGAAATTGCGCACACGTTTAATTGAAATTCGCCAGAGAGTTGGGCAAGGATTGTCAGAAGATTCGCCAAATTCCAGCAGTTCTGGCGCACCTTTACATAAAAATGTTGGTCATGATCATCACCGAAAAGCTTCTCAAGTCATTGCATTACGATATTGTTATTAAGCATTGGTTTGGAAAAGAGATCCACGTAATTAATTTTTGTTCCCATATGCCTATTAATGTGGCCAACTCGTACCTATTTGGGAGAATATTTGGGAAAATACGCAATTCTTGGCGATTTTCGCAAGTACACGCGCATAATCAAATGACAATGCAGGATCGAGCAGGCACATTCGCACCCTGTAAAATAACGGGTTGGGATTCGAGTTCACTTATTGGCTATGTTGTGTTTTTCTTCTTGTAAGGTTAAGATGCGCAATATATCAGATGAGCGTTTATCCGTTTTGCTCTCCTGAAACCTTCGCAAAGACAACAAAAACTAATTCCAACAATCTAACTCTATTCGGGATGGCTTTGCTTTAAACGGTTTTATTTTTGCCACGTTCTCTCGCCGGAAGGATGAATACAATAAAGAGAGCTCGTCCTTCAGTTTATACTGTCTATTGGCAATCGATCGCCGAGATAGTGTGCAAAATGGAGAGACGGTAGCCCGAATTGTCAACTCATAATGACTCGTTTCTTGGCAAGCCATCCGTCATCACGATATATTCAGACATCAAATATTATTGTTTTTACAGCATACAAGCGTTAGTTCTACGACATTCCTGAACAAACAACTTATTTCCTCATATCATCGTTTTAAAAAGCAGTTAAATTTAGAGATCGTATACCTGTTTCTTGATGAGTTGTTTTTCGCCCCCCGCGAGTCAGTTATTATTAACCTTTTATAATGAATTCGGGTGTGTTCCTCCAGCTGAAACAATAATGATAAGCTACATAACTTGTATACTTAATTTGATTAGGCTAGCATACAAACATGTAAAATATACCTTGTACAACTTCTTGCAAGTTGTCCTCAGTCGCTGTCGCCCGCGCAGTGGCATACAACGAATAATGCTGCTGATCAGCTCATTGGGGAGCCATAAAAGTGCAAACTGCAAAATAAAACACAAGATAAATCATCCCCTGCATTCTGAATTCTCTCTCCCTCTCCCCCTCTCTCTCTATCTCACTTTTTTCGTGTTTTTTTTGTTTTCAGATGCGTAAAATGAACAAATGCTAATCAGTGACCGAACCTTCCCAAGATGATAACGAAATGTAACAATAAAATCGCAACAATACAATATAATTAATCAGTAAATGAAACTGACGGATGACGTCCATTCGAGGAACAGTCTCATGCCTGCAAGTTTGAGCAATTTTTAAATTAATTAAATTTTTAAATTTTTAAATTAATTAATGTTAAAAGAAAATAATATTAATTGCTTTTACATATTATTTTACAGCTCTGAGATAGCTAAGATCGATTTTTTGAGTTTTTTGGTGGAATTTTAAACTGACACTCTTGGAGAACCTCATCGTCCGCAGCAGTGAATAGGGTCCACTGGCCAAATTCGGAGTAAACCTGCAAAGTAGATAACTTAGCTCAAGAAATGATGACGTGATTTTGTAATGCTAGAGATATTCTGACTCGAATGAGGCACCCAACTCCCAAAAAAACAAACAAAATGAACATGGAAAAACCCCTGAATCACTTAGTTGCTAGCACTAAACCGGACCACTTACTCTATCCGTGTCATCGCACTTGGACCAATCGATGAGGAAATTGGAGGAGTGAGCGAAGGAAAGTAGAAGGAGGAAGAGAAAGATCACTCGAGTGTCCCTCTGAAAAAGGCAAGTCAAGAATTATACCGAACTAGCGACCTTCGGTCGCTACGTGGTTCGCGGGGTTGTGTTTTAAGGATAACAATTGTACGCGACTGGTGAGAGCCTGCTTAAAACGTTGTAAAAGGCTCGTGCGGCCTCGGGCAATTCGAAAAAGTTGGGATGGGGCTTCGCCCCATCCCAACTTTTTCGAATATCCCCCCCATCAATGGTGGCCCACCCTGTTGTAGTGTGAGGGACGTGCAAGTGTGTGTGTTATTAAAGCGAATTTATCGCAAAAACTCCAGCAAAAAAGCAGCTCCAGCAGCTCACGAGCCTTTCACAACGCTTACGCTGCGGGGAGTGAGAGCAGGTTGGGATGGTGTGGCGGGTGGTGCACGGGGTGCATTTGAGTTTTCTGCAATTTCCTAAAATGCGCCATGTTGTGTGGTGTGCTGAAAGTGCTCGTCGTGAGGATGCTAACGGTCAAGGTCCGACGTCACACAAACGCGTTTGAGCCAAGTTAGAGCGATTTGAATAAAAGAGATCAAAGATCAAGTTTCATATTTTAAAAGCACTCGCCATGGGGATACCAAAGGTCAAGGTCCTATCCTTCTACGATGATTTTGAAGCGAGTTAGAGCCATTTGAAGAAAAGATCAAACTACAATCTACAAAGATCAAAGATCAAACTGTAAAAGCGCTCGCCATGGGGATATCAACGGTCAAGGTCCTATCCTTCTATGATGATTTTGAATCGAGTTAGAGCCATTTGAAGAAAAGATCAAACTACAAACTACAAATATCGAACTTTAAAAGCGCTCGCCATGGGGATGCCAACGGTCAAGGTCCTATCCTTCTACGATGATTTTGAAGCGAGTAAGAGAAATTTGAAGAAAAAGATCAAACTACAAACTACAAAGATCAACGAACAAACTTTAAAAAGCGCTCGCCATGGGGATGCCAACGGTCAAGCTCCTATCCGTCTACGATGATTTTGAAGCGAATTAGAGCGATTTAAAGAAAAAGATCAAAATACAAACTACAAAGATCAATTTTTTGAAAGCTCTCGTCTAGGGGTCACCAACGGTCAAGGTCCTATGGTGCTACGATGATTTTGAAGCGAATTAGAGCGGTTTGAAAGAAAGTGATCAAACTACAAACTACAAAGTTCAAAGATCAAAGATCATTTTTTTGAAAACTCTCGTCAAGGGGTCACCAACGGTCAAGGTCCTATGGTGCTACGATGATTTTGAGCCGATTTACAGCGATTTGAAGAAAAAGTGTGACAGACAAACAAACAAAGGGACAGACAGACAGACAGACGGACGGACAGACAGACGTTACGATATGTCTTTATGTAGTAATTATTGATTACATAAATTACATTTTTAATATTAAAATGATACAACAAAAATAGGAATGAGGGCATGGGATTACAGAATGCTGTATACTATCTGAGGAAGGTAAATAATAAGGAAAATACCATTATTCCACTCGAGAGTGAAGCGAGTGAACCGCCCGCGACTAGAGAAAAGAGAGGAAATGAAAGGGAGAGAATGGAGAGTGAGATACTCAAATCGATTTCCTTTTTTTATGAATAATAATACAATGATAATCGATAAAATTTCTTTAAATATTTTTCGTTAAGAAGATCGAAATTGCAATTTTAAGCAAAAATAAATCCACCTCGTGTATCGTGAAGCCGCAAGGTGGATGGTCGAAATCATCATACAGGCCTAATTATGTGGTTAATGTGTTCCTATGGGACTAAATGTAAATGGCCATGCATTCTGATTTAGGCTGATATATAATGTTTGAGCCAAGACATGGCTCAAAATGTTGCTGAATTAAGTGAAAGGCCCAAAAGGAGAGACGAGAAAATAGAGGCGGATCCTATTTCTCGATTGTCTTCAATTCTCGAAAAGATCGGGTACGGCTTCGTCGACGGAGGAATAAAGGGGAGCTTTCTCGTTTTTACAGTGATCTCTAGCCACGCCGGGTGAGAGACCAGCGAGAAAGGGAGAGGAAGTCCCGCCCCTTTGGAGTTCCATTAGAGCTCCTTCTTGAACCTTTGCAATCAAAGACTCATATATATATTTTTTTTTTTTTTTTGGCCCAGATCATATTTATCCTGACGTCAGGCACAATGGTCCTGCAGGAGGGTGACTTCAGTGTGGAGGGAATGGGGATCTTCGGTCTCAGAGCGTCGTTAGGTCAAGGGATGGGATCTTCTTTGGCTTCTCTGGTCAACTGTAGGGACGATCGTGACGGATCTCCGTTGAGCATCGAAGTAGATCATCCTGCCGCCGAACACCTGACTTGCGCCGGTTAGGAACTCACAACGCAGACAGCGGGTCTTTCTTGACGGTAGATCACTCGAGACGATGGGAATCCGTCCGTGCTCCTCCTCTTGAAGTGTACCAAGTAGGCGATACTCTCCGGGTTGCCCAAGCTGACGGGAGAGGATTCCCCAAACTAGGTCGGAAAAGAGCGGGGTCAGGGACGACCGCCCATCACGAGCGCTAGAATGGAGAATGGAGAATGGAGAATGGAGAATGGAGAATGGAGAATGGAGAATGGAGAATGGAGAATGGAGAATGGAGAATGGAGAATGGAGAATGGAGAATGGAGAATGGAGAATGGAGAATGGAGAATGGAGAATGGAGAATGGAGAATGGAGAATGGAGAATGGAGAATGGAGAATGGAGAATCAAAGACTAATCGGGGAAACAAATCCGATAAACAACGTTATTGGTCTAAAACGATGCCTAAAATCATTTGTCACACTATTGGCGAATAAATAATTTTCGTCGGAAGCCTTCCATTTCCTTCTCATGAACCATACAACGGTAATTTTAAGATATTTTTTTTATTGGGGAATGCATTTCGCCCACCCTATCATTTATGAGGCGAATCGCGAGAGAATCGACCATTTTAGGGGGCTAGCGGCGGTAGGATTCAAGTTTGTCCGATCCCCCTATAATGTTGGTTTCAAGTATTTCAAATGGTGGTCTTTCAAACTGCGTCGTCAGAATTTTGATATATCTCGTCATCGTTGAGATTCAGAAGGCCAAACTTGGTACTATTACTTTTTGACAGTCAAATCGGGCTCGCTTAAATGAGCATAACTCCGTTTAAAATAAAGATAGAAGACCGTTCTTTTTTCACAAAGAACGCTACCATCATGCTCTACAACTTCACTGTTGACGTTATCATTCCTGGCCAGCTCCCTGGTGCGGGGCGGTCGGGTGCATTAAAAATTGCGTAAATTTGGAAATAGGAAAAACGTTTTGGGTTATCATGCTTAAGTTGTAGTACATACATGGGCCTAGCTTCTGGCCAAAAATGAAGGAAATCTGAATATAGATTTAAAAAATGGGCTGACTTTCGTGCGGCGACCCCAAAATGAGTTTGTTTCCCCCATGATATCGCACTTCCATTGGTCAAAAATGGTCATCGGACCGAAAATTTGAAAATCTATATTTTGACCCCCATTAACTGGCGGAATGGGTCCAATTGAACTGAATGGGCTTCAAATAATGTAAATACTTCCCTCTAAGTAGCTCAAAGAAAATGGGCTCCTGGAATTGCGATATTTCCATCTATTAATCCGAGGAAAGGTGCAAAAGTAATGCTCAGGGGAAAATTGAGATAGATACCCGAGTTATAGCTAGAATTGTAGAGAATGAAGAGCTAAACTGGAAGATATCTAGAAACGGGCTAGAATCCCCCGAGATTGCGCGCTCTAACCGTCTGCCGCTCTCGCCGTCTGACCCCCTCTCCCTCCCCTTCATTTAGTGCTCTCCAGGTCGCGGTTTCTGTCGGTTTTAGCCAACTTCTAGGCTCTGTAGCACGCTTCAACGATAAGATAGATACTCACTCTCAACGGATAAAATGTTTAGCTCTTCATTCTCTACAATTCTAGCTATAACTCGGGTCTCTATCTCAATTTTCCCTTGAGCATTACTTTTGCACCTTTCCTCGGATTAATAGATGAAAATATCGCAATTCCAGGAGCCCATTTTCTTTGAGCTACTTAGAGGGAAATATTTACATTATTTGAAGCCCATTCAGTTCAATTGGACCCATTCCGAAATGGGGGTCAACATATAGATTTTCAAATTTTCGGTCCGATGACCATTTTTGACCAATGGAAGTGCGATATCATGGGGGAAACAATTTCAAATATTGTTTTGGTAGTTTTTGAACGATTTTGAGCACAAATGTGTCATTTAAGCGAGCCCGATTTGACTGTCAAAAAGTTATAGTACCAAGTTTGGCCTTCTGAATCTCAACGATGACGAGAGATATCAAAATTCAAGCATTTTGAAAGAGCACCATTTGAAATACTTGAAACCAAAATTATAGGGGGATCGGACAAACTTGAATCCTACCGCCGCGGCGTGGTCGATTCCCTCGCTTTTCCTCTCTTATAGACAATTGTCAGGCGTACATAAAAACATGTTTTTCCATATTTTATTGCTTAAGAATTCGCGTTGTCGTTTGAAGTGCCAAATAATTTTGAGGGCGCTCTACTTGTCCCTTCAAGTGCAAATAGAGCGCACGAAATTTAAGAATCTATTGGGGTGTCCGGAAAGTTCGTATAATGTTTTGTTTTTATTTTTTATTCAATGCTTTACAATTCTCAGTGACCAATGTATGCCCTCTTCCTTCTCACTACCTCCCTCCAGCGATTGGGCAGGGTCTCGATTCCTCTCTTCCGGAATGCGGGTTTCTTCGAGACCGCCCAGTTCACTAAAGCCCTCACAACTTCATCTCGATTCTTGAACTTCTTTCCTTTGCAGAAGTCAGAGAGAGAGCGGAAGCAGTGGTAGTCGCATGGGGAGAGATCCGGGGAATACGATGGATGGGGAGTCCTCTCGATCTTCAGCTCGTCCATTTTCTTCTGGGTCATCTTCGCTCGATGATACACTTCTCTTCTGCAGCGATGATGGAATTGACCCATCGAAGATTGGATCTACGATGGAGTAATTCCCGACAGACTTGAACACGATTTTTCAGCTGTTCGGGGGACGATTTTTCTTGTGGACTTGTGGGAGTTTCGGCTTCTTCCCAGATCGATGGAGGATATCGGACACCGTTGATCTGGGAGTACCAGTATCCTTCTTCAACTCACGCACACTGGCCATGGGCTTGGCTTCAGTGTGCGGAGAACGAGAGGCTGATCGAGGGAGGGAGGGCGTCCAGAGCGGGGTTGATCATCGAGACCAAACTCCCCTTTCTTGAAGCGGGAGAACCACTTATAGCAGAAGGGTATGGAGGGGGCGTCAGCTCCTTCCGACTGGGCCAGGGCAGAGGGGGCCTCCTTCACGGATCGGCCAAGACGGTAGTAATGAAGTAAAACTGCTCGGAGGTAGAGATGGGAGTCCATCACAAGAATCAATGTAGCAACTAGGAGACTGATTAAATCCTCTCTATACTCAACGTCAGAATGATGCAATACATTGTTGACAAACAAATTGCGCAATCACAGCATTTGATCGCGAACTGACTTTTTTCCGAAGCATTATACGAACTTTCCGGACACCCCAATAAAGGTGATTCAATTTGCCTAGACAATGAAAATCAATAAAAATGTATTTACTGACTCGCAAATATGAGAAAATAATATATTCTGTCACGTACAGTACCGTGCAAAAGTTTCGCAACAATTTTGATGTTGTCATAACTTCGTTTAAAATTGAGCTAGCGACTTATGGTTGGAAGCATTCGAGAGGTTAATATCAGGAGAAACTATCCATATGGTACATGGCCCGAAACATAATTATCGCGGGTTTCTAAATTGAATTTTCGGCATCACAATTTTTATGTATTTTTTGAAACTCTACCATAAGTCGATGTTATCTTTCACGAACTGTGAGGAAAGTATAACCAATGATGTTTACAATCCACTATCTGGCTTGCACATCGGAAAGAGCTAATATATCGATTTTCCGAGACTTCCGAGATGTGTTTGAACCGCTATATCTTGGCTTCCAGTTGAGCGATAGGGCCCCTATTTCGCAGGTACTATACACTAGTAGTGTAGAAACATTTTACCATGTTTGATAGTGATCAGACAAGAAATTGGAAAAGTCGAAAAATTTTGGTCTCGAATTTTCATGCATGTGGAGACGACCTTTAACTCTATCGAAAAAAATTCGATTTCTTTCATGTTTATGCAGAATATGTTAATGAATAAGTATGCGAAATTGCGAAGTGATATGGCTCTTCCTGCACATTTTACAGCCCAATAACCACAGAGAGTCTGAATGGCTGAAGTCGACATAAATGGTCCTAAGCGAAAGTCGGCCTAGGATAACGGGAGAGTTTCATTAAAATTGGCTCCAATTCAATGAGAAATGTGCACGGACTCGCAAAGCTGTTAGGTGCATTTTATGCAATTTGAATAAGATCCAATTTTACCTTGTTCCGTGTTTTATGGCGCATGAGTATCTGACCCTCTGTGGTTATTTGGCTGTAAAATGTGCTGGAAGAGTTATATCACTTCGCAATTTCGCATACTTATTCATTGACAGATTCTGCATAAACGTGCAAGAAATCGGATTTTTTCGATAGCGTTAAAGGTCGTCTCCACATGCATGAAAATTCGTGACCAAAATTTTCGATTTTTCCAATTTGTTGTCTGATCACTATCAAACGTGGTAAAATGTTTCTACACTACTAGTGTATAGAACCTGCGAAATAGGGGCCCTATCGCTCAACTGGAAGCCAAGATATAGCCTTTCAAACACATCTCGGAAGTCTCGGAAAATCGATATATTAGCTCTTTCCGATGTGCAACGAGCAAGTCAGATAGTGGATTGTAAACATCATTGGTTATACTTTCCTCACAGTTCGTGAAAGATAGCATCGACTTATGGTAGAGGTTCAAAAAATACATGAAAATTGTAATACCGAAAATTCAGTTTAGAAACCCGCGATAATTATGTTTCAGACCATGCACCATATGGGTATTTTCTCCTGACATGAACCTCTCGAATGCTTCCAACCATAAGTCGCTAGCTCAATATTGAACGAAGTTATGACAACATCAAATTTGTTGCGAAAATTTTGCACGGTACTGTATACGTTCTTTTCCCTCGTACTCACCTTTCATTTTCCATTTATTTCCAGCCTTTCCCTCTACTCCGATTGGCCGTCTCGAACCCTCTGCCAAAATATCTAGTCGGTACGTGGAGGACAGTTGTCTCATTTGTTTAGTTATGCCTTCGCATAGTTAATTGATACTAGGTTAAATATCATGAATATAGTAGTCGTTGAGTGCTTAGTGCTACTTAGTGTACCTTACTTAGTACCCGTATTGACAAATGCGAAACACATTAGTCAAAAATTCTCAATTTTCGAAACATTCCAGTTCGCTAGCGATCAGGCTATCGATCTATCGATCGTTTGTGATTATAAATGTTAGATGTCTGTGCCTACTCTCTCAATTTCGGTTTACAAATTACACTCCTACATAAAGTTAATATCTGTCCAAACGGGAGGAGATATGAAATTTCGAAATACCAGGCAAAGGGATCCTATTAATTCGTTGCTTTGTGCATTAGGAAGACAACATTGTATTGCAACCCCTAAAAATCATATTCTATAATTACCAATAGATTGGCCAGGAGCTGTGTCAGATTCATGATTGTTTGGCCAATCAGTACATAATACCAATATTACACTATCACCATAAAGAAAATAAACCGAAACACGCTGTATCGGGTACAAAATTATTCGCTCATTTTGATTCTCAATTTGCATCGCACGCTTTATGTACACGCATTATGTGCAACAATACGCGTTGAGATTTTGGGGACCGAAATTGGGGGACGAAGGGGGATGGGAGGGTGGTGTAGATCACCAAAATGCTCTGAAAAGTTACACAATTGCCAACTGGTACGAGATCGTGAAGTGGTTGGATGTGCAATTTTCACTGAACATAGCGATTTTTTTAGAGATTCAAGAAGCCGGTCAAGGATCCAGGGCCGCGCCCGCGCCATATGTGGCCAACAACTTCCGCGTGACAACTGTTAGTGCGATTGTTCTCTCGAAAGATTTGGAATCTATTGCTACTCCCATTTTCGATTAAGACACCATAGAATTTGTTCAATAAAATTGTACAAAAATATCGTATAAATTTTACTCTAGCTCATTTTCATCTGTTTGAAAATTACGATGATATTTTTTTCCATTTGCAGATCAATGTAGAGCGATTCATAGCCACCGCCGCTGACCCGCCTCAGGTTGGGTACTTGATCATCGTACTTGATCAATATTTTTACAGACCGGGACTTGAAACGAATTCTTGTTGATCATTTGATATAATTGATGTAATGATGCTTTTTTGGCCCGTTGTCGCTCTCTGACGCGTCAAATAATTATAAAAAAATAAATAATTATATACTAAAATAATGTATACAAATGAATTCAATTTGAAAACGCAAGACGAGTACGCCGACGGATTCGCGTCAGGATTCGACAAGGGACTCGAAGCGGGCCAAGGCAATGGCGAAGGTCGAATTCATCTACTGTTACTGATCCAATAAAAGATAACGGAAGGAAGAGGAATATCATTGTAGTTGAACGTTGAGAGGAAGAAGAATAATGATATAGGGAATCAGAGGGAGGGTCGCTCGTGGAGCCCGTGGAGCTCGTGGAGCTTTTTTACCTTTGCCTCTCCCTCTCCCGCTCCCACCCACTCTGACTAGGTATCTTTATAAAAGGTAATTTAAATGGTCTATGCACTGGAGACCAATATAGTGAATTATCTGACTCGTAAATAAAGTGCAATGATACAGTCTGTCACGTATTCTCTCCTTCCTCTCGCACTCGTCCTCCATTATCCGTTCATTCTCTTATTTTCCCTCCGAGGCGGCCTGTCACTAGCTGTTGTGCAGAAATGAGTAATAAGTACATGGATGATTGTAAGAGCAGATAATGATTCTAGGGTTGAGTAGCGAGCTCCTCAGCAGGGGCTTGGAAGATACAGTTCACGTATTGGATACCATATAGCTGAGATAGGGTCGAGCAAAGTTATTGAGAGGAAACCGAAACCACTATATTTCTGCAAAGTTCATGATGGCTTCGGTCAATACAATTACGACTACACCTGAGACTGTAATTGCCATTCGCGTACCATGGAGCCTTTCTATAATAATTCCTATGCATTACAGAAGTCATTCAAGTCATTCTCGTACGGAGTCGCCGCCTCAAGCGGTCAGCAACTTCCATTTCGCCGGACGGTGCAAGGTAAGTGATGCCAAAACGGAGCGCGCTCTCCTCGTTTAACACGCTCTCTCGCCAGTCAGACAGAGCGAGAGAGCGTGTGAAACGAAGAGAGCGTGCGCCGTTTTGGCATCACAAGTGCAAGGTAAGTGATATTACCAATTTTGTTATCTTTAGCTCTGGAGTTTATCTTTAGTTGTATTTTTATTTTATTGCCCTCGGCATTATCACTCCAGCGATTTGTTCAAAATGTGTTCCACAAAAAAGGGAAATAAAGTGAGTATACACTCTTTTAGACAATACTTATTTTTCTGTAATTTTACTACTTTCTGGATTGCAAAATCGATTAAAATGCATTCCTTTCTGTAGGTCACAATCAATTGCGGCGTGAACTACGCAATTGATGGTGACTACGAAAACGGCTTCGCCGTTGGCTTCAAAGAGGGCTACGATTCTGGATTTGATGCGGGCTGGGCCAAAGCCATGGCAAAGTTTGGCTCCTTCTTCTTTGTTGACATTGCTCCGGTAACGACACAAGTTTTTGAAAAATATGAGTCATAGGTCCCAGAGCCGGCATTTAGGAATTTTCCGGTTTTTAATCCGGCAACGCTGTATTTCAGCTCCCAGATGTGCTAGAGAGATGGCATTGGGCTCAAAATAATCGGAAAATTATGTCCAGAAACTTTTATGCCACTGTACCGGTCCACTCACGAACTATAAAATTGCTAATGGCATTGCCAAATTGTCCGATATGTAGCAATCGAGTCAAATATAATGATCAAACGCTGAAGAAGTAGCAATGAACTTTAAATAATTGTTTAGCGTTAAATTTGTCAGAACTGTGTGGAACGAGGTGTTCGAAAACTTCGTACTTGTATTATTTTTTGCAAGAGATGGGAATACCCATTTTGATTTTTTGAATTATAAATAATTTAAATTGCCTCGAAATAAATAAATTTGATTACATTGTGCAGACAAGAAATGGTAAATTTATTCTGTCACGTATCTCAACGGCTGCCAATTCGGGACCGGACAGGTAACGGCTAGCACAAATGTGAGGACAGTAGATACGGAGGATGCATCACATTAGAAGTGGACATTTTAGAAATGTTTGTTTTTGAACTAATTTACGAGTTTGTAGAACTTTTTTTCACCCAATCTGGAGTTCTAAAATGACCAGTTCTAACACGATATACCCCAAGTAAGTGTATCCGAACCTGCACTTATCCCCGCGATGCGAGCGCTGTCAACGGCGCGTGAGGAGCGATTCGAAGAAAACCGATGAGTGGGAGAATTCAATAGAACCCAATAACCACGTGTCCTAAAAATGAATTCCCGGTATTTCATATGTCGCCTATTAATTCTCCAAATCCTCTTAAGCGTACGTAATAAAATAATTATGCACTAAAACAATGTATAAAATAATTATAAACTATAATAAAACAATGTATTAGGTTGGTTCATAAGTTTCTTTCTTTTTTCATGCACCAACATTCTGACCTCCGACTTTTCAATTGCTCTATGCTCCGAGGGGAATAGCGCAAAGGCTACATTTAGCATAATATTACAAAGTACTTTGACTGGGTATATCAAACGACATAGCCCACCAAACCTGCCTTGAGAAACCTACTAGAAATATTGGCCAAATTACAGAACTACTGCCTGGGAAAATCATAGATCACAAATTGCTGAGCGCAATTTCCTTCACAACATTGATGATGTTCAATTTCGATGGGTTGTGAAATACTTTCCCCAATAAGTATGCAAACAAATTTAGGACAGGATATGACTTCCCGTTCAAGAACTGCAGACTTCGAAATAATCATGTTCAGATTCATCTGCTGAAATCAACACTTTTTGGATTCCCCTGCCTCCCAGACACGTTCGAATCCGGATTTTTTGTGCTTTGTAGTGCAAAGAGCTCCTACCCAAGTGTTCCCCAATTGGGCAGAATCAGAATCCCACAAGTATTCGATAATCTGAATTTATTCCAAAATGCTTAAAGTAGCCGTTTTCCGAAGTTAATTTTCTGAGACTTATCACCTTCTCACGATGATGTGTAGATCCAAATCATATATACGCTAGTAATCTACCGCCATGGCCATAACACATGGTATTCATAAAATAATGAGATTCTAGGCACGCCAACCGTCATCACGTGCATCATAACTGATTGCGTAGTGATGACGCAATCGAGCAACCCTTTTTCAAACATCCATTATTCTTACATAAATTTTTTCCAACTCGCCAAACTTGGTGAGGTTGGAGACAAGCCCGGGATCTACCCAGAAAAGAAGTTGCTGCGCGACCGCACATTTGCTGCAGCCTTGCTGCAAAAACAAGATCTGAAATTCAGAACTCAGCTCCTAGACCAGCTAGAGACCCGTTCAAAACATCAAAATGATCCCTATCGTGAATCAAGATGATCCTGAGAATGTGAAAACGATAACTCATAATTTGCCCTCAGGGCATGAAAAAATCACCTTTTTGAATGACTATTTTTGGACATCAATAACTTTGTGGGAAATGTAGATAAAAATTTGATTTTTGCATAGGAATGTTCAAAATGTATTGAAGAACTATCCAAATGAATCCAATTTAAAGGCGCACGAAGATTACGCCATTGGCTACAGAGAGGGCTTTCAAGATGGATTCGAAGAAGGATGGGCCAAGGCAATGGCAAAGGTTGAATTCATCTTTTTTTATTGGCCCAGCAAAAATTAACGGAAATATGAGTTATATCACTGCAGCTCAGGGATGAGAAGAAGAGGAAGAAGAAAGAGAAGAAGAGTGGACGTCACTCGCGTAGCAAGTCACCCTCGGAGCGCGGATCGCGTCAGAAGTCGCGAGACCCCGCGGAGATTCCGGTTGATCTAGGAAAAGATGAGGAGGAGGAGGAGGAGGAGGAGGAGGAGGAGGAGAGCCGCGAAAAGAGCGAGAAGTAGGTCATGAGGGGAATTACGGTAGCTACAGTACACACAAGTCCAAAAGCATCCTTGACTGGTTACAATTGGGAGGATTGAAAGAAACAATATTACATGCCGTACCCAAGAAAAGATATTTGTGGATGCCGTAGCTGGGATGAAGTGCCGATTTACCATCACTATAGAAGACCTTGCAGGAGCACTGAAGACGCGGATAACTCCGGAGTCGACAAGAGTAACTCGGAAAGCGAGTTAGACTCGGAGGTGGAGGAGGAGAGAAGCAAGACGATGTGATTAACTGATTAAACCTAAATAACTAATTAAACGACAATATAAAATGAAATTTAAACTAATTAAACAATTAATAATTTGCAGTTCGGCGGAACGCACTGCCTCAGACATTTATGGGGACTGGATGGCAGCGGATGAGGAGGAGAACGGAGTGAAGTACCAGAAGTAGGTCATGGGAAGTATAACGGTAGCTACGGTGCTCATTAGTCCAACAACAACCCCTGTTTCCAATTGGGAAGAATCGTAGAAGGAATGTGACCTATCGTAAATGATTTGTTTTATTGTCCATAGTTGATTTGCGACCGCATTTGAGATTGCAATGCGAATCATTTCATTTCGCGTTTGGTCTCGAAAGGTGTGAGAGAGTGAGGGAGAAGAGGTGAGCAAGAGCCCATTGGTCATCACTTTATAGGAGCTTATGACCTTGTATATGTATATAATGTTAGCGTAACGGACAACTCGGAAACAAATGACTGCTCAGAAACGCCTTAAACGCTTATGTTGCTTAGGATTCGGTTTCTTATTCTGCTAAGGCTGCGAAGTCTTGCATAAGTTTTATCTGAGTTGCCGTTTTTCTTTAGTTGCCGAGTTTTGCTAATATTGCCGTATACCTTACAGGAGCACTGAAGATGCGGACAACTCCGGAGTCGATAAGAGTCCCTCGAAAAGCGAGGAAGACTCGGAGGAGGAGGATAGTCGAGAGAAGAGCCAGAAGTATGTCAAGGGAGGGCATGATAACGGCGACCACCTTACTCCGTTCCCCGTAATATATATGTATACAGTAACCTACCGTAACCACTTCCAGGAGCACCCCAGAAGTGGACAACTCCCGAGTCGATAAGAGGGACGATCCGAGACCAGAGAAGCGAGAGGAGAAGAAGATAGAGAAGGGGGGAACGATTGAGCCCTACCAGATCCCTAAGTACAACCTAAGACCCAGGGCCAATCGCATCCAGTCGAAAGAATGATTTCATCCCGAGACCACAGCCTCTTACTAGTTGCTAATCATAATTTGAGCTCGGTCTAGTTCATTCGTATGTCATCGAAATAAAGAATTTCTGACAGATGAACGACTACATCTGCTAACATTTGTGGGTGTAGGTAGAGACGACTTGCGTTGAATAATATATATTAAGGAAAATGAATGATAAATATGAGATTTTGAATAGGTTGGACGACAACATATAAGCTTGTACATATGGGCATATGGACACAATTTAGGAGACAAACCGTTCAGTTTAAGACTCGAATCCGAGAGAGGGATATATACCAAAAATTTTTGAAGCACTCCTGAATGGAGGCGGGGATTGTGGACGGCAAATTTGCTTTCATCTTTTACCATATCCAAGAAAACAGCTCTCAAAGTACGTGATGCCCGCAGCAAGCTCCAAAATGAAGAGCACAAAGCTGTTTCGGTGGTCACTCAGGAATGCCGCAGGATGGCCAAAATCGAATAGAATAGAACTCATATCAAGATTTCCTCTCCATTCCCATGAATCGTGATTCTAGCTCAATTCTCGGAGTGATATTTTCTCCAAAATTCATACAAATTTTGTAATTCGATCTCGTTTCGATAGGAATCGAGCGGCTGCTCATGAGAAAGACGATCACTTTTCGAAAAAAGGGGAACAAGACGATGCATACAAAAATTTATCGGAGAGACAAGTTCGCTGATATGGACCCAGTTAAAAGTAGAGATGATGAACTGACCGTGCTTAAAGGGATTCGGACATCAAAAATCAAGTGTGCCTTAAATTGCGTCTCATCCACCCCTTAGTTAAATGCAATAAACTAAAAAAATTAAAAAAATTATTTAAGCAATAAAAATAAATAATTAAATATATAGTGTATTACTGTGGTAGCGTGTAAATTCGACGTTTCAAAAAATTCAAAAAATATATATTAAAATTACTGTATTCGAAGCATCTTGATTATCGGTTTTCAGATCGGCTGGCCGGCCGTCTTCTTCGGCAATTTCTTTGCTTTCTTTAACTTTTTTTCAGTTATTTATGTTGTATTTCACTGTTTTGTGGCCTGAATTGTATTAGAAAAGAGGTCGGTCATGTATAATGCGGTTAGTGAAGTAATCTGCCCCTACTGAATAGCGAACGAGCGTTTTCTGATCGCTTCATATTCATTCTAATTGCACGATTCTTGCTTACATTTGCTATCAGTGCATGGCTACGGTTAACTGCTCCGCCTGCCCTCGTCGTTCCCACCAATGCCGCAAGATTCCCGACATTGCTGGGATGGGAAGGGAATGGCTGCTCCGCCTGAACCTCATCGAGGATGAGTTCGAGCTGCTGCAAGAGAAGGTTGCTAGGATTCAAGGAGAGGGGAGGCGAGCGTGGCTCTGCCCGAACCACTTCAAAGGAAGAAACCACCTGGACCGCGAAGGCCCTGAAGACGTGAGTCATAATGTATTTCACCTATTGGACATACTGTCACCGTTATCAGGGCCTCTCGGTTGTATAATCCAATGCTGAATCGATAAAAAGCTCTTTCTTGTTTTGTAATTGATCATCGAATTTGCCGTTTGCTTCACTACGCGTTTTTTAGCATCGTCAGAAGGGAGAAGAGCCTCCGAGGCTCAATGAGGAGAGCGATGTACAGGTACAGGGCACAATTATTTACTTCCGAAAGACATTCGAATACTCTTATGCCCTGGGGAGGCCGAATAATATACAATCCCTGAGGAGGCAATAAAACACACATACATGTACAAGACTATGTGACATTCCAGCCCGGAGTCTTTCAGCCAGAGCCAGCTCCTACCGTAGAGGCCATGGTCGATGCCATGTCTGACCTACTTTTCCCATCGCCTCAACGCACCCAGTCTGGAGTATCTGGAGCATCTGGAGTACGTGCAACAATACCATTTGAAATATTTATTCAATTATGAAAGCTAGAAATGTGAACGAATAGAGAAAGATCAAACAACAGAACAGTGAAACGTTGATCATTGATTAGATTTCAAACAAATATTACCCCTTTTCACGAACTGACACGTGCCCTGATCACTAGTAGACGCACTAGTGTACAAAAGTGAGAGAGCGCCACCTGGCAGATTCTTGACTAGTGGTTGTTTTGTTCACGAATTGGCTCCCTTCATTACTTGTGCTCTCTAACAGTAATAGTCGGTGAGAGAAAACGCAAACGAACTGAAGAGAGCATGCGAAGTCATTTCCCCCGTGGCACGAAAATTGAATTTCTGCCGAACTAGGCCACGCTCTATCACATTGTAATATGGTGGAATAGTACATGAAACCAGAACACAAAACAACAATTTTAGAACGGTAAAACTTATAATTCCCTATTATAATATAGCGAGTATTATTTACATCATTTCAGTCCTACATCCGATCTCAAGAAACGACCAACACCGAAGTGACCTCTGAGACGGGTGTTCAATGTGGTCCCCCTACCCCACCCAGTCACGACTACTTCCTAGTGAAGAAAGAATGCCTTCTTTCCCTCTTCACTCGTTGCCACCAGTGTGGGAAGAAGGAGATCGAGGAGGGCACATTCAAGTGCCGCACCGTAGGCTCGGCACTGGTCCTGCAATGGGAGTGTTTAGTGTGCGAGAGAGAAGTCGAGTGGCATTCTCAGCCTATGGTCGAAAGATACTTCGAGGGAAACCTCAAGTTGACTTCGGCCGTCCACACTACTTCTGTATCCCGCCCGGTTAGTCCATATAACTATGTTGAAAAAACAGAACAACCTAGTCCCAATGGCCGTAAAGTACAGTAGCCCGGAAACTGAATTCAGAGATTCCTGGACATGGGCAAGCTAATCGGTCTCGCACTTCCCTCTGAGCGGACAATGCGACGACAGCTCAAACGGATTGTGGTTCCCGCTGTGGATAAGGTCTTCATCAGACACATGAAACAAGCTGAGGCCACCGTGCGAACGTCCAACATAGTTAGTGAATACTCCTTGCATTACTGCTGTTATGCCCTCCCTACATCCCTTCGACAGCCCTCCCCCCCCCTCTCACCTGATCTCCTTCTTCTTCATCTCCCCGGCGAGGCAGCTTTCGCTGCCCACCCTCAATTGTTTCAATGAGGGGATCTACCCACTACCCCTGATTTCCCCCACCTTTGGTAGTGATCCACCATACTTCTCGCGTTCGAAAGTAGCCGAGCTCCAGACCCTGTAAAGCATAAATGTGTTAGGTATACTGTAGTATCTGAAATGACCGAGGGATACGGTAGGTATAGTAGTGATTTACAGTACGACACAATCGCAATCATTTCAAATTTCGAATTTCAGGCAGGCATTGGCATCGCAGTCGATGGGCGGAATTCCCATGTGGGCCGAACGGCACCCAATTGCACCGTTCCCTTCGTGGACATCGAGAGTAATCTCATCGTCCACGTCAAGAATATGCATAAGGATATGCCGGGGATAGGTAGTGTTAGTTGGAGTGAGTAATGATTATGTCCTTCTATTCCAGATGGGGTGAGTGGTCGTATGGAGAAGGAGGGAGTGAGGATGGGGCTGAGGGAACTGCAGGCGAAGCAACTGGTTAGTCATCAACAAACACTGACCCATAATATACAAACTAGGAATGGTTTTTCAATGAATGGTTTATTTCATTCTCCTCCGATCGGATCGGTGAGAGATCATTGAGAAGTAAGAGTCATTTGGTGATAAACCATTCCTAATTGAAACGGGAACCATGCTGGTTTGCTTTAGATCACATCGCTCGTATCTGACAATGATGCCAAGATATCCAAAATGATGCGTGATCTCTTTCCTGGAATTCAGCATCACTGGACTTCTGGCACATTGTCAAGAATCTGAACAAGGCGCTTCGCGAGGTACTCAAAATAACTTAGTTGACACAACAATATACTCAGAATATAGTATAGCACAAATAGCAATATTTGCATTCAGCTAACAAAGCGCAAAGACTGCCCCCGCATCAAGCACTGGCGACGCGAGCTGATCGACCACTGCTACTTCGTCCATGGAAAGTTCGAGAAGGACAGGACGAAGGGAGTAGAATACATGAAAAGTTCGCTCGCTCACGTCGCTGGGTGGCATAAGAATTTTGAGAAGGTTAGCATGAATGTTGGAATGATTAATGAGCAGTATTAGTACACATTAGTACCCATGCACGTTAATAAATATGTACTTCAGGTCCCCTTCTTGAAAGGTATCAGCGAATGCCTCCACGATGCTTCAGATCACGAGATCGATCCGAAAAGCGCTGAGTTCGCTCATCTGAAGGAGGTCATCCTCAAGCCTTCCTTCATCCTCGCCCTGGAACGAGCCTCCCCCAAGAAGAACACGTCACCATGCGAATGGTTTAACAGCTTGCTGAACATCTACGCGCCCAAGCGGATAGCCAGGTTAGTAATCAATACCGTCATTACCTCCACTAATTGAAACGTCTAATATCCAGTTATTAACTCATCTATTTAGTTCGGCTGTGGCTTACGAGGATAAGGTGAAGATGGGGGTGTTGCACCACAACACCATTGCGATGGCAGGCGTGCTCGGAGTGAGAAAGGAGAAGTCCTCCTACCAGACAAGAGCAAAGGGTAGAGAGGCAAAGTGTGTGAAGAGGAAGATGGAATCAGTGGACCAGTACTGGAGGAGAGAAGTTAGAATATTCAAACTAAATTAGTTCATCGAGCTATGCCGAAATTGTTAACAAAAAAAATATGTCTAACTAATATCTTGTCAGGTCTGGGATGAGGTGGAAGGAGTGGTCCGTGAGATGAAGGATGCTTCATTCCTCAAGAGGAAGGGAATCCCCGACTCCAATCGCTACATGGCTGCTCTCTATGCCGATGAGGAGGAGTCGGAAGGCGATTCGAAGGGAGATGAGAGCGATGTCTCCATTGAGTACGGAGCGGCATACGGAGAGGATGTCGATTCAGACTCCAATCCAATCGCCCCCTCCGAGGACGATTCGGAGCACGAGGAAGGAGATGATACAGGCGAGTCCCGAGTAGAAGAAGTGCCAGTGGGAGAGGAGGGAGCTGAGGTAGTGGATGCCTCCTCTGGACCAGACTGGGATGAGGGAGAAGATGAGAAGAAGGTCGCCGGTGTTGGGAGTGGACGAGGAAGAGGAAGTGGAAGAGGGCGAGGGAGAGGACCTCGGCGAGGCCGCGGCAGGGGAAGAGGAGCATCCAGTGGGAAGGGAAGAGAGAAAGCTGATCGAGAGACGGAAGGAGAAGACGAGGAAGAGCCATCTACGAAGCAGGGAAGGAAGAGGAAAGCGAAGAGAGGGCAGGAAGATGGAGAAGATGGAGAAGATGAGGGATCCGACGGCGACTCGACGTACGAGCCACCCAAGAGAGGGCGAGGAAGAGGGCGAGGGAAGAAGCAAGCATAGGTGGGGGTAGAGGGTAGGGATCATGCAGGGTTCGTGCGTTATTGTTAGGATAGACATACAGTGAAACACTTGTTTAATCTCCATTTTCATACTTACTTGACGTGTGGTGTTGTTGATGTTGTTGTTGTTGCATTGTCCCATCGTCGTCTGGATGGCGCGTCTTTGATCTGCAAAAAATGGAATCGTTGTGAGAATTTATTAAATTGATTATGGATGAGACACATTTCAAACATCTTTAGACTCTTCTGTGCTCTATACTAAATACGTAGCAGAGACTAACCAACAGACTGAGGGACACAACCATAGATGTGCGGGAATTGTATCGGGGGGGGGGGGGGGGGTGCCCATCCGGATGGGCATCCCCCCCTCGACGTATAGGGGTCATGGTAAAAAATCGATCGGTAGGTCAAGACTAAGTACCGTTACCAATCGATAGTACAGTACACCCTGATACCGTATATGGATACCGTACCCCGCGAATATCGGAAACTAACTTTATTTTTAAAAACTCCTGGTACCGTGCCCAATCGATTGTACAGTACCCATGTCACTACCGTAACCCAGTTACATGGGTCAGATCCAGTTCCAGGGTGTACTGTACAATCGATTGGTTACGGTACTTAGTCTTGACATACCGACCGATTTCTTTACCATGACCCCCTATACGTCGAAGGGGGGTGCCCTCCCCCCCCCCCGATTACGGTATCCCCATACCATAAGCAAAGTACGGTACTTAGGGAACGGTGCAGTCATGAGCTACTCCTACTCTACACTTGTGAGTATGGGCACTACATTAAATCAAATTCAAGATTCTGCAAACATAAAAATAAAAAAAGTAAAGCACCAAGGTATTCGGGATAATCTTACTGAGGGGACTCAGCCATCTCCTGATTGAAGCATGCAGAGAAGGGGTGTGCCTGGTAGAAGCGCACCAGTTCGTAATCGATGTTCATGTTTCTGGAAAGAAGACAGTAATGAAACATTTGCCAAGACGTGATAAGCTATGCGGTTGACTGGCGATCGTAGGATTCAGGGTTGTTTTCGTACTCCCTCATTCCAGTGTTATTGCTCATGTGCAAGTATTGTATCAAAGGCTAGTCCCATGATCGCCGTCAGGAGTAAACGAACTTTAGCAACCAGATCTCACCTGAACTTCCTGAGCATGTCGATCATCTCCGCCTGCTTCATCTCTTCATATTGCTGATTAGCTTGGTTCGCACTTCCCCAGAATCGAGCATCGGCTCAGCACGAGCATCGGCTCAGCTAAAACAAAAGAGATTGTGGGAAAATGAAGAAATAACAAATTAGGAAAACGAACAACGAAAACATTGAAACGACCTTACTGGAGAGCAGCTGGTAATCTCGAGACGATCATCCTCGACAGCGACGAGACCAGTGAGTAGTCCCTGGCAAGCCTCACCAGCAACCTTAACAACAAGAATAAATGGAGAAATTCAGGCTCGACATACTTCACTCATGCCAGCGTACAGTTCGCTGTCTACATGCTTGACGATCTTCATTAAGACCAGAGAATCAATTTGAACTTAGTTCACGTTCGGGGCGGAGATTTGCGCCATCATGGTGAACCTGTAAATATAGACTGTGAGCGGTTCAAAGATCTCGCAACCAAACGGAAACATGATGATTTAACTATAATAAATATCAAATTCGCGATTTCGTATTAGCGTGCCTTGCCAACACTAGTGTAAAAAAGATGCTAATAAGGAGAAGCTAATATATATCAGTGTATGCAACGCAAAACATGCAAGCATTTCTGATTGCCCAATGCAAGGAACAACTCAGTTTTCATACTACTCATTTCAATGGGCGTAGCCCAACAAACCTAGAGGGAGGGGGGCGTCTCCTGCTTGACATCGGTCGCCGCCAGGAACTCCTTGCCGTTGGCGACGCCGATGTGGGCGCCCTCCCGCTTCACCAGTTCCTCCTTCGAGAGGTTGTGCGCCTGTATTTTAAATAATTACATATAATTTTAAATGTTGACCAATAATGAAACGACAAGCAAGTTGAATAATACACGTGCAAGTATAGTGTGGCTCGTGAGAGTACTCCCGAAGCAGCACTCTAGTAACGCAGTCTAGTTTCTTCAAATTCTCACTCACTTTCTCGGTCGTTCCTCGGTCGGGCAGGTGGATGGTCTCGACCTTGACGAAGAAGTTGTACTTCATGTAGTCGGGATTCGTCAGCACCGCTCAGCAGTAGTGGTAGGATTTCCAGGCCTCCTCGTGGATCGCCAGCGGTCCCTTGGGCGCGATCTTGAGGGTCAGCGTCGGGACCTAAACAATATAAAAATATTGATTTATCGATTAAATATGCACTAATTAACGGATAATTAGCACTCACCTTCGACTGGAGGTGGTGGATCTTGTGCGTGTACTGGCCGCAGTCGTACGAGCCGTTGAAGAGCGCGTGGATAACTCATTTTTGAGCACCTACAAAACGGGATCGATAAGTAGAGGGTAGCAGCTCATGACTGGTGGGGTGAGAAACGGAAACATGCAAGGCAGACGCGTAATTACATGGCGTGAGCGCGAGAATTGCGTCTATGGTAAACGCGGCAGAATTATTAGGTCTGGAACTCGGGAAAAGCGAGCGAGTTTCTGTATTTTTGTAAGCGGTCGGCAACATAAAATCTGGCCACATTTTTTCATTTGGCCCTAACAGACGAAGTGGAAAACACACCTTCCCCGCCGCCAGTTTCGGCCTTGCTCGCTTCTCCTCTACGGTCACTCCTCTACGGTCAGCGGAAGGACGGCATGGCTGGAACGGTTAAATAAAAAATATTAATAAAAAACAACAAAACAATCGTGGAAAACGCACTATTCCTTGACGATTACTCTCCGTGTTGCACGTTCTCCTCCGCCGACGACGGATGGACCGGCAGCGAACCGCTGAAACGGAGCGAATGAATGGTGAGGCTCGACAATAAAAGACAACACAAAGGAGGCAAAACTATTATGTAGTATCGACATTATCGAAGAAAAGTATTACAATCGCGAGGATGGTGGGAAAAGTCGGGAACAACTAGTCAACACGCCTTCCTACACGGTAGAGCGAACGAACACCGCATATAAGAACTGAAGTCGGCATTTCCACGCTCATATCAAGCCAAGCCGAATTAGATGAACTCGCGATTAGTGAATGAGAAGCGGGTTGAGTCAGCAATATTTATATTACAAGTTGCTCGCAAGTCTAGCGAAACAATAGCAACTCGAAAAAAAACAGCTAGCAAATTTGGTACCATAAGCTAAAAAAAGGTGTATTCCTGCCTAAATTCATGGTGAGCAAAGTGAATTGGGCCATTCTGAAACGGAATATAACCAGTTTTGAAAAGAAACAACGTAAAAACAAGTGGAAAACGCCGATAAATGCGGAGCCCTGTCGCGGTCGCTAGGGGAACCGGTAAATTCAAAGCCGGTAAATTGCAAAAATAGTGGGAAACTTCACCAAGGCTCACGCTACCGTTCAAATTGTTGAATTATTTTCATTGCGAATTTTCTCCACTCATATATTTTTAAAATTTTTATTTTATTTTTCGAAATAATATGTTTTCAATAGTTGATTTCAATAGAAAGAAACCAAATAATTTAAAAATATAAACTTTGGGGCTCCCGGATCCCTTTAACATTTGGCCTTAGAGAATGTAGCTCCATTTCAAAGAATATGTCTTGCACGCATCGAGAAGGACGATCACTTTGCGAAAAAGGGGAACAAGACGATGCATTCAAAAATTTATCGGAGAGAAAATTTCGCTGATATGGACCCAGTTAAAAGTAGAGATGATGAACTGACCGTGCTTAACATTTGGCCTTAGATAATGTAGCTCCATTTCAAAGAATATGTCTTGCACGCATCGAGAAGGACTATCACTTTGCGAAAAAAGGGAACAAGACGATGCATTCAAAAATTTATCGGAGAAACAAGTTCGCTGATATGGACCCAGTTAAAAGTAGAGATGATGAACTGACCGTCTATTGTAGACGGGTGGTTGGATACTCTTATCAATGCCAATTAGTATTAGCTCAAACAGCCAGTATTGTGGACACGGTGTTGAATCAAAGTCGCGGGGTAGATCGATAGGACCATAATTTCCGATGGCTTGTGTTCTGCGAATATCAAAGATAGAGCAAAACCGCCATAGGACGAGAATGTAGCTCATTTATTGATAATAACATCATGTTCAAATTGGGTCTGGCATTATAGGCTGTGTGGAAATATATGCTCATATTAAAGATATGTTCTGATGCACATGACCAGCATATGCCAGGATCGCATTGTTTTCATATCGATCGAGCTGGAGATCTCAAACATAAAACTTCATGAAGTTCATCTCTTCATGAGCTTACATTTTTAGTTTGGTCACTGCTCGATTGTATTGCCAGAAACGGTATTGTCATTAATATATATGAAAACTATTGACCACGAAATGCTCATTTTTCGGATTTTTTTTCTTTTCCCAGACTTATCAAAACCCCGATATTGTGTGATCAACAGAACAAGCAACCCTTGCTCTATTACTCACTGAGTAATACTCAGTGAATTGGCCAATTTGAGGGATTGCTGAATCTTATGGAAATTGATCTAATCACGGTCTCTCAAAATCGAATTTTAAGACGGTCTCTCAAAATCGAATTTTAAGACGGTCTCTCAAAATCGAATCATCGATCAGAAAATTGGGAAAATTTTTTTTAGAAAGAACACGAGCAGTAGTTATATATGACACTACCCGTAGCATAGTTTCGTGGTAGTAGATGGTAACGCCCGTATGTGGGGGCAAGCCTCTTTGGTTACTGGACCAGGAAAATTAATCGAATCCGATACCAAATCGGCAAAAACTTTTGCAAAAACCTAATATTTCAAACAGATGTTTAGTGAATTCTCAGATGAATACAATATCGTATTCGAAGGTTTAAAAGTAGAAGCCTGCATAAAATGTTCTAAAAGGCTCATGAGGCCTCGTGCGATCCGAAAAATAACACTTAACAATTCGTTACAGTGCATTATTACTGTGCTCATTGTATTTGTCTAAGATTGGCGTATGTCTCACATTTTGCGAATGAAATTCCCAAGTTTTTACTGTATTTATGACTAGTGGCTAGTGAATGGAATGGACCAGAACATACATGGATCACCTACACGGCTAATGGGGAGCGACTGGACTAACGACCATCCAACACAACGGGAAGAGACACGACTGCCTCTAGAAACGCGTGGAAATAGCAGCACGCTATTTCCAGCAAGGTGGAATCATATTACTTGCGGAACGGGTAATTAGCTGACTACGGTAAGTGAGAGTACAGACTTATGATCTAGCTTCGTACACAGCAATAATTAAATTAATTACGCACGGATAGGTAATTATCTGATCAAAGTAACTAATTAAGGGAAATTGAATTTCGATTTGAAACTATACTAATTAAGTTTAACTAATTGATAATTTGCAGATCAAAGGAGCGCACCCCCCGTGGACAGCAAGGGATACTCGGATGCTGGGGAGGAGAGCAGAGAGAAGAACGAGAAGAAGGTCATGGGAACTCATAAATCCAACAGCAAAGAATCATAAAAGCAATATGACCTATTTTACATCAATGGATAATTTGTTTGGAGTTTTCCCAGTCGATTGATGACCCTATTAGAGTTCGCAATACGGTTAACCGTCTATTTATTTCGTATATTATCTCGAAAATGTGAACCATGAACAGGGTTCTCCTATTGGACAATTTTTGCATGATTTTCAGATATATTTCATGTGCGCTATAGATGTCATATGTATAGTGCACGTGAAACATATCTGAAAATGATACAAAAATTGTCTAATAAGAGAACCCTAGTCCTGAAGGAGTGAACGAGGAAAGACCTGAAAGAGGGACACGGGGAGAGCAACCGCATTTTTATTGATATTTATTCAGGGAATCCGCCCCTTCGGAGCGCGTCTTCACTCGCGAGCTGGTTGGAGCAGGAGTCACCGTTCAAGAGGTGCTAGACGTTTCGGATCTGAACTCTGACTCATCGAACTACTGTACCACTCAAACGTGACAATGGAGATACCGTAGCTTAGCAAATGATATAGGCGGACGGTGTACTACTGATATTTTGAATTTTAGGTTAGAAAGTGTAGTCGGTTTCCTTATTTCACGCTTTCATGCAATTTTCTTGATAATTGTGGTACCGTGAAATATAGTAGTGCCATTTATTTTGCTGCCAATGTGTATATCAAATAAATTTCAGTCTCTCGCCTCTCATAATGCCTCCTCTGGAAGTGGGCTCACGGGGATCATCCTTCCGCCCGATACTGTAATTATTTATATATTTAATTTTAATTCATTAGTTAATTTAGGTGTCCACCCAGCCCGAGTACGTCTCCCAGCGTGCTCCCTTCGAATGATCGACCAAGAGACCAAAAGACCTTTCTGTCTCCAGTGAGCTGCCACTGTTTTGATCCACTCACGAACTATAAAATTGCTAATGGCAAGAAGTAGCTATGAAATTTAGAAAATTCTTAAGCGTTAAATTTGTCAGAACTGGGCTGAACGAGGTGTTGGAAAACTTCGTACTTGCATTATTTTTTGCAAGAGATGGGCATACCCATAATACGAGTTTTTGAATTAAAAGTAATTAAATTTGCCTCGAAATAAATAAATTTGATTAAATTGTGCAGACAAGAGATGGTAAATTTATTCTGTCACGTATCCTTTCCTCCTCTCACTCGTTCTCCATTTTCCATTTATTCCCATTTCTTCTCTCCATTCCGATCGGTCGTCGAGCGCGCTTTTCATCATGAGCAGTCGGTACGCAGAGGATTCATTATTTTAGGACTGAGAGGAGGCGTCCACAGTAGTGTAACTTAGGCTTAGAAGGGATTGGTTCACGGTGGTGGATACCGTAGTTGTGTGTGCATATCATTCTGCAGCTGAGTTAGGGCCAGGATTGGTACGGTATCATCAAGTGTTTTGCTGATTTTATTATCGGAGCCGTTTTCATTTCTATACTTTGCAGAAGTCACTCAAGCGAAAGCACTTGTTGGCAGCCTTCAGATCCTCCCGTGATCACTCAGCACTTCAGCGGTGTAAGTGCAATTGCCAATTTTGCTCTATGACTATGTGATGCATTTCTCTTCTAATTCTCGCAAAAGCTCTCATAGGATTTGTTAAATAAAAGCTACAAACAGGGGGTCACATACAAAGTTTGCTCTACATGATTAACCCATCTGGATCGCAAATATGATAAATATGATTTCCATTCGCAGCCCGTTACCATTTACAACGCGCCCGTCACCCGATCCGAGCGTATGCCCGTATAATCATTGATGATTATTATCACTCTTTATCGATTTAATTCAATTTATCGTAAATTTCAAAAATGCATTTTATATTTCTATATTTTTTTCTATATTTCCGAAAAAATTAAATTTTCGATTCTACAAATCCTCTTAACCATACGTAATAAAATAAGTATGCACTAAAACAATGTATACAATAATTATTAACTATAATAAAACAATGCATATATGTATGCAAATGAATCCAATTTGAAGGCGCACGAAGATTACGCCAATGGCTACAGAGAGGGCTTTCAAGATGGATTCGAAGAAGGATGGGCCAAGGCAATGACCAAGGTTGAATTCATCTACTTTAGTTACTGGTCCATTGAAAGATAACGGAAGGAAGAGAAATGTCACTGCAGTTCAAGGATGCGAGGATGAAGAAGAAGAAAGAGAAGGAGAGCGAGTGTCACTCGCGGAGCGTCAGATCGACGCACAGCTCACGTAGCAAGTCACGCTCGGAGCGCGGATCGCTTCGGAAGTCGCGAGACCCCGCGGAGATTCCGGTTAAGCTGCCGCATATCTCGTTCGAGCAGAATCAACTGCCCCTTGGCTGCTCCAACTTCTCCAAGTTCGAATCTTATATTTTAAAAAATAAGAATGTTGCCTCACCGAACAACCGTATCTCATCAATCATTTATCTGACCCACTGAAATAATTATAATAAATTTAGGGAATCCGCCCCTTCGAATCGCATATTCTCACGCGAGCTGGTTGAAGCAGGAGTGGGCGGTCAGGAGGTCGCAGAACGTTTCTAAATTTATCAATATTACAATATATTAAGAGACCAGCTCCGTAAGACTCGACCATTTCGGCCACCCTGCGGTCATGTTGAGCTAGCAACGGGAACCGCAGGCCATTACTGGTATGGGAGGAGTGCCCTAGGCCTGCATTATTGAAATTTGGAACTTATTAGATGTTACAGTCATAGGACATGAAAAAATATCAATAGAGGTGGAAAATGGACGAACAATCGTATTTTCAAAATTGACTCAAAACTCAAAATTCTTTATACTCGTGGTGCCCCGAAGTTGTTAAAAAAGCATTTAGATCAGAAAACGATCGATTCTTAGAATCATTTTTAGTGATAAAATTTCACTTTTTTTTGCCGATCTGGCGCATTTCGGGACAAAGCCCTTAGCTTTTTTCGTCCCAATGCACTTCGGAGCATGTTGCATCAAAATCACTTAGCAGCTAATCTTGACAGCGCTTCCATTTTCGGGAAAAAATTTTCAAATGTGTCTCTGAACCGAACCGGAAAATTAAATAATTCATTATAGCCCATCTATTATGAAGAATGATTCAGTTTTATCACTTTCATATATCACTTGCAGTGATATTATTTCTAGCACTAAAACAGATCACAATTTCGCTCGTTTCAGAAATCCACTTTTCACTGCTTCGAATGTATCAAGATTTGGACAATATTTTCTCGTAACTCATAAGCCCAATCCCACCAGTTTTGTATTCAGATTGTAGAATACTCCGACGTAAATAAGAAAATCACAAGATGGTTGAAACCTGACATGCCCAAAATTCACTATGTTTATTCAAATAATTGGAAAATCGAGATTTTGAATAATTTTTTCGATTTCTCAAAATGTATTGCTTATTTCAGATATAACTAATTGTTAAACAATACATTATCACTGGATAAGTGATCTGAGCGTGAAAGAACAGCTGTTTTGCATGAGTCCAGAAATCGAAAAATTTCACATTTTCCTATATTTGTGCTGGATTCCCTATCAAATCACGATTCCAATCCCTTAGGTTGCACAATATTGATGTACAGTGGGATACCCTACTTCGCAATTACCTTACAAAAAATCTCGATAGGCTTTCCATTTGCGGGCAATAATTTTCAAACATGCCCCTATAGCAAGCTTCAACAAAACACGCTAAAGTGGCATGTTTGAAAATTATTGCCCGCAAATGGAAAGCCTATCGAGATTTTTTGTAATGTAATTGCGAAGTAGGGTATCCCACTCTACATCAATATTGTGAAAGCTAAGGGATTGGAATCGTGATTTGATAGGGAATCCAGCACAAATATAGGAAAATGTGAAATTTTTCGATTTCTGGACTCATTCAAAACAGCTGTTCTTTCAAGCTCAGATCACTTATCCAGTGATAGTGTATTGTTTAGCAATTAATTATATCTGAAATAAGCAATACATTTTGAGAAATCGAAAAAATTACTCAAAATCTCGATTTTCCAATTATTTGAATAAACATAGTGAATTTTGGGCATGACAGGTGGCAACTATCTTGTGATTTTCTTATTTACGTCGGGGTATTCTACAATCTGGATACAAAACTGGTGGGATTGGGCTTATGAGTATGAGGCGAGAAAATATTGTCCAAATGTTGATAAATTCGAAGCAGTGAAAAGTGGATTTCTGAAACAAGCGAAATTGTGATCAGTTTTAGTGTTAGAAATTATATCACTGCAAGTGATATATGAACGTGATAAAACTGAATCATTGTACATAATAGATTGGCTGTAATGAATTTTGGAAGTTTCTGATTCGGTACAGAGACACATTTGAAAATTATTTCCCGAAAATGAAAGCGCTGTCAAGATTAGCTGCTAAGTGATTTTGATGCAACATGCTTCGAAGTGCATTGGGACGAAAAAAGCTAAGGGCTTTGACCCGAAATGCGCCAGATCGGCAAAAAAAGTGAAATTTTATCACTAAAAATGATTCTAAGAATCGATCGTTTTCTGATCTAAATGCCTTTTTAACAACTTCGGGGAACCACGAGTATAAAGAATTTTGAGTTTTGAGTCAATTTTGCATTTCTAAGAAAATACGATTTTTCGTCCATTTTCCCCCTCTATTGATATTTGTTGATGCCCTATGACCGTAACATATAATAAGTTGCAAATTTCAATAATGCAGGCCTAGGGCACTCCTTTCATACCAGTAATGACCTGCGGTTCCCGTTGCTAGCTCAACATGACCGCAGGGTGGTCGAGTCTTACGGAGCGGGTCTCTTAATTAGCTGTCTGACCCACCGAACTAATGTAAACATCAGTCATGTATCCGACACAATAAACTACCGTACCCCACCATTCATAAATCTGACCAACCGAACTACCGTACTCTGACAATTTATGAACGTAATTTCAGCTCAAGGAAATCCCTGAGAACAAGCAGCAGATGTCCAATGCTCGCACTTCATCGAAGGACAAGGCAAATATAATTAATTGGATAAACAAATAAACAAATAAATTATTGATTTTTGACTCCGACCAAGACTCAGCAGACCAAGACCAAGAACAAGATCAAAGATCAATCGAGGAAAGAGTTGAGCAAAGGACGCACTCCGGATATCTCTCCCAAGCCCAATAAGAAGGTGATACCTTCCTGAACAAAAGTAGCAACGTGGTCCTGATACACTTCTTATCGTGCATTAATACTCGCGGAACAGGAATAAATACCCTGTTGGTATTCTTTTTTTTCCATGAGTACAGTTGTTCTTTCGTAAATTTATCATCACTGAACTTTTCTGTGCATTGTTTTCTCATGATAAATCATGAATAAATGGGCTTCAATAACGTTCGCGGCTTTCAGACTTCGAGAAAATCGATCAAGGAATGTGACCGTAAGAAGACGTGACCTGAAGAAGGATGTGAAGGTACGGCAAACACGAGCTACGATTGGCTGATTTCTTTTTCAGATTCCTGAGAGGTTTCTGTGCCCGGTCAACTCGGGCGAGCCGGAGATTTGGGGGTATGACAGAAGCGCAACGACATAAGCGTAACTAGGTTTCAAAAATCGCAACGACAAAAGCGTAACTCGAAATATCTTCGTACAGAGCGGTGATAGATATTCGAGGTTGGCACCAACTAATTACTAATGACAAGCACTATCTGCCCTGAGGGCATATGCATGATGTCACTGGAAAAAGTGAAGTCACATTTTTAGATGTATAGGGGTTCATGGTTAAAAAATCGTGGTAGAAATTTGTGTTGGATCTAGACGAGGTAACAATGGCCACGCAATCTACAATACACCCTCTTTAATTTGTCGGCTACCATATCCCGATACACCATAATCTAGCTGACGTAGATTCAAAAGTTGATGGAAAACTATTCTCTTTTCTCAACCATATTTCAATCAGATTACAGTGTATCGGGATACGGTAGCCGACAAATTAACATATGAGTAACGTAGATTGCGTGGACGTTGATACCTTTTATAAATCCAACACAAGCTCATATCGCAATTTTTTACCATGACCCCCTATACGTCGAAAAAATTGAAAAAAGTGAGGTCATTAATTAGCCCTCAGGGCAGATACTGCTAATCATTAGTAATTAGTTGAGACAAACTACGAAGTTGAATCACCACTCTCGACTAAGATATTTCGAGTTGCGCTTTTGTCGTTGCGCTTTTGTCGCTTGCGCTTTTGTCGTTTTTGGCACTTTGCGCTTTTGTCGTTGCGCTTCTGTCATACCCCCGGAGATTTCAAGGTGATTTTTCAATATTACAATATATTAATTAGTTAAAATTTCACATTTCCAGGCCCGAGTCTGGCTCTCCAGGAGACATTGTCTATCCCTCTCCACTCAAGAGGACCAGAACTAGATCCAAGGTATCGGAAGTCTTCCGGAACGCAATTTGTTTTATTTTTTATTTTTTCGAAGGGATTTTAAACAATGAAATAAGAAAAAAACTTAAAAATGCAAATTCCAGTCTCTCGAATCTACTAAGGGATCGTCCGACAGTCGCCTCACGGAGTTCACCCTTCCGCCCGATACCGTAATTTATTTAATTATGTATTCTCTTACTTTAAAATTAATTAAATAATTAATCGCCTTAAGGTGTCCAACAAGCCCGAGCACATCTCTCAGTGCTCTCCCATCGATTGATCTACAAAGAGACCGAGAGACCTTTCCTATCTCCAGTGACCTGCCACTGTTCTGGTCTAATTCATTAGCCACGGTCCATAGATAAACCATGTAGAAATTTGAATTTCGCTCACACTAATCCTGAACTGAATTTTAATGACACTCTTTCGCCTAGGAATGTCAAAATGAATCCACCATTGAATCTCAAATCTTTCCGATCGCAGAAAAATTCGATTGTATCGAATAATTTGATTCGGGATGATTGAACATAACCGGAAAATCTGAATCTCCCTTTTTAAAAAAGTGCCACCATCTCCCTTCTCACACTGTTGATTCATCTCTCTTAAGATTAAAATGTCTTCATCTCTCCTCTCTCCCTCTTGTTCCCTCCCTATATCTCACCCTCACCCTCTTCCCTCTCCCTTTCCCCTCCCGCTCCCATTTCGCCCTCCCATACCCTGTTGTTCATCCCCTCCATCTCTTTCCATCTTCCCTTCTCCCCCCTCCCCCTCTTGCTCCCTCCCTCTCCCCCTCTCCAACTCTCTCCCCTCCAGTCTCTTTCTCTACCTACCGTGCCCCTCCACTGTGACTAAGTATTTTAGTAAAAGATAATTTAATTATAATAATATTTGTGCTATTTTTCCCACTCTTCTCATCCCCCCTCATCTACCAATCCCTCTCTTGCTTCCTCAGTTCCCCTCTCTCCCTCTCCCGCTCCCCTCCACTTTGACTGAATATTTGAAAATACAGTAGTGGTCCAAAATCACCTTGGTCTTTTTGAAGCATAACTTTCCTCAAACTTATCCGATCCTCACCAAATTTCGAATATACTTATCTTTTATTATTATCTATAGAATCATCCATACGGTGGGTGTATCGTGGCAGTGTACGGTAGGTCACTGAGAAATCGATATTTCGCGCAAAATCGGGTTTTCCAGTAAAATGCATGCCAAAAATCTATAAATAAATTTATCCAAATCTGAATTGGCAGGTTAGAAAGAAAATCTTTCGGGCTTTCGAATGCACCTTTAGGATGAACTGTGAATCTATTTTTGGCTTGCGGTAGGTCAATTCAACATACAGTACTTTTTAGCACATTTTTGGTTGTAACTTTAATTCTAAAAGAGAAATGGTACTCAAATGTGTAGGATAACATACGCTGGTGGTCCCTATTCATAGGTATAAGAGAGACTATCTAAGAGGATTCACCATAGGCCGTACAACGAAAAATAAAGTTGCGATTTTAAGATCTTTCTAGGGGTAACTTTTCACGTAGAGTTCGAAAATCGACATTAGAAATCCGTATCTCTGACTTCTGGTTCCCGATGACACGCCTTAACGGTGAGGTCGGTTTTTGTATTTCTTGAACGGCTTATCCAAACCCCATACATATATAGTAATTCTGAAAGGTCTCAACGAGATAAGCATTTTTAATGTTGGAAGTGAGGGGCTAGCTCATATGTGGAAAAAGTAACGACCATTTAAGTAATTTTTATGTTATTCAAATTTCCGTCATGAAAAATTTTTCGGGGAATGGTAAAAAATAAACGTTTTCAAAAGATTTCTCATGCAAAACTACCCCTAGAAGTGTTGCTTTCATCCGAAAAAGTGTGCTTATATGAGTAGTTATAGTTCGCCGAATAGTCGGAGCTGCATTTTCGCCAATATTTCGAATCGGCTGCCTTCAATAGTAGAGTTCCATATTTACTCCCAATGCTGAAATATTTCACAAATTAATTACTTGGAATGTTTTAGACACATAAATACGCCATAAAGACTGATTCTAATTAATAATGGTGGTCCGGTAGCAGCATTTTCGACAAATTTTTGTATAATAGTAATCCGGTGTGGTTTTTGCAACAATATATCAGTAAGAAATTATTGTTCCGTTGAAAGTTTGCAAATGTAGGTCAATTATGATCAAATAAAGATAACTAAGTTATTTGGGAACCTTTATTGCACTTTGCAAGTTTGCAAAAGTCCGATATTTGCATTTTTCGTGCTTCTGTCACACGGATCATCAATGATAGCAGCGTCAAACATAACTTTAAAGACCTATAATGTGAAAATTTTGATTCTACGAGTGAAAATACATACTGGTATATCGATTTCAGATGTTTCCGGAATTTCGACTTTTTTCACCCACTTCTACCCCATGGGGCAAAAATGTGAAAAATATTTTTCCCCAAAATTCACGAAATATGTATATATTCTGGAGTATTTTCACTCGTAGAATCTGAATTTTCACATTATAGGTCTTTAAAGTTATGTTTGACGCTGCTATCATTGATAATCCGTGTGACAGAAGCACGAAAAATGCAAATATCGGACTTTTGCAAACTTGCAAAGTGCAATAAAGGTTCCCAAATAACTTAGTTATCTTTATTTGATCATAATTGACCTACATTTGCAAACTTTCAACGGAGCAATAATTTCTTACTGATATATTGTTGCAAAAACCACACCGGATTACTATTATACAAAAATTTGTCGAAAATGCTGCTACCGGACCACCATTATTAATTAGAATCAGTCTTTATGGCGTATTTATGTGTCTAAAACATTCCAAATAATTAATTTGTGAAATATTTCAGCATTGGGAGTAAATATGGAACTCTACTTTTGAAGGCAGCCGATTCGAAATATTGGCGAAAATGCAGCTCCGACTATTCGGCGAACTATAACTACTCATATAAGCACACTTTTTCGGATGAAAGCAACATTTCTAGGGGTTGTTTTGCATGAGGAATCTTTTGAAAACGTTTATTTTTTACCATTCCCCGAAAAATTTTTCATGACGGAAATTTGAATAACATAAAAATTACTTAAATGGTCGTTACTTTTTCCACATATGAGCTAGCCCCTCACTTCCAACATTAAAAATGCTTATCTCGTTGAGACCTTTCAGAATTACTATATATGTATGGGGTTTGGATAAGCCGTTCAAGAAATACAAAAACCGACCTCACCGTTGAGGCGTGACATCGGGAACCAGAAGTCAGAGATACGGCTTTTTAAGGTCGATTTTCGAACTCTACGTGAAAAGTTACCCCTAGAAAGATCTTAAAATCGCAACTTTATTTTTCGTTGTACGGCCTATATGCGGAATAGCTCAGTTTTCTCAGAAAGTCTCTCATAAGTTTGGATTTGATTGGCTTCGATTTCGACAAAATCGTCACATTTGGCATGCTCTCATTAGACGAGTTGTAAGTTCTGGGAAGAATTTTTCCCGGACTCGGAAATTGAGTTGGAGATTCTACAATAAATTCCGAACAGATCTGTGAAATTTGGCACCAATTGGTCACATTTCCGGATAGATATGATAGTTTGAATTTTGCAAAATTTGTCAAAAAATGGTCATTTTCGTCAAAAATTGACCAAAATGACCAATTTTTGATAAATTTTGCAAAATTCAAAGTATCATATCTATGAGTAAATGTGTCCAATTGGTGCCAAATTTCACAGATATGTTCGGCATTCATTGTAGAATCTCCAATCCAATTTATGAGTGCGGGAAAAATTCTTCCCAGGACTTACAGCTCGTCAAATGAGAGCATGCCAAATGTGACGATTTTGACGAATTCGAAGCCAATCAAATTCAAACGTATACCTATGAATAGGGACCACCAGCGTATGTTATCCTACAAATTTGAGCACCATTGCTCTTTTAGAATTAAAGTTACAACCAAAAATGTGCAAAAAAGTACTGTATTTTGAATTGACCTACCGCAAGCCAAAAATAGATTCACAGTTCATCCTAAAGGTGCATTCGAAAGCCCGAAAGATTTTCTTTCTAACCTGCCAATTCAGATTTGGATAAATTTATTTATAGATTTTTGGCATGCATTTTACTGGAAAACCCGATTTTGCGCGAAATATCGATTTCTCAGTGACCTACCGTACACTGCCACGATACACCCACCGTATGGATGATTCTATTGATAATAATAAAAGATAAGTATATTCGAAATTTGGTGAGGATCGGATAAGTTTGAGGAAAGTTATGCTTCAAAAACACCAAGGTGATAGAATTTTGGCCACTACCATGTAATTGAATTTGCTTAGACAGTACTCAATAAAGTTGATTAAATAGCGAGCACAAAATATGGTATTAGGGTGTTCCGAAAGTTCGTTCTCTATTTTTCATTATTTTTTCTCTTTCGAACTATAATGATCCATATCAAATACTGTTATGCATTTATTATATGTGCGTGTTTACTACATTAATCCGCTATCAAGTAGTGGAAACACTATCTAATTACGATAAAATACGCCAAAAAGTCGATTTTCGGTAATGCCGTTTAAAAAAACTCAATTTGAGACTATTGTATGAGACCCATATATAAGAGGTCTTCTGAGAGATTGTATGAAAGCGGTACCCTCCATTTACAAACTGTTCAAAGTGCTTCAATCTCATCCCCACTTTGGTGGTAAATGTACCTAAGGACAAGAAACTTCCATTTCAGTTTGTGGGGCCGGAAATTGAAAAGTGGCTAAAAGCCGGCTCTGGAAATATATCACGTTAGCGATTTTCGAAAATAGAACGTTTCCCGGTATAAAAAATGACGTAAATTCAGAATCCGAAGAGATCTCATTTGCAAAAGGAATATTTTTTTCACGACATCGATTTTTTTCAACTTCTGGACTTCGGAAAAACACACTTTCTACAATATCAATAGTTAATATTTCTTTTTGGTTTTCGACCTCAATAGCACAGTTGTTCATCTCTCCGTGGCGATCATTTATATGTCTTTGGCGAAGTTCCTACTCAACTTTGAAGCATGTTATGAATTTTCAAACTTTTGAAATTTCCAGAGCCGGCTTTTAGGCTTTTCAATTTCCGGCCCCACAAACTGAAATGGAAGTTTCTTGACCTTAGGTACATCTACCACCAACGTGGGGATGAGATTGAAGCACTTTGAACAGTTTGTAAATGGGCACCTGCGATCTCTCAGAAGACCTCTTATATAAATCAAAGAAGGAGATGGATGTTCGGTTAAATAAGTATGACAGGTTTTCTGCTCGTATACTTGTCTGGTTTACTATATGCCATATCTGTTCATCTGAACCGGGCAAAACATTTATCTGAGCATGGAGAATGACGCCTTGTAACCGAAAATTGATAATCATGCCAAATAAGTATTGGGGTGTCCGGAAAGTTTGTATAATGCTTCGGAAAAAAGTCAGTTCGCGATCAAATGCAGTGATTGCGAAATCTGTTTGTCAACAATGTATTGCATCATTCTGACGTTGAGTAGTGAGAGGATTTAATCAGTCTCCTAGTTGCTACATTGATTCTTGTGATGGACTCCCATCTCTACCTCCGAGCAGTTTTACTTCATTACTACCGTCTTGGCCGATCCGTGAAGGAGGCCCACTCTGCCCTGGCCCAGTCGGAAGGAGCTGACGCCCCCTCCATACTCTTCTGCTATAAGTGGTTCTCCCGCTTCAAGAAAGGGGAGTTTGGTCTCGATGATCAACCCCGCTCTGGACGCCCTCCCTCCCTCGATCAGCCTCTCGTTCTCCGCACACTGAAGCCAAGCCCATGGCCAGTGTGCGTGAGTTGAAGAAGGATACTGGTACTCCCAGATCAACGGTGTCCGATATCCTCCATCGATCTGGGAAGAAGCCGAAACTCCCACAAGTGATTCCCCATGACCTCTCCCCCGAACAGCTGAAAAATCGTGTTCAAGTCTGTCGGGAATTACTCCATCGTAGATCCAATCTTCGATGGGTCAATTCCATCATCGCTGCAGAAGAGAAGTGTATCACGTACGATAACCCTGTGAGGAGACTGCAATGGGTGGATGCAGATGAGAAGCCCACGCCCGTCCCGAAGAAGGAAGAGCACGGAAATAAGGAACTCCTCTGCTTCTTCTTCTCAGTGCTCGGTCCCATCTACTGGGAGATCCTCGCCCCTGGCACCAGCATCAATGCCGACCTCTTCTCTGAACAACTGGAAGATGTCGCGATCAGAGTCCCTCCCAGACTCCTGAACCAGGGCAAAATTCTTCTTCTGATGGACAATGCTCGCCCACATCGAGCGAAGATGACCCAGAAGAAAATGGACGAGCTGAAGATCGAGAGGATTCCCCATCCACCGTATTCCCCGGATCTCTCCCCATGCGACTACCACTGCTTCCGCTGTCTCTCTGACTTCTGCAAAGGAAAGAAGTTCAAGAATCGAGATGAAGTTGTGAGGGCTTTCGTGAACTGGACGGTCTCGAAGAAACCCGCATTCTGGAAGAGAGGAATCGAGACCCTGCCCAATCGCTGGAGGGAGGTAGTGAGAAAGAAGGGGGCATACATTGGTCACTGAGAATTGGCATACATTGGTCACTGAGCCTGGTTGTACAAATGCCTGGTTGTTCAAATGCCTGGTTGTACAAATGCCTGGTTGTACAAATGCCTGGTTGTACAAATGCCTGGTTGTACAAATGCCTGGTTGTACAAATGCCTGGTTGTACAAATGCCTGGTTGTACAAATGCCTGGTTGTTCAAATGCCTGGTTGTACAAATGCCTGGTTGTACAAATGCCTGGTTGTACAAATGCCTGGTTGTACAAATGCCTGGTTGTACAAATGCCTGGTTGTTCAAATGCCTGGTTGTACAAATGCCTGGGTGTACAAATGCCTGGTTGTACAAATGCCTGGCTGTACAAATGCCTGGTTGTACAAATGCCTGGTTGCACAAATGCCTGGTTGTACAAATGCCTGGTTGTACAAATGCCTGGTTGTACAAATGCCTGGTTGTACAAATGCCTGGTTGTACAAATGCCTGGATTACAAATGCCTGGGTGTACAAATGCCTGGTTGTACAAATGCCTGGTTGTACAAATGCCTGGTTGTACAAATGCCTGGTTGTACAAATGCCTGGATTACAAATGCCTGGGTGTACAAATGCCTGGGTGTACAAATGCCTGGTTGTACAAATGCCTGGGTGTACAAATGCCTGGGTGTACAAATGCCTGGTTGTTTAAATGCATGGTTGTACAAATGCCTGGTTGTACAAAGGCCTGGTTGTACAAATCCCTGGTTGTACAAATGCCTGGTTGTACAAATGCCTGGTTGTACAAATGCCTGGTTGTACAAATGCCTGGGTGTACAAATGCCTGGTTGTACAAATGCCTGGTTGTACAAAGGCCTGGTTGTACAAATGCCTGGTTGTACAAATGCCTGGTTGTTCAAATGCATGGTTGTACAAATGCCTGGTTGTACAAAGGCCTGGTTGTACAAATCCCTGGTTGTACAAATGCCTGGTTGTACAAATGCCTGGTTGTACAAATGCCTGGTTGTACAAATGCCTGGGTGTACAAATGCCTGGTTGTACAAATGCCTGGTTGTACAAAGGCCTGGTTGTACAAATGCCTGGTTGTACAAATGCCTGGTTGTACAAATGCCTGGGTGTACAAATGCCTGGGTGTACAAATGCCTGGTTGTACAAATGCCTGGTTGTACAAATGCCTGGTTGTACAAATGCCTGGTTGTACAAATGCCTGGTTGTACAAATGCCTGGTTGTACAAATGCCTGGTTGTACAAATGCCTGGTTGTACAAAGGCCTGGTTGTACAAATGCCTGGTTGTACAAATGCCTGGTTGTACAAATGCCTGGTTGTACAAATGCCTGGTTGTACAAATGCCTGGATTACAAATGCCTGGGTGTACAAATGCCTGGGTGTACAAATGCCTGGTTGTACAAATGCCTGGGTGTACAAATGCCTGGGTGTACAAATGCCTGGTTGTTTAAATGCATGGTTGTACAAATGCCTGGTTGTACAAAGGCCTGGTTGTACAAATCCCTGGTTGTACAAATGCCTGGTTGTACAAATGCCTGGTTGTACAAATGCCTGGTTGTACAAATGCCTGGGTGTACAAATGCCTGGTTGTACAAATGCCTGGTTGTACAAAGGCCTGGTTGTACAAATGCCTGGTTGTACAAATGCCTGGTTGTTCAAATGCATGGTTGTACAAATGCCTGGTTGTACAAAGGCCTGGTTGTACAAATCCCTGGTTGTACAAATGCCTGGTTGTACAAATGCCTGGTTGTACAAATGCCTGGTTGTACAAATGCCTGGGTGTACAAATGCCTGGTTGTACAAATGCCTGGTTGTACAAAGGCCTGGTTGTACAAATGCCTGGTTGTACAAATGCCTGGTTGTACAAATGCCTGGGTGTACAAATGCCTGGGTGTACAAATGCCTGGTTGTACAAATGCCTGGTTGTACAAATGCCTGGTTGTACAAATGCCTGGTTGTACAAATGCCTGGTTGTACAAATGCCTGGTTGTACAAATGCCTGGTTGTACAAATGCCTGGTTGTACAAAGGCCTGGTTGTACAAATGCCTGGTTGTACAAATGCCTGGTTGTACAAATGCCTGGTTGTACAAATGCCTGGTTGTACAAATGCCTGGTTGTACAAATGCCTGGTTGTACAAATGCCTGGATTACAAATGCCTGGGTGTACAAATGCCTGGGTGTACAAATGCCTGGTTGTACAAATGCCTGGGTGTACAAATGCCTGGGTGTACAAATGCCTGGTTGTTCAAATGCATGGTTGTACAAATGCCTGGTTGTACAAAGGCCTGGTTGTACAAATCCCTGGTTGTACAAATGCCTGGTTGTACAAATGCCTGGTTGTACAAATGCCTGGTTGTACAAATGCCTGGGTGTACAAATGCCTGGTTGTACAAATGCCTGGTTGTTTAAATGCATGGTTGTACAAATGCCTGGTTGTACAAAGGCCTGGTTGTACAAATCCCTGGTTGTACAAATGCCTGGTTGTACAAATGCCTGGTTGTACAAATGCCTGGTTGTACAAATGCCTGGGTGTACAAATGCCTGGTTGTACAAATGCCTGGTTGTACAAATGCCTGGTTGTACAAATGCCTGGTTGTACAAATGCCTGGTTGTTCAAATGCATGGTTGTACAAATGCCTGGTTGTACAAAGGCCTGGTTGTACAAATCCCTGGTTGTACAAATGCCTGGTTGTACAAATGCCTGGTTGTACAAATGCCTGGTTGTACAAATGCCTGGTTGTACAAATGCCTGGTTGTACAAATGCCTGGGTGTACAAATGCCTGGTTGTACAAATGCCTGGTTGTACAAAGGCCTGGTTGTACAAATGCCTGGTTGTACAAATGCCTGGTTGTACAAATGCCTGGGTGTACAAATGCCTGGGTGTACAAATGCCTGGTTGTACAAATGCCTGGTTGTACAAATGCCTGGTTGTACAAATGCCTGGTTGTACAAATGCCTGGTTGTACAAATGCCTGGTTGTACAAAGGCCTGGTTGTACAAATGCCTGGTTGTACAAATGCCTGGTTGTACAAATGCCTGGTTGTACAAATGCCTGGTTGTACAAATGCCTGGTTGTACAAATGCCTGGTTGTACAAATGCCTGGTTGTACAAATGCCTGGTTGTACAAATGCCTGGATTACAAATGCCTGGGTGTACAAATGCCTGGGTGTACAAATGCCTGGTTGTACAAATGCCTGGGTGTACAAATGCCTGGGTGTACAAATGCCTGGTTGTTCAAATGCATGGTTGTACAAATGCCTGGTTGTACAAAGGCCTGGTTGTACAAATCCCTGGTTGTACAAATGCCTGGTTGTACAAATGCCTGGTTGTACAAATGCCTGGTTGTACAAATGCCTGGGTGTACAAATGCCTGGTTGTACAAATGCCTGGGTGTACAAATGCCTGGTTGTACAAATGCCTGGTTGTACAAAGGCCTGGTTGTACAAATGCCTGGTTGTACAAATGCCTGGTTGTACAAATGCCTGGTTGTACAAATGCCTGGTTGTACAAATGCCTGGTTGTTCAAATGCATGGTTGTACAAATGCCTGGTTGTACAAAGGCCTGGTTGTACAAATCCCTGGTTGTACAAATGCCTGGTTGTACAAATGCCTGGTTGTACAAATGCCTGGTTGTACAAATGCCTGGGTGTACAAATGCCTGGTTGTACAAATGCCTGGTTGTACAAATGCCTGGTTGTACAAATGCCTGGGTGTATAAATGCCTGGGTGTACAAATGCCTGGTTGTACAAATGCCTGGTTGTACAAATGCCTGGTTGTACAAATGCCTGGTTGTACAAATGCCTGGTTGTACAAATGCCTGGTTGTACAAATGCCTGGTTGTACAAATGCCTGGTTGTACAAATGCCTGGTTGTACAAATGCCTGGGTGTACAAATGCCTGGTTGTACAAATGCCTGGGTGTACAAATGCCTGGGTGTACAAATGCCTGGGTGTACAAATGCCTGGTTGTACAAATGCCTGGTTGTACAAATGCCTGGTTGTACAAATGCCTGGTTGTACAAATGCCTGGTTGTACAAATGCCTGGTTGTACAAAGGCCTGGTTGTACAAATGCCTGGTTGTACAAATGCCTGGTTGTACAAATGCCTGGTTGTACAAATGCCTGGTTGTACAAATGCCTGGTTGTACAAATGCCTGGATTACAAATGCCTGGGTGTACAAATGCCTGGGTGTACAAATGCCTGGGTGTACAAATGCCTGGGTGTACAAATGCCTGGGTGTACAAATGCCTGGTTGTTCAAATGCATGGTTGTACAAATGCCTGGTTGTACAAAGGCCTGGTTGTACAAATCCCTGGTTGTACAAATGCCTGGTTGTACAAATGCCTGGTTGTACAAATCCCTGGTTGTACAAATGCCTGGGTGTACAAATGCCTGGGTGTACAAATGCCTGGTTGTACAAATGCCTGGTTGTACAAATGCCTGGTTGTACAAATGCCTGGGTGTACAAATGCCTGGGTGTACAAATGCCTGGTTGTACAAATGCCTGGTTGTACAAATGCCTGGTTGTACAAATGCCTGGTTGTACAAATGCCTGGTTGTACAAATGCCTGGTTGTACAAATGCCTGGTTGTACAAATGCCTGGTTGTACAAAGGCCTGGTTGTACAAATGCCTGGTTGTACAAATGCCTGGTTGTACAAATGCCTGGTTGTACAAATGCCTGGTTGTACAAATGCCTGGTTGTACAAATGCCTGGATTACAAATGCCTGGGTGTACAAATGCCTGGGTGTACAAATGCCTGGTTGTACAAATGCCTGGGTGTACAAATGCCTGGGTGTACAAATGCCTGGTTGTTCAAATGCATGGTTGTACAAATGCCTGGTTGTACAAAGGCCTGGTTGTACAAATCCCTGGTTGTACAAATGCCTGGTTGTACAAATGCCTGGTTGTACAAATGCCTGGTTGTACAAATGCCTGGGTGTACAAATGCCTGGTTGTACAAATGCCTGGTTGTACAAATGCCTGGGCGTACAAATGCCTGGTTGTACAAATGCCTGGTTGTACAAATGCCTGGGCGTACAAATGCCTGGTTGTACAAATGCCTGGTTGTACAAATGCCTGGTTGTACAAATGCCTGGTTGTACAAATGCCTGGTTGTACAAATGCCTGGTTGTACAAATGCCTGGATTACAAATGCCTGGGTGTACAAATGCCTGGGTGTACAAATGCCTGGTTGTACAAATGCCTGGGTGTACAAATGCCTGGGTGTACAAATGCCTGGTTGTACAAATGCCTGGATTACAAATGCCTGGGTGTACAAATGCCTGGGTGTACAAATGCCTGGTTGTACAAATGCCTGGGTGTACAAATGCCTGGGTGTACAAATGCCTGGTTGTACAAATGCCTGGTTGTACAAATGCCTGGTTGTACAAAGGCCTGGTTGTACAAATGCCTGGTTGTACAAATGCCTGGTTGTACAAATGCCTGGTTGTACAAATGCCTGGTTGTACAAATGCCTGGTTGTACAAATGCCTGGATTACAAATGCCTGGGTGTACAAATGCCTGGGTGTACAAATGCCTGGTTGTACAAATGCCTGGGTGTACAAATGCCTGGGTGTACAAATGCCTGGGTGTACAAATGCCTGGGTGTACAAATGCCTGGTTGTTCAAATGCATGGTTGTACAAATGCCTGGTTGTACAAAGGCCTGGTTGTACAAATCCCTGGTTGTACAAATGCCTGGTTGTACAAATGCCTGGTTGTACAAATGCCTGGTTGTACAAATGCCTGGGTGTACAAATGCCTGGTTGTACAAATGCCTGGTTGTACAAATGCCTGGGCGTACAAATGCCTGGTTGTACAAATGCCTGGTTGTACAAATGCCTGGGCGTACAAATGCCTGGTTGTACAAATGCCTGGTTGTACAAATGCCTGGTTGTACAAATGCCTGGTTGTACAAATGCCTGGTTGTACAAATGCCTGGTTGTACAAATGCCTGGATTACAAATGCCTGGGTGTACAAATGCCTGGGTGTACAAATGCCTGGTTGTACAAATGCCTGGGTGTACAAATGCCTGGGTGTACAAATGCCTGGTTGTACAAATGCCTGGATTACAAATGCCTGGGTGTACAAATGCCTGGGTGTACAAATGCCTGGTTGTACAAATGCCTGGGTGTACAAATGCCTGGGTGTACAAATGCCTGGTTGTACAAATGCCTGGTTGTACAAATGCCTGGTTGTACAAAGGCCTGGTTGTACAAATGCCTGGTTGTACAAATGCCTGGTTGTACAAATGCCTGGTTGTACAAATGCCTGGTTGTACAAATGCCTGGTTGTACAAATGCCTGGATTACAAATGCCTGGGTGTACAAATGCCTGGGTGTACAAATGCCTGGTTGTACAAATGCCTGGGTGTACAAATGCCTGGGTGTACAAATGCCTGGGTGTACAAATGCCTGGGTGTACAAATGCCTGGTTGTTCAAATGCATGGTTGTACAAATGCCTGGTTGTACAAAGGCCTGGTTGTACAAATGCCTGGTTGTACAAATGCCTGGTTGTACAAATGCCTGGGTGTACAAATGCCTGGGTGTACAAATGCCTGGTTGTACAAATGCCTGGTTGTACAAATGCCTGGTTGTACAAATGCCTGGTTGTACAAATGCCTGGGTGTACAAATGCCTGGTTGTACAAATGCCTGGTTGTTTAAATGCATGGTTGTACAAATGCCTGGTTGTACAAAGGCCTGGTTGTACAAATCCCTGGTTGTACAAATGCCTGGTTGTACAAATGCCTGGTTGTACAAATGCCTGGTTGTACAAATGCCTGGGTGTACAAATGCCTGGTTGTACAAATGCCTGGTTGTACAAATGCCTGGTTGTACAAATGCCTGGTTGTACAAATGCCTGGTTGTTCAAATGCATGGTTGTACAAATGCCTGGTTGTACAAAGGCCTGGTTGTACAAATCCCTGGTTGTACAAATGCCTGGTTGTACAAATGCCTGGTTGTACAAATGCCTGGTTGTACAAATGCCTGGTTGTACAAATGCCTGGTTGTACAAATGCCTGGGTGTACAAATGCCTGGTTGTACAAATGCCTGGTTGTACAAAGGCCTGGTTGTACAAATGCCTGGTTGTACAAATGCCTGGTTGTACAAATGCCTGGGTGTACAAATGCCTGGGTGTACAAATGCCTGGTTGTACAAATGCCTGGTTGTACAAATGCCTGGTTGTACAAATGCCTGGTTGTACAAATGCCTGGTTGTACAAATGCCTGGTTGTACAAAGGCCTGGTTGTACAAATGCCTGGTTGTACAAATGCCTGGTTGTACAAATGCCTGGTTGTACAAATGCCTGGTTGTACAAATGCCTGGTTGTACAAATGCCTGGTTGTACAAATGCCTGGTTGTACAAATGCCTGGTTGTACAAATGCCTGGATTACAAATGCCTGGGTGTACAAATGCCTGGGTGTACAAATGCCTGGTTGTACAAATGCCTGGGTGTACAAATGCCTGGGTGTACAAATGCCTGGTTGTTCAAATGCATGGTTGTACAAATGCCTGGTTGTACAAAGGCCTGGTTGTACAAATCCCTGGTTGTACAAATGCCTGGTTGTACAAATGCCTGGTTGTACAAATGCCTGGTTGTACAAATGCCTGGGTGTACAAATGCCTGGTTGTACAAATGCCTGGGTGTACAAATGCCTGGTTGTACAAATGCCTGGTTGTACAAAGGCCTGGTTGTACAAATGCCTGGTTGTACAAATGCCTGGTTGTACAAATGCCTGGTTGTACAAATGCCTGGTTGTACAAATGCCTGGTTGTTCAAATGCATGGTTGTACAAATGCCTGGTTGTACAAAGGCCTGGTTGTACAAATCCCTGGTTGTACAAATGCCTGGTTGTACAAATGCCTGGTTGTACAAATGCCTGGTTGTACAAATGCCTGGGTGTACAAATGCCTGGTTGTACAAATGCCTGGTTGTACAAATGCCTGGTTGTACAAATGCCTGGGTGTATAAATGCCTGGGTGTACAAATGCCTGGTTGTACAAATGCCTGGTTGTACAAATGCCTGGTTGTACAAATGCCTGGTTGTACAAATGCCTGGTTGTACAAATGCCTGGTTGAACAAATGCCTGGTTGTACAAATGCCTGGTTGTACAAATGCCTGGTTGTACAAATGCCTGGGTGTACAAATGCCTGGTTGTACAAATGCCTGGGTGTACAAATGCCTGGGTGTACAAATGCCTGGGTGTACAAATGCCTGGTTGTACAAATGCCTGGTTGTACAAATGCCTGGTTGTACAAATGCCTGGTTGTACAAATGCCTGGTTGTACAAATGCCTGGTTGTACAAAGGCCTGGTTGTACAAATGCCTGGTTGTACAAATGCCTGGTTGTACAAATGCCTGGTTGTACAAATGCCTGGTTGTACAAATGCCTGGTTGTACAAATGCCTGGATTACAAATGCCTGGGTGTACAAATGCCTGGGTGTACAAATGCCTGGGTGTACAAATGCCTGGGTGTACAAATGCCTGGGTGTACAAATGCCTGGTTGTTCAAATGCATGGTTGTACAAATGCCTGGTTGTACAAAGGCCTGGTTGTACAAATCCCTGGTTGTACAAATGCCTGGTTGTACAAATGCCTGGTTGTACAAATCCCTGGTTGTACAAATGCCTGGGTGTACAAATGCCTGGGTGTACAAATGCCTGGTTGTACAAATGCCTGGTTGTACAAATGCCTGGTTGTACAAATGCCTGGGTGTACAAATGCCTGGGTGTACAAATGCCTGGTTGTACAAATGCCTGGTTGTACAAATGCCTGGTTGTACAAATGCCTGGTTGTACAAATGCCTGGTTGTACAAATGCCTGGTTGTACAAATGCCTGGTTGTACAAAGGCCTGGTTGTACAAATGCCTGGTTGTACAAATGCCTGGTTGTACAAATGCCTGGTTGTACAAATGCCTGGTTGTACAAATGCCTGGTTGTACAAATGCCTGGATTACAAATGCCTGGGTGTACAAATGCCTGGGTGTACAAATGCCTGGTTGTACAAATGCCTGGGTGTACAAATGCCTGGGTGTACAAATGCCTGGTTGTTCAAATGCATGGTTGTACAAATGCCTGGTTGTACAAAGGCCTGGTTGTACAAATCCCTGGTTGTACAAATGCCTGGTTGTACAAATGCCTGGTTGTACAAATGCCTGGTTGTACAAATGCCTGGGTGTACAAATGCCTGGTTGTACAAATGCCTGGTTGTACAAATGCCTGGGCGTACAAATGCCTGGTTGTACAAATGCCTGGTTGTACAAATGCCTGGGCGTACAAATGCCTGGTTGTACAAATGCCTGGTTGTACAAATGCCTGGTTGTACAAATGCCTGGTTGTACAAATGCCTGGTTGTACAAATGCCTGGTTGTACAAATGCCTGGATTACAAATGCCTGGGTGTACAAATGCCTGGGTGTACAAATGCCTGGTTGTACAAATGCCTGGGTGTACAAATGCCTGGGTGTACAAATGCCTGGTTGTACAAATGCCTGGATTACAAATGCCTGGGTGTACAAATGCCTGGGTGTACAAATGCCTGGTTGTACAAATGCCTGGGTGTACAAATGCCTGGGTGTACAAATGCCTGGTTGTACAAATGCCTGGTTGTACAAATGCCTGGTTGTACAAAGGCCTGGTTGTACAAATGCCTGGTTGTACAAATGCCTGGTTGTACAAATGCCTGGTTGTACAAATGCCTGGTTGTACAAATGCCTGGTTGTACAAATGCCTGGATTACAAATGCCTGGGTGTACAAATGCCTGGGTGTACAAATGCCTGGTTGTACAAATGCCTGGGTGTACAAATGCCTGGGTGTACAAATGCCTGGGTGTACAAATGCCTGGGTGTACAAATGCCTGGTTGTTCAAATGCATGGTTGTACAAATGCCTGGTTGTACAAAGGCCTGGTTGTACAAATCCCTGGTTGTACAAATGCCTGGTTGTACAAATGCCTGGTTGTACAAATGCCTGGTTGTACAAATGCCTGGGTGTACAAATGCCTGGTTGTACAAATGCCTGGTTGTACAAATGCCTGGGCGTACAAATGCCTGGTTGTACAAATGCCTGGTTGTACAAATGCCTGGGCGTACAAATGCCTGGTTGTACAAATGCCTGGTTGTACAAATGCCTGGTTGTACAAATGCCTGGTTGTACAAATGCCTGGTTGTACAAATGCCTGGTTGTACAAATGCCTGGATTACAAATGCCTGGGTGTACAAATGCCTGGGTGTACAAATGCCTGGTTGTACAAATGCCTGGGTGTACAAATGCCTGGGTGTACAAATGCCTGGTTGTACAAATGCCTGGATTACAAATGCCTGGGTGTACAAATGCCTGGGTGTACAAATGCCTGGTTGTACAAATGCCTGGGTGTACAAATGCCTGGGTGTACAAATGCCTGGTTGTACAAATGCCTGGTTGTACAAATGCCTGGTTGTACAAAGGCCTGGTTGTACAAATGCCTGGTTGTACAAATGCCTGGTTGTACAAATGCCTGGTTGTACAAATGCCTGGTTGTACAAATGCCTGGTTGTACAAATGCCTGGATTACAAATGCCTGGGTGTACAAATGCCTGGGTGTACAAATGCCTGGTTGTACAAATGCCTGGGTGTACAAATGCCTGGGTGTACAAATGCCTGGGTGTACAAATGCCTGGGTGTACAAATGCCTGGTTGTTCAAATGCATGGTTGTACAAATGCCTGGTTGTACAAAGGCCTGGTTGTACAAATCCCTGGTTGTACAAATGCCTGGTTGTACAAATGCCTGGTTGTACAAATGCCTGGTTGTACAAATGCCTGGGTGTACAAATGCCTGGGTGTACAAATGCCTGGTTGTACAAATGCCTGGTTGTACAAATGCCTGGTTGTACAAATGCCTGGTTGTACAAATGCCTGGGTGTACAAATGCCTGGGTGTACAAATGCCTGGTTGTACAAATGCCTGGTTGTACAAATGCCTGGTTGTACAAATGCCTGGTTGTACAAATGCCTGGTTGTACAAATGCCTGGTTGTACAAATGCCTGGTTGTACAAATGCCTGGTTGTACAAATGCCTGGTTGTACAAATGCCTGGTTGTACAAAGGCCTGGTTGTACAAATGCCTGGTTGTACAAATGCCTGGTTGTACAAATGCCTGGTTGTACAAATGCCTGGTTGTACAAATGCCTGGATTACAAATGCCTGGGTGTACAAATGCCTGGGTGTACAAATGCCTGGTTGTACAAATGCCTGGGTGTACAAATGCCTGGGTGTACAAATGCCTGGTTGTTCAAATGCATGGTTGTACAAATGCCTGGTTGTACAAATGCCTGGTTGTACAAATGCCTGGTTGTACAAATGCCTGGTTGTACAAATGCCTGGTTTTACAAATGCCTGGGTGTACAAATGCCTGGTTGTTCAAATGCCTGGTTGTACAAATGCCTGGTTGTACAAATGCCTGGTTGTACAAATGCCTGGTTGTACAAATGCCTGGTTGTACAAATGCCTGGTTGTACAAATGCCTGGTTGTACAAATGCCTGGTTGTACAAATGCCTGGTTGTACAAATGCCTGGTTGTACAAATGCCTGGTTGTACAAATGCCTGGTTGTACAAATGCCTGGTTGTACAAATGCCTGGTTGTACAAATGCCTGGATTACAAATGCCTGGGTGTACAAATGCCTGGGTGTACAAATGCCTGGTTGTACAAATGCCTGGGTGTACAAATGCCTGGGTGTACAAATGCCTGGTTGTTCAAATGCATGGTTGTACAAATGCCTGGTTGTACAAATGCCTGGTTGTACAAATGCCTGGTTGTACAAATGCCTGGTTGTACAAATGCCTGGTTTTACAAATGCCTGGGTGTACAAATGCCTGGTTGTTCAAATGCCTGGTTGTACAAATGCCTGGTTGTACAAATGCCTGGGCGTACAAATGCCTGGTTGTACAAATGCCTGGTTGTACAAATGCCTGGTTGTACAAATGCCTGGTTGTACAAATGCCTGGTTGTACAAATGCCTGGTTGTACAAATGCCTGGTTGTACAAATGCCTGGTTGTACAAATGCCTGGTTGTACAAATGCCTGGTTGTACAAATGCCTGGTTAGACAAATGCCTGGTTGTACAAATGCCTGGTTGTACAAAGGCCTGGTTGTACAAATGCCTGGTTGTACAAATGCCTGGTTGTACAAATGCCTGGTTGTACAAATGCCTGGTTGTACAAATGCCTGGATTACAAATGCCTGGGTGTACAAATGCCTGGGTGTACAAATGCCTGGTTGTACAAATGCCTGGGTGTACAAATGCCTGGGTGTACAAATGCCTGGTTGTTCAAATGCATGGTTGTACAAATGCCTGGTTGTACAAAGGCCTGGTTGTACAAATCCCTGGTTGTACAAATGCCTGGTTGTACAAATGCCTGGTTGTACAAATGCCTGGTTGCACAAATGCCTGGTTGTACAAATGCCTGGTTGTACAAATGCCTGGTTGTACAAATGCCTGGATTACAAATGCCTGGGTGTACAAATGCCTGGGTGTACAAATGCCTGGTTGTACAAATGCCTGGTTGTACAAATGCCTGGTTGTACAAATGCCTGGTTGTACAAATGCCTGGTTGTACAAATGCCTGGTTGTACAAATGCCTGGGTGTACAAATGCCTGGTTGTACAAATGCCTGGTTGTACAAATGCCTGGGTGTACAAATGCCTGGGTGTACAAATGCCTGGTTGTTCAAATGCATGGTTGTACAAATGCCTGGTTGTACAAAGGCCTGGTTGTAAAAATCCCTGGTTGTACAAATGCCTGGTTGTACAAATGCCTGGTTGTACAAATGCCTGGTTGTACAAATGCCTGGTTGTACAAATGCCTGGATTACAAATGCCTGGGTGTACAAATGCCTGGGTGTACAAATGCCTGGTTGTACAAATGCCTGGGTGTACAAATGCCTGGGTGTACAAATGCCTGGGTGTACAAATGCCTGGGTGTACAAATGCCTGGTTGTTCAAATGCATGGTTGTACAAATGCCTGGTTGTACAAAGGCCTGGTTGTACAAATCCCTGGTTGTACAAATGCCTGGTTGTACAAATGCCTGGTTGTACAAATGCCTGGTTGTACAAATGCCTGGGTGTACAAATGCCTGGTTGTACAAATGCCTGGTTGTACAAATGCCTGGGCGTACAAATGCCTGGTTGTACAAATGCCTGGTTGTACAAATGCCTGGGCGTACAAATGCCTGGTTGTACAAATGCCTGGTTGTACAAATGCCTGGTTGTACAAATGCCTGGTTGTACAAATGCCTGGTTGTACAAATGCCTGGTTGTACAAATGCCTGGATTACAAATGCCTGGGTGTACAAATGCCTGGGTGTACAAATGCCTGGTTGTACAAATGCCTGGGTGTACAAATGCCTGGGTGTACAAATGCCTGGTTGTACAAATGCCTGGATTACAAATGCCTGGGTGTACAAATGCCTGGGTGTACAAATGCCTGGTTGTACAAATGCCTGGGTGTACAAATGCCTGGGTGTACAAATGCCTGGTTGTACAAATGCCTGGTTGTACAAATGCCTGGTTGTACAAAGGCCTGGTTGTACAAATGCCTGGTTGTACAAATGCCTGGTTGTACAAATGCCTGGTTGTACAAATGCCTGGTTGTACAAATGCCTGGTTGTACAAATGCCTGGATTACAAATGCCTGGGTGTACAAATGCCTGGGTGTACAAATGCCTGGTTGTACAAATGCCTGGGTGTACAAATGCCTGGGTGTACAAATGCCTGGGTGTACAAATGCCTGGGTGTACAAATGCCTGGTTGTTCAAATGCATGGTTGTACAAATGCCTGGTTGTACAAAGGCCTGGTTGTACAAATCCCTGGTTGTACAAATGCCTGGTTGTACAAATGCCTGGTTGTACAAATGCCTGGTTGTACAAATGCCTGGGTGTACAAATGCCTGGGTGTACAAATGCCTGGTTGTACAAATGCCTGGTTGTACAAATGCCTGGTTGTACAAATGCCTGGTTGTACAAATGCCTGGGTGTACAAATGCCTGGGTGTACAAATGCCTGGTTGTACAAATGCCTGGTTGTACAAATGCCTGGTTGTACAAATGCCTGGTTGTACAAATGCCTGGTTGTACAAATGCCTGGTTGTACAAATGCCTGGTTGTACAAATGCCTGGTTGTACAAATGCCTGGTTGTACAAATGCCTGGTTGTACAAAGGCCTGGTTGTACAAATGCCTGGTTGTACAAATGCCTGGTTGTACAAATGCCTGGTTGTACAAATGCCTGGTTGTACAAATGCCTGGATTACAAATGCCTGGGTGTACAAATGCCTGGGTGTACAAATGCCTGGTTGTACAAATGCCTGGGTGTACAAATGCCTGGGTGTACAAATGCCTGGTTGTTCAAATGCATGGTTGTACAAATGCCTGGTTGTACAAATGCCTGGTTGTACAAATGCCTGGTTGTACAAATGCCTGGTTGTACAAATGCCTGGTTTTACAAATGCCTGGGTGTACAAATGCCTGGTTGTTCAAATGCCTGGTTGTACAAATGCCTGGTTGTACAAATGCCTGGTTGTACAAATGCCTGGTTGTACAAATGCCTGGTTGTACAAATGCCTGGTTGTACAAATGCCTGGTTGTACAAATGCCTGGTTGTACAAATGCCTGGTTGTACAAATGCCTGGTTGTACAAATGCCTGGTTGTACAAATGCCTGGTTGTACAAATGCCTGGTTGTACAAATGCCTGGTTGTACAAATGCCTGGATTACAAATGCCTGGGTGTACAAATGCCTGGGTGTACAAATGCCTGGTTGTACAAATGCCTGGGTGTACAAATGCCTGGGTGTACAAATGCCTGGTTGTTCAAATGCATGGTTGTACAAATGCCTGGTTGTACAAATGCCTGGTTGTACAAATGCCTGGTTGTACAAATGCCTGGTTGTACAAATGCCTGGTTTTACAAATGCCTGGGTGTACAAATGCCTGGTTGTTCAAATGCCTGGTTGTACAAATGCCTGGTTGTACAAATGCCTGGGCGTACAAATGCCTGGTTGTACAAATGCCTGGTTGTACAAATGCCTGGTTGTACAAATGCCTGGTTGTACAAATGCCTGGTTGTACAAATGCCTGGTTGTACAAATGCCTGGTTGTACAAATGCCTGGTTGTACAAATGCCTGGTTGTACAAATGCCTGGTTGTACAAATGCCTGGTTAGACAAATGCCTGGTTGTACAAATGCCTGGTTGTACAAAGGCCTGGTTGTACAAATGCCTGGTTGTACAAATGCCTGGTTGTACAAATGCCTGGTTGTACAAATGCCTGGTTGTACAAATGCCTGGTTGTACAAATGCCTGGATTACAAATGCCTGGGTGTACAAATGCCTGGGTGTACAAATGCCTGGTTGTACAAATGCCTGGGTGTACAAATGCCTGGGTGTACAAATGCCTGGTTGTTCAAATGCATGGTTGTACAAATGCCTGGTTGTACAAAGGCCTGGTTGTACAAATCCCTGGTTGTACAAATGCCTGGTTGTACAAATGCCTGGTTGTACAAATGCCTGGTTGCACAAATGCCTGGTTGTACAAATGCCTGGTTGTACAAATGCCTGGTTGTACAAATGCCTGGATTACAAATGCCTGGGTGTACAAATGCCTGGGTGTACAAATGCCTGGTTGTACAAATGCCTGGTTGTACAAATGCCTGGTTGTACAAATGCCTGGTTGTACAAATGCCTGGTTGTACAAATGCCTGGTTGTACAAATGCCTGGGTGTACAAATGCCTGGTTGTACAAATGCCTGGTTGTACAAATGCCTGGGTGTACAAATGCCTGGGTGTACAAATGCCTGGTTGTTCAAATGCATGGTTGTACAAATGCCTGGTTGTACAAAGGCCTGGTTGTAAAAATCCCTGGTTGTACAAATGCCTGGTTGTACAAATGCCTGGTTGTACAAATGCCTGGATGTACAAATGCCTGGTTGTACAAAGGCCTGGTTGTACAAATGCCTGGTTGTACAAATGCCTGGTTGTACAAATGCCTGGTTGTACAAATGCCTGGTTGTACAAATGCCTGGTTGTACAAATGCCTGGTTGTACAAATGCCTGGTTGTACAAATGCCTGGTTGTACAAATGCCTGGTTGTACAAATGCCTGGTTAGACAAATGCCTGGTTGTACAAATGCCTGGTTGTACAAAGGCCTGGTTGTACAAATGCCTGGTTGTACAAATGCCTGGTTGTACAAATGCCTGGTTGTACAAATGCCTGGTTGTACAAATGCCTGGTTGTACAAATGCCTGGTTGTACAAATGCCTGGATTACAAATGCCTGGGTGTACAAATGCCTGGGTGTACAAATGCCTGGTTGTACAAATGCCTGGGTGTACAAATGCCTGGGTGTACAAATGCCTGGTTGTTCAAATGCATGGTTGTACAAATGCCTGGTTGTACAAAGGCCTGGTTGTACAAATCCCTGGTTGTACAAATGCCTGGTTGTACAAATGCCTGGTTGTACAAATGCCTGGTTGCACAAATGCCTGGTTGTACAAATGCCTGGTTGTACAAATGCCTGGTTGTACAAATGCCTGGATTACAAATGCCTGGGTGTACAAATGCCTGGGTGTACAAATGCCTGGTTGTACAAATGCCTGGTTGTACAAATGCCTGGTTGTACAAATGCCTGGTTGTACAAATGCCTGGTTGTACAAATGCCTGGTTGTACAAATGCCTGGGTGTACAAATGCCTGGTTGTACAAATGCCTGGTTGTACAAATGCCTGGGTGTACAAATGCCTGGGTGTACAAATGCCTGGTTGTTCAAATGCATGGTTGTATAAATGCCTGGTTGTACAAAGGCCTGGTTGTAAAAATCCCTGGTTGTACAAATGCCTGGTTGTACAAATGCCTGGTTGTACAAATGCCTGGTTGTACAAATGCCTGGTTGTACAAAGGCCTGGTTGTACAAATGCCTGGTTGTACAAATGCCTGGTTGTACAAATGCCTGGTTGTACAAATGCCTGGTTGTACAAATGCCTGGATTACAAATGCCTGGGTGTACAAATGCCTGGGTGTACAAATGCCTGGTTGTACAAATGCCTGGTTGTACAAATGCCTGGTTGTACAAATGCCTGGTTGTACAAATGCCTGGTTGTACAAATGCCTGGTTGTACAAATGCCTGGTTGTACAAATGCCTGGTTGTACAAATGCCTGGTTGTACAAATGCCTGGTTGTACAAAGGCCTGGTTGTACAAATGCCTGGTTGTACAAATGCCTGGTTGTACAAATGCCTGGTTGTACAAATGCCTGGTTGTACAAATGCCTGGTTGTACAAATGCCTGGATTACAAATGCCTGGGTGTACAAATGCCTGGTTGTACAAATGCCTGGGTGTACAAATGCCTGGGTGTACAAATGCCTGGTTGTTCAAATGCATGGTTGTACAAATGCCTGGTTGTACAAATGCCTGGTTGTACAAATGCCTGGTTTTACAAATGCCTGGGTGTACAAATGCCTGGTTGTTCAAATGCCTGGTTGTACAAATGCCTGGTTGTACAAATGCCTGGTTGTACAAATGCCTGGTTGTACAAATGCCTGGATTACAAATGCCTGGGTGTACAAATGCCTGGGTGTACAAATGCCTGGTTGTACAAATGCCTGGTTGTACAAATGCCTGGTTGTACAAATGCCTGGTTGTACAAATGCCTGGTTGTACAAATGCCTGGTTGTACAAATGCCTGGGTGTACAAATGCCTGGTTGTACAAATGCCTGGTTGTACAAATGCCTGGGCGTACAAATGCCTGGTTGTACAAATGCCTGGTTGTACAAATGCCTGGGCGTACAAATGCCTGGTTGTACAAATGCCTGGTTGTACAAATGCCTGGTTGTACAAATGCCTGGTTGTACAAATGCCTGGTTGTACAAATGCCTGGTTGTACAAATGCCTGGATTACAAATGCCTGGGTGTACAAATGCCTGGGTGTACAAATGCCTGGTTGTACAAATGCCTGGGTGTACAAATGCCTGGGTGTACAAATGCCTGGTTGTTCAAATGCATGGTTGTACAAATGCCTGGTTGTACAAAGGCCTGGTTGTACAAATCCCTGGTTGTACAAATGCCTGGTTGTACAAATGCCTGGTTGTACAAATGCCTGGGTGTACAAATGCCTGGTTGTACAAATGCCTGGTTGTACAAATGCCTGGGCGTACAAATGCCTGGTTGTACAAATGCCTGGTTGTACAAATGCCTGGGCGTACAAATGCCTGGTTGTTCAAATGCCTGGTTGTACAAATGCCTGGTTGTACAAAGGCCTGGTTGTACAAATGCATGGTTGTACAAATGCCTGGTTGTACAAATGCCTGGTTGTACAAAGGCCTGGTTGTACAAATCCCTGGTTGTACAAATGCCTGGTTGTACAAATGCCTGGTTGTACAAATGCCTGGTTGTACAAATGCCTGGGTGTACAAATGCCTGGTTGTACAAATGCCTGGTTGTACAAAGGCCTGGTTGTACAAATGCCTGGTTGTACAAATGCCTGGTTGTACAAATGCCTGGTTGTACAAATGCCTGGTTGTACAAATGCCTGGATTACAAATGCCTGGTTGTACAAATGCCTGGATTACAAATGCCTGGGTGTACAAATGCCTGGGTGTACAAATGCCTGGTTGTACAAATGCCTGGTTGTACAAATGCCTGGTTGTACAAATGCCTGGTTGTACAAATGCCTGGGTGTACAAATGCCTGGGTGTACAAATGCCTGGTTGTACAAATGCCTGGTTGTACAAATGCCTGGTTGTACAAATGCCTGGGTGTACAAATGCCTGGGTGTACAAATGCCTGGTTGTACAAATGCCTGGTTGTACAAATGCCTGGTTTTACAAATGCCTGGGTGTACAAATGCCTGGTTGTACAAATGCCTGGTTGTACAAATGCCTGGTTGTACAAAGGCCTGGTTGTACAAATGCATGGTTGTACAAATGCATGGTTGTACAAATGCCTGGTTGTACAAATGCCTGGTTGTACAAATGCCTGGTTGTACAAATGCCTGGTTGTACAAATGCCTGGATTACAAATGCCTGGTTGTACAAATGCCTGGTTGTACAAATGCCTGGTTGTACAAATGCCTGGATTACAAATGCCTGGGTGTACAAATGCCTGGGTGTACAAATGCCTGGTTGTACAAATGCCTGGGTGTACAAATGCCTGGGTGTACAAATGCCTGGTTGTTCAAATGCATGGTTGTACAAATGCCTGGTTGTACAAATGCCTGGATTACAAATGCCTGGTTTTACAAATGCCTGGGTGTACAAATGCCTGGTTGTTCAAATGCCTGGTTGTACAAATGCCTGGTTGTACAAATGCCTGGATTACAAATGCCTGGGTGTACAAATGCCTGGGTGTACAAATGCCTGGTTGTACAAATGCCTGGTTGTACAAATGCCTGGTTGTACAAATGCCTGGTTGTACAAATGCCTGGTTGTACAAATGCCTGGATTACAAATGCCTGGGTGTACAAATGCCTGGGTGTACAAATGCCTGGTTGTACAAATGCCTGGTTGTACAAATGCCTGGTTGTACAAATGCCTGGTTGTACAAATGCCTGGTTGTACAAATGCCTGGTTGTACAAATGCCTGGTTGTACAAATGCCTGGTTGTACAAATGCCTGGTTGTACAAAGGCCTGGTTGTACAAATGCCTGGTTGTACAAAGGCCTGGTTGTACAAATGCCTGGTTGTACAAATGCCTGGTTGTACAAATGCCTGGTTGTACAAATGCCTGGTTGTACAAATGCCTGGATTACAAATGCCTGGGTGTACAAATGCCTGGGTGTACAAATGCCTGGTTGTACAAATGCCTGGGTGTACAAATGCCTGGGTGTACAAATGCCTGGTTGTTCAAATGCCTGGTTGTACAAATGCCTGGTTGTACAAATGCCTGGTTGTACAAATGCCTGGTTGTACAAATGCCTGGATTACAAATGCCTGGGTGTACAAATGCCTGGGTGTACAAATGCCTGGTTGTACAAATGCCTGGTTGTACAAATGCCTGGTTGTACAAATGCCTGGTTGTACAAATGCCTGGGTGTACAAATGCCTGGGTGTACAAATGCCTGGGTGTACAAATGCCTGGTTGTACAAATGCCTGGTTGTACAAAGGCCTGGGTGTACAAATGCCTGGGTGTACAAATGCCTGGTTGTTCAAATGCATGGTTGTACAAATGCCTGGTTGTACAAATGCCTGGTTGTACAAATGCCTGGTTTTACAAATGCCTGGGTGTACAAATGCCTGGTTGTACAAATGCCTGGTTGTACAAATGCCTGGATTACAAATGCCTGGTTGTACAAATGCCTGGTTGTACAAATGCCTGGGTGTACAAATGCCTGGTTGTTCAAATGCATGGTTGTACAAATGCCTGGTTGTACAAATGCCTGGTTGTACAAATGCCTGGTTTTACAAATGCCTGGGTGTACAAATGCCTGGTTGTTCAAATGCCTGGTTGTACAAATGCCTGGTTGTACAAATGCCTGGATTACAAATGCCTGGGTGTACAAATGCCTGGGTGTACAAATGCCTGGTTGTACAAATGCCTGGTTGTACAAATGCCTGGTTGTACAAATGCCTGGTTGTACAAATGCCTGGTTGTACAAATGCCTGGATTACAAATGCCTGGGTGTACAAATGCCTGGGTGTACAAATGCCTGGTTGTACAAATGCCTGGTTGTACAAATGCCTGGTTGTACAAATGCCTGGTTGTACAAATGCCTGGTTGTACAAATGCCTGGTTGTACAAATGCCTGGTTGTACAAATGCCTGGTTGTACAAATGCCTGGTTGTACAAATGCCTGGTTGTACAAAGGCCTGGTTGTACAAATGCCTGGTTGTACAAATGCCTGGTTGTACAAATGCCTGGTTGTACAAATGCCTGGTTGTACAAATGCCTGGTTGTACAAAGGCCTGGTTGTACAAATGCCTGGTTGTACAAATGCCTGGTTGTACAAATGCCTGGTTGTACAAATGCCTGGTTGTACAAATGCCTGGATTACAAATGCCTGGGTGTACAAATGCCTGGGTGTACAAATGCCTGGTTGTACAAATGCCTGGGTGTACAAATGCCTGGGTGTACAAATGCCTGGTTGTTCAAATGCATGGTTGTACAAATGCCTGGTTGTACAAATGCCTGGTTGTACAAATGCCTGGTTTTACAAATGCCTGGGTGTACAAATGCCTGGTTGTTCAAATGCCTGGTTGTACAAATGCCTGGTTGTACAAATGCCTGGTTGTACAAATGCCTGGTTGTACAAATGCCTGGATTACAAATGCCTGGGTGTACAAATGCCTGGGTGTACAAATGCCTGGTTGTACAAATGCCTGGTTGTACAAATGCCTGGTTGTACAAATGCCTGGTTGTACAAATGCCTGGGTGTACAAATGCCTGGGTGTACAAATGCCTGGGTGTACAAATGCCTGGTTGTACAAATGCCTGGTTGTACAAAGGCCTGGGTGTACAAATGCCTGGGTGTACAAATGCCTGGTTGTTCAAATGCATGGTTGTACAAATGCCTGGTTGTACAAATGCCTGGTTGTACAAATGCCTGGTTTTACAAATGCCTGGGTGTACAAATGCCTGGTTGTTCAAATGCCTGGTTGTACAAATGCCTGGTTGTACAAATGCCTGGATTACAAATGCCTGGGTGTACAAATGCCTGGGTGTACAAATGCCTGGTTGTACAAATGCCTGGTTGTACAAATGCCTGGTTGTACAAATGCCTGGTTGTACAAATGCCTGGTTGTACAAATGCCTGGATTACAAATGCCTGGGTGTACAAATGCCTGGGTGTACAAATGCCTGGTTGTACAAATGCCTGGTTGTACAAATGCCTGGTTGTACAAATGCCTGGTTGTACAAATGCCTGGTTGTACAAATGCCTGGTTGTACAAATGCCTGGTTGTACAAATGCCTGGTTGTACAAATGCCTGGTTGTACAAATGCCTGGTTGTACAAATGCCTGGTTGTACAAAGGCCTGGTTGTACAAATGCCTGGTTGTACAAATGCCTGGTTGTACAAATGCCTGGTTGTACAAATGCCTGGTTGTACAAATGCCTGGATTACAAATGCCTGGGTGTACAAATGCCTGGGTGTACAAATGCCTGGTTGTACAAATGCCTGGGTGTACAAATGCCTGGGTGTACAAATGCCTGGTTGTACAAATGCCTGGATTACAAATGCCTGGTTGTACAAATGCCTGGTTGTACAAATGCCTGGTTGTACAAATGCCTGGTTGTACAAATGCCTGGTTGTACAAATGCCTGGTTGTACAAATGCCTGGATTACAAATGCCTGGGTGTACAAATGCCTGGGTGTACAAATGCCTGGTTGTACAAATGCCTGGTTGTACAAATGCCTGGTTGTACAAATGCCTGGTTGTACAAATGCCTGGTTGTACAAATGCCTGGTTGTACAAATGCCTGGTTGTACAAATGCCTGGTTGTACAAATGCCTGGTTGTACAAATGCCTGGTTGTACAAATGCCTGGTTGTACAAAGGCCTGGTTGTACAAATGCCTGGTTGTACAAATGCCTGGTTGTACAAATGCCTGGTTGTACAAATGCCTGGTTGTACAAATGCCTGGATTACAAATGCCTGGGTGTACAAATGCCTGGGTGTACAAATGCCTGGTTGTACAAATGCCTGGGTGTACAAATGCCTGGGTGTACAAATGCCTGGTTGTTCAAATGCATGGTTGTACAAATGCCTGGTTGTACAAATGCCTGGTTGTACAAATGCCTGGTTTTACAAATGCCTGGGTGTACAAATGCCTGGTTGTTCAAATGCCTGGTTGTACAAATGCCTGGTTGTACAAATGCCTGGTTGTACAAATGCCTGGTTGTACAAATGCCTGGATTACAAATGCCTGGGTGTACAAATGCCTGGGTGTACAAATGCCTGGTTGTACAAATGCCTGGTTGTACAAATGCCTGGTTGTACAAATGCCTGGTTGTACAAATGCCTGGGTGTACAAATGCCTGGGTGTACAAATGCCTGGGTGTACAAATGCCTGGTTGTACAAATGCCTGGGTGTACAAATGCCTGGGTGTACAAATGCCTGGTTGTACAAATGCCTGGTTGTACAAATGCCTGGTTGTACAAATGCCTGGTTGTACAAATGCCTGGGTGTACAAATGCCTGGGTGTACAAATGCCTGGTTGTACAAATGCCTGGTTGTACAAATGCCTGGTTGTACAAATGCCTGGGTGTACAAATGCCTGGGTGTACAAATGCCTGGTTGTACAAATGCCTGGTTGTACAAATGCCTGGTTGTACAAAGGCCTGGTTGTACAAATGCATGGTTGTACAAATGCCTGGTTGTACAAATGCCTGGTTGTACAAATGCCTGGTTGTACAAATGCCTGGATTACAAATGCCTGGTTGTACAAATGCCTGGTTGTACAAATGCCTGGATTACAAATGCCTGGGTGTACAAATGCCTGGGTGTACAAATGCCTGGTTGTACAAATGCCTGGTTGTACAAATGCCTGGTTGTACAAATGCCTGGTTGTACAAATGCCTGGTTGTACAAATGCCTGGTTGTACAAATGCCTGGTTGTACAAATGCCTGGTTGTACAAATGCCTGGTTGTACAAATGCCTGGTTGTACAAATGCCTGGTTGTACAAAGGCCTGGTTGTACAAATGCCTGGTTGTACAAATGCCTGGTTGTACAAATGCCTGGTTGTACAAATGCCTGGATTACAAATGCCTGGGTGTACAAATGCCTGGGTGTACAAATGCCTGGTTGTACAAATGCCTGGGTGTACAAATGCCTGGGTGTACAAATGCCTGGTTGTTCAAATGCATGGTTGTACAAATGCCTGGTTGTACAAATGCCTGGTTGTACAAATGCCTGGTTTTACAAATGCCTGGGTGTACAAATGCCTGGTTGTTCAAATGCCTGGTTGTTCAAATGCCTGGTTGTACAAATGCCTGGTTGTACAAATGCCTGGATTACAAATGCCTGGGTGTACAAATGCCTGGGTGTACAAATGCCTGGGTGTACAAATGCCTGGGTGTACAAATGCCTGGTTGTACAAATGCCTGGTTGTACAAATGCCTGGTTGTACAAATGCCTGGTTGTACAAATGCCTGGTTGTACAAATGCCTGGGTGTACAAATGCCTGGGTGTACAAATGCCTGGTTGTACAAATGCCTGGTTGTACAAATGCCTGGTTGTACAAATGCCTGGGTGTACAAATGCCTGGGTGTACAAATGCCTGGTTGTACAAATGCCTGGTTGTACAAATGCCTGGTTTTACAAATGCCTGGGTGTACAAATGCCTGGTTGTTCAAATGCCTGGTTGTACAAATGCCTGGTTGTACAAATGCCTGGTTGTACAAAGGCCTGGTTGTACAAATGCATGGTTGTACAAATGCATGGTTGTACAAATGCCTGGTTGTACAAAAGCCTGGTTGTACAAATGCCTGGTTGTACAAATGCCTGGTTTTACAAATGCCTGGGTGTACAAATGCCTGGTTGTTCAAATGCCTGGTTGTACAAATGCCTGGTTGTACAAATGCCTGGTTGTACAAAGGCCTGGTTGTACAAATGCATGGTTGTACAAATGCATGGTTGTACAAATGCCTGGTTGTACAAAAGCCTGGTTGTACAAATGCCTGGTTGTACAAATGCCTGGTTGTACAAATGCCTGGATTACAAATGCCTGGGTGTACAAATGCCTGGGTGTACAAATGCCTGGTTGTACAAATGCCTGGATTACAAATGCCTGGGTGTACAAATGCCTGGGTGTACAAATGCCTGGTTGTACAAAAGCCTGGTTGTACAAATGCCTGGTTGTACAAATGCCTGGTTGTACAAATGCCTGGATTACAAATGCCTGGGTGTACAAATGCCTGGTTGTTCAAATGCCTGGTTGTACAAATGCCTGGTTGTACAAATGCCTGGTTGTACAAAGGCCTGGTTGTACAAATGCATGGTTGTACAAATGCATGGTTGTACAAATGCCTGGTTGTACAAAAGCCTGGTTGTACAAATGCCTGGTTGTACAAATGCCTGGTTGTACAAATGCCTGGATTACAAATGCCTGGGTGTACAAATGCCTGGGTGTACAAATGCCTGGTTGTACAAATGCCTGGTTGTACAAATGCCTGGTTGTACAAATGCCTGGTTGTACAAATGCCTGGTTGTACAAATGCCTGGTTGTACAAATGCCTGGTTGTACAAATGCCTGGTTGTACAAATGCCTGGTTGTACAAATGCCTGGTTGTACAAATGCCTGGTTGTACAAATGCCTGGTTGTACAAATGCCTGTTTGTACAAATGCCTGGTTGTACAAGTGCCTGGTTGTACAAATGCCTGGATTACAAATGCCTGGGTGTACAAATGCCTGGGTGTACAAATGCCTGGTTGTACAAATGCCTGGTTGTACAAATGCCTGGTTGTACAAATGCCTGGTTGTACAAATGCCTGGTTGTACAAATGCCTGGATTACAAATGCCTGGGTGTACAAATGCCTGGGTGTACAAATGCCTGGGTGTACAAATGCCTGGTTGTACAAATGCCTGGTTGTACAAATGCCTGGTTGTACAAATGCCTGGTTGTACAAATGCCTGGGTGTACAAATGCCTGGTTGTTCAAATGCCTGGTTGTACAAATGCCTGGTTGTACAAATGCCTGGTTGTACAAATGCCTGGGTGTACAAATGCCTGGGTGTACAAATGCCTGGTTGTACAAATGCCTGGTTGTACAAATGCCTGGTTGTACAAAGGCCTGGTTGTACAAATGCATGGTTGTACAAATGCCTGGTTGTACAAATGCCTGGTTGTACAAATGCCTGGTTGTACAAATGCCTGGGTGTACAAATGCCTGGGTGTACAAATGCCTGGTTGTACAAATGCCTGGTTGTACAAATGCCTGGTTTTACAAATGCCTGTGTGTACAAATGCCTGGTTGTTCAAATGCATGGTTGTACAAATGCCTGGTTGTACAAATGCCTGGTTGTACAAATGCCTGGTTTTACAAATGCCTGTGTGTACAAATGCCTGGTTGTACAAATGCATGGTTGTACAAATGCCTGGTTGTACAAATGCCTGGTTGTACAAAGGCCTGGTTGTACAAATCCCTGGATGTACAAATGCCTGGTTGTACAAATGCCTGCTTGTACAAATGCCTGGTTGTACAAATGCCTGGTTTTACAAATGCCTGTGTGTACAAATGCCTGGTTGTTCAAATGCCTGGTTGTACAAATGCCTGGTTGTACAAAGGCCTGGTTGTACAAATCCCTGGATGTACAAATGCCTGGTTGTACAAATGCCTGCTTGTACAAATGCCTGGTTGTACAAATGCCTGGTTGTACAAATGCCTGGTTGTACAAAGGCCTGGTTGTACAAATGCCTGGTTGTACAAATGCCTGGTTGGACAAATGCCTGGTTGTACAAATGCCTGGTTGTACAAATGCCTGGTTGTACAAATGCCTGGATTACAAATGCCTGGTTGTACAAATGCCTGGATTACAAATGCCTGGGTGTACAAATGCCTGGGTGTACAAATGCCTGGTTGTACAAATGCCTGGTTGTACAAATGCCTGGTTGTACAAAAATGCCTGGTTGTACAAATGCCTGGTTGTACAAATGCCTGGGTGTACAAATGCCTGGGTGTACAAATGCCTGGTTGTACAAATGCCTGGTTGTACAAATGCCTGGTTTTACAAATGCCTGGGTGTACAAATGCCTGGTTGTTCAAATGCCTGGTTGTACAAATGCCTGGTTGTACAAATGCCTGGTTGTACAAAGGCCTGGTTGTACAAATGCATGGTTGTACAAATGCATGGTTGTACAAATGCCTGGTTGTACAAAAGCCTGGTTGTACAAATGCCTGGTTGTACAAATGCCTGGTTGTACAAATGCCTGGATTACAAATGCCTGGGTGTACAAATGCCTGGGTGTACAAATGCCTGGTTGTACAAATGCCTGGTTGTACAAATACCTGGTTGTACAAATGCCTGGTTGTACAAATGCCTGGTTGTACAAATGCCTGGTTGTACAAATGCCTGGTTGTACAAATGCCTGGTTGTACAAATGCCTGGTTGTACAAATGCCTGGTTGTACAAAGGCCTGGTTGTACAAATGCCTGGTTGTACAAATGCCTGGTTGTACAAATGCCTGGTTGTACAAATGCCTGGTTGTACAAATGCCTGGTTGTACAAATGCCTGGATTACAAATGCCTGGGTGTACAAATGCCTGGGTGTACAAATGCCTGGTTGTACAAATGCCTGGTTGTACAAATGCCTGGTTGTACAAATGCCTGGTTGTACAAATGCCTGGTTGTACAAATGCCTGGATTACAAATGCCTGGGTGTACAAATGCCTGGGTGTACAAATGCCTGGGTGTACAAATGCCTGGTTGTACAAATGCCTGGTTGTACAAATGCCTGGTTGTCCAAATGCCTGGTTGTACAAATGCCTGGGTGTACAAATGCCTGGGTGTACAAATGCCTGGTTGTACAAATGCCTGGTTGTACAAATGCCTGGTTGTACAAATGCCTGGGTGTACAAATGCCTGGGTGTACAAATGCCTGGTTGTACAAATGCCTGGTTGTACAAATGCCTGGTTGTACAAAGGCCTGGTTGTACAAATGCATGGTTGTACAAATGCCTGGTTGTACAAATGCCTGGTTGTACAAATGCCTGGTTGTACAAATGCCTGGGTGTACAAATGCCTGGGTGTACAAATGCCTGGTTGTACAAATGCCTGGTTGTACAAATGCCTGGTTTTACAAATGCCTGTGTGTACAAATGCCTGGTTGTTCAAATGCCTGGTTGTACAAATGCCTGGTTGTACAAAGGCCTGGTTGTACAAATGCATGGTTGTACAAATGCCTGGTTGTACAAATGCCTGGTTGTACAAAGGCCTGGTTGTACAAATCCCTGGATGTACAAATGCCTGGTTGTACAAATGCCTGCTTGTACAAATGCCTGGTTGTACAAATGCCTGGTTTTACAAATGCCTGTGTGTACAAATGCCTGGTTGTTCAAATGCCTGGTTGTACAAATGCCTGGTTGTACAAAGGCCTGGTTGTACAAATCCCTGGATGTACAAATGCCTGGTTGTACAAATGCCTGCTTGTACAAATGCCTGGTTGTACAAATGCCTGGTTGTACAAATGCCTGGTTGTACAAAGGCCTGGTTGTACAAATGCCTGGTTGTACAAATGCCTGGTTGGACAAATGCCTGGTTGTACAAATGCCTGGTTGTACAAATGCCTGGTTGTACAAATGCCTGGATTACAAATGCCTGGTTGTACAAATGCCTGGATTACAAATGCCTGGGTGTACAAATGCCTGGGTGTACAAATGCCTGGTTGTACAAATGCCTGGTTGTACAAATGCCTGGTTGTACAAAAATGCCTGGTTGTACAAATGCCTGGTTGTACAAATGCCTGGGTGTACAAATGCCTGGGTGTACAAATGCCTGGTTGTACAAATGCCTGGTTGTACAAATGCCTGGTTGTACAAATGCCTGGGTGTACAAATGCCTGGGTGTACAAATGCCTGGTTGTACAAATGCCTGGTTGTACAAATGCCTGGTTTTACAAATGCCTGGGTGTACAAATGCCTGGTTGTTCAAATGCCTGGTTGTACAAATGCCTGGTTGTACAAAGGCCTGGTTGTACAAATGCATGGTTGTACAAATGCATGGTTGTACAAATGCCTGGTTGTACAAATGCCTGGTTGTACAAATGCCTGGGTGTACAAATGCCTGGGTGTACAAATGCCTGGTTGTACAAATACCTGGTTGTACAAATGCCTGGGTGTACAAATGCCTGGTTGTACAAATACCTGGTTGTACAAATGCCTGGTTGTACAAATGCCTGGTTGTACACATGCCTGGGTGTACAAATGCCTGGTTGTACAAATGCCTGGTTGTACAAATGCCTGGTTGTTCAAATGCCTGGTTGTACAAATGCCTGGTTGTTCAAATGCCTGGTTGTACAAATGCCTGGGTGTACAAATGCCTGGTTGTTCAAATGCCTGGTTGTAGAAATGCCTGGTTTTACAAATGCCTGGTTGTACAAATGCCTGGGTGTACAAATGCCTGGTTGTTCAAATGCCTGGTTGTATAAATGCCTGGTTGTACAAAGGCCTGGTTGTACAAATGCCTGGTTGTACAAATGCCTGGTTGTACAAATGCCTGGTTGTACAAATGCCTGGGTGTACAAATGCCTGGGTGTACAAATGCCTGGTTGTACAAATACCTGGTTGTACAAATGCCTGGTTGTACAAATGCCTGGTTGTACACATGCCTGGGTGTACAAATGCATGGTTGTACAAATGCCTGGTTGTACAAATGCCTGGTTGTTCAAATGCCTGGTTGTCCAAATGCCTGGGTGTACAAATGCCTGGTTGTTCAAATGCCTGGTTGTACAAATGCCTGGTTGTACAAATGCCTGGGTGTACAAATGCCTGGGTGTACAAATGCCTGGTTGTACAAATGCCTGGTTGTACAAATGCCTGGTTGTACAAATGCCTGGGTGTACAAATGCCTGGGTGTACAAATGCCTGGTTGTACAAATGCCTGGTTGTACAAATGCCTGGTTTTACAAATGCCTGGGTGTACAAATGCCTGGTTGTTCAAATGCCTGGTTGTACAAATGCCTGGTTGTACAAAGGCCTGGTTGTACAAATGCATGGTTGTACAAATGCATGGTTGTACAAATGCCTGGTTGTACAAATGCCTGGTTGTACAAATGCCTGGGTGTACAAATGCCTGGGTGTACAAATGCCTGGTTGTACAAATACCTGGTTGTACAAATGCCTGGTTGTACAAATGCCTGGTTGTACACATGCCTGGGTGTACAAATGCCTGGTTGTACAAATGCCTGGTTGTACAAATGCCTGGTTGTTCAAATGCCTGGTTGTACAAATGCCTGGTTGTTCAAATGCCTGGTTGTACAAATGCCTGGGTGTACAAATGCCTGGTTGTTCAAATGCCTGGTTGTAGAAATGCCTGGTTTTACAAATGCCTGGTTGTACAAATGCCTGGGTGTACAAATGCCTGGTTGTTCAAATGCCTGGTTGTATAAATGCCTGGTTGTACAAAGGCCTGGTTGTACAAATGCCTGGTTGTACAAATGCCTGGTTGTACAAATGCCTGGTTGTACAAATGCCTGGGTGTACAAATGCCTGGGTGTACAAATGCCTGGTTGTACAAATACCTGGTTGTACAAATGCCTGGTTGTACAAATGCCTGGTTGTACACATGCCTGGGTGTACAAATGCATGGTTGTACAAATGCCTGGTTGTACAAATGCCTGGTTGTTCAAATGCCTGGTTGTCCAAATGCCTGGGTGTACAAATGCCTGGTTGTTCAAATGCCTGGTTGTACAAATGCCTGGTTGTTCAAATGCCTGGTTGTACAAATGCCTGGTTGTACAAAGGCCTGGTTGTGATTAACATTATGTAAGTAAAGAGAGCACAATTCTCCTTCACAGTCGACTCCTCAAGAAAAGTCCGCAGTACTATAACTCCTGAACAGATCGTAGAAACAGGTTCGTTAACTTTTAACACATTTTAGGAATGCTTAAATTTTAGATATTTTAAGCTATGTATTTTTCAGTGAGACTTCAATCAATTCATGGTCCTACCCGAAATGCCAAATATTGATGAGGTTAGCCTTGATTTGTATTTTTCTCGCAGGTTGGCTAAAAATAAGCCTAAATATTAATCAATGCGCGCACAAATAAATAATTTCAAGATGTGATTTACTAAAAGTAAATTTTCAGGTTTAGCGCTGAACACTCTTCGCACAATTCCTTATCGTCGACAACTATTCCTTCGATTACGAGCAGTAGTCCGGTTGGGCGAAATCCCAGCTGGAAGATTGATCTGCCGACTCGTGATCGTGGGTGGGGGAAACGACTAAAAGTTAACTTTCTACTACTGAATAGCTTACGGTGTAAACAGCTAAATGTATTCACTTCATGCAATTAAGTAATCACGATAATTGAGTAGACCATTGTCAATAGTTATCGACAAAATATGAGTGGTCATATGTCGTCATTTCTGGCACTCGGTCAATGCTAAGAGACGAAATTGTGGACGAAACAAATATGACAACGATAAAAAAACATGGCACGAGGTCAGATGAGAACTATGACGCCATACCATTCATTTTACTCGATAAATGATGCATACATGCTGTTGCATATCACGTGATGATTACTACATACGGTTCTTTTGTAATGAACAATCTTTGCTCGTGGAACAAATTATCATCTTAGAATAGCTATCAGAAGTTCATTTTCGTTACCGGGTGACGAATGCGTCATCAGCACAATTTTTTTTGTCTATTGGCAATTAAGCTCATTTCCTGCATATTTGTAAGAGATCCGCTACATGATGTTTCAAGGGTCGCTTACCAGGTATGTTGGCAATGCCCAATTTATATTTCACAAGCTTTCTCCTTCGCGCCATGTTCACGTACGTTATCACAAAAGACCGGCTTCTCACTCTGTGTATGTCTCTCTCTCTCCTTTCATCTGCTCTATCACGTCTTTCTATCACGAATCCTCTCTCTTTATCATGTTATCTCCGTGAAAGTGGTCTTTCGAAAAACAAATCAAAGCGTCACTTTCAGGGTTCGTTTGAGTCACAAAGGACTGATAAGACAAGCAGGCACATTGTCATTTCATTCTCCAAACCCCTCTCCGCACCACACCTTCGGCCCTTACTGTCCCACTTACTGAATTGATCTTTACGAAAATAACACTATTGGCTCCTGTAGATGTTTGCCCTATCACCGCAAACGCGATCGAATTTTAGATGAGTCAAGCGCAGAAAAGTGAAGTGAAGTCATTTGAGACGGATGTGGAGAAGCTCAGGCTGGAGTTGGTAAGTTCAATAATTGTCGACATCAATTACAAAATCTTGAACACCGTTATGTTTAATCACGTGTATTTACAAGTGATATATGGTAGCGATGCATATTTTGTAATTGAAAAAAGTGCGCACGATTGCAGGACAGCATGAGGCAAGCGGAATCTTTGCTGAAAGCTGTGATCGTAAAGAAGAACGCCGAGGTAGTTATATCTGGACATTGTGATTCTGAATGAGGCGCAACTTAGAAATAAATGACAACTCAAAAATGCACCATTGTTCACTATCCATTCTACATAATTCTGATGAGCGAGAGAGAAAGCAAAATGCAGAGTCCGCATTTAATGTAGGCAATATCTCTATCACTCGAGCGATTATGGAGTGAATGAAATGGAAATAAATGTTACTTGAATTTCGAAAATAACACATATTTCGATATTGCAGCATGCTCTGCTGAAGAGTGAAGTGGAGTTGAAGACATCAGCGAATGAGCAACTTCGGGTTCGTAAAGACAATACTATATTGTTTTTTGTCACATTGAGAAGACATATTGATTAATTCCATTACAAACACATCAACAACTGTTTTCATGCCCGTTCCATCATATCGTTAATGAACAGAGAATGGGAATGATATTTTCAGAAGGAACTTGAATCCATGACGGCGTCCCTGAAGGCAAAGGAATCAGAGAATGAGAAACTTCGTGTCAGTTTTCGACTAGAATTTTGAGGTGTAAATGTTGGACAAATTTAACGCTTATCTGCGATTTTCATAGATTACATAAGGAATTGTCAACTGTATGTGAAATAATATCAATCGAACAACTATGTAACCTCCGACCAACTGTTTTGAAATGTGCTCCAAGAGCATTTCCTCTCGTACTGTTGCAACATCCGAAAATTTAATCGAGGTAGTGTAAATATATTTTCAGCGCAGTGAATACGAGCTACAAACGAGGTTGGATCATGCTAAATAAAGTCTGAGGCCATCAATAATCTAGAAGTGAGAACAACCATACGACGCACGAGTGACATTTTTTTTCAGAATGAGCTTAAATCAAAGAGCTCGTGCATGCAAGCTGATGACATTCTAACCAAGGTTTGGAAAAATCAGTGGTTCCTCACAAACGATATTAAATTAAGATTGCTGAACAGGACAACATTATCGAGTCAATCGCACATCAACTTCAAGTAGTGAATTAAAATCGGCATGCAAGTTTTTTTTCCGCTTCTAAATTATGTACGGCATACAAAAGCTGTATTCTTGCTTACACGTACAATGTGATGTTTCTACACAATGTATTTTTTGTACTTATACAGATAACCGAGACGACCCTCCATGCGAACATACATGAGATTTCTAAGATTGCGAACAACTATGTTAATTCACAACCTACGTACTTTGCTGGAATTGAGTGGTTAGTTGGGTCATGTGGGACTGATAAAAGTATGGAACGCAACCAACAAAATATGAATTTGCCTCCCGTCGTAATATTTTATATCCTGCTGTCATATTTATCGAAGTCAGATCTTCTTCCCCTGTAATGTTTGTCCTTGATAATACATTCTTGAGAGCAATCGTCTGACTCTCTTCAGTTTGCACGCTCTCTCGTCCCTCTGACCGGCGAAAGAGCGTACAAACTGAAGAGAGTCAGACCATTGCACATTCTTCAGGAGCTTTCGCATGCGCAAGAATAATAATAATCTCGAGCTTCGTCTCATGGCAAACAGATCAATTCCGTCAAAGTTGCTTTACTCATAAGTATGCCAATTGTTTCCAAATATTGCAGGCCGTATAGAGTTTGCTACGAGCTCCTACTGATCTCTCATACCGATACAAGCATCATTCACAAAAAGGGAAATTATAAAGTCCCATCGGTATTCACTGGCACAATATGGACATGGGGATTCAATGAGTTCATTTCATTTGAGGTAATTTTTTTAAGTCAAAAATAAAGTGAAAAAAGTGTGAAAGCAAGATTTAAGGATCTGTACGACGAAAAGAAGGGATTTGTGAAGGAAGATTCTATCCTTCTCGCGGCTGTCGTCAAAGTGTTCCCTTTCCCAGTGAAATAACCTTTGAATATTTGTCATTCTCTATTATCGAAGGTGACACATGTGAAATCGTCAAACAAAGATATGTGTCGTATAGATATATCGTCGTAATATTATATAAAACGATTCAACAAGCTTATATTTATCAATATTAATTTGCTTAAATATCTTCGTGAATCGCGTACAAAAGCTCTTCGATAAAGTGTTGTATATCGAGAAACGTGATGATAACGTACGGTGTTACGTTGTTTTAAAAAAACAGCTGGACATATTTATGCTAAAATATCCCCAAGTAAACGATCAAGTAGGGTACTCAAAAACCCATGAAAATATGGTTCATCGTGTTTCGGATACCATGCAGCAAATAATATCTCAGGGCGCCAATATCGTGGAGATCCACCGAGACATACCTTCGGTCATGTTCCTAAGCCTGCATCGGCACCCCCTTCGTCGACGGTACAGTCATCAGCTACTCTGACTTTGAGGATGCCGACTACTACCACTATGAAGATTCAGAGAACATCAACGAACTCACAATTCCCTTTCCTATTTGCACTAACTGTGAGTAAAAAAAGTAAAAACAAGAACAAAAATGACTGAGACCTCGATACTCCGAATGGGACCTCGTTAATCCATTCTTACCTCGATATTCCTACAGAGCCCAAAGTGTGTATTTGTTTCGATTTCTGACAGAGTTCAGTGCCGATTGGCATATGCCTACGATATCACTCTTGAAACTAAGCGCCTGCAGTTCAATTGACATTGGCGGGAATAGCTCACTGTCGATAAGTCTTACTGGCACAGGGCTACTGAAGTTTGCGGGTCGTGTTAGGTGATATGATTCAAAGCTCTGCATCCCGTATTTCTTTGAAGAGAGAGTTATGCGACGTTAACTTTTGCCATTTCTATCTAAAATTTGAATTCCCGCAATTCCATATCTCCGTTCTTTGTGGAGCTAGAGACTTGAAAATTGGAATATAAGGTTCCGAGGGTCAAAAAAACTCCAATTTTCAAGTCTCTAACTCCACGGAGAACGGAGATATGGAATTGCGGGAATTCAAATTATAGATAGAAACGGCGAAAGTTAACGCCACATAAGAGAGAGGCGGAATGCGCCACAAAGCATCACTCCATTATCATTGTCAATGCATGTGAGTCGGGCTTAGCTGATAACGCGCACGAGCGTAGGGATGGCTTCGCAAGAAATGACTCTCTTCAAACTACACCCTCTCTCGCCAATCAGACCGGTGAGAGAGTGTGTAGTATGAAGTGATCGTTTATTGCCAAGCCATCCTTACACGAGCGATGGTCCCACCATCGATTCATTCCACACCCGCTTTCCACTACTCCGTCGTACCGTACTGTGTAATATAACTTTTTATTATTTTCCATCATTTTCCATCTAATTCGTATGTCCGAAGCCTAATTCTAATCTCCAGTGAGATACGCGCTGAAAAGTGGAATGAGTTCATCGCTGACGACAAATATGCAGAAGCTTAGAATGGAGACGGTGAGTTGAACGCGTTTATTTATGCGAGGTGTGCACAATATATGATAATTCGGCAGGCTACTTTTTTTTTCCATTTTCGTGCTCTCTGTATCTCTCTGGTCGGCGAAATAATGCTTGAAATAAGGATGGCACTCAGTCAGTCAATAAGTAATAACTGGATTATTTTGTGAAGAGTTATGTGTGTGGAAATTAACAAGCATTAAAAAGGAAGCATATACATCATTCTTTATCTTCGCAAATGCATAGCTGTCACGAAAAAGTGAGGGAATAAAAGGGTGTTCCGATTAATGAATGCTAGGGAGTCCGAAAACGAACATACTACGCTTTCAATGGGAACGTGTATCGTTTATAACTCGACACGACGCGAGTATGAAGTAGAGCAAGTGAAACAACAAACTGACTCAGTCACGACGCCGTCCTTTCAATGAATTTTGCGCGTACTAGCCTCAGAGGCGTCCGTGGAGCTTCGTCTACAGTGATTTATGATCGGGTGAATGCCTCTACGATATCCGCACTCTCGTTATGTGTGATTGAACATTACCCGGAGCACTCTAAAGTCTTGCAACGATCATTGTTGCAACGGTCAACGACTAAGATGCAATCAAATACCTCTCCATCTGTTGAATCCACGAGTTGTATTCGATGATGCGAATTAAAGCATTATTGATTAATTAGATAGTGATGTAATATTCCAGTTTACATTTTGGTGGGAGGGTTACACATAATGCATTAATCTGACTACACGGAATTCAAAGACACTATTAACAGACCGTCCACGAGACAACGTAAGTGGTCTCGGATGGTAAAATATAGATTCTCCCGGAAATTTTTTTCTGAAGTGAGGGTCCAAAGTTAGGAACACAGGCACCAATAGCTAAGGTTCTAGGTCGGTTTTGAAAAAGATACAGTAACCCATAATTTTTGGGGTCGAAAATTTCGATATCTCAGAATTTCATGAGATATAGATTTTCTGGTGTATTTTCACTCGTAGAAAACGAATTTCAATACTAGAGCTCATGAGATTTCGATCTTAAAAAGTTAGACTTAAAAAACCGATTTTTTAGGTCGAAATCGGCAATAATTTGATCATAACTAATTTGGATGCCCCCTGGGGGCGTATTTGCATTACATTTTCGGAATCTACGTGTTCAACTGGATATTCCATGATCTTTTCAGATTTTTAAAAAAAGGGATATTTTTCAGGATCCGCGTCCAAAGATAGGACTCGCTATTTGGGCGAATACTGTGAATCAGGTCACAGTAGGTATAGAGACCTGAGCCATGCACAGCAATGTAGAGGAGATCAATCTGAATATTTTATCCGTTGAAAGTGAGTTTCTATCTTTTCGTTGAAGCGCGCTACAGAGCCTGGAAGTAAACAAACTCGACGGTGGAGGCGCGCGGGAGAGCACTAAAAAGAGGAGGGAGAGGAGGTCAGGCGGCGAGAGCACCAAAAGGTTAGAGCGCGCGCTCTCGGGGGATTCTAGCCCGATATTGCTAACGTAGGCTCTGTAGCGCGCTTCAACGAAAAGATAGAAACTCACTTTCAACGGATAAAATGTTCAGATTGATCTCCTCTACATTGCTGTGCATGGCTCAGGTCTCTATACCTACTGTGACCTGATCTACAGTATTCGCCCAAATAGCGAGTCCTATCTTTGGACGCGGATTCTGAAAAATACCCTTTTTTTTAAATCTGAAAAAATCATGGAATATCCAATTGAACACGTAGATTCCGAAAATCCAAATTAGTTATGATCAAATTAATGCCGATTTCGACCTAAAAATCGGTTTTTTGGGTCTAACTTTTTTAGATCGAAATCTCGTGAGCTCTAGTGTTGAAATTCGTTTTCTACGAGTTTTCTACGAATATACACCAGAAAATATATATCTCATGAAATTCTGAGATATCGAAATTTTCGACCCCAAAAATTAGGGGTTACTGTATCTTTTTCAAAACCGACCTAGAACCTTAGCTATTGGTGCCTGTGTTCCTAACTTTGGACCCTCACTTCAGAAAAAAAATTACCGGAAGAATTTATTTCTCACCATCCGTGGCTCCCTCCTATTTGTTACGTTTTCTCGTGGACGGTCTGTTAAGGACCGCTTATCATGTACTAATGGGCTTGCTTTGTTGATAACACTGGATATAGTAAATAATGAATGGATTCCTCCTTCCTCACCCCCCACCCAATGTCGTTCCAACTTGATAACCGGCAACTTTCAGGTGAACAATAGTGACGTTAAAGTGATTTTGGCAGCTATCGATAAGCTCTCAAATAAATTAGAGGTTCTTTTGTTTCAAAATTGTATAGAATGTAAATACTACTTCAGTCGGTAGCTGAATCAGTCGCCTCGTTGGAGAAAGTGAGCGAAATTTTTGTTTTTGAATTTTTTAAAAAAATTGTCACTGACAGTACGCCGATGCGACAACTATTCGTGCGAAATTCACGGGGATTTCGAAGCTTGCTGATACAAAAGTATACTCGAAGCCGGTAACCATTGACGAAATCGAGTGGCAAGTTTTGTTTTTATTGAAAATATCAGAAAAAAGTTGTGGTTTATAAAAATAATTATTAGCAGGGATAGCCTTAGATAATATTGACATTTGTTTTCTTTTTTTCAAAATCTTTCATTGTATCAGAAACGGAAACTGTCGGGACAGGCCTTAAATTATGCCGTTTTTTTCACAGGCGTTTTAACGTGAGCCGGTATAATAATTATCTCAAGTTGTTCTTCAATGGAAAGGATACATCTGGGTGAGTTAAAATATCAGTTCCGCCCCAATATGAACATTCCAGATCGTCGTTTGCAGCTTGTTTCGAGCTCCAATTGATTTCACAGATCGATTCGAGCAAAGTCCATTTGCAGGGCGATCTAAAAATGCACGAATTGTTCACTGTACAACAGATCAGTTGGGGTTACGACAAATTCATATCATTTGCGGTGTGTTTGTTGATTTCCAAAATAAACAGATGCAAGGCTATAATATCATCATTATTTGAGGAGTTGTACGACGAGAAAATGGGATTCGTCAAGGACGATTCGATTCTCGTCGCCGCTGTCTTCAAAGCTTTCCGTAGTCAATCCGCAAGAAGTGACGCAACCGTTCAATCAAACAGTTAAATTCGCTAGTGGTTATCCAAAGTGTAGAACAATGATGGTTTTTCACTGTTTCCTTCAAGAGAAATCATTTTCAAATTTGTGGTTCGACATAAATATACGTTTATTATTATGAAACAAAGAAATTTATCACAATTGCTAAATTAACAAAACGATGAATTATATATTTATGTCGTTAAAGTACACCACAAGGGTTCTTCTTCACAACTTCTTCAAACAAAAAAAATTGCGAGAATATATGATGGGAATTTGATGACAGGAGAGAATGGCGAATCACTCATCGGACTCGTGGCACACTGTGAAAGGTATATATTATATTGGAATATCAAACAAGTGTTATATTCAAGTGAATGCGTGATCTTCTAAATCGATTAACATAAATCAAGCAAAAATGAGAGAATTAGTCCCACAAAGATCATGGTGAGCAAGGCGGCGCCGTGGCTGTGTGCAAGAAATTCGAATCGGTGGTAATGAGTTCGGTTCCCCCCTCCCTGCCTGAATATCCACCCATACCACGTGGGATAACAAGTATTATAGGTCAGCAATCGCTCACCATGCGCACATAATACGAGCGGCAGCATCATCTATAGGTCGCTGATAACATCGCGACCAACAATTGGCAAAGCCCGTTTTTTTGGAGCACCTTGTCGCCCTGAGCGAATTAATCGCACACTGTTCCTGAAATATTCTGAATCCATGAGCAGAAAGCTCGAACGGGACTAAATGCGCTGAATGAATTCTGGTTAATTGGCTAGTGTGCACATCCATTTCTGCAAACCAGTTAACTAGAGTGTCGAAACCAAACGACTAGTTGACAAAATTTTGGACGACTTGTTGGTTTGAACTCGCACTCAATAAACAACTTGTTGGATATAATTCTAATCGACATGATGTTTATTTGTCAACAAGTTGTTTATTCACTCTTCACGGTGATGGCCAGTGTTGCGAGTTCGAGTATTTTTGCGAGTATTTTTCTGAAACAGAATTCAAAATATGTAAATTCGATCGATTTTATCGAGATTATTTTTGTTTCAGTCTAGGTTGTTTTTGTTTTCGACTAGTCGCCACTTGTTGACAACGAAACGACGCTTTGGATATTTGCTTTGAATGATAAACAACTGGATAAAATCATTATCGACGTGTTGGATTTCATCAATTAGTCGTTTTCAACACTCTACAGTTGATGACATGCATTTTAAGTCAATTTTCGAGCTACACAGATATCAGGTTGAATCAAAAGTTTTGCACGATTTTCAAATTTTCGTTTCCAGTATACCCTGACATTTATTTTCAAAATTGTTTAATATTGTTTCATGTATTCGTTGAGGGCTTGGATACTGTTTCTATCACACATTAGTAGCACACATACCATTTGATATTGTGGCGACATTTTAAAGTCAAATTTACAACATTTGAGAAATGAACTACATAATTTTGGGGTCTGCACTATATGGGCATCGATGATAATGCAAATATCAAGGTGTATTTGGAAAGTGTGATGAACAGGAATCATAAAATATTATGAAAATGGGGATCACCACAAATGGCGTTCCAGAAACTTAGGCAATTTTTGGTCTCGCGTGAAAGGGGCTTGGTCTGAATGTGTTGCCTTCATCGCATAGCCGTAGCCGTAAGTCTATCGATCTCAAATGCATTTAAACTTTAAGTACCTTCCATGGTAAGCTCACAATTATTTTCTTGTGGACATGCAACGCTTCTATTAAAAAGTGCAATATTTCATACTCACATACTGATATGAGAGTGTCGAAATTGATATTTCCATGAATGCCATGTTTCCAGCATAAAAGGAAGCTCAGACTTTATATGGTTAACTGAACAAGCAACTCTTACTCTATCACTTGTTCGCTTGGCCGAGTCTGGGGATAGCTTCCTTTTGAGGAGATTGACTCGAACAATGTACTAAGAATTTCAATATTTTGGCTGTGATGACCATGATTCAAAATTTCAGAAAGTATAAATTTTCTTGGAGGGGAAAAGGGTACGTTCCAGCATTACTTTATGTGATAATGCCCCATGACAGTTTATGCAAAAGCTTTTAAGATCAAGCCAGCGTAATTGATTGTCGAGGCAAGAACAGCGATCCATTGAGTAACGTTACCTCGCATCATCATCATCATCATCATTTTTATCCAGGTCGAAAAAGAAAACAATGGGGTCATACAAAAAAGAACAAAGAAACGAAAGGAATACAATTCATCTTCATTATCCTCAAGTAGTCGTCGCATTGTAGTCGATTCCTCTCCACGCTAGGCGGGGTCTGGATGAGCTGTTCGCTCTCGCCACAAATCACGATTGAGGGTGTGCCGTTCAGTTAACCCTTTACTTGCAAAATCCTGCCGGATGCATCTCATCCAAGTCATCTTCGGCCTTCCCACTGGCCGTCTTCCTGGCAGTTGGTACAATTGGACCTTTCTACATGGATGATCTGGATCCCGTCTCTTCATGTGTCCATACCATCTCAATCGCTTCTCTCTCACTTCCTCTACTATTGGTGCGATTCCGAGCATTTCTCTTACTCTTTCATTCCTTAGACGGTCTCTCATTCTAACTCGACAAATCCATCGTGCCATCCTCATTTCGGCCACACTCAATCGTTCCTCTAATGCCACCGGTAAGGCCCAATTTTCACTGCCGTACATCATTGCTTTCACATCATTGCTGGACGGATAACTGATCTGTACATCTTTCCTTTCAATCTCATGCGAACTCTCTTATCGTGCAATATACCAGCACAAGCATTGAATTTCGCCCAACCACACCGTATTCGATTACTCACGTCTCTTTCCGCTCCACCATTTTCATCTATCATCGAACCTAGGTACCGGAATTCGTTCACTTTCTGAATCGGTTCTCCATTCACATCTTTCATGACTCCACTGCCTCCACCAATCATCATAAATTCCGTTTTTCTCGTATTCAAAGTGAGCCCTCCTGCTTGCAACCGCCTCTGAATTTAATGCACTTTCATCTCCAGAGTGTCAATATCCGCATCAACGAGACACAAGTTGTCAGCGTATGCCAAACACTTCGGTGCAGTCTCCATGCAATTTCCCAACACCGACTCGAGAACGACAATGAACAACAAGGGGCTCAGAGCGCTCCCTTGATGGACTCCCACTCTGATGGTAATATCTTGTGTTGGACCGAATGGCGTTCTTGCAAATGCGGTCGCGTCCTCATACATCTCCTGTATCAACTTGATATACAACTCTGGCACCCTTTTATCTCTCAAGCTTCTCCATATTTGCCTCCGCGGTGTTCTATCATACGCTTTCTCCAAATCGACAAACACAGCAGCTAATCCTTGCTGAAACTCAATATGTCTCTCTACGAGTTGACTCAACTGGAACACTGGTTCAGAGGTGGACGACCCGCTCACGAATCCAAACTGAGAAGGATTGAGATCCATAATTCCCCTCAATCGCCTATCGATGCACATTTCAAGGATCTTCATGGAATGAGATATCAACTTGATTCCGCGACTATTGCACTACGTCGCCATTCCTCCGGCATCTTCATCTCACTCAACATTCGATTGAAAAATCTCATCAGCCACCAAACTCCGGCCTCTCCAGCTGTCTTCCATAAATCCACCGGTATCTTGTCTGGTCCATATGCTTTCCTCCATGGACATTTATTAATGGCCCATCTCACTTCTTCGAGTGACCATTCAATTATCGGCTGCTCAACAATTTCTCCTTCATCAAGTCTTGTCTGGGCCTTTTCAACATTCAGCAACTCATCGACATATTGTCTCCATCGTTCTTTCACTTCTTTCTCCGTTCTCAGCACCGATCCATCTCTATCATACACCAGTTTAACCTCCTTCAAATCCTTCTTCTGTCTATCTCTGCACTCCGCCAGACGGTAAATGGCTTGTTCCCCTTCAGGTCTATCCAGCATTTCATACAACTCCTAGTATGCATTCATCTTTGCTTCGTGGATCGCCCGTCGGCATACCAATTTCTTCATCACATACTCGTTCTTACTTTCTACACTCTTCCTTCTGAACCACTTCTTGAATGCGTCTCTCTTCTCTTTAGTTGCCACTCGTACATTTTCATCTTTCCAGAACCACGACTCTTGATTCTCTCTCCTTATCCCTTTTGTGGAACCAAGGATTCTCTCTGCGCATTTCAGAACACATTCCTTCGTCTCTCCCCATACTTCATCAATGCTCATCTCGTGATTCATCGGGTCAAGTCCCAGCGCTCCCGTGACAATAATCTCTCTTTCCAGCTGATCTCTGATCTCTCTATCTTTCAGCTTCCACCATTTCAGCTTCCGTTCCATTTGAGTCATTCCTCCCTTCACCTTCTCCACCTTTCCTCTCAAACGCACATCACATATCACCGGTTTGTGCTGGGGCCCCGTGTCTTCAGAAGGGATCACCTTTATATCTCTCACTCTCCATCTATCTTCCTTCCTCATTAAAACAAAGTCGATCTGCGTTTTCGCACCACCTGAGTAGTAGGTTGCCAAATGACTCTCACGCTTTTCGAACATTGTATTCAATACAGCTAGATGGTGTTGCTGTGCGAAGTCCAATAATCTGATTCCATCCACATTCTGTCTTCCAAATCCCTTTCCTCCGTGGACACTGTAGTCACCGAATATCTCAGGAGTTCTACCCACATGACCGTTCCAATCACCTCCCAGCACTACCGTATCTTCGGGCTTCAATGCATCCAATAAATCACCAGCTTTGGCATAGAACTCCTCCTTCTAACGCTTATCTAATCCAGTCTGGGGCGCGTATGCTGATATTATGCAGATGCTTTCTCCTTCAATATCCAGCATCACCTTCAGCAATCTCTCATTCACCCGTTCCACTTCCACCAGATACTTGGACATTTGTTGGGGAAAGCACTACGGCCACACCGTTTTTCAATCCATCTCCTCCACTGCACAAAATCTGATATCCGTTTGCCCATCGGCTCACATCTCCTCTCCATCTAATCTCTTGCAAACATAACACGTCCATTCTCCTTCTCATCATCATGTCAATAACCTCCATCAACCTTCCAGAAAGAGTTCCAATATTTAACGTGCCAATTCGAGTGCATTCTTCTTTCAATAATCTCATTATCTCAGACACTGACAAAGTGCAGACAATTGTCTCTATTCGATCTCTGATCCCCTTTGTCACTCTCGGACAATGGGCAATTTGCTTGTCTCGGTGCGTGCCTTTCAATCGAATGAGCTATGCAAATCGCGCCGATTTGTCCCGTCTCTTATATCTTATCTTTGATCTTCGATCTTTGGTCTGGTCTTTGAACTCTGGTCTCTCCACTCTCGGTATGGTCTCACACTACCGGGAGCTACCACGGACAGAGCTTATCTTTGATCTTTGATCTTTGGCACTTGGGCCTGGCCTCACGTTCCGGGTGCTACCTCGGTTAGATCTGATCTCTGATTGCTGGCTCTCAGGCCTGGCCTTTCGCAGAACCGGGCGATACCACGGTCTGATCTTTGATCTTTGGCACTTGGGCCTGGCCTCACGTTCCGGGTACTACCTCGGTTAGATCTGATCTCTGATCTCTGGCTCTCTGGCCTGGCCTCTCGCAGAACCGGGCGCTACCACGGTCTGATCTTTGATCTTTGGCTCTCTGGCCGGGCCCTTCAGAACCGAGTCTTGTTCTGGTCTGGGATTTCCTCTCCTCTCCGACTCAAACTGCAAAAGAGAATCGGAACAAGGGGAAAACAGAGAAACGACTATGACCGAGACACGCAACAGAACTTGCAACACCGAGAAAAACCAAAACAACACCACCTCAACCGAGTATCCGAAGACCGAGCACTGCCCACGAGTAGTTGCAACAGATGGAGAAGACTAGACGAACTAGAAGGGCCGCCCCGTTGCGTGGACTGTCGCCCCCTCTTTCCTCCCTCTCTCTCGACGGAGCGCGGCGCGAACCGACCGCTCGCGACGAGGGAAAGATGGAAAAAGATGGAAAAAAGATGGAAAAAAAAGATGGAAAAAAAAGATGGAAAAAAAGATGGAAAAAAAAGACGAATATTGAAATTTAATGGTCTGTAAACCTTGCTAAATTGAAGCAACCACTAGATCCTACATAGCTTTAGAGAGAACTACCAACGGGCTTTTCACTCCACCACGAGAGATTATACAGCGATTTGTTCTGTCAAAATAGGAGCGTGATAAACAAATGTTTATGTAAATCGAAAATTTCACATTTAACGAAACCTGCTTTTTTTTGCAAACCCTCCGAGCAGGATTCGATTCAAAGTAGCGAATATATTTTACAATGAGTCCCTGAATATATCCTATCCGGTTAGGTCGCCCCGAAAAAATGAATAAAGTGAAGTATTTTAGGCGAGCTCAAACTTCATTGTTGAAATCGTGCAAAACTTTTGATTCAACCTAATAGATCTCTTTTGCAGAATATGATTTGCGTTTGCCGCATTTTGATTTCAGTGTCTCTCCAAAAGGCGACACTAAAGAGGTGCGTATGAGATGGGTTGACGACAACGCTTTTCGATGGAAAGCTTTATGATAATGGCATCGAGAAAAGTGACGCTAAATGCAAAGATTAAATGGCAATGTGAAACAATACCCCTTATCTCGCTCAATACGAGCCGGCATGCTTTGTTGATAACACTGTCTTTCGTTGAAAATGAATGAATCCTCCCATACTCTTGCTTTCATTCCTACCTTAAATTATTGAAATTCCAGATGAACAATAATGAAGTCAATTTAATTTTGGCTGCTCTCGTGAAGCTCTCGAAGAAAGTTACGGTATTTAAAAAAATATTTAATTTAATTCAAATTTTACTTGAGTCGGTAGAAGAATCAATCGCCTCGTTGGAAAAAGTGAGTGAAATTCCCCAGCTTATCATAAAATGCACCATCTTGTCATATAGGGAAATACAAATTGTAGTAGATTCGGTATATCTCTCGGTTAGTGCATATTTTATTCAATTCGATATACTCGATTCATAATGCTCATGCACAAGTGAAGTACCAATAGGACAACCAGACGCTGCTTTAAACATCGATATTGACGATCGATAATGGTTTTTACAATTACTTTAGCACTTGATTTATGGTTGCTTGAAATTAGAAAATCATTAGATAAACACAAATATCTTGCAAAACATGCATAATGCTGTTGATGAAGAGAGCGATCGAACCGACTACCTGTAGACTGGCACTAGTCACCATCAGATGATAACCAAAAAGTGTATCCGTCTGCAGGATTTTTATATTATGTCCCTACACTTCTAAGTCTACAGTAAAATGGTACATTTTAGTAATCACCTGAAATGCTATATTTTTTCTTGGGACCCGGATATTCCATGGACCCCGATATTTTTCTCGGGACCCTGACTTACAGATGAGACCCCGATTCGAAAACAGAGCCCAATATTCCGTAAACATCGTATTTCGTTTGGCTCTCGGTTCGAGCGCATGCAAAACCCTGGATTAATACGGCAATTGTTTCGGTTCGATCGAGGCCTCCATGATTTGAAGCTTACAATAATCGTGAACATGATCCTTAATGCTCAAACCAACACCATTTAGCTACCGAAGGTCACAAGTTCAATTAGAAGTCCATTTGGTGAATGTAGAGCGTACATGATCCTGGCAATTCGATACTTTAGACCGCCGATGCGACTGTTGTGCGTGTGATGTTCACAGGCATTTCGAAGCTTGCTGATAAGCATGTTTACTCGCGGACGATAAAAAGGGACGGAATCGACTGGCTAGTGTTTTTTTGCTGTTATTTAAAAAAATACCAGTGAAAAAAGTTGCTCAACATATATTATGATGTATTTCACAGGCGTGTTGGCACCTTCAGGAATAATAATAACCTCGCATTGTATCTCGACGGAAGGAATCCAACGGGGCAAGTATTATACAGTATTTCCAAATAAGTATGAACCTTTCAGCTCTTCTTTTTCCGCTTGTACCCAGCTGCAACTGATTTCTTATGCAGATGCGAGCTTCGTTCATACTAAGGAAGACCTCAGTGTTCCCAAGATGTTCACTGATAAAATATCACGTTCGGGCAGCAAGCAATTCATATCATTTACGGTTTGTCTTTTAATTACAAATCATAAAATTACGGCTAAAATAATATCACCGTTATTTAAGGACCTATACGATGAGAAGAAGGGATTCGTCAAGGACGATTCGATTCTCGTCGCCGCTGTCATCAAAGCCTACCCGGGGCAGTGAGACCTGGAGCAACGCAAGGCATTTGGAAACTTTTGTTATCATCCAGTCAAGTCGAATAGTCTCTATTCTTCAAATTGCGTTCCAGTTGTAGACCAATGACCGTTTGTCACTGCAGACAACCCAGATAAACAATATCACGTGTGTCGTGTAAAAATCGAATAAAATCGGGAGGTCCTGATCACAATTCCTGACCCCTATATCCTTGCACATTTCTTGATAGTCCATAGGGTCCCTCAGAAGATAGCGTCGAGCTTTTAGGCATCTCTTAATTATGACCTTATTTAGATCATCAAAGTTGTTAAGGTCCCAAAAATGCCAACTTTGGAGGCTATTATCTCTTTTGAAAAACAATCGCTTGACAAACTGATTACAAGGATTTGTTCCTACCTTCCATAAGAGTGTCCCCAACCAATTGGACTGTCAATATTTTAATTTGCATTTTCGTTAATCGATTAAAATTAATAATTTTCACCACAAATCGAAGCCCAGGTTGATTTTATGCCCAAGACCTAGATCGATTGATATGCTAAACGACTATGATATAGTGGTGCGTTCGTAAGTTAACGCGATTATTAATTTTCAATTCCTGGTTTTCAAGAGTGATGAATCATCACTATTCCATTGTTCGCCCTCTCATTCCCCGCTCGGGCGCGCGGAATTAGAGGGCTGTGCAGCCTTTTCTAATATGTTTCAGGCGCATTATGTAGCGGATGAGCATTGGTTGATGTAGTGTACCTGGAGCATAAATAATCCTAAAAGGAAAAACTTAAAATAAGAGGAATCCAATTAGTGATGACTTATCACTCATAGAAACTAGTAATGAAAAGTTAATAATCGCGTTAACTTACGAACACACCACTTTATCATAGGTGTTTAGCATATCATTCGATTCGTCTTTCCGAGATCTAGGTCTTGAGCATACAATCAACCTGGGCTTCGATTTGTGGTGAAAATAATTAATTTTAATCGATTAACGAAAATGCAAATTAAAATATTGACAACCCAATTGGTACAAATCCTTGTAATCAGTGTGTCAAGCGATTGGTTTTCAAAAGAGATATTCGCCTCCAAAGTTGGCATTTTTGGGACCTTAACAACTTGATGCCCTAATTAAGATCAGAAATAACTCTTATATGGCAAAAAGCTCGACGTTATCTTGTGAGAGACCCTATGGACTATCTAAAAATGACATTTGCTCATTTTCGACTTTTCCGTTGTGGATTAGTATATTCGATTCTTAGGTGACACGCGCGATATACTCTACTTGATGTACCAATATAAATAGTTCAATTTTAAAAAGAAAATACAAACTTGTGAAATTGAATCTGAAATAGTCGCTAAATTGGTTCAATCGGAAAAAAATGTATAGCTTATATTGTATAATTGCATTTTTAATCATGCACTTCCGGTCATAGTAAATACTGAATATGTACCTGTCATCTGTGGCCTTCATGATCAGCGGACCACCACTGTCACCCTGCAGTCTTGATAATTATTTTTAGAATTATTATCTTCATCAAAATGATTTTGCACATGACAATTTGAGATTACACAGGTTATTTTCTGAATGTCATGCATATTACCCTTCACACAATGTCTACCCTAACGACACTAATTAGATAAATGATTAGACTTTACCTGTCCCGCTCCATGTCCCATTGATCCCGAGCAGACAAAGGGCGTATTCCGCCAATGTTCGATCAACGCCGCCTTCCTCCCATCATTCACCTCAGTTTTCTGAGGTGAATCAGCCCAGCGCTTCCTGTAGTATTTTTGTTTTAAATTGAAAGCGTAATTTGTATGTATTTTTACAAATTAAAAGTTGCAACTGACGTGTATGTATCCTTCTTGATAATTGGAGTTAGCGTCTCGTAGAGTTGACCGATGTGCGTGATGTCATCAGTGCCTCGATCTGGGAAACGAATGGTGAATGAAGTGCTAGGTCCGATGAGAACTATGACGTCATGCCGCGTTTGATAAATCAAAAGCGGCATTACGTCATAGTTCTCATCCGACCTAGTGCCGTGAATGAAAATTCATTGCCAGAAATGGTAGCCCTTGTTTGATAAGTGTATAATCTGTAAAAATCTGCCTTGTACATCTCTCGACCACTCACAAGTTGAGATTAGTGGATAAACAAGTTGCTTGAATTGGAAAATACGAACTATTGGCCATTCCGTATCCAGTTGCGACCGCGTAGCCGTCCTGAGGAATGTGCTGAGAGGCATTTGGCAGGCAGATTGGCGATACAATCTCGTCGAAAGTCATCGGCTTTTCGAGCTTGAAAACGTGTTTTGATTGCCATAATAACAATACCAAACAAATACAAAAGCAACAAAATAATTAAAAATACAGGATTTGAAACCTTCAATAGCGCGATGTCGAATCCTAGCGTGACCTGCTCGTAATTCTCGTATGGAATGATCTGCTCGACGTTGAAGGAGCGGTACTTCAAATATTAAATTATAATTAAATTAAATTGTAATCAATTAAATTGACTAGACCGTTTTCTTCATTCGTAATGCAAACTGGATGGGATGAATGGGTGAATAATGTTCATTTATCGCGTAACAAGTCTGCTTTATGTCTCAACTGAATAGTGGACGGAAATTTCTGACAATAGTTAACGACTAACGATTCCATTGACATTCTCCGTGCCCGTGACACCGCCAAAGGCGATTATTGTCGTAGCCTCGATTTTTTTCATTAAAATATTAATGTTAATATATACAATTTTAAGATATGCAAAATATTACGGGTCTCACATCGAAACCTTTGTTGTCGACATCTCGCACGCAATGAGTTGCTGTTAGAATTCATCACTCGCCGATAACCGTGCCTTAATATCACGCGTGTCGCGTAAGATTCGAATAAACCCTGGTACATTGGAAAAGTAGATATTGTGTTCTGAGCAGTTTTGAATAGCTCATATGGTCCCTAAACAGAAATCATCAAGTTTTGTTCCATATCTCCGTCTTCGATGATGTGAGACGCCGTCAAAGTCGACGATAATGAGAACGGGTAACGGGGCGTTGCTGGATGTTGGGGTCATTGAGGGGAGGTTTCTTGGGATCTCCGTTTTCACCTCTATTTCCTCTTGGACAGGGTGAGGGAGATCGGCCGAGGATTCCCGTCTCTCTCTCTCACGGATGGTTACTTCCGCGAGCGAGAAAGAGATAATGGACACTTTCATGGGGCTAAACGCCGACTCGTTTCCTACACAGGCCGGTGGATATCACGCCTATCACTTTCGAGCTGAGAGATAGATTCGAGCTGAGACAGGGAATGGGAGGAAAATCGGGATACTGGTTCAAACCGGTTTTAGGCACCTTTAGGCATGCCTGACAGTCCCCCAAAGTGTTATTGTCCATATCTCATTTTCAAGCTCCCCGCACCTGGCCGGAGATCGGCACCTCCTCCTTTCATGGCGATTATCTCGTTTCCTGCGTAAGATACATGAAATTTGTCTCTGAGTGACATCCACTCATTTCTCGAGCTCTATCGATCTGTTGAAACCGCTTCTCCTGAAAATCAATTTTAACCGTGCTACATTCACGGATAATTTTCTCAAAAATTTAGGCAAAGGAGCAGCTCAAATTTTTGCAGTGAATGGAGCTCATGAAGAGCTTTCGAATGAATGCCTTGCGCCAAAAATAGGATCTCACCTATGTGACTTATGCCCATTTTACTTCTCCTCATCATTGCTACTTTACCTTACCTCATAAGAAAATCTTTCCCCGAGCAGCTTGAACGCTAAAATTCGGCAAGCATGTGCGCATTCGCTTAACTTAATCGGCAGAAACATAAAAACGAGCAAATCAATTGGTTAAACACGAAAAAATCGGTAAAAACCGTTGTCTGTCTGTTTGTGAGTCCGTCCGGTACGGTAGTTTTCGATATTGTGCTTTCCTGTGAGAGTTAACTTTAGTTTTTGCAATTTTAGTGTTTGCCCGTATGTGTTCCGTCCGAACACACTCTATAAAGAGAATAAAGCGTCAATTAATTCATTATTTGCTTTGTTATGCCCATTTTTACATTTGTTCGGTGGGGCGAATTCGTGATCAGCAATTTATTCGCGTTTGCACAAAAATGCTGAATTTGTGGTGTTTCTTTGTTTCAATAATTACTAATCGAATTAAGATTAATTGTTTTCAGCATAAAATACAAAAGTAATGGTTGATTAGCTTAAATTGTGAGTTTTAAAAATGGTTGCTATATTACCAGTAACCTGTAAGCTTTTTTGCTGGGGGGTTTGTGGGTGCGTGGGAGTGGGGGCGCTGGGTGTGCGAGCGGGGCACAAGCTCATTAGGCACAAGTCCAGTTTTGGTCCCCTCGGCAATTTTTTCAGGACATCCAAAAAAACGTGCGTGATTCTGTCTGTGTGTTCAACTGACATTATTGCGCAAAAACTGTGTGCCCTATCCGAAATCCAAAAGTGCGCTCGCACTTGTCTGGCCGACCCAACCATTTCCCAAAAAACGCGGACCGATCGATTACCGTACACCTCAAAAGTCCGGTGGGGCAACTAATTTTCGTTGGAGCGACTTCATGACTTTTTCAAAAAGGCAGCAATTAAATTGTTTCTTTGAGAAATAATGACCGTCCTATTATTTAAAAAAAAATTGAAATATATTTCATATTTTTATCATGGCCAAGTGGCTAACGCTATGGACTGACAAACACAAGGTTGGGGGTTCGATGCCCGTCGCCGTCAAAACGTTTTGTCACGCTTCGAAAGACTGGGAATGATGGGAAATATGTTTTTTGATTACGGTAGGTTAAAATTAGCGCTGGGTCAGATAATATTCACTGGGTCATACATATGGCTAAAAATTTTCGCTATGAAATATCTGTATCCAAGTCATGAATCCGTCATTTTAAGCCTATAAAACATGGTTATGCATGTAACAAAACGTAGTTTCCCGCTAGTTGCTACATTACCAGTAAACCGTAAGCTTTTTTTAATGTGGGGTTTGTGGGAGTGTGGGAGTGGGGGCGCTGGGAGCGCGAGCGGGGCACAAGCTCATTAGGCACAAGTCCAGTTTTGGTCCCCTCGGCAATTTTTTCAGGACATCCAAAAAAACGTGCGTGATTCTGTCTGTGTGTTCAACTGACATTATTGCGCAAAAACTGTGTGCCCTATCCGAAATCCAAAAGTGCGCTCGCACTTGTCTGGCCGACCCAACCATTTCCCAAAAAACGCGGACCGATCGATTACCGTACACCTCAAAAGTCCGGTGGGGCAACTAATTTTCGTTGGAGCGACTTCATGACTTTTTCAAAAAGGCAGCAATTAAATTGTTTCTTTGAGAAATAATGACCGTCCTATTATTTAAAAAAAAATTGAAATATATTTCATATTTTTATCATGGCCAAGTGGCTAACGCTATGGACTGACAAACACAAGGTTGGGGGTTCGATGCCCGTCGCCGTCAAAACGTTTTGTCACGCTTCGAAAGACTGGGAATGATGGGAAATATGTTTTTTGATTACGGTAGGTCAAAATTAGCGCTGGGTCAGATAATATTCACTGGGTCATACATATGGCTAAAAATTTTCGCTATGAAATATCTGTATCCAAGTCATGAATCCGTCATTTTAAGCCTATAAAACATGGTTATGCATGTAACAAAACGTAGTTTCCCGCTAGTTGCTACATTACCAGTAAACCGTAAGCTTTTTTTAATGTGGGGTTTGTGGGAGTGTGGGAGTGGGGGCGCTGGGAGCGGGAACGGGGGACATGCTCAGCAGAAACAAGAACAGCTTTGGCCCCTCCGGCAAAATTTTCAGGAGTTCCAAAAAACAAAGGTTTTTCCGTCTGTTCGGTACGGTAGCTACTCATTTCTCAGCTGCCAAAGCCCTTGTGTTGTATCCACAATCCAATAGTGCCGATCGGCTTGCTTGGCCGCGGTAACTCTATTCCCAGAATCTCGGACCAATCGATCACCGTACTCCCCAAGAGTCAACTGGGGCAACTATTATTCCAAGTTGCGCATTCATGACTTTTTGAAAAACGCAGCAATTAAATTGTTTCTTTGGTAAATCATTATCGTCCTATTATTTAAAAATTTTTGAAACATATTTCATATTTTTATCATGGCCGAGTGGCTAAGACGATGGGACGATGATACAAGACGATGATACACGAAGTTGGGGGTTCGGTGCCCGTCGGCGTCAAAACGTTTTGCCATGCTTCGAAAAGCCAGGGAGTGGTGGGGAAAATAATATATGATTACGGTAGGTCAAAATTAGCGCTGGGTCAGATAATATTCGCTGGGTCATAGGTATGACTAAAACTTTTTCAAACTGAAAGACGTGTATCCAAGTCACGAGTCCGTTATTTTAAGCTCGTGAAACATAAAAGTAGTTGACAGAACGTAGTTCCCCGCTAGTTGCTATATTACCTTAACCCGTAAGCTTTTTTGATCTGAAGGAGGTGGGGGTATGGCATGTTTGGGGTCGTGTGCGCGAGCGGCATACATGGTCTGCAGACACTTAACATTGGAAAAAAATTTAAAGGAAAATGGAAAAATCTCGAAAAAAACGTTTTCCCGATGTCTGTCTGTCCGTGCAAACTACGGTAATTATGGGATTTTCGAATTCCCGCGATTACAACGTATAGCCTCTGCAAACCAAAAATGCTGCAAGGCTTGCATGGCCAGACTAGTATTTTGCACCGTACCAAAAACCAATCGATTACCGTATTCCTTGAAAGTCAACTCGGTCAGATCTTTTTCCGTGGGGCAACCTATTTCGCAATACTTTATGACTTTTTGAATAACGAAATAATTAAAATGTTTATTTGGTAAATCATATATGTCCTTGAATTTAATTTTTTAAAATATATTTCAAGATTTTATCATGGCCGAGTGGCTAACGGGATGGACTGGAAAACGAAAAGTTGGGGGTTCGATGCCGGCCACCGTCAAAACGTTTTGCCACGTGTCGAGAAGTTTAGCAAAATACCGTATACTTGCGGTAGGATACCGTAGCGGCAAGCTACCGTATACCATGGCGCTGGGTCAGACTCTGGGACAGATTCATGATTTCGTCGGCGAATCGACGGAAAACTTCAATACCGTACTCCTACAGTATCCGAAAGCTACCGTATACCGTGGAGTTGGGCCAGACGGTGGGTCAGATTCATGATTTCGTCGGAGAATGGATGCAAACCGTCAATACCGTAATCCTATAGTAACCGAATACTACCGTAACCCGTGACGCTGGGTCAGGCGCGGGGTCAGATTCATGATTTTTTCAGAATTAAAAAAAATAAACGGGACTGTTGTCGATAAATTAAAAACCTACATCTCCCAACGTTTAGACGTAGTTCCCCGCTAGTTTGAACTTTATTTTCAACAGAATAATTGACACTCACACCGCTCTCATCGGAGAAAGCGGTCAATAATGATCGCTTTCTCTTAATTTGTATGTTGAAAATAAAGTTCAAATGATAAGGAAAAGTAAAATGGGCATAAGTCACATAAGTGAGATCGTATTTTTGACGAAAGCCATTCATTCGAAAGCTCTTCCTTCATGAGCTCCATTCACTGCAGACATTTGTGCTGCTCCTTTGCCTAAATTTTTGAGAAAATTATCCGTGAATGTAGCACGGTTAAAATTGATTTTCTGGAGAAGCGGTTTTAACATATCGATAGAGCTCGAAAAGTGAGTGGGGGTCACTCAGAGACAAATTTTATGCATCTTACACGGGAATCGAGATAATCGCCATGAAAGGAGGAGGTGCCGATCTCCGGCCAGGTGCTGGGAGCTTGAAAATGAGATATGGACAGTAACACTTTGGGGGACTGTCAGGCATGCCTAAAAATGCCCAAATCTGGTTAGAACCAATATCCCGATTTTCTTTCCATTCCGTAGAATTGCGTTTCTAGCTCGATTCTCTCGTGAAAGGCGTGATATGCTCTTATTCCTTTCGGACAGTTGATCTCCTCGGGAAATGCTGGCGTGGGAGAGTTGGGATGAGTCTCGGAAATAACACAAATATATTTCTCCATTTCTGATCGATTGTAAAAAAAGACCTTCCAAACTTCCTGAGAACTACCTTCCGTAGTTCTCGATATTGTACCGTACCCCCACGCCCTAGACTATCGCAACCCTTACCGTATTCGGTCGGTCCCAGTCCGGATAGGAGAGCAGAACGTCGTAGGTGAGCGTGTGCACCTCTGCAAATGGGCGAGATTGCATCATCAGTATGCAACTGATTGCTCGTGAGCTCATTATTATAGTGAACATTTGTGATGTTAAGTATTGCCAAATTTGGAATGTCTCCGCAAAATCGTCTCATCATTCTGCATTGACTCTCGGCAATGAACAAGAACGCTTAGAATAAAGAGTGGCTTTGAGAATCTATTTATTCGATTATATACGATAAATCAGCATTTTTGCTCCTAGTACGAGGCTATTCAAAGATCAAAGATCAATCTACACTCACTCTGGAGTCCGGCCGCAGTGTACATCTTCTCGATCGTCTTGGCAACGCGCTCGTTGGCCCGGCCTGGAGAGATCAAAGATCAGAGTCAACTTCTCAAAAGTGAAATTCCGTTTCACCTAATCTTTGCCAAGGACTCACAACTACCTGGCCTTAGTACTGAACCAAGTGCTCGATTAGGCATTGCTAGCACAGGACAATGGTTTGAGTTATGACCCAGGGGAGTATAGAAATCAGTGGTGCTTGGTCGGATGAGCAATATGGCGGATGAGAACTATGACCGACTTTGACATATGAAAGGCAGCATGACGTCACAGTTCTCATCCGACATAATGCCAAAACACCGAACGTGGCACCGACCTGGTGCGGTTCCTTCGTGAGAGCCCTGAGGTTCTCCTTGACCTTCTCGCCCTCGATTGCCTCCATGAGCGCGCGCCCGATCTGCTCCTGGATCTCTGCAAGACAGTTACTGCATGATCCCTGGCCTACAAAATCCCTTTACAGTATGCCCACTACAGCAAGTGGATTACTGTATGGTGCAGTAGATCTCACCACTGTACCTACAATAAAGAATATGTGTATATAGGCTCGACGAAATGATGTTCTCCTACATGACTGCAGAATACAGTAATATACCATACCGCACTTCTGGGATTATAGTTGTAGGGCACTCCGCCGGCGTCCGCCTGCATCTTGCCCATTCCAACGATGAACAGGGAGACGAGCACGCCTAATTAGGGATCATTATGATATTTAATTAATTAATTAAGATAATTCAAAAATGAAAAGTAAATACCTCCCAGCAGCGCCGCGTACGCCCGTATCATCCTGTGCGAGCGGAGCGAGGCGCCTGTAAGGTAAGATAGGATTGGAGTACTGCAGTGGCATGGTACGGAAGCAACTGGTGAAAGTTGGTGCAATTGCGAGACCGATGTGTGAGCGGAGAGTGTGGCGATCATTTTGTTAGGAGGTGACTGCCTGATCGATTTGCTGCTTCTCTTCAATCGCCCTGCTCTCTCGCACTCTCTCACCAACTAGAGAACGTGTAATTTGAGAGAGTCAGGCGACCATTTCGAGTGAACGGAATTGTTATTTTATGATTTGAACTCTAGAGAGGCACTAAACAGGAGAAGCACTATGTCGCCGTGCATGACGTCAAAGTTTGCATCCGTTCTAGTGCCCTAGAGAATGCCTGAAGAAGCAATCATACACGCTCCCACCAAATCGAAAGAGAGTGAGTTGAAGGAAAGAGAGCACAATTTCTAGAGCAGTGAAATTCGTGTTGCATTTCAAGTGAGAATGGCTGCGTTACTAGCAAAAGTGTAAGCCCGGATGGTAAATACAACTCGTGAAACATAATAAGAACAAGAGAAAAAAATTGAAAACAGCGCATTCCAGCCGATTCATCGTGAAACTCTAACACGACTCTTAAACGAGGCCGATAAGATGAGTTTCAGATGCAAGATGACGATGGATTCGGAAGGTGATGAAGGCGTGTTCGATTGTGTATATTGAATAAAATAAAAGTTTTGTAAAAATACATGAAACACGCATGAGAGAGACACAAGGAGCTCCACGCATTGCAACTTCAACAATATCCAGAAAGATGACTATGATGTGCGCGTCCAACTTGGAACCAAGTAACTCCAACTTGAGCCCAAGTCTGGTCGCTACTTGGAAACCGCTCGGATCTCTCCATCTTCTGTACTATCTATTTCTTTCTCTCGTTGTCTCGCCCTCTCTCGTGGGTTCCAAGTTGAAATCAAGTAGGTTTTCAAGTTGAAATCAAGCAGAAGAGAGAGAGCGAGAGAAAATAGAAATGTGAGAGAGTGCGGACAAATATAGAGATTCATTTTTCAAGTTGGAATCATGTCCGACTTGAAATCGCAATCTCTGCTTGATGTTAACTTGGAAACGCATACCAGAGGAAGAACGAGACAGCTAAAACTAAGAATGTAGAGACCAAGACTATCATTGATTTGTTTGCTAGTCAAATGCAACTAATCGGCATGTTGAGTGCATCGTGCGCACCAGCGGTGTGCAAGTAGTTTCCAGCACTCATCATGTCCCATGCTCTATCGTTGCTCTGCCCGGCGAGAGAGCGTGGGAAATGAAGAGACGATTACCCGAATTGTGAGCTCTAGTGCGCTAGGCATACAACAGAGATGTCTTCGCACGAAATGTCTCGCTTCTCGCACGCTATCTATCCGGTCCGATCAATCAATCAATCTATATATCTATCAAATCAGAAAGTAGGTGTTCAGATGAGGATGGGTACGGTCCGATCAGTGAGCGGTAATTCAAAATAAGGAATCATTTCTTGCGACGCCATCCCTAAAATAACTACTAGGAACAACATCATCCTATTTTGCAATCAGTCAAATTCACAAATTCGTAAAAAAAGGTCTTCTTATCGGATTCGGCAACTTGTTCACACTGTTTTCTGGCGCAGTGAGAGAGAAAGGGAACGGGAAAGAAGGTGATTCTCAATTTTTATCGGACGATGCTGACAATTTCTGACGCCTCGCTCTCGTAAGAAGGCTGACAAATAGCGATGGGACCATCAGAAAACTAAAAGAACAAAGTAGAATATTTCCTAACAGAAGGCGTAAGAGTAGACGTAAGAGTAGTATGGTGGGAATCGAACCCGCAACCTTCCGATTACGCGACGGCTACTCTACCACTGAGCTATGCTTCCTTTTTCCATGTGTGTGTACCTCCAAGCTCGCGCTAAGATTTTTCTAGGGTGGAAACTCCGTTATACTTTTTCTATCGACTTTGCCGAGAGCACTCCTTTAAATAACGCGCGGCATTCTATCTAATATATTACTGCTCCAATTGTTAACTTTACTAAATGAAATACTAAGATGCCCAATGACGCCCAATTCCGGAACCCTAATCGATAATCGCAGGCTGGTCTATGCGCAGGGTTGGATGTGAAGAGCTCGATGAAGGTGAAGTAGGAAAATCGCCATTGAAAATTAATAATTGAAACGGCTACTCGCACGAAGCAAAAATTGTGGCAATACTCAACCTCCCGTTGAAACGAATTAGCTGAATTATATCGCAGATCTTCCACGCACACCTCTGTGTACATCAACTCCCCCCTGTTGCTAAACGTCGAGCCATGCCGAGTCGTGTTTCATGGTGTTCGTATTTGATTACGATAATGGTTGTCTTCAGTGATATCTCATGTGTGTAATAGGGTTCCGGAATTGGGCGTAATTGGGCATATTTTGAATCATTTTCGGATATGTTTCATGTACAATATATAGTATACATATATAACGGACATGAAACATACCTTATTAAACCAGAAAAGTATACGAGCAGAAAACCCGTCATACTTATTTGGTATGACTATCAATTTTCGGTTACAAGGCGTGATTCTCCATGCTCAGATAAATGTTTTGCCCGGTTCAGATGAACAGATATGGCATATATTAAACCAGAAAAGTATACGAGCAGAAAACCCGTCATACTTATTTGGCATGACTATCAATTTTCGGTTAAAGGCGTGATTCTCCACGCTCAGATAAATGTTTTGCCCGGTTCAGATGAACAGATATGGCATATATTAAACCAGAAAAGTATACGAGCAGAAAACCTGCCATGCTTATTTGGCATGACTATCAATTTTCGGTTACAAGGCGTGATTCTCCATGCTCAGATAAATGTTTTGCCCGGTTCAGATGAACAGATATGGCATATATTAAACCAGAAAAGGATACGAGCAGAAAACCTGTCATACTTATTTGGAGATGAACAGATATGGCATATATTAAACCAGGAAAGTATACGAGCAGAAAACCTGTCATACTTATTTGGCATGACAATTAATTTTCGGTTACAAGGCGTGATTCTCCATGCTCAGATAAATGTTTTGCCCGGTTCAGATGAACAGATATGGCATATATTAAACCAGAAAAGTATACGAGCAGAAAACCCGTCATACTTATTTGGCATGACTATCAATTTTCGGTTAAAGGCGTGATTCTCCACGCTCAGATAAATGTTTTGCCCGGTTCAGATGAACAGATATGGCATATATTAAACCAGAAAAGTATACGAGCAGAAAACCTGCCATACTTATTTGGCATGACTATCAATTTTCGGTTACAAGGCGTGATTCTCCATGCTCAGATAAATGTTTTGCCCGGTTCAGATGAACAGATATGGCATATATTAAACCAGAAAAGGATACGAGCAGAAAACCTGTCATACTTATTTGGAGATGAACAGATATGGCATATATTAAACCAGGAAAGTATACGAGCAGAAAACCTGTCATACTTATTTGGCATGACAATTAATTTTCGGTTACAAGGCGTGATTCTCCATGCTCAGATAAATGTTTTGCCCGGTTCAGATGAACAGATATGGCATATATTAAACCAGAAAAGTATACGAGCAGAAAACCCGTCATACTTATTTGGCATGACTATCAATTTTCGGTTAAAGGCGTGATTCTCCACGCTCAGATAAATGTTTTGCCCGGTTCAGATGAACAGATATGGCATATATTAAACCAGAAAAGTATACGAGCAGAAAACCTGCCATACTTATTTGGCATGACTATCAATTTTCGGTTACAAGGCGTGATTCTCCATGCTCAGATAAATGTTTTGCCCGGTTCAGATGAACAGATATGGCATATATTAAACCAGAAAAGGATACGAGCAGAAAACCTGTCATACTTATTTGGAGATGAACAGATATGGCATATATTAAACCAGGAAAGTATACGAGCAGAAAACCTGTCATACTTATTTGGCATGACAATTAATTTTCGGTTACAAGGCGTGATTCTCCATGCTCAGATAAATGTTTTGCCCGGTTCAGATGAACAGATATGGCATATATTAAACCAGAAAAGTATACGAGCAGAAAACCCGTCATACTTATTTGGCATGACTATCAATTTTCGGTTACAAGGCGTGATTCTCCATGCTCAGATAAATGTTTTGCCCGGTTCAGATGAACAGATATGGCATATATTAAACCAGAAAAGTATACGAGCAGAAAACCTGCCATACTTATTTGGCATGACTATCAATTTTCGGTTACAAGGCGTGATTCTCCATGCTCAGATAAATGTTTTGCCCGGTTCAGATGAACAGATATGGCATATATTAAACCAGAAAAGGATACGAGCAGAAAACCTATCATACTTATTTGGCATGACTATCAATTTTCGGTTACAAGGCGTGATTCTCCATGCTCAGATAAATGTTTTGCCTGGTTCAGATGAACAGATATGGCATATATTAAACCAGAAAAGGATACGAGCAGAAAACCTGTCATACTTATTTGGCATGACTATCAATTTTCGGTTACAAGGCGTGATTCTCCATGCTCAGATAAATGTTTTGCCCGGTTCAGATGAACAGATATGGCATATATTAAACCAGAAAAGGATACGAGCAGAAAACCTGTCATACTTATTTGGCATGACTATCAATTTTCGGTTACAAGGCGTGATTCTCCATGCTCAGATAAATGTTTTGCCCGGTTCAGATGAACAGATATGGCATATATTAAACCAGAAAAGTATACGAGCAGAAAACCCGTCATACTTATTTGGCATGACTATCAATTTTCGGTTACAAGGCGTGATTCTCCATGCTCAGATAAATGTTTTGCCCGGTTCAGATGAACAGATATGGCATATATTAAACCAGAAAAGGATACGAGCAGAAAACCTATCATACTTATTTGGAGATGAACAGATATGGCATATATTAAACCAGGAAAGTATACGAGCAGAAAACCTGTCATACTTATTTGTCATGACTATCAATTTTCGGTTACAAGGCGTGATTCTCCATGCTCAGATAAATGTTTTGCCCGGTTCAGATGAACAGATATGGCATATATTAAACCAGAAAAGTATACGAGCAGAAAACCCGTCATACTTATTTGGCATGACTATCAATTTTCGGTTACAAGGCGTGATTCTCCATGCTCAGATAAATGTTTTGCCCGGTTCAGATGAACAGATATGGCATATATTAAACCAGGAAAGTATACGAGCAGAAAACCCGTCATACTTATTTGGCATGACTATCAATTTTCGGTTACAAGGCGTGATTCTCCATGCTCAGATAAATGTTTTGCCCGGTTCAGATGAACAGATATGGCATATATTAAACCAGAAAAGTATACGAGCAGAAAACCCGTCATACTTATTTGGCATGACTATCAATTTTCGGTTACAAGGCGTGATTCTCCATGCTCAGATAAATGTTTTGCCCGGTTCAGATGAACAGATATGGCATATATTAAACCAGAAAAGGATACGAGCAGAAAACCTATCATACTTATTTGGAGATGAACAGATATGGCATATATTAAACCAGGAAAGTATACGAGCAGAAAACCTGTCATACTTATTTGTCATGACTATCAATTTTCGGTTACAAGGCGTGATTCTCCATGCTCAGATAAATGTTTTGCCCGGTTCAGATGAACAGATATGGCATATATTAAACCAGAAAAGTATACGAGCAGAAAACCCGTCATACTTATTTGGCATGACTATCAATTTTCGGTTACAAGGCGTGATTCTCCATGCTCAGATAAATGTTTTGCCCGGTTCAGATGAACAGATATGGCATATATTAAACCAGAAAAGTATACGAGCAGAAAACCCGTCATACTTATTTGGCATGACTATCAATTTTCGGTTACAAGGCGTGATTCTCCACGCTCAGATAAATGTTTTGCCCGGTTCAGATGAACAGATATGGCATATATTAAACCAGGAAAGTATACGAGCAGAAAACCTGTCATACTTATTTGGCATGACTATCAATTTTCGGTTACAAGGCGTGATTCTCCATGCTCAGATAAATGTTTTGCCCGGTTCAGATGAACAGATATGGCATATATTAAACCAGGAAAGTATACGAGCAGAAAACCCGTCATACTTATTTGGCATGACTATCAATTTTCGGTTACAAGGCGTGATTCTCCATGCTCAGATAAATGTTTTGCCCGGTTCAGATGAACAGATATGGCATATATTAAACCAGAAAAGTATACGAGCAGAAAACCCGTCATACTTATTTGGCATGACTATCAATTTTCGGTTACAAGGCGTGATTCTCCATGCTCAGATAAATGTTTTGCCCGGTTCAGATGAACAGATATGGCATATATTAAACCAGAAAAGTATACGAGCAGAAAACCCGTCATACTTATTTGGCATGACTATCAATTTTCGGTTACAAGGCGTGATTCTCCACGCTCAGATAAATGTTTTGCCCGGTTCAGATGAACAGATATGGCATATATTAAACCAGAAAAGTATACGAGCAGAAAACCTGCCATACTTATTTGGCATGACTATTAATTTTCGGTTACAAGGCGTGATTCTCCATGCTCAGATAAATGTTTTGCCCGGTTCAGATGAACAGATATGGCATATATTAAACCAGAAAAGTATACGAGCAGAAAACCTGTCATACTTATTTGGCATGACTATTAATTTTCGGTTACAAGGCGTGATTCTCCATGCTCAGATAAATGTTTTGCCCGGTTCAGATGAACAGATATGGCATATATTAAACCAGAAAAGTATACGAGCAGAAAACCCGTCATACTTATTTGGCATGACTATCAATTTTCGGTTACAAGGCGTGATTCTCCATGCTCAGATAAATGTTTTGCCTGGTTCAGATGAACAGATATGGCATATATTAAACCAGAAAAGGATACGAGCAGAAAACCTGTCATACTTATTTGGCATGACTATCAATTTTCGGTTACAAGGCGTGATTCTCCATGCTCAGATAAATGTTTTGCCCTGTTCAGATGAACAGATATGGCATATATTAAACCAGAAAAGGATACGAGCAGAAAACCTGTCATACTTATTTGGAGATGAACAGATATGGCATATATTAAACCAGGAAAGTATACGAGCAGAAAACCTGTCATACTTATTTGGCATGACTATTAATTTTCGGTTACAAGGCGTGATTCTCCATGCTCAGATAAATGTTTTGCCCGGTTCAGATGAACAGATATGGCATATATTAAACCAGAAAAGTATACGAGCAGAAAACCCGTCATACTTATTTGGCATGACTATCAATTTTCGGTTACAAGGCGTGATTCTCCATGCTCAGATAAATGTTTTGCCCGGTTCAGATGAACAGATATGGCATATATTAAACCAGAAAAGTATACGAGCAGAAAACCTGCCATACTTATTTGGCATGACTATCAATTTTCGGTTACAAGGCGTGATTCTCCATGCTCAGATAAATGTTTTGCCCGGTTCAGATGAATAGATATGGCATATATTAAACCAGAAAAGTATACGAGCAGAAAACCCGTCATACTTATTTGGCATGACTATCAATTTTCGGTTACAAGGCGTGATTCTCCATGCTCAGATAAATGTTTTGCCCGGTTCAGATGAACAGATATGGCATATATTAAACCAGAAAAGTATACGAGCAGAAAACCCGTCATACTTATTTGGCATGACTATCAATTTTCGGTTACAAGGCGTGATTCTCCACGCTCAGATAAATGTTTTGCCCGGTTCAGATGAACAGATATGGCATATATTAAACCAGAAAAGTATACGAGCAGAAAACCTGCCATACTTATTTGGCATGACTATTAATTTTCGGTTACAAGGCGTGATTCTCCATGCTCAGATAAATGTTTTGCCCGGTTCAGATGAACAGATATGGCATATATTAAACCAGAAAAGTATACGAGCAGAAAACCTGTCATACTTATTTGGCATGACTATTAATTTTCGGTTACAAGGCGTGATTCTCCATGCTCAGATAAATGTTTTGCCCGGTTCAGATGAACAGATATGGCATATATTAAACCAGAAAAGTATACGAGCAGAAAACCCGTCATACTTATTTGGCATGACTATCAATTTTCGGTTACAAGGCGTGATTCTCCATGCTCAGATAAATGTTTTGCCCGGTTCAGATGAACAGATATGGCATATATTAAACCAGAAAAGTATACGAGCAGAAAACCCGTCATACTTATTTGGCATGACTATCAATTTTCGGTTACAAGGCGTGATTCTCCATGCTCAGATAAATGTTTTGCCTGGTTCAGATGAACAGATATGGCATATATTAAACCAGAAAAGGATACGAGCAGAAAACCTGTCATACTTATTTGGCATGACTATCAATTTTCGGTTACAAGGCGTGATTCTCCATGCTCAGATAAATGTTTTGCCCGGTTCAGATGAACAGATATGGCATATATTAAACCAGAAAAGGATACGAGCAGAAAACCTGTCATACTTATTTGGAGATGAACAGATATGGCATATATTAAACCAGGAAAGTATACGAGCAGAAAACCTGTCATACTTATTTGGCATGACTATTAATTTTCGGTTACAAGGCGTGATTCTCCATGCTCAGATAAATGTTTTGCCCGGTTCAGATGAACAGATATGGCATATATTAAACCAGAAAAGTATACGAGCAGAAAACCCGTCATACTTATTTGGCATGACTATCAATTTTCGGTTACAAGGCGTGATTCTCCATGCTCAGATAAATGTTTTGCCCGGTTCAGATGAACAGATATGGCATATATTAAACCAGAAAAGTATACGAGCAGAAAACCCGTCATACTTATTTGGCATGACTATCAATTTTCGGTTACAAGGCGTGATTCTCCACGCTCAGATAAATGTTTTGCCCGGTTCAGATGAACAGATATGGCATATATTAAACCAGAAAAGTATACGAGCAGAAAACCTGCCATACTTATTTGGCATGACTATTAATTTTCGGTTACAAGGCGTGATTCTCCATGCTCAGATAAATGTTTTGCCCGGTTCAGATGAACAGATATGGCATATATTAAACCAGAAAAGTATACGAGCAGAAAACCTGTCATACTTATTTGGCATGACTATTAATTTTCGGTTACAAGGCGTGATTCTCCATGCTCAGATAAATGTTTTGCCCGGTTCAGATGAACAGATATGGCATATATTAAACCAGAAAAGTATACGAGCAGAAAACCCGTCATACTTATTTGGCATGACTATCAATTTTCGGTTACAAGGCGTGATTCTCCATGCTCAGATAAATGTTTTGCCTGGTTCAGATGATCAGATATGGCATATATTAAACCAGAAAAGGATACGAGCAGAAAACCTGTCATACTTATTTGGCATGACTATCAATTTTCGGTTACAAGGCGTGATTCTCCATGCTCAGATAAATGTTTTGCCCGGTTCAGATGAACAGATATGGCATATATTAAACCAGAAAAGGATACGAGCAGAAAACCTGTCATACTTATTTGGAGATGAACAGATATGGCATATATTAAACCAGGAAAGTATACGAGCAGAAAACCTGTCATACTTATTTGGCATGACTATTAATTTTCGGTTACAAGGCGTGATTCTCCATGCTCAGATAAATGTTTTGCCCGGTTCAGATGAACAGATATGGCATATATTAAACCAGAAAAGTATACGAGCAGAAAACCCGTCATACTTATTTGGCATGACTATCAATTTTCGGTTACAAGGCGTGATTCTCCATGCTCAGATAAATGTTTTGCCCGGTTCAGATGAACAGATATGGCATATATTAAACCAGAAAAGTATACGAGCAGAAAACCTGCCATACTTATTTGGCATGACTATCAATTTTCGGTTACAAGGCGTGATTCTCCATGCTCAGATAAATGTTTTGCCCGGTTCAGATGAACAGATATGGCATATATTAAACCAGAAAAGTATACGAGCAGAAAACCCGTCATACTTATTTGGCATGACTATCAATTTTCGGTTACAAGGCGTGATTCTCCATGCTCAGATAAATGCTTTGCCCGGTTCAGATGAACAGATATGGCATATATTAAACCAGAAAAGTATACGAGCAGAAAACCTGTCATACTTATTTGGCATGACTATTAATTTTCGGTTACAAGGCGTGATTCTCCATGCTCAGATAAATGTTTTGCCCGGTTCAGATGAACAGATATGGCATATATTAAACCAGAAAAGTATACGAGCAGAAAACCCGTCATACTTATTTGGCATGACTATCAATTTTCGGTTACAAGGCGTGATTCTCCATGCTCAGATAAATGTTTTGCCTGGTTCAGATGAACAGATATGGCATATATTAAACCAGAAAAGGATACGAGCAGAAAACCTGTCATACTTATTTGGCATGACTATCAATTTTCGGTTACAAGGCGTGATTCTCCATGCTCAGATAAATGTTTTGCCCGGTTCAGATGAACAGATATGGCATATATTAAACCAGAAAAGGATACGAGCAGAAAACCTGTCATACTTATTTGGAGATGAACAGATATGGCATATATTAAACCAGGAAAGTATACGAGCAGAAAACCTGTCATACTTATTTGGCATGACTATTAATTTTCGGTTACAAGGCGTGATTCTCCATGCTCAGATAAATGTTTTGCCCGGTTCAGATGAACAGATATGGCATATATTAAACCAGAAAAGTATACGAGCAGAAAACCCGTCATACTTATTTGGCATGACTATCAATTTTCGGTTACAAGGCGTGATTCTCCATGCTCAGATAAATGTTTTGCCCGGTTCAGATGAACAGATATGGCATATATTAAACCAGAAAAGTATACGAGCAGAAAACCCGTCATACTTATTTGGCATGACTATCAATTTTCGGTTACAAGGCGTGATTCTCCACGCTCAGATAAATGTTTTGCCCGGTTCAGATGAACAGATATGGCATATATTAAACCAGAAAAGTATACGAGCAGAAAACCTGCCATACTTATTTGGCATGACTATTAATTTTCGGTTACAAGGCGTGATTCTCCATGCTCAGATAAATGTTTTGCCCGGTTCAGATGAACAGATATGGCATATATTAAACCAGAAAAGTATACGAGCAGAAAACCTGTCATACTTATTTGGCATGACTATTAATTTTCGGTTACAAGGCGTGATTCTCCATGCTCAGATAAATGTTTTGCCCGGTTCAGCTGAACAGATATGGCATATATTAAACCAGAAAAGTATACGAGCAGAAAACCCGTCATACTTATTTGGCATGACTATCAATTTTCGGTTACAAGGCGTGATTCTCCATGCTCAGATAAATGTTTTGCCTGGTTCAGATGATCAGATATGGCATATATTAAACCAGAAAAGGATACGAGCAGAAAACCTGTCATACTTATTTGGCATGACTATCAATTTTCGGTTACAAGGCGTGATTCTCCATGCTCAGATAAATGTTTTGCCCGGTTCAGATGAACAGATATGGCATATATTAAACCAGAAAAGTATACGAGCAGAAAACCTGTCATACTTATTTGGCATGACTATTAATTTTCGGTTACAAGGCGTGATTCTCCATGCTCAGATAAATGTTTTGCCCGGTTCAGCTGAACAGATATGGCATATATTAAACCAGAAAAGTATACGAGCAGAAAACCCGTCATACTTATTTGGCATGACTATCAATTTTCGGTTACAAGGCGTGATTCTCCATGCTCAGATAAATGTTTTGCCTGGTTCAGATGATCAGATATGGCATATATTAAACCAGAAAAGGATACGAGCAGAAAACCTGTCATACTTATTTGGCATGACTATCAATTTTCGGTTACAAGGCGTGATTCTCCATGCTCAGATAAATGTTTTGCCCGGTTCAGATGAACAGATATGGCATATATTAAACCAGAAAAGGATACGAGCAGAAAACCTGTCATACTTATTTGGAGATGAACAGATATGGCATATATTAAACCAGGAAAGTATACGAGCAGAAAACCTGTCATACTTATTTGGCATGACTATTAATTTTCGGTTACAAGGCGTGATTCTCCATGCTCAGATAAATGTTTTGCCCGGTTCAGATGAACAGATATGGCATATATTAAACCAGAAAAGTATACGAGCAGAAAACCTGCCATACTTATTTGGCATGACTATCAATTTTCGGTTACAAGGCGTGATTCTCCATGCTCAGATAAATGTTTTGCCCGGTTCAGATGAACAGATATGGCATATATTAAACCAGAAAAGTATACGAGCAGAAAACCCGTCATACTTATTTGGCATGACTATCAATTTTCGGTTACAAGGCGTGATTCTCCATGCTCAGATAAATGTTTTGCCCGGTTCAGATGAACAGATATGGCATATATTAAACCAGAAAAGTATACGAGCAGAAAACCCGTCATACTTATTTGGCATGACTATCAATTTTCGGTTACAAGGCGTGATTCTCCACGCTCAGATAAATGTTTTGCCCGGTTCAGATGAACAGATATGGCATATATTAAACCAGAAAAGTATACGAGCAGAAAACCTGCCATACTTATTTGGCATGACTATTAATTTTCGGTTACAAGGCGTGATTCTCCATGCTCAGATAAATGTTTTGCCCGGTTCAGATGAACAGATATGGCATATATTAAACCAGAAAAGTATACGAGCAGAAAACCTGTCATACTTATTTGGCATGACTATTAATTTTCGGTTACAAGGCGTGATTCTCCATGCTCAGATAAATGTTTTGCCCGGTTCAGATGAACAGATATGGCATATATTAAACCAGAAAAGTATACGAGCAGAAAACCCGTCATACTTATTTGGCATGACTATCAATTTTCGGTTACAAGGCGTGATTCTCCATGCTCAGATAAATGTTTTGCCTGGTTCAGATGAACAGATATGGCATATATTAAACCAGAAAAGGATACGAGCAGAAAACCTGTCATACTTATTTGGCATGACTATCAATTTTCGGTTACAAGGCGTGATTCTCCATGCTCAGATAAATGTTTTGCCCGGTTCAGATGAACAGATATGGCATATATTAAACCAGAAAAGGATACGAGCAGAAAACCTGTCATACTTATTTGGAGATGAACAGATATGGCATATATTAAACCAGAAAAGGATACGAGCAGAAAACCCGTCATACTTATTTGGCATGACTATCAATTTTCGGTTACAAGGCGTGATTCTCCACGCTCAGATAAATGTTTAGCCCGGTTCAGATGAACAGATATGGCATATATTAAACCAGAAAAGTATACGAGCAGAAAACCTGCCATACTTATTTGGCATGACTATTAATTTTCGGTTACAAGGCGTGATTCTCCATGCTCAGATAAATGTTTTGCCCGGTTCAGATGAACAGATATGGCATATATTAAACCAGAAAAGTATACGAGCAGAAAACCTGTCATACTTATTTGGCATGACTATTAATTTTCGGTTACAAGGCGTGATTCTCCATGCTCAGATAAATGTTTTGCCCGGTTCAGATGAACAGATATGGCATATATTACACCAGAAAAGTATACGAGCAGAAAACCCGTCATACTTATTTGGCATGACTATCAATTTTCGGTTACAAGGCGTGATTCTCCATGCTCAGATAAATGTTTTGCCCGGTTCAGATGAACAGATATGGCATATATTACACCAGAAAAGTATACGAGCAGAAAACCCGTCATACTTATTTGGCATGACTATCAATTTTCGGTTACAAGGCGTGATTCTCCATGCTCAGATAAATGTTTTGCCCGGTTCAGATGAACAGATATGGCATATATTAAACCAGAAAAGTATACGAGCAGAAAACCTGCCATACTTATTTGGCATGACTATCAATTTTCGGTTACAAGGCGTGATTCTCCATGCTCAGATAAATGTTTTGCCCGGTTCAGATGAACAGATATGGCATATATTAAACCAGAAAAGTATACGAGCAGAAAACCCGTCATACTTATTTGGCATGACTATCAATTTTCGGTTACAAGGCGTGATTCTCCATGCTCAGATAAATGTTTTGCCCGGTTCAGATGAACAGATATGGCATATATTAAACCAGAAAAGGATACGAGCAGAAAACCCGTCATACTTATTTGGCATGACTATCAATTTTCGGTTACAAGGCGTGATTCTCCATGCTCAGATAAATGTTTTGCCCGGTTCAGATGAACAGATATGGCATATATTAAACCAGAAAAGTATACGAGCAGAAAACCCGTCATACTTATTTGGCATGACTATCAATTTTCGGTTACAAGGCGTGATTCTCCATGCTCAGATAAATGTTTTGCCCGGTTCAGATGAACAGATATGGCATATATTAAACCAGAAAAGGATACGAGCAGAAAACCCGTCATACTTATTTGGCATGACTATCAATTTTCGGTTACAAGGCGTGATTCTCCACGCTCAGATAAATGTTTAGCCCGGTTCAGATGAACAGATATGGCATATATTAAACCAGAAAAGTATACGAGCAGAAAACCTGCCATACTTATTTGGCATGACTATTAATTTTCGGTTACAAGGCGTGATTCTCCATGCTCAGATAAATGTTTTGCCCGGTTCAGATGAACAGATATGGCATATATTAAACCAGAAAAGTATACGAGCAGAAAACCTGTCATACTTATTTGGCATGACTATTAATTTTCGGTTACAAGGCGTGATTCTCCATGCTCAGATAAATGTTTTGCCCGGTTCAGATGAACAGATATGGCATATATTAAACCAGAAAAGTATACGAGCAGAAAACCCGTCATACTTATTTGGCATGACTATCAATTTTCGGTTACAAGGCGTGATTCTCCATGCTCAGATAAATGTTTTGCCTGGTTCAGATGAACAGATATGGCATATATTAAACCAGAAAAGGATACGAGCAGAAAACCTGTCATACTTATTTGGCATGACTATCAATATTCGGTTACAAGGCGTGATTCTCCATGCTCAGATAAATGTTTTGCCCGGTTCAGATGAACAGATATGGCATATATTAAACCAGAAAAGGATACGAGCAGAAAACCTGTCATACTTATTTGGAGATGAACAGATATGGCATATATTAAACCAGGAAAGTATACGAGCAGAAAACCTGTCATACTTATTTGGCATGACTATTAATTTTCGGTTACAAGGCGTGATTCTCCATGCTCAGATAAATGTTTTGCCCGGTTCAGATGAACAGATATGGCATATATTAAACCAGAAAAGTATACGAGCAGAAAACCCGTCATACTTATTTGGCATGACTATCAATTTTCGGTTACAAGGCGTGATTCTCCATGCTCAGATAAATGTTTTGCCCGGTTCAGATGAACAGATATGGCATATATTAAACCAGAAAAGAATACGAGCAGAAAACCTGCCATACTTATTTGGCATGACTATCAATTTTCGGTTACAAGGCGTGATTCTCCATGCTCAGATAAATGTTTTGCCCGGTTCAGATGAACAGATATGGCATATATTAAACCAGAAAAGTATACGAGCAGAAAACCCGTCATACTTATTTGGCATGACTATCAATTTTCGGTTACAAGGCGTGATTCTCCATGCTCAGATAAATGTTTTGCCCGGTTCAGATGAACAGATATGGCATATATTAAACCAGAAAAGGATTCGAGCAGAAAACCTGTCATACTTAATTGGAGATGAACAGATATGGCATATATTAAACCAGGAAAGTATACGAGCAGAAAACCTGTCATACTTATTTGTCATGACTATCAATTTTCGGTTACAAGGCGTGATTCTCCATGCTCAGATAAATGTTTTGCCCGGTTCAGATGAACAGATATGGCATATATTAAACCAGAAAAGTATACGAGCAGAAAACCCGTCTTACTTATTTGGCATGACTATCAATTTTCGGTTACAAAGCGTGATTCTCCATGCTCAGATAAATGTTTTGCCCGGTTCAGATGAACAGATATGGCATATATTAAACCAGAAAAGTATACGAGCAGAAAACCTGTCATACTTATTTGGCATGACTATTAATTTTCGGTTACAAGGCGTGATTCTCCATGCTCAGATAAATGTTTTGCCCGGTTCAGATGAACAGATATGGCATATATTAAACCAGAAAAGTATACGAGCAGAAAACCCGTCATACTTATTTGGCATGACTATCAATTTTCGGTTACAAGGCGTGATTCTCCATGCTCAGATAAATGTTTTGCCCGGTTCAGATGAACAGATATGGCATATATTAAACCAGAAAAGAATACGAGCAGAAAACCTGCCATACTTATTTGGCATGACTATCAATTTTCGGTTACAAGGCGTGATTCTCCATGCTCAGATAAATGTTTTGCCCGGTTCAGATGAACAGATATGGCATATATTAAACCAGAAAAGTATACGAGCAGAAAACCCGTCATACTTATTTGGCATGACTATCAATTTTCGGTTACAAGGCGTGATTCTCCATGCTCAGATAAATGTTTTGCCCGGTTCAGATGAACAGATATGGCATATATTAAACCAGAAAAGGATTCGAGCAGAAAACCTGTCATACTTAATTGGAGATGAACAGATATGGCATATATTAAACCAGGAAAGTATACGAGCAGAAAACCTGTCATACTTATTTGTCATGACTATCAATTTTCGGTTACAAGGCGTGATTCTCCATGCTCAGATAAATGTTTTGCCCGGTTCAGATGAACAGATATGGCATATATTAAACCAGAAAAGTATACGAGCAGAAAACCCGTCTTACTTATTTGGCATGACTATCAATTTTCGGTTACAAAGCGTGATTCTCCATGCTCAGATAAATGTTTTGCCCGGTTCAGATGAACAGATATGGCATATATTAAACCAGAAAAGTATACGAGCAGAAAACCTGTCATACTTATTTGGCATGACTATTAATTTTCGGTTACAAGGCGTGATTCTCCATGCTCAGATAAATGTTTTGCCTGGTTCAGATGAAGAGATATGGCATATATTAAACCAGAAAAGGATACGAGCAGAAAACCTGTCATACTTATTTGGAGATGAACAGATATGGCATATATTAAACCAGAAAAGTATACGAGCAGAAAACCTGTCATACTTATTTGGCATGACTATTAATTTTCGGTTACAAGGCGTGATTCTCCATGCTCAGATAAATGTTTTGCCCGGTTCAGATGAACAGATATGGCATATATTAAACCAGAAAAGTATACGAGCAGAAAACCCGTCATACTTATTTGGCATGACTATCAATTTTCGGTTACAAGGCGTGATTCTCCATGCTCAGATAAATGTTTTGCCCGGTTCAGATGAACAGATATGGCATATATTAAACCAGAAAAGTATACGAGCAGAAAACCTGCCATACTTATTTGGCATGACTATCAATTTTCGGTTACAAGGCGTGATTCTCCATGCTCAGATAAATGTTTTGCCCGGTTCAGATGAACAGATATGGCATATATTAAACCAGAAAAGTATACGAGCAGAAAACCCGTCATACTTATTTGGCATGACTATCAATTTTCGGTTACAAGGCGTGATTCTCCATGCTCAGATAAATGTTTTGCCCGGTTCAGATGAACAGATATGGCATATATTAAACCAGAAAAGGATTCGAGCAGAAAACCTGTCATACTTAATTGGAGATGAACAGATATGGCATATATTAAACCAGGAAAGTATACGAGCAGAAAACCTGTCATACTTATTTGTCATGACTATCAATTTTCGGTTACAAGGCGTGATTCTCCATGCTCAGATAAATGTTTTGCCCGGTTCAGATGAACAGATATGGCATATATTAAACCAGAAAAGTATACGAGCAGAAAACCCGTCTTACTTATTTGGCATGACTATCAATTTTCGGTTACAAAGCGTGATTCTCCATGCTCAGATAAATGTTTTGCCCGGTTCAGATGAACAGATATGGCATATATTAAACCAGAAAAGTATACGAGCAGAAAACCTGTCATACTTATTTGGCATGACTATTAATTTTCGGTTACAAGGCGTGATTCTCCATGCTCAGATAAATGTTTTGCCTGGTTCAGATGAAGAGATATGGCATATATTAAACCAGAAAAGGATACGAGCAGAAAACCTGTCATACTTATTTGGAGATGAACAGATATGGCATATACTAAACCAGAAAAGTATACGAGCAGAAAACCTGTCATACTTATTTGTCATGACTATCAATTTTCGGTTACAAGGCGTGATTCTCCATGCTCAGATAAATGTTTTGCCCGGTTCAGATGAACAGATATGGCATATATTAAACCAGAAAAGGATACGAGCAGAAAACCTGTCATACTTATTTGGAGATGAACAGATATGGCATATATTAAACCAGAAAAGTATACGAGCAGAAAACGTGCCAAACTTATTTGGCATGACTATCAATTTTCGGTTACAAGGCGTGATTCTCCATGCTCAGATAAATGTTTTGCCCGGTTCAGATGAACAGATATGGCATATATTAAACCAGAAAAGTATACGAGCAGAAAACCCGTCATACTTATTTGGCATGACTATCAATTTTCGGTTACAAGGCGTGATTCTCCATGCTCAGATAAATGTTTTGCCCGGTTCAGATGAACAGATATGGCATATATTAAACCAGAAAAGTATACGAGCAGAAAACCTGCCATACTTATTTGGCATGACTATCAATTTTCGGTTACAAGGCGTGATTCTCCATGCTCAGATAAATGTTTTGCCCGGTTCAGATGAACAGATATGGCATATATTAAACCAGAAAAGTATACGAGCAGAAAACCTGTCATACTTATTTGGCATGACTATTAATTTTCGGTTACAAGGCGTGATTCTCCATGCTCAGATAAATGTTTTGCCCGGTTCAGATGAACAGATATGGCATATATTAAACCAGAAAAGTATACGAGCAGAAAACCCGTCATACTTATTTGGCATGACTATCAATTTTCGGTTACAAGGCGTGATTCTCCATGCTCAGATAAATGTTTTGCCCGGTTCAGATGAACAGATATGGCATATATTAAACCAGAAAAGTATACGAGCAGAAAACCTGCCATACTTATTTGGCATGACTATTAATTTTCGGTTACAAGGCGTGATTCTCCATGCTCAGATAAATGTTTTGCCCGGTTCAGATGAACAGATATGACATATATTAAACCAGAAAAGTATACGAGCAGAAAACCTGTCATACTTATTTGGCATGACTATCAATTTTCGGTTACAAGGCGTGATTCTCCATGCTCAGATAAATGTTTTGCCCGGTTCAGATGAACAGATATGGCATATATTAAACCAGAAAAGTATACGAGGAGAAAACCTGCCATACTTATTTGGCATGACTATCAATTTTCGGTTACAAGGCGTGATTCTCCATGCTCAGATAAATGTTTTGCCCGGTTCAGATGAACAGATATGGCATATATTAAACCAGAAAAGTATACGAGCAGAAAACCCGTCATACTTATTTGGCATGACTATCAATTTTCGGTTACAAGGCGTGATTCTCCATGCTCAGATAAATGTTTTGCCCGGTTCAGATGAACAGATATGGCATATATTAAACCAGAAAAGTATACGAGCAGAAAACCTGTCATACTTATTTGGCATGACTATTAATTTTCGGTTACAAGGCGTGATTCTCCATGCTCAGATAAATGTTTTGCCCGGTTCAGATGAACAGATATGGCATATATTAAACCAGAAAAGTATACGAGCAGAAAACCTGCCATACTTATTTGGCATGACTATTAATTTTCGGTTACAAGGCGTGATTCTCCATGCTCAGATAAATGTTTTGCCCGGTTCAGATGAACAGATATGGCATATATTAAACCAGAAAAGTATACGAGCAGAAAACCTGCCATACTTATTTGGCATGACTATCAATTTTCGGTTACAAGGCGTGATTCTCCATGCTCAGATAAATGTTTTGCCCGGTTCAGATGAACAGATATGGCATATATTAAACCAGAAAAGTATACGAGCAGAAAACCCGTCATACTTATTTGGCATGACTATCAATTTTCGGTTACAAGGCGTGATTCTCCATGCTCAGATAAATGTTTTGCCCGGTTCAGATGAACAGATATGGCATATATTAAACCAGAAAAGTATACGAGCAGAAAACCTGTCATACTTATTTGGCATGACTATTAATTTTCGGTTACAAGGCGTGATTCTCCATGCTCAGATAAATGTTTTGCCCGGTTCAGATGAACAGATATGGCATATATTAAACCAGAAAAGTATACGAGCAGAAAACCTGCCATACTTATTTGGCATGACTATTAATTTTCGGTTACAAGGCGTGATTCTCCATGCTCAGATAAATGTTTTGCCCGGTTCAGATGAACAGATATGGCATATATTAAACCAGAAAAGTATACGAGCAGAAAACCTGTCATACTTATTTGGCATGACTATCAATTTTCGGTTACAAGGCGTGATTCTCCATGCTCAGATAAATGTTTTGCCCGGTTCAGATGAACAGATATGGCATATATTAAACCAGAAAAGTATACGAGGAGAAAACCTGCCATACTTATTTGGCATGACTATCAATTTTCGGTTACAAGGCGTGATTCTCCATGCTCAGATAAATGTTTTGCCCGGTTCAGATGAACAGATATGGCATATATTAAACCAGAAAAGTATACGAGCAGAAAACCTGTCATACTTATTTGTCATGACTATCAATTTTCGGTTACAAGGCTTGATTCTCCATGCTCAGATAAATGTTTTGCCCGGTTCAGATGAACAGATATGGCATATATTAAACCAGAAAAAAAAACGAGCAGAAAACCTGTCATACTTATTTGTCATGACTATTAATTTTCGGTTACAAGGCGTGATTCTCCATGCTCAGATAATTGTTTTGCCCGGTTCAGATGAACAGATATGGCATATATTAAACCAGAAAAGTATACGAGCAGAAAACCCGTCATACTTATTTGTCATGACTATCAATTTTCGGTTACAAGGCTTGATTCTCCATGCTCAGATAAATGTTTTGCCCGGTTCAGATGAACAGATATGGCATATATTAAACCAGAAAAGTATACGAGCAGAAAACCCGTCATACTTATTTGGCATGACTATCAATTTTCGGTTACAAAGCGTGATTCTCCATGCTCAGATAAATGTTTTGCCCGGTTCAGATGAACAGATATGGCATATATTAAACCAGGAAAGTATACGAGCAGAAAACCTGTCATACTTATTTGTCATGACTATCAATTTTCGGTTACAAGGCTTGATTCTCCATGCTCAGATAAATGTTTTGCCCGGTTCAGATGAACAGATATGGCATATATTAAACCAGAAAAGTATACGAGCAGAAAACCCGTCATACTTATTTGGCATGACTATCAATTTTCGGTTACAAGGCGTGATTCTCCATGCTCAGATAAATGTTTTGCCCGGTTCAGATGAACAGATATGGCATATATTAAACCAGAAAAGTATACGAGCAGAAAACCTGTCATACTTATTTGGCATGACTATTAATTTTCGGTTACAAGGCGTGATTCTCCATGCTCAGATAAATGTTTTGCCTGGTTCAGATGAAGAGATATGGCATATATTAAACCAGAAAAGGATACGAGCAGAAAACCTGTCATACTTATTTGGAGATGAACAGATATGGCATATATTAAACCAGAAAAGTATACGAGCAGAAAACCCGTCATACTTATTTGGCATGACTATCAATTTTCGGTTACAAGGCGTGATTCTCCATGCTCAGATAAATGTTTTGCCCTGTTCAGATGAACAGATATGGCATATATTAAACCAGAAAAGTATACGAGCAGAAAACCTGCCATACTTATTTGGCATGACTATCAATTTTCGGTTACAAGGCGTGATTCTCCATGCTCAGATAAATGTTTTGCCCGGTTCAGATGAACAGATATGGCATATATTAAACCAGAAAAGTATACGAGCAGAAAACCTGCCATACTTATTTGGCATGACTATTAATTTTCGGTTACAAGGCGTGATTCTCCATGCTCAGATAAATGTTTTGCCCGGTTCAGATGAACAGATATGGCATATATTAAACCAGAAAAGTATACGAGCAGAAAACCTGTCATACTTATTTGGCATGACTATTAATTTTCGGTTACAAGGCGTGATTCTCCATGCTCAGATAAATGTTTTGCCCGGTTCAGATGAACAGATATGGCATATATTAAACCAGAAAAGTATACGAGCAGAAAACCCGTCATACTTATTTGGCATGACTATCAATTTTCGGTTACAAGGCGTGATTCTCCATGCTCAGATAAATGTTTTGCCCGGTTCAGATGAACAGATATGGCATATATTAAACCAGAAAAGTATACGAGCAGAAAACCTGCCATACTTATTTGGCATGACTATCAATTTTCGGTTACAAGGCGTGATTCTCCATGCTCAGATAAATGTTTTGCCCGGTTCAGATGAACAGATATGGCATATATTAAACCAGAAAAGTATACGAGCAGAAAACCTGCCATACTTATTTGGCATGACTATTAATTTTCGGTTACAAGGCGTGATTCTCCATGCTCAGATAAATGTTTTGCCCGGTTCAGATGAACAGATATGGCATATATTAAACCAGAAAAGTATACGAGCAGAAAACCTGTCATACTTATTTGGCATGACTATTAATTTTCGGTTACAAGGCGTGATTCTCCATGCTCAGATAAATGTTTTGCCCGGTTCAGATGAACAGATATGGCATATATTAAACCAGAAAAGTATACGAGCAGAAAACCCGTCATACTTATTTGGCATGACTATCAATTTTCGGTTACAAGGCGTGATTCTCCATGCTCAGATAAATGTTTTGCCCGGTTCAGATGAACAGATATGGCATATATTAAACCAGAAAAGTATACGAGCAGAAAACCTGCCATACTTATTTGGCATGACTATCAATTTTCGGTTACAAGGCGTGATTCTCCATGCTCAGATAAATGTTTTGCCCGGTTCAGATGAACAGATATGGCATATATTAAACCAGAAAAGTATACGAGCAGAAAACCTGCCATACTTATTTGGCATGACTATTAATTTTCGGTTACAAGGCGTGATTCTCCATGCTCAGATAAATGTTTTGCCCGGTTCAGATGAACAGATATGGCATATATTAAACCAGAAAAGTATACGAGCAGAAAACCTGTCATACTTATTTGGCATGACTATTAATTTTCGGTTACAAGGCGTGATTCTCCATGCTCAGATAAATGTTTTGCCCGGTTCAGATGAACAGATATGGCATATATTAAACCAGAAAAGTTTACGAGCAGAAAACCCGTCATACTTATTTGGCATGACTATCAATTTTCGGTTACAAGGCGTGATTCTCCATGCTCAGATAAATGTTTTGCCTGGTTCAGATGAACAGATATGGCATATATTAAACCAGAAAAGGATACGAGCAGAAAACCTGTCATACTTATTTGGCATGACTATCAATTTTCGGTTACAAGGCGTGATTCTCCATGCTCAGATAAATGTTTTGCCCGGTTCAGATGAACAGATATGGCATATATTAAACCAGAAAAGGATACGAGCAGAAAACCTGTCATACTTATTTGGAGATGAACAGATATGGCATATATTAAACCAGGAAAGTATACGAGCAGAAAACCTGTCATACTTATTTGGCATGACTATTAATTTTCGGTTACAAGGCGTGATTCTCCATGCTCAGATAAATGTTTTGCCCGGTTCAGATGAACAGATATGGCATATATTAAACCAGAAAAGTATACGAGCAGAAAACCCGTCATACTTATTTGGCATGACTATCAATTTTCGGTTACAAGGCGTGATTCTCCATGCTCAGATAAATGTTTTGCCTGGTTCAGATGAACAGATATGGCATATATTAAACCAGAAAAGGATACGAGCAGAAAACCTGTCATACTTATTTGGCATGACTATCAATTTTCGGTTACAAGGCGTGATTCTCCATGCTCAGATAAATGTTTTGCCCGGTTCAGATGAACAGATATGGCATATATTAAACCAGAAAAGGATACGAGCAGAAAACCTGTCATACTTATTTGGAGATGAACAGATATGGCATATATTAAACCAGGAAAGTATACGAGCAGAAAACCTGTCATACTTATTTGGCATGACTATTAATTTTCGGTTACAAGGCGTGATTCTCCATGCTCAGATAAATGTTTTGCCCGGTTCAGATGAACAGATATGGCATATATTAAACCAGAAAAGTATACGAGCAGAAAACCCGTCATACTTATTTGGCATGACTATCAATTTTCGGTTACAAGGCGTGATTCTCCATGCTCAGATAAATGTTTTGCCCGGTTCAGATGAACAGATATGGCATATATTAAACCAGAAAAGTATACGAGCAGAAAACCTGTCATACTTATTTGGCATGACTATTAATTTTCGGTTACAAGGCGTGATTCTCCATGCTCAGATAAATGTTTTGCCCGGTTCAGATGAACAGATATGGCATATATTAAACCAGAAAAGTATACGAGCAGAAAACCCGTCATACTTATTTGGCATGACTATCAATTTTCGGTTACAAGGCGTGATTCTCCATGCTCAGATAAATGTTTTGCCCGGTTCAGATGAACAGATATGGCATATATTAAACCAGAAAAGTATACGAGCAGAAAACCTGCCATACTTATTTGGCATGACTATTAATTTTCGGTTACAAGGCGTGATTCTCCATGCTCAGATAAATGTTTTGCCCGGTTCAGATGAACAGATATGGCATATATTAAACCAGAAAAGTATACGAGCAGAAAACCTGCCATACTTATTTGGCATGACTATCAATTTTCGGTTACAAGGCGTGATTCTCCATGCTCAGATAAATGTTTTGCCCGGTTCAGATGAACAGATATGGCATATATTAAACCAGAAAAGTATACGAGCAGAAAACCTGCCATACTTATTTGGCATGACTATTAATTTTCGGTTACAAGGCGTGATTCTCCATGCTCAGATAAATGTTTTGCCCGGTTCAGATGAACAGATATGGCATATATTAAACCAGAAAAGTATACGAGCAGAAAACCCGTCATACTTATTTGGCATGACTATCAATTTTCGGTTACAAGGCGTGATTCTCCATGCTCAGATAAATGTTTTGCCCGGTTCAGATGAACAGATATGGCATATATTAAACCAGAAAAGTATACGAGCAGAAAACCTGCCATACTTATTTGGCATGACTATCAATTTTCGGTTACAATACGTGATTCTCCATGCTCAGATAAATGTTTTGCCCGGTTCAGATGAACAGATATGGCATATATTAAACCAGAAAAGTATACGAGCAGAAAACCTGTCATACTTATTTGGCATGACTATTAATTTTCGGTTACAAGGCGTGATTCTCCATGCTCAGATAAATGTTTTGCCCGGTTCAGATGAACAGATATGGCATATATTAAACCAGAAAAGTATACGAGCAGAAAACCCGTCATACTTATTTGGCATGACTATCAATTTTCGGTTACAAGGCGTGATTCTCCATGCTCAGATAAATGTTTTGCCCGGTTCAGATGAACAGATATGGCATATATTAAACCAGAAAAGTATACGAGCAGAAAACCTGCCATACTTATTTGGCATGACTATTAATTTTCGGTTACAAGGCGTGATTCTCCATGCTCAGATAAATGTTTTGCCCTTTTCAGATGAACAGATATGGCATATATTAAACCAGAAAAGTATACGAGCAGAAAACCTGTCATACTTATTTGGCATGACTATTAATTTTCGGTTACAAGGCGTGATTCTCCATGCTCAGATAAATGTTTTGCCCGGTTCAGATGAACAGATATGGCATATATTAAACCAGAAAAGTATACGAGCAGAAAACCCGTCATACTTATTTGGCATGACTATCAATTTTCGGTTACAAGGCGTGATTCTCCATGCTCAGATAAATGTTTTGCCTGGTTCAGATGAACAGATATGGCATATATTAAACCAGAAAAGTATACGAGCAGAAAACCCGTCATACTTATTTGGCATGACTATTAATTTTCGGTTACAAGGCGTGATTCTCCATGCTCAGATAAATGTTTTGCCCGGTTCAGATGAACAGATATGGCATATATTAAACCAGAAAAGTATACGAGCAGAAAACCCGTCATACTTATTTGGCATGACTATCAATTTTCGGTTACAAGGCGTGATTCTCCATGCTCAGATAAATGTTTTGCCCGGTTCAGATGAACAGATATGGCATATATTAAACCAGAAAAGTATACGAGCAGAAAACCCGTCATACTTATTTGGCATGACTATCAATTTTCGGTTACAAGGCGTGATTCTCCATGCTCAGATAAATGTTTTGCCCGGTTCAGATGAACAGATATGGCATATATTAAACCAGAAAAGTATACGAGCAGAAAACCTGTCATACTTATTTGGCATGACTATTAATTTTCGGTTACAAGGCGTGATTCTCCATGCTCAGATAAATGTTTTGCCCGGTTCAGATGAACAGATATGGCATATATTAAACCAGAAAAGTATACGAGCAGAAAACCTGCCATACTTATTTGGCATGACTATTAATTTTCGGTTACAAGGCGTGATTCTCCATGCTCAGATAAATGTTTTGCCCGGTTCAGATGAACAGATATGGCATATATTAAACCAGAAAAGTATACGAGCAGAAAACCTGTCATACTTATTTGGCATGACTATTAATTTTCGGTTACAAGGCGTGATTCTCCATGCTCAGATAAATGTTTTGCCCGGTTCAGATGAACAGATATGGCATATATTAAACCAGAAAAGTATACGAGCAGAAAACCCGTCATACTTATTTGGCATGACTATCAATTTTCGGTTACAAGGCGTGATTCTCCATGCTCAGATAAATGTTTTGCCTGGTTCAGATGAACAGATATGGCATATATTAAACCAGAAAAGGATACGAGCAGAAAACCTGTCATACTTATTTGGCATGACTATCAATTTTCGGTTACAAGGCGTGATTCTCCATGCTCAGATAAATGTTTTGCCCGGTTCAGATGAACAGATATGGCATATATTAAACCAGAAAAGGATACGAGCAGAAAACCTGTCATACTTATTTGGAGATGAACAGATATGGCATATATTAAACCAGGAAAGTATACGAGCAGAAAACCTGTCATACTTATTTGGCATGACTATTAATTTTCGGTTACAAGGCGTGATTCTCCATGCTCAGATAAATGTTTTGCCCGGTTCAGATGAACAGATATGGCATATATTAAACCAGAAAAGTATACGAGCAGAAAACCCGTCATACTTATTTGGCATGACTATCAATTTTCGGTTACAAGGCGTGATTCTCCATGCTCAGATAAATGTTTTGCCCGGTTCAGATGAACAGATATGGCATATATTAAACCAGAAAAGTATACGAGCAGAAAACCTGCCATACTTATTTGGCATGACTATCAATTTTCGGTTACAAGGCGTGATTCTCCATGCTCAGATAAATGTTTTGCCCGGTTCAGATGAACAGATATGGCATATATTAAACCAGAAAAGTATACGAGCAGAAAACCCGTCATACTTATTTGGCATGACTATCAATTTTCGGTTACAAGGCGTGATTCTCCATGCTCAGATAAATGTTTTGCCCGGTTCAGATGAACAGATATGGCATATATTAAACCAGAAAAGTATACGAGCAGAAAACCTGCCATACTTATTTGGCATGACTATTAATTTTCGGTTACAAGGCGTGATTCTCCATGCTCAGATAAATGTTTTGCCCGGTTCAGATGAACAGATATGGCATATATTAAACCAGAAAAGTATACGAGCAGAAAACCTGTCATACTTATTTGGCATGACTATTAATTTTCGGTTACAAGGCGTGATTCTCCATGCTCAGATAAATGTTTTGCCCGGTTCAGATGAACAGATATGGCATATATTAAACCAGAAAAGTATACGAGCAGAAAACCTGCCATACTTATTTGGCATGACTATTAATTTTCGGTTACAAGGCGTGATTCTCCATGCTCAGATAAATGTTTTGCCCGGTTCAGATGAACAGATATGGCATATATTAAACCAGAAAAGTATACGAGCAGAAAACCTGTCATACTTATTTGGCATGACTATTAATTTTCGGTTACAAGGCGTGATTCTCCATGCTCAGATAAATGTTTTGCCCGGTTCAGATGAACAGATATGGCATATATTAAACCAGAAAAGTATACGAGCAGAAAACCCGTCATACTTATTTGGCATGACTATCAATTTTCGGTTACAAGGCGTGATTCTCCATGCTCAGATAAATGTTTTGCCTGGTTCAGATGAACAGATATGGCATATATTAAACCAGAAAAGGATACGAGCAGAAAACCTGTCATACTTATTTGGCATGACTATCAATTTTCGGTTACAAGGCGTGATTCTCCATGCTCAGATAAATGTTTTGCCCGGTTCAGATGAACAGATATGGCATATATTAAACCAGAAAAGGATACGAGCAGAAAACCTGTCATACTTATTTGGAGATGAACAGATATGGCATATATTAAACCAGGAAAGTATACGAGCAGAAAACCTGTCATACTTATTTGGCATGACTATTAATTTTCGGTTACAAGGCGTGATTCTCCATGCTCAGATAAATGTTTTGCCCGGTTCAGATGAACAGATATGGCATATATTAAACCAGAAAAGTATACGAGCAGAAAACCCGTCATACTTATTTGGCATGACTATCAATTTTCGGTTACAAGGCGTGATTCTCCATGCTCAGATAAATGTTTTGCCCGGTTCAGATGAACAGATATGGCATATATTAAACCAGAAAAGTATACGAGCAGAAAACCTGCCATACTTATTTGGCATGACTATCAATTTTCGGTTACAAGGCGTGATTCTCCATGCTCAGATAAATGTTTTGCCCGGTTCAGATGAACAGATATGGCATATATTAAACCAGAAAAGTATACGAGCAGAAAACCCGTCATACTTATTTGGCATGACTATCAATTTTCGGTTACAAGGCGTGATTCTCCATGCTCAGATAAATGTTTTGCCCGGTTCAGATGAACAGATATGGCATATATTAAACCAGAAAAGGATACGAGCAGAAAACCTGTCATACTTATTTGGAGATGAACAGATATGGCATATATTAAACCAGGAAAGTATACGAGCAGAAAACCTGTCATACTTATTTGTCATGACTATCAATTTTCGGTTACAAGGCGTGATTCTCCATGCTCAGATAAATGTTTTGCCCGGTTCAGATGAACAGATATGGCATATATTAAACCAGAAAAGTATACGAGCAGAAAACCCGTCTTACTTATTTGGCATGACTATCAATTTTCGGTTACAAAGCGTGATTCTCCATGCTCAGATAAATGTTTTGCCCGGTTCAGATGAACAGATATGGCATATATTAAACCAGGAAAGTATACGAGCAGAAAACCCGTCTTACTTATTTGGCATGACTATCAATTTTCGGTTACAAAGCGTGATTCTCCATGCTCAGATAAATGTTTTGCCCGGTTCAGATGAACAGATATGGCATATATTAAACCAGAAAAGGATACGAGCAGAAAACCTGTCATACTTATTTGGCATGACTATCAATTTTCGCTTACAAGGCGTGATTGTCCATGCTCAGATAAATGTTTTGCCCGGTTCAGATGAACAGATATGGCATATATTAAACCAGGAAAGTATACGAGCAGAAAACCCGTCTTACTTATTTGGCATGACTATCAATTTTCGGTTACAAAGCGTGATTCTCCATGCTCAGATAAATGTTTTGCCCGGTTCAGATGAACAGATATGGCATATATTAAACCAGGAAAGTATTCGAGCAGAAAACCCGTCTTACTTATTTGGCATGACTATCAATTTTCGGTTACAAAGCGTGATTCTCCATGCTCAGATAAATGTTTTGCCCGGTTCAGATGAACAGATATGGCATATATTAAACCAGGAAAGTATACGAGCAGAAAACCCGTCTTACTTATTTGGCATGACTATCAATTTTCGGTTACAAAGCGTGATTCTCCATGCTCAGATAAATGTTTTGCCCGGTTCAGATGAACAGATATGGCATATATTAAACCAGAAAAGGATACGAGCAGAAAACCTGTCATACTTATTTGGCATGACTATCAATTTTCGCTTACAAGGCGTGATTGTCCATGCTCAGATAAATGTTTTGCCCGGTTCAGATGAACAGATATGGCATATATTAAACCAGGAAAGTATACGAGCAGAAAACCCGTCTTACTTATTTGGCATGACTATCAATTTTCGGTTACAAAGCGTGATTCTCCATGCTCAGATAAATGTTTTGCCCGGTTCAGATGAACAGATATGGCATATATTAAACCAGGAAAGTATTCGAGCAGAAAACCCGTCTTACTTATTTGGCATGACTATCAATTTTCGGTTACAAAGCGTGATTCTCCATGCTCAGATAAATGTTTTGCCCGGTTCAGATGAACAGATATGGCATATATTAAACCAGGAAAGTATACGAGCAGAAAACCCGTCTTACTTATTTGGCATGACTATCAATTTTCGGTTACAAAGCGTGATTCTCCATGCTCAGATAAATGTTTTGCCCGGTTCAGATGAACAGATATGGCATATATTAAACCAGAAAAGGATACGAGCAGAAAACCTGTCATACTTATTTGGAGATGAACAGATATGGCATATATTAAACCAGGAAAGTATACGAGCAGAAAACCTGTCATACTTATTTGTCATGACTATCAATTTTCGGTTACAAGGCGTGATTCTCCATGCTCAGATAAATGTTTTGCCTGGTTCAGATGAACAGATATGGCATATATTAAACCAGAAAAGGATACGAGCAGAAAACCTGTCATACTTATTTGGCATGACTATCAATTTTCGGTTACAAGGCGTGATTCTCCATGCTCAGATAAATGTTTTGCCCGGTTCAGATGAACAGATATGGCATATATTAAACCAGAAAAGTATACGAGCAGAAAACCTGCCATACTTATTTGGCATGACTATCAATTTTCGGTTACAAGGCGTGATTCTCCATGCTCAGATAAATGTTTTGCCCGGTTCAGATGAACAGATATGGCATATATTAAACCAGAAAAGTATACGAGCAGAAAACCCGTCATACTTATTTGGCATGACTATCAATTTTCGGTTACAAGGCGTGATTCTCCATGCTCAGATAAATGTTTTGCCTGGTTCAGATGAACAGATATGGCATATATTAAACCAGAAAAGGATACGAGCAGAAAACCTGTCATACTTATTTGGCATGACTATCAATTTTCGGTTACAAGGCGTGATTCTCCATGCTCAGATAAATGTTTTGCCCGGTTCAGATGAACAGATATGGCATATATTAAACCAGAAAAGGATACGAGCAGAAAACCTGTCATACTTATTTGGAGATGAACAGATATGGCATATATTAAACCAGGAAAGTATACGAGCAGAAAACCTGCCATACTTATTTGGCATGACTATCAATTTTCGGTTACAAGGCGTGATTCTCCATGCTCAGATAAATGTTTTGCCCGGTTCAGATGAACAGATATGGCATATATTAAACCAGAAAAGTATACGAGCAGAAAACCCGTCATACTTATTTGGCATGACTATCAATTTTCGGTTACAAGGCGTGATTCTCCATGCTCAGATAAATGTTTTGCCTGGTTCAGATGAACAGATATGGCATATATTAAACCAGAAAAGGATACGAGCAGAAAACCTGTCATACTTATTTGGCATGACTATCAATTTTCGGTTACAAGGCGTGATTCTCCATGCTCAGATAAATGTTTTGCCCGGTTCAGATGAACAGATATGGCATATATTAAACCAGAAAAGGATACGAGCAGAAAACCTGTCATACTTATTTGGAGATGAACAGATATGGCATATATTAAACCAGGAAAGTATACGAGCAGAAAACCTGTCATACTTATTTGGCATGACTATTAATTTTCGGTTACAAGGCGTGATTCTCCATGCTCAGATAAATGTTTTGCCCGGTTCAGATGAACAGATATGGCATATATTAAACCAGAAAAGTATACGAGCAGAAAACCCGTCATACTTATTTGGCATGACTATCAATTTTCGGTTACAAGGCGTGATTCTCCATGCTCAGATAAATGTTTTGCCCGGTTCAGATGAACAGATATGGCATATATTAAACCAGAAAAGTATACGAGCAGAAAACCTGCCATACTTATTTGGCATGACTATCAATTTTCGGTTACAAGGCGTGATTCTCCATGCTCAGATAAATGTTTTGCCCGGTTCAGATGAACAGATATGGCATATATTAAACCAGAAAAGTATACGAGCAGAAAACCCGTCATACTTATTTGGCATGACTATCAATTTTCGGTTACAAGGCGTGATTCTCCATGCTCAGATAAATGTTTTGCCCGGTTCAGATGAACAGATATGGCATATATTAAACCAGAAAAGGATACGAGCAGAAAACCTGTCATACTTATTTGGAGATGAACAGATATGGCATATATTAAACCAGGAAAGTATACGAGCAGAAAACCTGTCATACTTATTTGTCATGACTATCAATTTTCGGTTACAAGGCGTGATTCTCCATGCTCAGATAAATGTTTTGCCCGGTTCAGATGAACAGATATGGCATATATTAAACCAGAAAAGTATACGAGCAGAAAACCCGTCTTACTTATTTGGCATGACTATCAATTTTCGGTTACAAAGCGTGATTCTCCATGCTCAGATAAATGTTTTGCCCGGTTCAGATGAACAGATATGGCATATATTAAACCAGGAAAGTATACGAGCAGAAAACCCGTCTTACTTATTTGGCATGACTATCAATTTTCGGTTACAAAGCGTGATTCTCCATGCTCAGATAAATGTTTTGCCCGGTTCAGATGAACAGATATGGCATATATTAAACCAGAAAAGGATACGAGCAGAAAACCTGTCATACTTATTTGGCATGACTATCAATTTTCGCTTACAAGGCGTGATTGTCCATGCTCAGATAAATGTTTTGCCCGGTTCAGATGAACAGATATGGCATATATTAAACCAGGAAAGTATACGAGCAGAAAACCCGTCTTACTTATTTGGCATGACTATCAATTTTCGGTTACAAAGCGTGATTCTCCATGCTCAGATAAATGTTTTGCCCGGTTCAGATGAACAGATATGGCATATATTAAACCAGGAAAGTATTCGAGCAGAAAACCCGTCTTACTTATTTGGCATGACTATCAATTTTCGGTTACAAAGCGTGATTCTCCATGCTCAGATAAATGTTTTGCCCGGTTCAGATGAACAGATATGGCATATATTAAACCAGGAAAGTATACGAGCAGAAAACCCGTCTTACTTATTTGGCATGACTATCAATTTTCGGTTACAAAGCGTGATTCTCCATGCTCAGATAAATGTTTTGCCCGGTTCAGATGAACAGATATGGCATATATTAAACCAGAAAAGGATACGAGCAGAAAACCTGTCATACTTATTTGGCATGACTATCAATTTTCGCTTACAAGGCGTGATTGTCCATGCTCAGATAAATGTTTTGCCCGGTTCAGATGAACAGATATGGCATATATTAAACCAGGAAAGTATACGAGCAGAAAACCCGTCTTACTTATTTGGCATGACTATCAATTTTCGGTTACAAAGCGTGATTCTCCATGCTCAGATAAATGTTTTGCCCGGTTCAGATGAACAGATATGGCATATATTAAACCAGGAAAGTATTCGAGCAGAAAACCCGTCTTACTTATTTGGCATGACTATCAATTTTCGGTTACAAAGCGTGATTCTCCATGCTCAGATAAATGTTTTGCCCGGTTCAGATGAACAGATATGGCATATATTAAACCAGGAAAGTATACGAGCAGAAAACCCGTCTTACTTATTTGGCATGACTATCAATTTTCGGTTACAAAGCGTGATTCTCCATGCTCAGATAAATGTTTTGCCCGGTTCAGATGAACAGATATGGCATATATTAAACCAGGAAAGTATACGAGCAGAAAACCCGTCTTACTTATTTGGCATGACTATCAATTTTCGGTTACAAAGCGTGATTCTCCATGCTCAGATAAATGTTTTGCCCGGTTCAGATGAACAGATATGGCATATATTAAACCAGAAAAGGATACGAGCAGAAAACCTGTCATACTTATTTGGCATGACTATCAATTTTCGCTTACAAGGCGTGATTGTCCATGCTCAGATAAATGTTTTGCCCGGTTCAGATGAACAGATATGGCATATATTAAACCAGGAAAGTATACGAGCAGAAAACCCGTCTTACTTATTTGGCATGACTATCAATTTTCGGTTACAAAGCGTGATTCTCCATGCTCAGATAAATGTTTTGCCCGGTTCAGATGAACAGATATGGCATATATTAAACCAGGAAAGTATTCGAGCAGAAAACCCGTCTTACTTATTTGGCATGACTATCAATTTTCGGTTACAAAGCGTGATTCTCCATGCTCAGATAAATGTTTTGCCCGGTTCAGATGAACAGATATGGCATATATTAAACCAGGAAAGTATACGAGCAGAAAACCCGTCTTACTTATTTGGCATGACTATCAATTTTCGGTTACAAAGCGTGATTCTCCATGCTCAGATAAATGTTTTGCCCGGTTCAGATGAACAGATATGGCATATATTAAACCAGGAAAGTATACGAGCAGAAAACCCGTCTTACTTATTTGGCATGACTATCAATTTTCGGTTACAAAGCGTGATTCTCCATGCTCAGATAAATGTTTTGCCCGGTTCAGATGAACAGATATGGCATATATTAAACCAGGAAAGTATACGAGCAGAAAACCCGTCTTACTTATTTGGCATGACTATCAATTTTCGGTTACAAAGCGTGATTCTCCATGCTCAGATAAATGTTTTGCCCGGTTCAGATGAACAGATATGGCATATATTAAACCAGGAAAGTATACGAGCAGAAAACCCGTCTTACTTATTTGGCATGACTATCAATTTTCGGTTACAAAGCGTGATTCTCCATGCTCAGATAAATGTTTTGCCCGGTTCAGATGAACAGATATGGCATATATTAAACCAGAAAAGGATACGAGCAGAAAACCTGTCATACTTATTTGGCATGACTATCAATTTTCGCTTACAAGGCGTGATTGTCCATGCTCAGATAAATGTTTTGCCCGGTTCAGATGAACAGATATGGCATATATTAAACCAGGAAAGTATACGAGCAGAAAACCCGTCTTACTTATTTGGCATGACTATCAATTTTCGGTTACAAAGCGTGATTCTCCATGCTCAGATAAATGTTTTGCCCGGTTCAGATGAACAGATATGGCATATATTAAACCAGGAAAGTATTCGAGCAGAAAACCCGTCTTACTTATTTGGCATGACTATCAATTTTCGGTTACAAAGCGTGATTCTCCATGCTCAGATAAATGTTTTGCCCGGTTCAGATGAACAGATATGGCATATATTAAACCAGGAAAGTATACGAGCAGAAAACCCGTCTTACTTATTTGGCATGACTATCAATTTTCGGTTACAAAGCGTGATTCTCCATGCTCAGATAAATGTTTTGCCCGGTTCAGATGAACAGATATGGCATATATTAAACCAGGAAAGTATACGAGCAGAAAACCCGTCTTACTTATTTGGCATGACTATCAATTTTCGGTTACAAAGCGTGATTCTCCATGCTCAGATAAATGTTTTGCCCGGTTCAGATGAACAGATATGGCATATATTAAACCAGGAAAGTATACGAGCAGAAAACCCGTCTTACTTATTTGGCATGACTATCAATTTTCGGTTACAAAGCGTGATTCTCCATGCTCAGATAAATGTTTTGCCCGGTTCAGATGAACAGATATGGCATATATTAAACCAGAAAAGTATACGAGCAGAAAACCCGTCTTACTTATTTGGCATGACTATCAATTTTCGGTTACAAAGCGTGATTCTCCATGCTCAGATAAATGTTTTGCCCGGTTCAGATGAACAGATATGGCATATATTAAACCAGGAAAGTATACGAGCAGAAAACCCGTCTTACTTATTTGGCATGACTATCAATTTTCGGTTACAAAGCGTGATTCTCCATGCTCAGATAAATGTTTTGCCCGGTTCAGATGAACAGATATGGCATATATTAAACCAGGAAAGTATACGAGCAGAAAACCCGTCTTACTTATTTGGCATTACTATCAATTTTCGGTTACAAAGCGTGATTCTCCATGCTCAGATAAATGTTTTGCCCGGTTCAGATGAACAGATATGGCATATATTAAACCAGGAAAGTATACGAGCAGAAAACCCGTCTTACTTATTTGGCATGACTATCAATTTTCGGTTACAAAGCGTGATTCTCCATGCTCAGATAAATGTTTTGCCCGGTTCAGATGAACAGATATGGCATATATTAAACCAGGAAAGTATACGAGCAGAAAACCCGTCTTACTTATTTGGCATGACTATCAATTTTCGGTTACAAAGCGTGATTCTCCATGCTCAGATAAATGTTTTGCCCGGTTCAGATGAACAGATATGGCATATATTAAACCAGGAAAGTATACGAGCAGAAAACCCGTCTTACTTATTTGGCATGACTATCAATTTTCGGTTACAAAGCGTGATTCTCCATGCTCAGATAAATGTTTTGCCCGGTTCAGATGAACAGATATGGCATATATTAAACCAGGAAAGTATACGAGCAGAAAACCCGTCTTACTTATTTGGCATGACTATCAATTTTCGGTTACAAAGCGTGATTCTCCATGCTCAGATAAATGTTTTGCCCGGTTCAGATGAACAGATATGGCATATATTAAACCAGGAAAGTATACGAGCAGAAAACCTGTCATACTTATTTGTCATGACTATCAATTTTCGGTTACAAGGCTTGATTCTCCATGCTCAGATAAATGTTTTGCCCGGTTCAGATGAACAGATATGGCATATATTAAACCAGAAAAGTATACGAGCAGAAAACCTGTCATACTTATTTGGAGATGAACAGATATGGCATATATTAAACCAGGAAAGTATACGAGCAGAAAACCCGTCTTACTTATTTGGCATGACTATCAATTTTCGGTTACAAAGCGTGATTCTCCATGCTCAGATAAATGTTTTGCCCGGTTCAGATGAACAGATATGGCATATATTAAACCAGGAAAGTATACGAGCAGAAAACCCGTCTTACTTATTTGGCATGACTATCAATTTTCGGTTACAAAGCGTGATTCTCCATGCTCAGATAAATGTTTTGCCCGGTTCAGATGAACAGATATGGCATATATTAAACCAGAAAAGTATACGAGCAGAAAACCCGTCTTACTTATTTGGCATGACTATCAATTTTCGGTTACAAAGCGTGATTCTCCATGCTCAGATAAATGTTTTGCCCGGTTCAGATGAACAGATATGGCATATATTAAACCAGGAAAGTATACGAGCAGAAAACCCGTCTTACTTATTTGGCATGACTATCAATTTTCGGTTACAAAGCGTGATTCTCCATGCTCAGATAAATGTTTTGCCCGGTTCAGATGAACAGATATGGCATATATTAAACCAGGAAAGTATACGAGCAGAAAACCCGTCTTACTTATTTGGCATTACTATCAATTTTCGGTTACAAAGCGTGATTCTCCATGCTCAGATAAATGTTTTGCCCGGTTCAGATGAACAGATATGGCATATATTAAACCAGGAAAGTATACGAGCAGAAAACCCGTCTTACTTATTTGGCATGACTATCAATTTTCGGTTACAAAGCGTGATTCTCCATGCTCAGATAAATGTTTTGCCCGGTTCAGATGAACAGATATGGCATATATTAAACCAGGAAAGTATACGAGCAGAAAACCCGTCTTACTTATTTGGCATGACTATCAATTTTCGGTTACAAAGCGTGATTCTCCATGCTCAGATAAATGTTTTGCCCGGTTCAGATGAACAGATATGGCATATATTAAACCAGGAAAGTATACGAGCAGAAAACCCGTCTTACTTATTTGGCATGACTATCAATTTTCGGTTACAAAGCGTGATTCTCCATGCTCAGATAAATGTTTTGCCCGGTTCAGATGAACAGATATGGCATATATTAAACCAGGAAAGTATACGAGCAGAAAACCCGTCTTACTTATTTGGCATGACTATCAATTTTCGGTTACAAAGCGTGATTCTCCATGCTCAGATAAATGTTTTGCCCGGTTCAGATGAACAGATATGGCATATATTAAACCAGGAAAGTATACGAGCAGAAAACCTGTCATACTTATTTGTCATGACTATCAATTTTCGGTTACAAGGCTTGATTCTCCATGCTCAGATAAATGTTTTGCCCGGTTCAGATGAACAGATATGGCATATATTAAACCAGAAAAGTATACGAGCAGAAAACCTGTCATACTTATTTGGAGATGAACAGATATGGCATATATTAAACCAGGAAAGTATACGAGCAGAAAACCCGTCTTACTTATTTGGCATGACTATCAATTTTCGGTTACAAAGCGTGATTCTCCATGCTCAGATAAATGTTTTGCCCGGTTCAGATGAACAGATATGGCATATATTAAACCAGGAAAGTATACGAGCAGAAAACCCGTCTTACTTATTTGGCATGACTATCAATTTTCGGTTACAAAGCGTGATTCTCCATGCTCAGATAAATGTTTTGCCCGGTTCAGATGAACAGATATGGCATATATTAAACCAGAAAAGTATACGAGCAGAAAACCTGTCATACTTATTTGGAGATGAACAGATATGGCATATATTAAACCAGAAAAGTATACGAGCAGAAAACCCGTCTTACTTATTTGGCATGACTATCAATTTTCGGTTACAAAGCGTGATTCTCCATGCTCAGATAAATGTTTTGCCCGGTTCAGATGAACAGATATGGCATATATTAAACCAGGAAAGTATACGAGCAGAAAACCCGTCTTACTTATTTGGCATGACTATCAATTTTCGGTTACAAAGCGTGATTCTCCATGCTCAGATAAATGTTTTGCCCGGTTCAGATGAACAGATATGGCATATATTAAACCAGAAAAGTATACGAGCAGAAAACCTGTCATACTTATTTGGAGATGAACAGATATGGCATATATTAAACCAGGAAAGTATACGAGCAGAAAACCCGTCTTACTTATTTGGCATGACTATCAATTTTCGGTTACAAAGCGTGATTCTCCATGCTCAGATAAATGTTTTGCCCGGTTCAGATGAACAGATATGGCATATATTAAACCAGGAAAGTATACGAGCAGAAAACCCGTCTTACTTATTTGGCATGACTATCAATTTTCGGTTACAAAGCGTGATTCTCCATGCTCAGATAAATGTTTTGCCCGGTTCAGATGAACAGATATGGCATATATTAAACCAGAAAAGTATACGAGCAGAAAACCTGTCATACTTATTTGGAGATGAACAGATATGGCATATATTAAACCAGAAAAGTATACGAGCAGAAAACCCGTCTTACTTATTTGGCATGACTATCAATTTTCGGTTACAAAGCGTGATTCTCCATGCTCAGATAAATGTTTTGCCCGGTTCAGATGAACAGATATGGCATATATTAAACCAGGAAAGTATACGAGCAGAAAACCCGTCTTACTTATTTGGCATGACTATCAATTTTCGGTTACAAAGCGTGATTCTCCATGCTCAGATAAATGTTTTGCCCGGTTCAGATGAACAGATATGGCATATATTAAACCAGGAAAGTATACGAGCAGAAAACCTGTCATACTTATTTGGAGATGAACAGATATGGCATATATTAAACCAGAAAAGTATACGAGCAGAAAACCCGTCTTACTTATTTGGCATGACTATCAATTTTCGGTTACAAAGCGTGATTCTCCATGCTCAGATAAATGTTTTGCCCGGTTCAGATGAACAGATATGGCATATATTAAACCAGGAAAGTATACGAGCAGAAAACCTGTCATACTTATTTGGAGATGAACAGATATGGCATATATTAAACCAGAAAAGTATACGAGCAGAAAACCCGTCTTACTTATTTGGCATGACTATCAATTTTCGGTTACAAAGCGTGATTCTCCATGCTCAGATAAATGTTTTGCCCGGTTCAGATGAACAGATATGGCATATATTAAAACAGGAAAGTATACGAGCAGAAAACCCGTCTTACTTATTTGGCATTACTATCAATTTTCGGTTACAAAGCGTGATTCTCCATGCTCAGATAAATGTTTTGCCCGGTTCAGATGAACAGATATGGCATATATTAAACCAGGAAAGTATACGAGCAGAAAACCCGTCTTACTTATTTGGCATGACTATCAATTTTCGGTTACAAAGCGTGATTCTCCATGCTCAGATAAATGTTTTGCCCGGTTCAGATGAACAGATATGGCATATATTAAACCAGAAAAGTATACGAGCAGAAAACCTGTCATACTTATTTGGAGATGAACAGATATGGCATATATTAAACCAGGAAAGTATACGAGCAGAAAACCCGTCTTACTTATTTGGCATGACTATCAATTTTCGGTTACAAAGCGTGATTCTCCATGCTCAGATAAATGTTTTGCCCGGTTCAGATGAACAGATATGGCATATATTAAACCAGGAAAGTATACGAGCAGAAAACCCGTCTTACTTATTTGGCATGACTATCAATTTTCGGTTACAAAGCGTGATTCTCCATGCTCAGATAAATGTTTTGCCCGGTTCAGATGAACAGATATGGCATATATTAAACCAGAAAAGTATACGAGCAGAAAACCTGTCATACTTATTTGGAGATGAACAGATATGGCATATATTAAACCAGAAAAGTATACGAGCAGAAAACCCGTCTTACTTATTTGGCATGACTATCAATTTTCGGTTACAAAGCGTGATTCTCCATGCTCAGATAAATGTTTTGCCCGGTTCAGATGAACAGATATGGCATATATTAAACCAGGAAAGTATACGAGCAGAAAACCCGTCTTACTTATTTGGCATGACTATCAATTTTCGGTTACAAAGCGTGATTCTCCATGCTCAGATAAATGTTTTGCCCGGTTCAGATGAACAGATATGGCATATATTAAACCAGGAAAGTATACGAGCAGAAAACCCGTCTTACTTATTTGGCATGACTATCAATTTTCGGTTACAAAGCGTGATTCTCCATGCTCAGATAAATGTTTTGCCCGGTTCAGATGAACAGATATGGCATATATTAAACCAGAAAAGTATACGAGCAGAAAACCTGTCATACTTATTTGGAGATGAACAGATATGGCATATATTAAACCAGGAAAGTATACGAGCAGAAAACCCGTCTTACTTATTTGGCATGACTATCAATTTTCGGTTACAAAGCGTGATTCTCCATGCTCAGATAAATGTTTTGCCCGGTTCAGATGAACAGATATGGCATATATTAAACCAGGAAAGTATACGAGCAGAAAACCCGTCTTACTTATTTGGCATGACTACCAATTTTCGGTTACAAAGCGTGATTCTCCATGCTCAGATAAATGTTTTGCCCGGTTCAGATGAACAGATATGGCATATATTAAACCAGAAAAGTATACGAGCAGAAAACCTGTCATACTTATTTGGAGATGAACAGATATGGCATATATTAAACCAGAAAAGTATACGAGCAGAAAACCCGTCTTACTTATTTGGCATGACTATCAATTTTCGGTTACAAAGCGTGATTCTCCATGCTCAGATAAATGTTTTGCCCGGTTCAGATGAACAGATATGGCATATATTAAACCAGGAAAGTATACGAGCAGAAAACCCGTCTTACTTATTTGGCATGACTATCAATTTTCGGTTACAAAGCGTGATTCTCCATGCTCAGATAAATGTTTTGCCCGGTTCAGATGAACAGATATGGCATATATTAAACCAGGAAAGTATACGAGCAGAAAACCCGTCTTACTTATTTGGCATTACTATCAATTTTCGGTTACAAAGCGTGATTCTCCATGCTCAGATAAATGTTTTGCCCGGTTCAGATGAACAGATATGGCATATATTAAACCAGGAAAGTATACGAGCAGAAAACCCGTCTTACTTATTTGGCATGACTATCAATTTTCGGTTACAAAGCGTGATTCTCCATGCTCAGATAAATGTTTTGCCCGGTTCAGATGAACAGATATGGCATATATTAAACCAGGAAAGTATACGAGCAGAAAACCCGTCTTACTTATTTGGCATGACTATCAATTTTCGGTTACAAAGCGTGATTCTCCATGCTCAGATAAATGTTTTGCCCGGTTCAGATGAACAGATATGGCATATATTAAACCAGAAAAGTATACGAGCAGAAAACCTGTCATACTTATTTGGAGATGAACAGATATGGCATATATTAAACCAGAAAAGTATACGAGCAGAAAACCCGTCTTACTTATTTGGCATGACTATCAATTTTCGGTTACAAAGCGTGATTCTCCATGCTCAGATAAATGTTTTGCCCGGTTCAGATGAACAGATATGGCATATATTAAACCAGGAAAGTATACGAGCAGAAAACCCGTCTTACTTATTTGGCATGACTATCAATTTTCGGTTACAAAGCGTGATTCTCCATGCTCAGATAAATGTTTTGCCCGGTTCAGATGAACAGATATGGCATATATTAAACCAGGAAAGTATACGAGCAGAAAACCCGTCTTACTTATTTGGCATGACTATCAATTTTCGGTTACAAAGCGTGATTCTCCATGCTCAGATAAATGTTTTGCCCGGTTCAGATGAACAGATATGGCATATATTAAACCAGAAAAGTATACGAGCAGAAAACCTGTCATACTTATTTGGAGATGAACAGATATGGCATATATTAAACCAGGAAAGTATACGAGCAGAAAACCCGTCTTACTTATTTGGCATGACTATCAATTTTCGGTTACAAAGCGTGATTCTCCATGCTCAGATAAATGTTTTGCCCGGTTCAGATGAACAGATATGGCATATATTAAACCAGGAAAGTATACGAGCAGAAAACCCGTCTTACTTATTTGGCATGACTACCAATTTTCGGTTACAAAGCGTGATTCTCCATGCTCAGATAAATGTTTTGCCCGGTTCAGATGAACAGATATGGCATATATTAAACCAGAAAAGTATACGAGCAGAAAACCTGTCATACTTATTTGGAGATGAACAGATATGGCATATATTAAACCAGAAAAGTATACGAGCAGAAAACCCGTCTTACTTATTTGGCATGACTATCAATTTTCGGTTACAAAGCGTGATTCTCCATGCTCAGATAAATGTTTTGCCCGGTTCAGATGAACAGATATGGCATATATTAAACCAGGAAAGTATACGAGCAGAAAACCCGTCTTACTTATTTGGCATGACTATCAATTTTCGGTTACAAAGCGTGATTCTCCATGCTCAGATAAATGTTTTGCCCGGTTCAGATGAACAGATATGGCATATATTAAACCAGGAAAGTATACGAGCAGAAAACCCGTCTTACTTATTTGGCATTACTATCAATTTTCGGTTACAAAGCGTGATTCTCCATGCTCAGATAAATGTTTTGCCCGGTTCAGATGAACAGATATGGCATATATTAAACCAGGAAAGTATACGAGCAGAAAACCCGTCTTACTTATTTGGCATGACTATCAATTTTCGGTTACAAAGCGTGATTCTCCATGCTCAGATAAATGTTTTGCCCGGTTCAGATGAACAGATATGGCATATATTAAACCAGGAAAGTATACGAGCAGAAAACCCGTCTTACTTATTTGGCATGACTATCATTTTTCGGTTACAAAGCGTGATTCTCCATGCTCAGATAAATGTTTTGCCCGGGTCAGATGAACAGATATGGCATATATTAAACCAGGAAAGTATACGAGCAGAAAACCCGTCTTACTTATTTGGCATGACTATCAATTTTCGGTTACAAAGCGTGATTCTCCATGCTCAGATAAATGTTTTGCCCGGTTCAGATGAACAGATATGGCATATATTAAACCAGGAAAGTATACGAGCAGAAAACCCGTCTTACTTATTTGGCATGACTATCAATTTTCGGTTACAAAGCGTGATTCTCCATGCTCAGATAAATGTTTTGCCCGGTTCAGATGAACAGATATGGCATATATTAAACCAGGAAAGTATACGAGCAGAAAACCTGTCATACTTATTTGTCATGACTATCAATTTTCGGTTACAAGGCTTGATTCTCCATGCTCAGATAAATGTTTTGCCCGGTTCAGATGAACAGATATGGCATATATTAAACCAGAAAAGTATACGAGCAGAAAACCCGTCATACTTATTTGGCATGACTATCAATTTTCGGTTACAAGGCGTGATTCTCCATGCTCAGATAAATGTTTTGCCCGGTTCAGATGAACAGATATGGCATATATTAAACCAGAAAAGTATACGATCAGAAAACCTGTCATACTTATTTGGCATGACTATTAATTTTCGGTTACAAGGCGTGATTCTCCATGCTCAGATAAATGTTTTGCCTGGTTCAGATGAAGAGATATGGCATATATTAAACCAGAAAAGGATACGAGCAGAAAACCTGTCATACTTATTTGGAGATGAACAGATATGGCATATACTAAACCAGAAAAGTATACGAGCAGAAAACCTGTCATACTTATTTGGAGATGAACAGATATGGCATATACTAAACCAGAAAAGTATACGAGCAGAAAACCTGTCATACTTATTTGTCATGACTATCAATTTTCGGTTACAAGGCGTGATTCTCCATGCTCAGATAAATGTTTTGCCCGGTTCAGATGAACAGATATGGCATATATTAAACCAGAAAAGGATACGAGCAGAAAACCTGTCATACTTATTTGGAGATGAACAGATATGGCATATATTAAACCAGGAAAGTATACGAGCAGAAAACCTGTCATACTTATTTGTCATGACTATCAATTTTCGGTTACAAGGCGTGATTCTCCATGCTCAGATAAATGTTTTGCCCGGTTCAGATGAACATATATGGCATATATTAAACCAGAAAAGTATACGAGCAGAAAACCCGTCATACTTATTTGGCATGACTATCAATTTTCGGTTACAAGGCGTGATTCTCCATGCTCAGATAAATGTTTTGCCCGGTTCAGATGAACAGATATGGCATATATTAAACCAGGAAAGTATACGAGCAGAAAACCTGTCATACTTATTTGTCATGACTATCAATTTTCGGTTACAAGGCTTGATTCTCCATGCTCAGATAAATGTTTTGCCCGGTTCAGATGAACAGATATGGCATATATTAAACCAGAAAAGTATACGAGCAGAAAACCCGTCATACTTATTTGGCATGACTATCAATTTTCGGTTACAAGGCGTGATTCTCCATGCTCAGATAAATGTTTTGCCCGGTTCAGATGAACAGATATGGCATATATTAAACCAGAAAAGTATAAGAGCAGAAAACCCGTCATACTTATTTGGCATGACTATCAATTTTCGGTTACAAGGCGTGATTCTCCATGCTCAGATAAATGTTTTGCCCGGTTCAGATGAACAGATATGGCATATATTAAACCAGAAAAGTATACGAGCAGAAAACCCGTCTTACTTATTTGGCATGACTATCAATTTTCGGTTACAAAGCGTGATTCTCCATGCTCAGATAAATGTTTTGCCCGGTTCAGATGAACAGATATGGCATATATTAAACCAGGAAAGTATACGAGCAGAAAACCTGTCATACTTATTTGTCATGACTATCAATTTTCGGTTACAAGGCTTGATTCTCCATGCTCAGATAAATGTTTTGCCCGGTTCAGATGAACAGATATGGCATATATTAAACCAGAAAAGTATACGAGCAGAAAACCCGTCATACTTATTTGGCATGACTATCAATTTTCGGTTACAAGGCGTGATTCTCCATGCTCAGATAAATGTTTTGCCCGGTTCAGATGAACAGATACGGCATATATTAAACCAGAAAAGTATACGAGCAGAAAACCTGTCATACTTATTTGGCATGACTATTAATTTTCGGTTACAAGGCGTGATTCTCCATGCTCAGATAAATGTTTTGCCTGGTTCAGATGAAGAGATATGGCATATATTAAACCAGAAAAGGATACGAGCAGAAAACCTGTCATACTTATTTGGAGATGAACAGATATGGCATATATTAAACCAGAAAAGTATACGAGCAGAAAACCCGTCATACTTATTTGTCATGACTATCAATTTTCGGTTACAAGGCGTGATTCTCCATGCTCAGATAAATGTTTTGCCCGGTTCAGATGAACAGATATGGCATATATTAAACCAGAAAAGTATACGAGCAGAAAACCTGCCATACTTATTTGGCATGACTATCAATTTTCGGTTACAAGGCGTGATTCTCCATGCTCAGATAAATGTTTTGCCAGGTTCAGATGAACAGATATGGCATATATTAAACCAGGAAAGTATACGAGCAGAAAACCTGTCATACTTATTTGTCATGACTATCAATTTTCGGTTACAAGGCTTGATTCTCCATGCTCAGATAAATGTTTTGCCCGGTTCACATGAACAGATATGGCATATATTAAACCAGAAAAGTATACGAGCAGAAAACCCGTCATACTTATTTGGCATGACTATCAATTTTCGGTTACAAGGCGTGATTCTCCATGCTCAGATAAATGTTTTGCCCGGTTCAGATGAACAGATATGGCATATATTAAACCAGAAAAGTATACGAGCAGAAAACCTGTCATACTTATTTGGCATGACTATTAATTTTCGGTTACAAGGCGTGATTCTCCATGCTCAGATAAATGTTTTGCCCGGTTCAGATGAACAGATATGGCATATATTAAACCAGAAAAGTATACGAGCAGAAAACCCGTCATACTTATTTGGCATGACTATCAATTTTCGGTTACAAGGCGTGATTCTCCATGCTCAGATAAATGTTTTGCCCGGTTCAGATGAACAGATATGGCATATATTAAACCAGGAAAGTATACGAGCAGAAAACCTGTCATACTTATTTGTCATGACTATCAATTTTCGGTTACAAGGCTTGATTCTCCATGCTCAGATAAATGTTTTGCCCGGTTCAGATGAACAGATATGGCATATATTAAACCAGAAAAGTATACGAGCAGAAAACCCGTCATACTTATTTGGCATGACTATCAATTTTCGGTTACAAGGCGTGATTCTCCATGCTCAGATAAATGTTTTGCCCGGTTCAGATGAACAGATATGGCATATATTAAACCAGAAAAGTATAAGAGCAGAAAACCCGTCATACTTATTTGGCATGACTATCAATTTTCGGTTACAAGGCGTGATTCTCCATGCTCAGATAAATGTTTTGCCCGGTTCAGATGAACAGATATGGCATATATTAAACCAGAAAAGTATACGAGCAGAAAACCCGTCTTACTTATTTGGCATGACTATCAATTTTCGGTTACAAAGCGTGATTCTCCATGCTCAGATAAATGTTTTGCCCGGTTCAGATGAACAGATATGGCATATATTAAACCAGGAAAGTATACGAGCAGAAAACCTGTCATACTTATTTGTCATGACTATCAATTTTCGGTTACAAGGCTTGATTCTCCATGCTCAGATAAATGTTTTGCCCGGTTCAGATGAACAGATATGGCATATATTAAACCAGAAAAGTATACGAGCAGAAAACCCGTCATACTTATTTGGCATGACTATCAATTTTCGGTTACAAGGCGTGATTCTCCATGCTCAGATAAATGTTTTGCCCGGTTCAGATGAACAGATACGGCATATATTAAACCAGAAAAGTATACGAGCAGAAAACCTGTCATACTTATTTGGCATGACTATTAATTTTCGGTTACAAGGCGTGATTCTCCATGCTCAGATAAATGTTTTGCCTGGTTCAGATGAAGAGATATGGCATATATTAAACCAGAAAAGGATACGAGCAGAAAACCTGTCATACTTATTTGGAGATGAACAGATATGGCATATATTAAACCAGAAAAGTATACGAGCAGAAAACCCGTCATACTTATTTGTCATGACTATCAATTTTCGGTTACAAGGCGTGATTCTCCATGCTCAGATAAATGTTTTGCCCGGTTCAGATGAACAGATATGGCATATATTAAACCAGAAAAGTATACGAGCAGAAAACCTGCCATACTTATTTGGCATGACTATCAATTTTCGGTTACAAGGCGTGATTCTCCATGCTCAGATAAATGTTTTGCCAGGTTCAGATGAACAGATATGGCATATATTAAACCAGGAAAGTATACGAGCAGAAAACCTGTCATACTTATTTGTCATGACTATCAATTTTCGGTTACAAGGCTTGATTCTCCATGCTCAGATAAATGTTTTGCCCGGTTCACATGAACAGATATGGCATATATTAAACCAGAAAAGTATACGAGCAGAAAACCCGTCATACTTATTTGGCATGACTATCAATTTTCGGTTACAAGGCGTGATTCTCCATGCTCAGATAAATGTTTTGCCCGGTTCAGATGAACAGATATGGCATATATTAAACCAGAAAAGTATACGAGCAGAAAACCTGTCATACTTATTTGGCATGACTATTAATTTTCGGTTACAAGGCGTGATTCTCCATGCTCAGATAAATGTTTTGCCCGGTTCAGATGAACAGATATGGCATATATTAAACCAGAAAAGTATACGAGCAGAAAACCCGTCATACTTATTTGGCATGACTATCAATTTTCGGTTACAAGGCGTGATTCTCCATGCTCAGATAAATGTTTTGCCCGGTTCAGATGAACAGATATGGCATATATTAAACCAGGAAAGTATACGAGCAGAAAACCTGTCATACTTGTTTGTCATGACTATCAATTTTCGGTTACAAGGCTTGATTCTCCATGCTCAGATAAATGTTTTGCCCGGTTCAGATGAACAGATATGGCATATATTAAACCAGAAAAGTATACGAGCAGAAAACCCGTCATACTTATTTGGCATGACTATCAATTTTCGGTTACAAGGCGTGATTCTCCATGCTCAGATAAATGTTTTGCCCGGTTCAGATGAACAGATATGGCATATATTAAACCAGGAAAGTATACGAGCAGAAAACCTGTCATACTTGTTTGTCATGACTATCAATTTTCGGTTACAAGGCTTGATTCTCCATGCTCAGATAAATGTTTTGCCCGGTTCACATGAACAGATATGGCATATATTAAACCAGAAAAGTATACGAGCAGAAAACCCGTCATACTTATTTGGCATGACTATCAATTTTCGGTTACAAGGCGTGATTCTCCATGCTCAGATAAATGTTTTGCCCGGTTCAGATGAACAGATATGGCATATATTAAACCAGAAAAGTATAAGAGCAGAAAACCCGTCATACTTATTTGGCATGACTATCAATTTTCGGTTACAAGGCGTGATTCTCCATGCTCAGATAAATGTTTTGCCCGGTTCAGATGAACAGATATGGCATATATTAAACCAGAAAAGTATACGAGCAGAAAACCCGTCATACTTATTTGGCATGACTATCAATTTTCGGTTACAAGGCGTGATTCTCCATGCTCAGATAAATGTTTTGCCCGGTTCAGATGAACAGATATGGCATATATTAAACCAGAAAAGTATAAGAGCAGAAAACCCGTCATACTTATTTGGCATGACTATCAATTTTCGGTTACGAGGCGTGATTCTCCATGCTCAGATAAATGTTTTGCCCGGTTCAGATGAACAGATATGGCATATATTAAACCAGAAAAGTATACGAGCAGAAAACCCGTCATACTTATTTGGCATGACTATCAATTTTCGGTTACAAGGCGTGATTCTCCATGCTCAGATAAATGTTTTGCCCGGTTCAGATGAACAGATATGGCATATATTAAACCAGAAAAGTATACGAGTAGAAAACCCGTCATACTTATTTGGCATGACTATCAATTTTCGGTTACAAGGCGTGATTCTCCATGCTCAGATAAATGTTTTGCCCGGTTCAGATGAACAGATATGGCATATATTAAACCAGAAAAGTATACGAGCAGAAAACCCGTCATACTTATTTGGCATGACTATCAATTTTCGGTTACAAGGCGTGATTCTCCATGCTCAGATAAATGTTTTGCCCGGTTCAGATGAACAGATATGGCATATATTAAACCAGAAAAGTATACGAGCAGAAAACCTGTCATACTTATTTGGCATGACTATTAATTTTCGGTTACAAGGCGTGATTCTCCATGCTCAGATAAATGTTTTGCCTGGTTCAGATGAAGAGATATGGCATATATTAAACCAGAAAAGGATACGAGCAGAAAACCTGTCATACTTATTTGGAGATGAACAGATATGGCATATATTAAACCAGAAAAGTATACGAGCAGAAAACCTGTCATACTTATTTGTCATGACTATCAATTTTCGGTTACAAGGCGTGATTCTCCATGCTCAGATAAATGTTTTGCCCGGTTCAGATGAACAGATATGGCATATATTAAACCAGAAAAGTACACGAGCAGAAAACCTGTCATACTTATTTGGCATGACTATCAATTTTCGGTTACAAGGCGTGATTCTCCATGCTCAGATAAATGTTTTGCCCGGTTCAGATGAACAGATATGGCATATATTAAACCAGAAAAGTACACGAGCAGAAAACCTGTCATACTTATTTGGCATGACTATCAATTTTCGGTTACAAGGCGTGATTCTCCATGCTCAGATATATGTTTTGCCCGGTTCAGATGAACAGATATGGCATATATTAAACCAGAAAAGTATACGAGCAGAAAACCCGTCATACTTATTTGGCATGACTATCAATTTTCGGTTACAAGGCGTGATTCTCCATGCTCAGATATATGTTTTGCCCGGTTCAGATATACAGATATGGCATATATTAAACCAGAAAAGTATACGAGCAGAAAACCTGTCATACTTATTTGGCATGACTATCAATTTTCGGTTACAAGGCGTGATTCTCCATGCTCAGATATATGTTTTGCCCGGTTCAGATGAACAGATATGGCATATATTAAACCAGAAAAGTATACGAGCAGAAAACCTGTCATACTTATTTGGCATGACTATTAATTTTCGGTTACAAGGCGTGATTCTCCATGCTCAGATAAATGTTTTGCCTGGTTCAGATGAAGAGATATGGCATATATTAAACCAGAAAAGGATACGAGCAGAAAACCTGTCATACTTATTTGGAGATGAACAGATATGGCATATATTAAACCAGAAAAGTATACGAGCAGAAAACCCGTCATACTTATTTGGCATGACTATCAATTTTCGGTTACAAGGCGTGATTCTCCATGCTCAGATAAATGTTTTGCCCGGTTCAGATGAACAGATATGGCATATATTAAACCAGAAAAGTATACGAGCAGAAAACCTGTCATACTTATTTGGCATGACTATTAATTTTCGGTTACAAGGCGTGATTCTCCATGCTCAGATAAATGTTTTGCCTGGTTCAGATGAAGAGATATGGCATATATTAAACCAGAAAAGTATACGAGCAGAAAACCCGTCATACTTATTTGGCATGACTATCAATTTTCGGTTACAAGGCGTGATTCTCCATGCTCAGATAAATGTTTTGCCCGGTTCAGATGAACAGATATGGCATATATTAAACCAGGAAAGTATACGAGCAGAAAACCTGTCATACTTATTTGTCATGACTATCAATTTTACGGTTACAAGGCTTGATTCTCCATGCTCAGATAAATGTTTTACCCGGTTCAGATGAACAGATATGGCATATATTAAACCAGAAAAGTATACGAGCAGAAAACCCGTCATACTTATTTGGCATGACTATCAATTTTCGGTTACAAGGCGTGATTCTCCATGCTCAGATAAATGTTTTGCCCGGTTCAGATGAACAGATATGGCATATATTAAACCAGAAAAGTACACGAGCAGAAAACCTGTCATACTTATTTGGCATGACTATCAATTTTCGGTTACAAGGCGTGATTCTCCATGCTCAGATAAATGTTTTGCCTGGTTCAGATGAAGAGATATGGCATATATTAAACCAGAAAAGGATACGAGCAGAAAACCTGTCATACTTATTTGGAGATGAACAGATATGGCATATATTAAACCAGAAAAGTATACGAGCAGAAAACCCGTCATACTTATTTGGCATGACTATCAATTTTCGGTTACAAGGCGTGATTCTCCATGCTCAGATAAATGTTTTGCCCGGTTCAGATGAACAGATATGGCATATATTAAACCAGAAAAGTATACGAGCAGAAAACCTGTCATACTTATTTGGCATGACTATCAATTTTCGGTTACAAGGCGTGATTCTCCATGCTCAGATAAATGTTTTGCCCGGTTCAGATGAACAGATATGGCATATATTAAACCAGAAAAGTACACGAGCAGAAAACCTGTCATACTTATTTGGCATGACTATCAATTTTCGGTTACAAGGCGTGATTCTCCATGCTCAGATAAATGTTTTGCCCGGTTCAGATGAACAGATATGGCATATATTAAACCAGAAAAGTATACGAGCAGAAAACCTGTCATACTTATTTGGCATGACTATTAATTTTCGGTTACAAGGCGTGATTCTCCATGCTCAGATAAATGTTTTGCCTGGTTCAGATGAAGAGATATGGCATATATTAAACCAGAAAAGTATACGAGCAGAAAACCCGTCATACTTATTTGGCATGACTATCAATTTTCGGTTACAAGGCGTGATTCTCCATGCTCAGATAAATGTTTTGCCCGGTTCAGATGAACAGATATGGCATATATTAAACCAGAAAAGTATACGAGCAGAAAACCCGTCATACTTATTTGGCATGACTATTAATTTTCGGTTACAAGGCGTGATTCTCCATGCTCAGATAAATGTTTTGCCCGGTTCAGATGAACAGATATGGCATATATTAAACCAGAAAAGTATACGAGCAGAAAACCTGTCATACTTATTTGGCATGACTATTAATTTTCGGTTACAAGGCGTGATTCTCCATGCTCAGATAAATGTTTTGCCTGGTTCAGATAAAGAGATATGGCATATATTAAACCAGAAAAGGATACGAGCAGAAAACCTGTCATACTTATTTGGAGATGAACAGATATGGCATATATTAAACCAGAAAAGTATACGAGCAGAAAACCTGTCATACTTATTTGTCATGACTATCAATTTTCGGTTACAAGGCGTGATTCTCCATGCTCAGATAAATGTTTTGCCCGGTTCAGATGAACAGATATGGCATATATTAAACCAGAAAAGTACACGAGCAGAAAACCTGTCATACTTATTTGGCATGACTATCAATTTTCGGTTACAAGGCTTGATTCTCCATGCTCAGATAAATGTTTTGCCCGGTTCAGATGGACAGATATGGCATATATTAAACCAGAAAAGTATACGAGCAGAAAACCTGTCATACTTATTTGGCATGACTATCAATTTTCGGTTACAAGGCGTGATTCTCCATGCTCAGATAAATGTTTTGCCCGGTTCAGATGAACAGATATGGCATATATTAAACCAGAAAAGTACACGAGCAGAAAACCTGTCATACTTATTTGGCATGACTATCAATTTTCGGTTACAAGGCGTGATTCTCCATGCTCAGATAAATGTTTTGCCTGGTTCAGATGAAGAGATATGGCATATATTAAACCAGAAAAGGATACGAGCAGAAAACCTGTCATACTTATTTGGAGATGAACAGATATGGCATATATTAAACCAGAAAAGTATACGAGCAGAAAACCCGTCATACTTATTTGGCATGACTATCAATTTTCGGTTACAAGGCGTGATTCTCCATGCTCAGATAAATGTTTTGCCCGGTTCAGATGAACAGATATGGCATATATTAAACCAGAAAAGTATACGAGCAGAAAACCTGTCATACTTATTTGGCATGATTATCAATTTTCGGTTACAAGGCGTGATTCTCCATGCTCAGATAAATGTTTTGCCTGGTTCAGATGAAGAGATATGGCATATATTAAACCAGAAAAGTATACGAGCAGAAAACCCGTCATACTTATTTGGCATGACTATCAATTTTCGGTTACAAGGCGTGATTCTCCATGCTCAGATAAATGTTTTGCCCGGTTCAGATGAACAGATATGGCATATATTAAACCAGAAAAGTATACGAGCAGAAAACCCGTCATACTTATTTGGCATGACTATTAATTTTCGGTTACAAGGCGTGATTCTCCATGCTCAGATAAATGTTTTGCCCGGTTCAGATGAACAGATATGGCATATATTAAACCAGAAAAGTATACGAGCAGAAAACCTGTCATACTTATTTGGCATGACTATTAATTTTCGGTTACAAGGCGTGATTCTCCATGCTCAGATAAATGTTTTGCCTGGTTCAGATAAAGAGATATGGCATATATTAAACCAGAAAAGGATACGAGCAGAAAACCTGTCATACTTATTTGGAGATGAACAGATATGGCATATATTAAACCAGAAAAGTATACGAGCAGAAAACCTGTCATACTTATTTGTCATGACTATCAATTTTCGGTTACAAGGCGTGATTCTCCATGCTCAGATAAATGTTTTGCCCGGTTCAGATGAACAGATATGGCATATATTAAACCAGAAAAGTACACGAGCAGAAAACCTGTCATACTTATTTGGCATGACTATCAATTTTCGGTTACAAGGCTTGATTCTCCATGCTCAGATAAATGTTTTGCCCGGTTCAGATGAACAGATATGGCATATATTAAACCAGAAAAGTATACGAGCAGAAAACCTGCCATACTTATTTGGCATGACTATCAATTTTCGGTTACAAGGCGTGATTCTCCATGCTCAGATAAATGTTTTGCCCGGTTCAGATGAACAGATATGGCATATATTAAACCAGAAAAGTACACGAGCAGAAAACCTGTCATACTTATTTGGCATGACTATCAATTTTCGGTTACAAGGCGTGATTCTCCATGCTCAGATAAATGTTTTGCCTGGTTCAGATGAAGAGATATGGCATATATTAAACCAGAAAAGGATACGAGCAGAAAACCTGTCATACTTATTTGGAGATGAACAGATATGGCATATATTAAACCAGAAAAGTATACGAGCAGAAAACCCGTCATACTTATTTGGCATGACTATCAATTTTCGGTTACAAGGCGTGATTCTCCATGCTCAGATAAATGTTTTGCCCGGTTCAGATGAACAGATATGGCATATATTAAACCAGAAAAGTATACGAGCAGAAAACCTGTCATACTTATTTGGCATGACTATCAATTTTCGGTTACAAGGCGTGATTCTCCATGCTCAGATAAATGTTTTGCCTGGTTCAGATGAAGAGATATGGCATATATTAAACCAGAAAAGTATACGAGCAGAAAACCCGTCATACTTATTTGGCATGACTATCAATTTTCGGTTACAAGGCGTGATTCTCCATGCTCAGATAAATGTTTTGCCCGGTTCAGATGAACAGATATGGCATATATTAAACCAGGAAAGTATACGAGCAGAAAACCCGTCATACTTATTTGGCATGACTATCAATTTTCGGTTACAAGGCGTGATTCTCCATGCTCAGATAAATGTTTTGCCCGGTTCAGATGAACAGATATGGCATATATTAAACCAGAAAAGTATACGAGCAGAAAACCCGTCATACTTATTTGGCATGACTATTAATTTTCGGTTACAAGGCGTGATTCTCCATGCTCAGATAAATGTTTTGCCCGGTTCAGATGAACAGATATGGCATATATTAAACCAGAAAAGTATACGAGCAGAAAACCTGTCATACTTATTTGTCATGACTATCAATTTTCGGTTACAAGGCTTGATTCTCCATGCTCAGATAAATGTTTTGCCCGGTTCAGATGAACAGATATGGCATATATTAAACCAGAAAAGTATACGAGCAGAAAACCCGTCATACTTATTTGGCATGACTATCAATTTTCGGTTACAAGGCGTGATTCTCCATGCTCAGATAAATGTTTTGCCCGGTTCAGATGAACAGATATGGCATATATTAAACCAGAAAAGTACACGAGCAGAAAACCTGTCATACTTATTTGGCATGACTATCAATTTTCGGTTACAAGGCGTGATTCTCCATGCTCAGATAAATGTTTTGCCTGGTTCAGATGAAGAGATATGGCATATATTAAACCAGAAAAGGATACGAGCAGAAAACCTGTCATACTTATTTGGAGATGAACAGATATGGCATATATTAAACCAGAAAAGTATACGAGCAGAAAACCTGTCATACTTATTTGTCATGACTATCAATTTTCGGTTACAAGGCGTGATTCTCCATGCTCAGATAAATGTTTTGCCCGGTTCAGATGAACAGATATGGCATATATTAAACCAGAAAAGTACACGAGCAGAAAACCTGTCATACTTATTTGGCATGACTATCAATTTTCGGTTACAAGGCTTGATTCTCCATGCTCAGATAAATGTTTTGCCCGGTTCAGATGGACAGATATGGCATATATTAAACCAGAAAAGTATACGAGCAGAAAACCTGTCATACTTATTTGGCATGACTATCAATTTTCGGTTACAAGGCGTGATTCTCCATGCTCAGATAAATGTTTTGCCCGGTTCAGATGAACAGATATGGCATATATTAAACCAGAAAAGTACACGAGCAGAAAACCTGTCATACTTATTTGGCATGACTATCAATTTTCGGTTACAAGGCGTGATTCTCCATGCTCAGATAAATGTTTTGCCTGGTTCAGATGAAGAGATATGGCATATATTAAACCAGAAAAGGATACGAGCAGAAAACCTGTCATACTTATTTGGAGATGAACAGATATGGCATATATTAAACCAGAAAAGTATACGAGCAGAAAACCCGTCATACTTATTTGGCATGACTATCAATTTTCGGTTACAAGGCGTGATTCTCCATGCTCAGATAAATGTTTTGCCCGGTTCAGATGAACAGATATGGCATATATTAAACCAGAAAAGTATACGAGCAGAAAACCTGTCATACTTATTTGGCATGATTATCAATTTTCGGTTACAAGGCGTGATTCTCCATGCTCAGATAAATGTTTTGCCTGGTTCAGATGAAGAGATATGGCATATATTAAACCAGAAAAGTATACGAGCAGAAAACCCGTCATACTTATTTGGCATGACTATCAATTTTCGGTTACAAGGCGTGATTCTCCATGCTCAGATAAATGTTTTGCCCGGTTCAGATGAACAGATATGGCATATATTAAACCAGAAAAGTATACGAGCAGAAAACCCGTCATACTTATTTGGCATGACTATTAATTTTCGGTTACAAGGCGTGATTCTCCATGCTCAGATAAATGTTTTGCCCGGTTCAGATGAACAGATATGGCATATATTAAACCAGAAAAGTATACGAGCAGAAAACCTGTCATACTTATTTGGCATGACTATTAATTTTCGGTTACAAGGCGTGATTCTCCATGCTCAGATAAATGTTTTGCCTGGTTCAGATAAAGAGATATGGCATATATTAAACCAGAAAAGGATACGAGCAGAAAACCTGTCATACTTATTTGGAGATGAACAGATATGGCATATATTAAACCAGAAAAGTATACGAGCAGAAAACCTGTCATACTTATTTGTCATGACTATCAATTTTCGGTTACAAGGCGTGATTCTCCATGCTCAGATAAATGTTTTGCCCGGTTCAGATGAACAGATATGGCATATATTAAACCAGAAAAGTACACGAGCAGAAAACCTGTCATACTTATTTGGCATGACTATCAATTTTCGGTTACAAGGCTTGATTCTCCATGCTCAGATAAATGTTTTGCCCGGTTCAGATGAACAGATATGGCATATATTAAACCAGAAAAGTATACGAGCAGAAAACCTGCCATACTTATTTGGCATGACTATCAATTTTCGGTTACAAGGCGTGATTCTCCATGCTCAGATAAATGTTTTGCCCGGTTCAGATGAACAGATATGGCATATATTAAACCAGAAAAGTACACGAGCAGAAAACCTGTCATACTTATTTGGCATGACTATCAATTTTCGGTTACAAGGCGTGATTCTCCATGCTCAGATAAATGTTTTGCCTGGTTCAGATGAAGAGATATGGCATATATTAAACCAGAAAAGGATACGAGCAGAAAACCTGTCATACTTATTTGGAGATGAACAGATATGGCATATATTAAACCAGAAAAGTATACGAGCAGAAAACCCGTCATACTTATTTGGCATGACTATCAATTTTCGGTTACAAGGCGTGATTCTCCATGCTCAGATAAATGTTTTGCCCGGTTCAGATGAACAGATATGGCATATATTAAACCAGAAAAGTATACGAGCAGAAAACCTGTCATACTTATTTGGCATGACTATCAATTTTCGGTTACAAGGCGTGATTCTCCATGCTCAGATAAATGTTTTGCCTGGTTCAGATGAAGAGATATGGCATATATTAAACCAGAAAAGTATACGAGCAGAAAACCCGTCATACTTATTTGGCATGACTATCAATTTTCGGTTACAAGGCGTGATTCTCCATGCTCAGATAAATGTTTTGCCCGGTTCAGATGAACAGATATGGCATATATTAAACCAGGAAAGTATACGAGCAGAAAACCCGTCATACTTATTTGGCATGACTATCAATTTTCGGTTACAAGGCGTGATTCTCCATGCTCAGATAAATGTTTTGCCCGGTTCAGATGAACAGATATGGCATATATTAAACCAGAAAAGTATACGAGCAGAAAACCCGTCATACTTATTTGGCATGACTATTAATTTTCGGTTACAAGGCGTGATTCTCCATGCTCAGATAAATGTTTTGCCCGGTTCAGATGAACAGATATGGCATATATTAAACCAGAAAAGTATACGAGCAGAAAACCTGTCATACTTATTTGGCATGACTATTAATTTTCGGTTACAAGGCGTGATTCTCCATGCTCAGATAAATGTTTTGCCTGGTTCAGATAAAGAGATATGGCATATATTAAACCAGAAAAGGATACGAGCAGAAAACCTGTCATACTTATTTGGAGATGAACAGATATGGCATATATTAAACCAGAAAAGTATACGAGCAGAAAACCTGTCATACTTATTTGTCATGACTATCAATTTTCGGTTACAAGGCGTGATTCTCCATGCTCAGATAAATGTTTTGCCCGGTTCAGATGAACAGATATGGCATATATTAAACCAGAAAAGTACACGAGCAGAAAACCTGTCATACTTATTTGGCATGACTATCAATTTTCGGTTACAAGGCTTGATTCTCCATGCTCAGATAAATGTTTTGCCCGGTTCAGATGAACAGATATGGCATATATTAAACCAGAAAAGTATACGAGCAGAAAACCTGTCATACTTATTTGGCATGACTATCAATTTTCGGTTACAAGGCGTGATTCTCCATGCTCAGATAAATGTTTTGCCCGGTTCAGATGAACAGATATGGCATATATTAAACCAGAAAAGTACACGAGCAGAAAACCTGTCATACTTATTTGGCATGACTATCAATTTTCGGTTACAAGGCGTGATTCTCCATGCTCAGATAAATGTTTTGCCTGGTTCAGATGAAGAGATATGGCATATATTAAACCAGAAAAGGATACGAGCAGAAAACCTGTCATACTTATTTGGAGATGAACAGATATGGCATATATTAAACCAGAAAAGTATACGAGCAGAAAACCCGTCATACTTATTTGGCATGACTATCAATTTTCGGTTACAAGGCGTGATTCTCCATGCTCAGATAAATGTTTTGCCCGGTTCAGATGAACAGATATGGCATATATTAAACCAGAAAAGTATACGAGCAGAAAACCTGTCATACTTATTTGGCATGACTATCAATTTTCGGTTACAAGGCGTGATTCTCCATGCTCAGATAAATGTTTTGCCTGGTTCAGATGAAGAGATATGGCATATATTAAACCAGAAAAGTATACGAGCAGAAAACCCGTCATACTTATTTGGCATGACTATCAATTTTCGGTTACAAGGCGTGATTCTCCATGCTCAGATAAATGTTTTGCCCGGTTCAGATGAACAGATATGGCATATATTAAACCAGGAAAGTATACGAGCAGAAAACCTGTCATACTTATTTGTCATGACTATCAATTTTCGGTTACAAGGCTTGATTCTCCATGCTCAGATAAATGTTTTGCCCGGTTCAGATGAACAGATATGGCATATATTAAACCAGAAAAGTATACGAGCAGAAAACCCGTCATACTTATTTGGCATGACTATCAATTTTCGGTTACAAGGCGTGATTCTCCATGCTCAGATAAATGTTTTGCCCGGTTCAGATGAACAGATATGGCATATATTAAACCAGGAAAGTATACGAGCAGAAAACCTGTCATACTTATTTGTCATGACTATCAATTTTCGGTTACAAGGCTTGATTCTCCATGCTCAGATAAATGTTTTGCCCGGTTCAGATGAACAGATATGGCATATATTAAACCAGAAAAGTATACGAGCAGAAAACCCGTCATACTTATTTGGCATGACTATTAATTTTCGGTTACAAGGCGTGATTCTCCATGCTCAGATAAATGTTTTGCCCGGTTCAGATGAACAGATATGGCATATATTAAACCAGAAAAGGATACGAGCAGAAAACCTGTCATACTTATTTGGAGATGAACAGATATGGCATATATTAAACCAGAAAAGTATACGAGCAGAAAACCCGTCATACTTATTTGGCATGACTATCAATTTTCGGTTACAAGGCGTGATTCTCCATGCTCAGATAAATGTTTTGCCCGGTTCAGATGAACAGATATGGCATATATTAAACCAGAAAAGTATACGAGCAGAAAACCTGTCATACTTATTTGGCATGACTATCAATTTTCGGTTACAAGGCGTGATTCTCCATGCTCAGATAAATGTTTTGCCTGGTTCAGATGAAGAGATATGGCATATATTAAACCAGAAAAGTATACGAGCAGAAAACCCGTCATACTTATTTGGCATGACTATCAATTTTCGGTTACAAGGCGTGATTCTCCATGCTCAGATAAATGTTTTGCCCGGTTCAGATGAACAGATATGGCATATATTAAACCAGGAAAGTATACGAGCAGAAAACCTGTCATACTTATTTGTCATGACTATCAATTTTCGGTTACAAGGCTTGATTCTCCATGCTCAGATAAATGTTTTGCCCGGTTCAGATGAACAGATATGGCATATATTAAACCAGAAAAGTATACGAGCAGAAAACCCGTCATACTTATTTGGCATGACTATTAATTTTCGGTTACAAGGCGTGATTCTCCATGCTCAGATAAATGTTTTGCCCGGTTCAGATGAACAGATATGGCATATATTAAACCAGAAAAGTATACGAGCAGAAAACCCGTCATACTTATTTGGCATGACTATCAATTTTCGGTTACAAGGCGTGATTCTCCATGCTCAGATAAATGTTTTGCCCGGTTCAGATGAACAGATATGGCATATATTAAACCAGAAAAGTATACGAGCAGAAAACCTGTCATACTTATTTGGCATGACTATCAATTTTCGGTTACAAGGCGTGATTCTCCATGCTCAGATAAATGTTTTGCCTGGTTCAGATGAAGAGATATGGCATATATTAAACCAGAAAAGTATACGAGCAGAAAACCCGTCATACTTATTTGGCATGACTATCAATTTTCGGTTACAAGGCGTGATTCTCCATGCTCAGATAAATGTTTTGCCCGGTTCAGATGAACAGATATGGCATATATTAAACCAGGAAAGTATACGAGCAGAAAACCTGTCATACTTATTTGTCATGACTATCAATTTTCGGTTACAAGGCTTGATTCTCCATGCTCAGATAAATGTTTTGCCCGGTTCAGATGAACAGATATGGCATATATTAAACCAGAAAAGTATACGAGCAGAAAACCCGTCATACTTATTTGGCATGACTATTAATTTTCGGTTACAAGGCGTGATTCTCCATGCTCAGATAAATGTTTTGCCCGGTTCAGATGAACAGATATGGCATATATTAAACCAGAAAAGTATACGAGCAGAAAACCTGTCATACTTATTTGGCATGACTATTAATTTTCGGTTACAAGGCGTGATTCTCCATGCTCAGATAAATGTTTTGCCTGGTTCAGATAAAGAGATATGGCATATATTAAACCAGAAAAGGATACGAGCAGAAAACCTGTCATACTTATTTGGAGATGAACAGATATGGCATATATTAAACCAGAAAAGTATACGAGCAGAAAACCCGTCATACTTATTTGGCATGACTATCAATTTTCGGTTACAAGGCGTGATTCTCCATGCTCAGATAAATGTTTTGCCCGGTTCAGATGAACAGATATGGCATATATTAAACCAGAAAAGTATACGAGCAGAAAACCTGTCATACTTATTTGGCATGACTATTAATTTTCGGTTACAAGGCGTGATTCTCCATGCTCAGATAAATGTTTTGCCCGGTTCAGATGAACAGATATGGCATATATTAAACCAGAAAAGTATACGAGCAGAAAACCTGTCATACTTATTTGGCATGACTATCAATTTTCGGTTACAAGGCGTGATTCTCCATGCTCAGATAAATGTTTTGCCTGGTTCAGATGAAGAGATATGGCATATATTAAACCAGAAAAGTATACGAGCAGAAAACCCGTCATACTTATTTGGCATGACTATCAATTTTCGGTTACAAGGCGTGATTCTCCATGCTCAGATAAATGTTTTGCCCGGTTCAGATGAACAGATATGGCATATATTAAACCAGGAAAGTATACGAGCAGAAAACCTGTCATACTTATTTGTCATGACTATCAATTTTCGGTTACAAGGCTTGATTCTCCATGCTCAGATAAATGTTTTGCCCGGTTCAGATGAACAGATATGGCATATATTAAACCAGAAAAGTATACGAGCAGAAAACCCGTCATACTTATTTGGCATGACTATTAATTTTCGGTTACAAGGCGTGATTCTCCATGCTCAGATAAATGTTTTGCCCGGTTCAGATGAACAGATATGGCATATATTAAACCAGAAAAGTATACGAGCAGAAAACCTGTCATACTTATTTGGCATGACTATTAATTTTCGGTTACAAGGCGTGATTCTCCATGCTCAGATAAATGTTTTGCCTGGTTCAGATAAAGAGATATGGCATATATTAAACCAGAAAAGGATACGAGCAGAAAACCTGTCATACTTATTTGGAGATGAACAGATATGGCATATATTAAACCAGAAAAGTATACGAGCAGAAAACCTGTCATACTTATTTGTCATGACTATCAATTTTCGGTTACAAGGCGTGATTCTCCATGCTCAGATAAATGTTTTGCCCGGTTCAGATGAACAGATATGGCATATATTAAACCAGAAAAGTATACGAGCAGAAAACCTGTCATACTTATTTGGCATGACTATCAATTTTCGGTTACAAGGCGTGATTCTCCATGCTCAGATAAATGTTTTGCCCGGTTCAGATGAACAGATATGGCATATATTAAACCAGAAAAGGATACGAGCAGAAAACCTGTCATACTTATTTGGAGATGAACAGATATGGCATATATTAAACCAGAAAAGTATACGAGCAGAAAACCCGTCATACTTATTTGGCATGACTATCAATTTTCGGTTACAAGGCGTGATTCTCCATGCTCAGATAAATGTTTTGCCCGGTTCAGATGAACAGATATGGCATATATTAAACCAGAAAAGTATACGAGCAGAAAACCTGTCATACTTATTTGGCATGACTATTAATTTTCGGTTACAAGGCGTGATTCTCCATGCTCAGATAAATGTTTTGCCCGGTTCAGATGAACAGATATGGCATATATTAAACCAGAAAAGTATACGAGCAGAAAACCCGTCATACTTATTTGGCATGACTATCAATTTTCGGTTACAAGGCGTGATTCTCCATGCTCAGATAAATGTTTTGCCCGGTTCAGATGAACAGATATGGCATATATTAAACCAGAAAAGTATACGAGCAGAAAACCCGTCATACTTATTTGGCATGACTATCAATTTTCGGTTACAAGGCGTGATTCTCCATGCTCAGATAAATGTTTTGCCCGGTTCAGATGAACAGATATGGCATATATTAAACCAGAAAAGTACACGAGCAGAAAACCTGTCATACTTATTTGGCATGACTATCAATTTTCGGTTACAAGGCGTGATTCTCCATGCTCAGATAAATGTTTTGCCCGGTTCAGATGAACAGATATGGCATATATTAAACCAGAAAAGTATACGAGCAGAAAACCTGTCATACTTATTTGGCATGACTATTAATTTTCGGTTACAAGGCGTGATTCTCCATGCTCAGATAAATGTTTTGCCCGGTTCAGATGAACAGATATGGCATATATTAAACCAGAAAAGTATACGAGCAGAAAACCTGTCATACTTATTTGGCATGACTATTAATTTTCGGTTACAAGGCGTGATTCTCCATGCTCAGATAAATGTTTTGCCTGGTTCAGATGAAGAGATATGGCATATATTAAACCAGAAAAGTATACGAGCAGAAAACCCGTCATACTTATTTGGCATGACTATCAATTTTCGGTTACAAGGCGTGATTCTCCATGCTCAGATAAATGTTTTGCCTGGTTCAGATGAAGAGATATGGCATATATTAAACCAGAAAAGGATACGAGCAGAAAACCTGTCATACTTATTTGGAGATGAACAGATATGGCATATATTAAACCAGAAAAGTATACGAGCAGAAAACCCGTCATACTTATTTGGCATGACTATCAATTTTCGGTTACAAGGCGTGATTCTCCATGCTCAGATAAATGTTTTGCCCGGTTCAGATGAACAGATATGGCATATATTAAACCAGAAAAGTACACGAGCAGAAAACCTGTCATACTTATTTGGCATGACTATCAATTTTCGGTTACAAGGCGTGATTCTCCATGCTCAGATAAATGTTTTGCCCGGTTCAGATGAACAGATATGGCATATATTAAACCAGAAAAGTATACGAGCAGAAAACCTGTCATACTTATTTGGCATGACTATTAATTTTCGGTTACAAGGCGTGATTCTCCATGCTCAGATAAATGTTTTGCCTGGTTCAGATGAAGAGATATGGCATATATTAAACCAGAAAAGTATACGAGCAGAAAACCCGTCATACTTATTTGGCATGACTATCAATTTTCGGTTACAAGGCGTGATTCTCCATGCTCAGATAAATGTTTTGCCTGGTTCAGATGAAGAGATATGGCATATATTAAACCAGAAAAGTATACGAGCAGAAAACCCGTCATACTTATTTGGCATGACTATCAATTTTCGGTTACAAGGCGTGATTCTCCATGCTCAGATAAATGTTTTGCCCGGTTCAGATGAACAGATATGGCATATATTAAACCAGAAAAGTACACGAGCAGAAAACCTGTCATACTTATTTGGCATGACTATCAATTTTCGGTTACAAGGCGTGATTCTCCATGCTCAGATAAATGTTTTGCCCGGTTCAGATGAACAGATATGGCATATATTAAACCAGAAAAGTATACGAGCAGAAAACCTGTCATACTTATTTGGCATGACTATTAATTTTCGGTTACAAGGCGTGATTCTCCATGCTCAGATAAATGTTTTGCCTGGTTCAGATGAAGAGATATGGCATATATTAAACCAGAAAAGTATACGAGCAGAAAACCCGTCATACTTATTTGGCATGACTATCAATTTTCGGTTACAAGGCGTGATTCTCCATGCTCAGATAAATGTTTTGCCCGGTTCAGATGAACAGATATGGCATATATTAAACCAGGAAAGTATACGAGCAGAAAACCTGTCATACTTATTTGTCATGACTATCAATTTTCGGTTACAAGGCTTGATTCTCCATGCTCAGATAAATGTTTTGCCCGGTTCAGATGAACAGATATGGCATATATTAAACCAGAAAAGTATACGAGCAGAAAACCCGTCATACTTATTTGGCATGACTATTAATTTTCGGTTACAAGGCGTGATTCTCCATGCTCAGATAAATGTTTTGCCCGGTTCAGATGAACAGATATGGCATATATTAAACCAGAAAAGTATACGAGCAGAAAACCTGTCATACTTATTTGGCATGACTATTAATTTTCGGTTACAAGGCGTGATTCTCCATGCTCAGATAAATGTTTTGCCTGGTTCAGATAAAGAGATATGGCATATATTAAACCAGAAAAGGATACGAGCAGAAAACCTGTCATACTTATTTGGAGATGAACAGATATGGCATATATTAAACCAGAAAAGTATACGAGCAGAAAACCTGTCATACTTATTTGGCATGACTATTAATTTTCGGTTACAAGGCGTGATTCTCCATGCTCAGATAAATGTTTTGCCCGGTTCAGATGAACAGATATGGCATATATTAAACCAGAAAAGGATACGAGCAGAAAACCTGTCATACTTATTTGGAGATGAACAGATATGGCATATATTAAACCAGGAAAGTATACGAGCAGAAAACCTGTCATACTTATTTGGCATGACTATTAATTTTCGGTTACAAGGCGTGATTCTCCATGCTCAGATAAATGTTTTGCCCGGTTCAGATGAACAGATATGGCATATATTAAACCAGAAAAGTATAAGAGCAGAAAACCCGTCATACTTATTTGGCATGACTATCAATTTTCGGTTACAAGGCGTGATTCTCCATGCTCAGATAAATGTTTTGCCCGGTTCAGATGAACAGATATGGCATATATTAAACCAGGAAAGTATACGAGCAGAAAACCTGTCATACTTATTTGTCATGACTATCAATTTTCGGTTACAAGGCTTGATTCTCCATGCTCAGATAAATGTTTTGCCCGGTTCAGATGAACAGATATGGCATATATTAAACCAGAAAAGGATACGAGCAGAAAACCTGTCATACTTATTTGGAGATGAACAGATATGGCATATATTAAACCAGGAAAGTATACGAGCAGAAAACCTGTCATACTTATTTGGCATGACTATTAATTTTCGGTTACAAGGCGTGATTCTCCATGCTCAGATAAATGTTTTGCCCGGTTCAGATGAACAGATATGGCATATATTAAACCAGAAAAGTATAAAAGCAGAAAACCCGTCATACTTATTTGGCATGACTATCAATTTTCGGTTACAAGGCGTGATTCTCCATGCTCAGATAAATGTTTTGCCCGGTTCAGATGAACAGATATGGCATATATTAAACCAGGAAAGTATACGAGCAGAAAACCTGTCATACTTATTTGTCATGACTATCAATTTTCGGTTACAAGGCTTGATTCTCCATGCTCAGATAAATGTTTTGCCCGGTTCAGATGAACAGATATGGCATATATTAAACCAGAAAAGTATAGGAGCAGAAAACCCGTCATACTTATTTGGCATGACTATCAATTTTCGGTTACAAGGCGTGATTCTCCATGCTCAGATAAATCTTTTGCCCGGTTCAGATGAACAGATATGGCATATATTAAACCAGAAAAGGATACGAGCAGAAAACCTGTCATACTTATTTGGAGATGAACAGATATGGCATATATTAAACCAGGAAAGTATACGAGCAGAAAACCTGTCATACTTATTTGGCATGACTATTAATTTTCGGTTACAAGGCGTGATTCTCCATGCTCAGATAAATGTTTTGCCCGGTTCAGATGAACAGATATGGCATATATTAAACCAGAAAAGTATACGAGCAGAAAACCCGTCATACTTATTTGGCATGACTATCAATTTTCGGTTACAAGGCGTGATTCTCCATGCTCAGATAAATGTTTTGCCCGGTTCAGATGAACAGATATGGCATATATTAAACCAGGAAAGTATACGAGCAGAAAACCTGTCATACTTATTTGTCATGACTATCAATTTTCGGTTACAAGGCTTGATTCTCCATGCTCAGATAAATGTTTTGCCCGGTTCAGATGAACAGATATGGCATATATTAAACCAGAAAAGTATACGAGCAGAAAACCCGTCATACTTATTTGGCATGACTATCAATTTTCGGTTACAAGGCGTGATTCTCCATGCTCAGATAAATCTTTTGCCCGGTTCAGATGAACAGATATGGCATATATTAAACCAGAAAAGTATACGAGCAGAAAACCTGTCATACTTATTTGGCATGACTATTAATTTTCGGTTACAAGGCGTGATTCTCCATGCTCAGATAAATGTTTTGCCTGGTTCAGATGAAGAGATATGGCATATATTAAACCAGAAAAGGATACGAGCAGAAAACCTGTCATACTTATTTGGAGATGAACAGATATGGCATATATTAAACCAGGAAAGTATACGAGCAGAAAACCTGTCATACTTATTTGGCATGACTATTAATTTTCGGTTACAAGGCGTGATTCTCCATGCTCAGATAAATGTTTTGCCCGGTTCAGATGAACAGATATGGCATATATTAAACCAGAAAAGGATACGAGCAGAAAACCCGTCATACTTATTTGGCATGACTATCAATTTTCGGTTACAAGGCTTGATTCTCCATGCTCAGATAAATGTTTTGCCCGGTTCAGATGAACAGATATGGCATATATTAAACCAGAAAAGTATAGGAGCAGAAAACCCGTCATACTTATTTGGCATGACTATCAATTTTCGGTTACAAGGCGTGATTCTCCATGCTCAGATAAATCTTTTGCCCGGTTCAGATGAACAGATATGGCATATATTAAACCAGAAAAGGATACGAGCAGAAAACCTGTCATACTTATTTGGAGATGAACAGATATGGCATATATTAAACCAGGAAAGTATACGAGCAGAAAACCTGTCATACTTATTTGGCATGACTATTAATTTTCGGTTACAAGGCGTGATTCTCCATGCTCAGATAAATGTTTTGCCCGGTTCAGATGAACAGATATGGCATATATTAAACCAGAAAAGTATACGAGCAGAAAACCCGTCATACTTATTTGGCATGACTATCAATTTTCGGTTACAAGGCGTGATTCTCCATGCTCAGATAAATGTTTTGCCCGGTTCAGATGAACAGATATGGCATATATTAAACCAGGAAAGTATACGAGCAGAAAACCTGTCATACTTATTTGTCATGACTATCAATTTTCGGTTACAAGGCTTGATTCTCCATGCTCAGATAAATGTTTTGCCCGGTTCAGATGAACAGATATGGCATATATTAAACCAGAAAAGTATACGAGCAGAAAACCCGTCATACTTATTTGGCATGACTATCAATTTTCGGTTACAAGGCGTGATTCTCCATGCTCAGATAAATCTTTTGCCCGGTTCAGATGAACAGATATGGCATATATTAAACCAGAAAAGTATACGAGCAGAAAACCTGTCATACTTATTTGGCATGACTATTAATTTTCGGTTACAAGGCGTGATTCTCCATGCTCAGATAAATGTTTTGCCTGGTTCAGATGAAGAGATATGGCATATATTAAACCAGAAAAGGATACGAGCAGAAAACCTGTCATACTTATTTGGAGATGAACAGATATGGCATATATTAAACCAGAAAAGTATACGAGCAGAAAACCTGTCATACTTATTTGTCATGACTATCAATTTTCGGTTACAAGGCGTGATTCTCCATGTTCAGATAAATGTTTTGCCCGGTTCAGATGAACAGATATGGCATATATTAAACCAGAAAAGTACACGAGCAGAAAACCTGTCATACTTATTTGGCATGACTATCAATTTTCGGTTACAAGGCTTGATTCTCCATGCTCAGATAAATGTTTTGCCCGGTTCAGATGAACAGATATGGCATATATTAAACCAGAAAAGTATACGAGCAGAAAACCTGTCATACTTATTTGGCATGACTATCAATTTTCGGTTACAAGGCGTGATAATCCATGCTCAGATAAATGTTTTGCCCGGTTCAGATGAACAGATATGGCATATATTAAACCAGAAAAGGATACGAGCAGAAAAAATGTCATACTTATTTGGAGATGAACAGATATGGCATATATTAAACCAGGAAAGTATACGAGCAGAAAACCTGTCATACTTATTTGGCATGACTATTAATTTTCGGTTACAAGGCGTGATTCTCCATGCTCAGATAAATGTTTTGCCCGGTTCAGATGAACAGATATGGCATATATTAAACCAGAAAAGTATACGAGCAGAAAACCCGTCATACTTATTTGGCATGACTATCAATTTTCGGTTACAAGGCGTGATTCTCCATGCTCAGATAAATGTTTTGCCCGGTTCAGATGAACAGATATGGCATATATTAAACCAGAAAAGGATACGAGCAGAAAACCTGTCATACTTATTTGGAGATGAACAGATATGGCATATATTAAACCAGGAAAGTATACGAGCAGAAAACCTGTCATACTTATTTGTCATGACTATCAATTTTCGGTTACAAGGCGTGATTCTCCATGCTCAGATAAATGTTTTGCCCGGTTCAGATGAACAGATATGGCATATATTAAACCAGAAAAGTACACGAGCAGAAAACCTGTCATACTTATTTGGCATGACTATCAATTTTCGGTTACAAGGCGTGATTCTCCATGCTCAGATAAATGTTTTGCCCGGTTCAGATGAACAGATATGGCATATATTAAACCAGAAAAGTATACGAGCAGAAAATCTGTCATACTTATTTGGCATGACTATCAATTTTCGGTTACAAGGCGTGATTCTCCATGCTCAGATAAATGTTTTGCCCGGTTCAGATGAACAGATATGGCATATATTAAACCAGAAAAGGATACGAGCAGAAAACCTGTCATACTTATTTGGAGATGAACAGATATGGCATATATTAAACCAGAAAAGTATACGAGCAGAAAACCCGTCATACTTATTTGGCATGACTATCAATTTTCGGTTACAAGGCGTGATTCTCCATGCTCAGATAAATGTTTTGCCCGGTTCAGATGAACAGATATGGCATATATTAAACCAGAAAAGTATACGAGCAGAAAACCTGTCATACTTATTTGGCATGACTATTAATTTTCGGTTACAAGGCGTGATTCTCCATGCTCAGATAAATGTTTTGCCCGGTTCAGATGAACAGATATGGCATATATTCAACCAGAAAAGTATACGAGCAGAAAACCCGTCATACTTATTTGGCATGACTATCAATTTTCGGTTACAAGGCGTGATTATCCATGCTCAGATAAATGTTTTGCCTGGTTCAGATGAACAGATATGGCATATATTAAACCAGAAAAGGATACGAGCAGAAAACCTGTCATACTTATTTGGCATGACTATCAATTTTCGGTTACAAGGCGTGATTCTCCATGCTCAGATAAATGTTTTGCCCGGTTCAGATGAACAGATATGGCATATATTAAACCAGAAAAGGATGCGAGCAGAAAACCTGTCATACTTATTTGGAGATGAACAGATATGGCATATATTAAACCAGGAAAGTTTACGAGCAGAAAACCTGTCATACTTATTTGGCATGACTATTAATTTTCGGTTACAAGGCGTGATTCTCCATGCTCAGATAAATGTTTTGCCCTGTTCAGATGAACAGATATGGCATATATTAAACCAGAAAAGTATACGAGCAGAAAACCCGTCATACTTATTTGGCATGACTATCAATTTTCGGTTACAAGGCGTGATTCTCCATGCTCAGATAAATGTTTTGCCCGGTTCAGATGAACAGATATGGCATATATTAAACCAGAAAAGTATACGAGCAGAAAACATGCCATACTTATTTGGCATGACTATCAATTTTCGGTTACAAGGCGTGATTCTCCATGCTCAGATAAATGTTTTGCCCGGTTCAGATGAACAGATATGGCATATATTAAACCAGAAAAGGATACGAGCAGAAAACCTGTCATACTTATTTGGAGATGAACAGATATGGCATATATTAAACCAGAAAAGTATACGAGCAGAAAACCTGCCATACTTATTTGGCATGACTATCAATTTTCGGTTACAAGGCGTGATTCTCCATGCTCAGATAAATGTTTTGCCCGGTTCAGATGAACAGATATGGCATATATTAAACCAGAAAAGTATACGAGCAGAAAACCTGCCATACTTATTTGGCATGACTATCAATTTTCGGTTACAAGGCGTGATTCTCCATGCTCAGATAAATGTTTTGCCCGGTTCAGATGAACAGATATGGCATATATTAAACCAGAAAAGTATACGAGCAGAAAACCCGTCATACATATTTGGCATGACTATCAATTTTCGGTTACAAGGCGTGATTCTCCATGCTCAGATAAATGTTTTGCCCGGTTCAGATGAACAGATATGGCATATATTAAACCAGGAAAGTATACGAGCAGAAAACCTGTCATACTTATTTGTCATGACTATCAATTTTCGGTTACAAGGCGTGATTCTCCATGCTCAGATAAATGTTTTGCCCGGTTCAGATGAACAGATATGGCATATATTAAACCAGAAAAGTATACGAGCAGAAAACCCGTCATACTTATTTGGCAGGACTATCAATTTTCGGTTACAAGGCGTGATTCTCCATGCTCAGATAAATGTTTTGCCCGGTTCAGATGAACAGATATGGCATATATTAAACCAGGAAAGTATACGAGCAGAAAACCTGTCATACTTATTTGTCATGACTATCAATTTTCGGTTACAAAGCGTGATTCTCCATGCTCAGAAAAATGTTTTGCCCGGTTCAGATGAACAGATATGGCATATATTAAACCAGAAAAGTATAAGAGCAGAAAAGCCGTCATACTTATTTGGCATGACTATCAATTTTCGGTTACAAGGCGTGATTCTCCATGCTCAGATAAATGTTTTGCCCGGTTCAGATGAACAGATATGGTATATATTAAACCAGAAAAGTATAAGAGCAGAAAACCCGTCATACTTATTTGGCATGACTATCAATTTTCGGTTACAAGGCGTGATTCTCCATGCTCAGATAAATGTTTTGCCCGGTTCAGATGAACAGATATGGCATATATTAAACCAGAAAAGTATACGAGCAGAAAACCCGTCATACTTATTTGGAGATGAACAGATATGGCATATATTAAACCAGAAAAGTATACGAGCAGAAAACCTGCCATACTTATTTGGCATGACTATCAATTTTCGGTTACAAGGCGTGATTCTCCATGCTCAGATAAATGTTTTGCCCAGTTCAGATGAACAGATATGGCATATATTAAACCAGGAAAGTATACGAGCAGAAAACCTGTCATACTTATTTGTCATGACTATCAATTTTCGGTTACAAGGCTTGATTCTCCATGCTCAGATAAATGTTTTGCCCGGTTCACATGAACAGATATGGCATATATTAAACCAGAAAAGTATACGAGCAGAAAACCCGTCATACTTATTTGGCATGACTATCAATTTTCGGTTACAAGGCGTGATTCTCCATGCTCAGATAAATGTTTTGCCCGGTTCAGATGAACAGATATGGCATATATTAAACCAGAAAAGTATAAGAGCAGAAAACCCGTCATACTTATTTGGCATGACTATCAATTTTCGGTTACAAGGCTTGATTCTCCATGCTCAGATAAATGTTTTGCCCGGTTCACATGAAGAGATATGGCATATATTAAACCAGAAAAGGATACGAGCAGAAAACCTGTCATACTTATTTGGAGATGAACAGATATGGCATATATTAAACCAGGAAAGTATACGAGCAGAAAACCTGTCATACTTATTTGTCATGACTATCAATTTTCGGTTACAAGGCGTGATTCTCCATGCTCAGATAAATGTTTTGCCTGGTTCAGATGAAGAGATATGGCATATATTAAACCAGAAAAGGATACGAGCAGAAAACCTGTCATACTTATTTGGAGATGAACAGATATGGCATATATTAAACCAGAAAAGTATACGAGCAGAAAACCCGTCATACTTATTTGGCATGACTATCAATTTTCGGTTACAAGGCGTGATTCTCCATGCTCAGATAAATGTTTTGCCCGGTTCAGATGAACAGATATGGCATATATTAAACCAGAAAAGTATACGAGCAGAAAACCTGCCATACTTATTTGGCATGACTATCAATTTTCGGTTACAAGGCGTGATTCTCCATGCTCAGATAAATGTTTTGCCCAGTTCAGATGAACAGATATGGCATATATTAAACCAGGAAAGTATACGAGCAGAAAACCTGTCATACTTATTTGTCATGACTATCAATTTTCGGTTACAAGGCTTGATTCTCCATGCTCAGATAAATGTTTTGCCCGGTTCACATGAACAGATATGGCATATATTAAACCAGAAAAGTATACGAGCAGAAAACCCGTCATACTTATTTGGCATGACTATCAATTTTCGGTTACAAGGCGTGATTCTCCATGCTCAGATAAATGTTTTGCCCGGTTCAGATGAACAGATATGGCATATATTAAACCAGAAAAGTATAAGAGCAGAAAACCCGTCATACTTATTTAGCATGACTATCAATTTTCGGTTACAAGGCGTGATTCTCCATGCTCAGATAAATGTTTTGCCCGGTTCAGATGAACAGATATGGCATATATTAAACCAGAAAAGTATACGAGCAGAAAACCCGTCATACTTATTTGGCATGACTATCAATTTTCGGTTACAAGGCGTGATTCTCCATGCTCAGAAAAATGTTTTGCCCGGTTCAGATGAACAGATATGGCATATATTAAACCAGAAAAGTATACGAGCAGAAAACCTGTCATACTTATTTGGCATGACTATTAATTTTCGGTTACAAGGCGTGATTCTCAATGCTCAGATAAATGTTTTGCCCGGTTCAGATGAACAGATATGGCATATATTAAACCAGGAAAGTATACGAGCAGAAAACCTGTCATACTTATTTGTCATGACTATCAATTTTCGGTTACAAGGCTTGATTCTCCATGCTCAGATAAATGTTTTGCCCGGTTCAGATGAACAGATATGGCATATATTAAACCAGAAAAGTATACGAGCAGAAAACCCGTCATACTTATTTGGCATGACTATCAATTTTCGGTTACAAGGCGTGATTCTCCATGCTCAGATAAATGTTTTGCCCGGTTCAGATGAACAGATATGGCATATATTAAACCAGAAAAGTATACGAGCAGAAAACCTGTCATACTTATTTGGAGATGAACAGATATGGCATATATTAAACCAGAAAAGTATACGAGCAGAAAACCCGTCATACTTATTTGGCATGACTATCAATTTTCGGTTACAAGGCGTGATTCTCCATGCTCAGATAAATGTTTTGCCCGGTTCAGATGAACAGATATGGCATATATTAAACCAGAAAAGTATAAGAGCAGAAAACCCGTCATACTTATTTGGCATGACTATCAATTTTCGGTTACAAGGCGTGATTCTCCATGCTCAGATAAATGTTTTGCCCGGTTCAGATGAACAGATATGGCATATATTAAACCAGAAAAGTATACGAGCAGAAAACCCGTCATACTTATTTGGCATGACTATCAATTTTCGGTTACAAGGCGTGATTCTCCATGCTCAGATAAATGTTTTGCCCGGTTCAGATGAACAGATATGGCATATATTAAACCAGGAAAGTATACGAGCAGAAAACCTGTCATACTTATTTGTCATGACTATCAATTTTCGGTTATAAGGCGTGATTCTCCATGCTCAGATAAATGTTTTGCCCGGTTCAGATGAACAGATATGGCATATATTAAACCAGAAAAGTATAAGAGCAGAAAAGCCGTCATACTTATTTGGCATGACTATCAATTTTCGGTTACAAGGCGTGATTCTCCATGCTCAGATAAATGTTTTGCCCGGTTCAGATGAACAGATATGGTATATATTAAACCAGAAAAGTATAAGAGCAGAAAACCCGTCATACTTATTTGGCATGACTATCAATTTTCGGTTACAAGGCGTGATTCTCCATGCTCAGATAAATGTTTTGCCCGGTTCAGATGAACAGATATGGCATATATTAAACCAGAAAAGTATACGAGCAGAAAACCCGTCATACTTATTTGGAGATGAACAGATATGGCATATATTAAACCAGAAAAGTATACGAGCAGAAAACCTGCCATACTTATTTGGCATGACTATCAATTTTCGGTTACAAGGCGTGATTCTCCATGCTCAGATAAATGTTTTGCCCAGTTCAGATGAACAGATATGGCATATATTAAACCAGGAAAGTATACGAGCAGAAAACCTGTCATACTTATTTGTCATGACTATCAATTTTCGGTTACAAGGCTTGATTCTCCATGCTCAGATAAATGTTTTGCCCGGTTCACATGAACAGATATGGCATATATTAAACCAGAAAAGTATACGAGCAGAAAACCCGTCATACTTATTTGGCATGACTATCAATTTTCGGTTACAAGGCGTGATTCTCCATGCTCAGATAAATGTTTTGCCCGGTTCAGATGAACAGATATGGCATATATTAAACCAGAAAAGTATAAGAGCAGAAAACCCGTCATACTTATTTGGCATGACTATCAATTTTCGGTTACAAGGCTTGATTCTCCATGCTCAGATAAATGTTTTGCCCGGTTCACATGAAGAGATATGGCATATATTAAACCAGAAAAGGATACGAGCAGAAAACCTGTCATACTTATTTGGAGATGAACAGATATGGCATATATTAAACCAGGAAAGTATACGAGCAGAAAACCTGTCATACTTATTTGTCATGACTATCAATTTTCGGTTACAAGGCGTGATTCTCCATGCTCAGATAAATGTTTTGCCTGGTTCAGATGAAGAGATATGGCATATATTAAACCAGAAAAGGATACGAGCAGAAAACCTGTCATACTTATTTGGAGATGAACAGATATGGCATATATTAAACCAGAAAAGTATACGAGCAGAAAACCCGTCATACTTATTTGGCATGACTATCAATTTTCGGTTACAAGGCGTGATTCTCCATGCTCAGATAAATGTTTTGCCCGGTTCAGATGAACAGATATGGCATATATTAAACCAGAAAAGTATACGAGCAGAAAACCTGCCATACTTATTTGGCATGACTATCAATTTTCGGTTACAAGGCGTGATTCTCCATGCTCAGATAAATGTTTTGCCCAGTTCAGATGAACAGATATGGCATATATTAAACCAGGAAAGTATACGAGCAGAAAACCTGTCATACTTATTTGTCATGACTATCAATTTTCGGTTACAAGGCTTGATTCTCCATGCTCAGATAAATGTTTTGCCCGGTTCACATGAACAGATATGGCATATATTAAACCAGAAAAGTATACGAGCAGAAAACCCGTCATACTTATTTGGCATGACTATCAATTTTCGGTTACAAGGCGTGATTCTCCATGCTCAGATAAATGTTTTGCCCGGTTCAGATGAACAGATATGGCATATATTAAACCAGAAAAGTATAAGAGCAGAAAACCCGTCATACTTATTTAGCATGACTATCAATTTTCGGTTACAAGGCGTGATTCTCCATGCTCAGATAAATGTTTTGCCCGGTTCAGATGAACAGATATGGCATATATTAAACCAGAAAAGTATACGAGCAGAAAACCCGTCATACTTATTTGGCATGACTATCAATTTTCGGTTACAAGGCGTGATTCTCCATGCTCAGAAAAATGTTTTGCCCGGTTCAGATGAACAGATATGGCATATATTAAACCAGAAAAGTATACGAGCAGAAAACCTGTCATACTTATTTGGCATGACTATTAATTTTCGGTTACAAGGCGTGATTCTCCATGCTCAGATAAATGTTTTGCCCGGTTCAGATGAACAGATATGGCATATATTAAACCAGAAAAGTATACGAGCAGAAAACCCGTCATACTTATTTGGCATGACTATCAATTTTCGGTTACAAGGCGTGATTCTCAATGCTCAGATAAATGTTTTGCCCGGTTCAGATGAACAGATATGGCATATATTAAACCAGGAAAGTATACGAGCAGAAAACCTGTCATACTTATTTGTCATGACTATCAATTTTCGGTTACAAGGCTTGATTCTCCATGCTCAGATAAATGTTTTGCCCGGTTCAGATGAACAGATATGGCATATATTAAACCAGAAAAGTATACGAGCAGAAAACCCGTCATACTTATTTGGCATGACTATCAATTTTCGGTTACAAGGCGTGATTCTCCATGCTCAGATAAATGTTTTGCCCGGTTCAGATGAACAGATATGGCATATATTAAACCAGAAAAGTATACGAGCAGAAAACCTGTCATACTTATTTGGAGATGAACAGATATGGCATATATTAAACCAGAAAAGTATACGAGCAGAAAACCCGTCATACTTATTTGGCATGACTATCAATTTTCGGTTACAAGGCGTGATTCTCCATGCTCAGATAAATGTTTTGCCCGGTTCAGATGAACAGATATGGCATATATTAAACCAGAAAAGTATAAGAGCAGAAAACCCGTCATACTTATTTGGCATGACTATCAATTTTCGGTTACAAGGCGTGATTCTCCATGCTCAGATAAATGTTTTGCCCGGTTCAGATGAACAGATATGGCATATATTAAACCAGAAAAGTATACGAGCAGAAAACCCGTCATACTTATTTGGCATGACTATCAATTTTCGGTTACAAGGCGTGATTCTCCATGCTCAGATAAATGTTTTGCCCGGTTCAGATGAACAGATATGGCATATATTAAACCAGGAAAGTATACGAGCAGAAAACCTGTCATACTTATTTGTCATGACTATCAATTTTCGGTTATAAGGCGTGATTCTCCATGCTCAGATAAATGTTTTGCGCGGTTCAGATGAACAGATATGGCATATATTAAACCAGAAAAGTATACGAGCAGAAAACCCGTCATACTTATTTGGCATGACTATCCATTTTCGGTTACAAGGCGTGATTCTCCATGCTCAGAAAAATGTTTTGCCCGGTTCAGATGAACAGATATGGCATATATTAAACCAGAAAAGTACACGAGCAGAAAACCTGTCATACTTATTTGGCATGACTATCAATTTTCGGTTACAAGGCGTGATTCTCCATGCTCAGATAAATGTTTTGCCCGGTTCAGATGAACAGATATGGCATATATTAAACCAGAAAAGTACACGAGCAGAAAACCTGTCATACTTATTTGGCATGACTATCAATTTTCGGTTACAAGGCTTGATTCTCCATGCTCAGATAAATGTTTTGCCCGGTTCAGATGAACAGATATGGCATATATTAAACCAGAAAAGTATACGAGCAGAAAACCCGTCATACTTATTTGGCATGACTATCAATTTTCGGTTACAAGGCGTGATTCTCCATGCTCAGATAAATGTTTTGCCTGGTTCAGATGAAGAGATATGGCATATATTAAACCAGAAAAGTATATGAGCAGAAAACCTGTCATACTTATTTGGCATGACTACCAATTTTCGGTTACAAGGCGTGATTCTCCATGCTCAGATAAATGTTTTGCCCGGTTCAGATGAACAGATATGGCATATATTAAACCAGAAAAGTATATGAGCAGAAAACCTGTCATACTTATTTGGCATGACTATTAATTTTCGGTTACAAGGCGTGATTCTCCATGCTCAGATAAATGTTTTGCCTGGTTCAGATGAAGAGATATGGCATATATTAAACCAGAAAAGGATACGAGCAGAAAACCTGTCATACTTATTTGGAGATGAACAGATATGGCATATATTAAACCAGAAAAGTATACGAGCAGAAAACCCGTCATACTTATTTGGCATGACTATCAATTTTCGGTTACAAGGCGTGATTCTCCATGCTCAGATAAATGTTTTGCCCGGTTCAGATGAACAGATATGGCATATATTAAACCAGAAAAGTATACGAGCAGAAAACCTGTCATACTTATTTGGCATGACTATTAATTTTCGGTTACAAGGCGTGATTCTCCATGCTCAGATAAATGTTTTGCCTGGTTCAGATGAAGAGATATGGCATATATTAAACCAGAAAAGTATACGAGCAGAAAACCCGTCATACTTATTTGGCATGACTATCAATTTTCGGTTACAAGGCGTGATTCTCCATGCTCAGATAAATGTTTTGCCCGGTTCAGATGAACAGATATGGCATATATTAAACCAGGAAAGTATACGAGCAGAAAACCTGTCATACTTATTTGTCATGACTATCAATTTTCGGTTACAAGGCTTGATTCTCCATGCTCAGATAAATGTTTTGCCCGGTTCAGATGAACAGATATGGCATATATTAAACCAGAAAAGTATAAGAGCAGAAAACCCGTCATACTTATTTGGCATGACTACCAATTTTCGGTTACAAGGCGTGATTCTCCATGCTCAGATAAATGTTTTGCCCGGTTCAGATGAACAGATATGGCATATATTAAACCAGAAAAGTACACGAGCAGAAAACCTGTCATACTTATTTGGCATGACTATCAATTTTCGGTTACAAGGCTTGATTCTCCATGCTCAGATAAATGTTTTGCCCGGTTCAGATGAACAGATATGGCATATATTAAACCAGAAAAGTATACGAGCAGAAAACCCGTCATACTTATTTGGCATGACTATCAATTTTCGGTTACAAGGCGTAATTCTCCATGCTCAGATAAATGTTTTGCCCGGTTCAGATGAACAGATATGGCATATATTAAACCAGAAAAGTATATGAGCAGAAAACCTGTCATACTTATTTGGCATGACTATTAATTTTCGGTTACAAGGCGTGATTCTCCATGCTCAGATAAATGTTTTGCCTGGTTCAGATGAAGAGATATGGCATATATTAAACCAGAAAAGGATACGAGCAGAAAACCTGTCATACTTATTTGGAGATGAACAGATATGGCATATATTAAACCAGAAAAGTATACGAGCAGAAAACCCGTCATACTTATTTGGCATGACTATCAATTTTCGGTTACAAGGCGTGATTCTCCATGCTCAGATAAATGTTTTGCCCGGTTCAGATGAACAGATATGGCATATATTAAACCAGAAAAGTATACGAGCAGAAAACCCGTCATACTTATTTGGCATGACTATCAATTTTCGGTTACAAGGCGTGATTCTCCATGCTCAGATAAATGTTTTGCCCGGTTCAGATGAACAGATATGGCATATATTAAACCAGAAAAGTATAAGAGCAGAAAACCCGTCATACTTATTTGGCATGACTATCAATTTTCGGTTACAAGGCTTGATTCTCCATGCTCAGATAAATGTTTTGCCCGGTTCACATGAAGAGATATGGCATATATTAAACCAGAAAAGGATACGAGCAGAAAACCTGTCATACTTATTTGGAGATGAACAGATATGGCATATATTAAACCAGGAAAGTATACGAGCAGAAAACCTGTCATACTTATTTGTCATGACTATCAATTTTCGGTTACAAGGCGTGATTCTCCATGCTCAGATAAATGTTTTGCCTGGTTCAGATGAAGAGATATGGCATATATTAAACCAGAAAAGTATACGAGCAGAAAACCCGTCATACTTATTTGGCATGACTATCAATTTTCGGTTACAAGGCGTGATTCTCCATGCTCAGATAAATGTTTTGCCCGGTTCAGATGAACAGATATGGCATATATTAAACCAGAAAAGTATACGAGCAGAAAACCCGTCATACTTATTTGGCATGACTATCAATTTTCGGTTACAAGGCGTGATTCTCCATGCTCAGATAAATGTTTTGCCCGGTTCAGATGAACAGATATGGCATATATTAAACCAGAAAAGTATAAGAGCAGAAAACCCGTCATACTTATTTGGCATGACTATCAATTTTCGGTTACAAGGCTTGATTCTCCATGCTCAGATAAATGTTTTGCCCGGTTCACATGAAGAGATATGGCATATATTAAACCAGAAAAGGATACGAGCAGAAAACCTGTCATACTTATTTGGAGATGAACAGATATGGCATATATTAAACCAGGAAAGTATACGAGCAGAAAACCTGTCATACTTATTTGTCATGACTATCAATTTTCGGTTACAAGGCGTGATTCTCCATGCTCAGATAAATGTTTTGCCTGGTTCAGATGAAGAGATATGGCATATATTAAACCAGAAAAGGATACGAGCAGAAAACCTGTCATACTTATTTGGAGATGAACAGATATGGCATATATTAAACCAGAAAAGTATACGAGCAGAAAACCCGTCATACTTATTTGGCATGACTATCAATTTTCGGTTACAAGGCGTGATTCTCCATGCTCAGATAAATGTTTTGCCCGGTTCAGATGAACAGATATGGCATATATTAAACCAGAAAAGTATACGAGCAGAAAACCTGCCATACTTATTTGGCATGACTATCAATTTTCGGTTACAAGGCGTGATTCTCCATGCTCAGATAAATGTTTTGCCCGGTTCAGATGAACAGATATGGCATATATTAAACCAGAAAAGGATACGAGCAGAAAACCTGTCATACTTATTTGGAGATGAACAGATATGGCATATATTAAACCAGAAAAGTATACGAGCAGAAAACCTGTCATACTTATTTGGCATGACTATTAATTTTCGGTTACAAGGCGTGATTCTCCATGCTCAGATAAATGTTTTGCCCGGTTCAGATGAACAGATATGGCATATATTAAACCAGAAAAGTATACGAGCAGAAAACGTGTCATACTTATTTGGCATGACTATTAATTTTCGGTTACAAGGCGTGATTCTCCATGCTCAGATAAATGTTTTGCCCGGTTCAGATGAACACATATGGCATATATTAAACCAGAAAAGTATACGAGCAGAAAACCCGTCATACTTATTTGGCATGACTATCAATTTTCGGTTACAAGGCGTGATTCTCCATGCTCAGATAAATGTTTTGCCCGGTTCAGATGAACAGATATGGCATATATTAAACCAGAAAAGGATACGAGCAGAAAACCTGTCATATTTATTTGTCATGACTATCAATTTTCGGTTACAAGGCGTGATTCTCCATGCTCAGATAAATGTTTTGCCCGGTTCAGATGAACAGATATGGCATATATTAAACCAGAAAAGTATACGAGCAGAAAACCTGTCATACTTATTTGTCATGACTATCAATTTTCGGTTACAAGGCGTGATTCTCCATGCTCAGATAAATGTTTTGCCCGGTTCAGATGAACAGATATGGCATATATTAAACCAGAAAAGTATACGAGCAGAAAACCCGTCATACTTATTTGGCATGACTATCAATTTTCGATTACAAGGCGTGATTCTCCATGCTCTGATAAATGTTTTGCCCGGTTCAGATGAACAGATATGGCATATATTAAACCAGAAAAGTATACGAGCAGAAAACCTGCCATACTTATTTGGCATGACTATCAATTTTCGGTTACAAGGCGTGATTCTCCATGCTCAGATAAATGTTTTGCCCGGTTCAGATGAACAGATATGGCATATATTAAACCAGAAAAGTATACGAGCAGAAAACCTGTCATACTTATTTGGCATGACTATCAATTTTCGGTTACAAGGCGTGATTCTCCATGCTCAGATAAATGTTTTGCCCGGTTCAGATGAACAGATATGGCATATATTAAACCAGAAAAGAATACGAGCAGAAAACCTGTCATACTTATTTGGAGATGAACAGATATGGCATATATTAAACCAGGAAAGTATACGAGCAGAAAACCTGTCATACTTATTTGGCATGACTATTAATTTTCGGTTACAAGGCGTGATTCTCCATGCTCAGATAAATGTTTTGCCCGGTTCAGATGAACAGATATGGAATATATTAAACCAGAAAAGTATACGAGCAGAAAACCCGTCATACTTATTTGGCATGACTATCAATTTTCGATTACAAGGCGTGATTCTCCATGCTCTGATAAATGTTTTGCCCGGTTCAGATGAACAGATATGGCATATATTAAACCAGAAAAGTATACGAGCAGAAAACCTGCCATACTTATTTGGCATGACTATCAATTTTCGGTTACAAGGCGTGATTCTCCATGCTCAGATAAATGTTTTGCCCGGTTCAGATGAACAGATATGGCATATATTAAACCAGAAAAGTATACGAGCAGAAAACCTGTCATACTTATTTGGCATGACTATCAATTTTCGGTTACAAGGCGTGATTCTCCATGCTCAGATAAATGTTTTGCCCGGTTCAGATGAACAGATATGGCATATATTAAACCAGAAAAGAATACGAGCAGAAAACCTGTCATACTTATTTGGAGATGAACAGATATGGCATATATTAAACCAGGAAAGTATACGAGCAGAAAACCTGTCATACTTATTTGGCATGACTATTAATTTTCGGTTACAAGGCGTGATTCTCCATGCTCAGATAAATGTTTTGCCCGGTTCAGATGAACAGATATGGAATATATTAAACCAGAAAAGTATACGAGCAGAAAACCCGTCATACTTATTTGGCATGACTATCAATTTTCGATTACAAGGCGTGATTCTCCATGCTCTGATAAATGTTTTGCCCGGTTCAGATGAACAGATATGGCATATATTAAACCAGAAAAGTATACGAGCAGAAAACCTGCCATACTTATTTGGCATGACTATCAATTTTCGGTTACAAGGCGTGATTCTCCATGCTCAGATAAATGTTTTGCCCGGTTCAGATGAACAGATATGGCATATATTAAACCAGAAAAGTATACGAGCAGAAAACCTGTCATACTTATTTGGCATGACTATCAATTTTCGGTTACAAGGCGTGATTCTCCATGCTCAGATAAATGTTTTGCCCGGTTCAGATGAACAGATATGGCATATATTAAACCAGAAAAGAATACGAGCAGAAAACCTGTCATACTTATTTGGAGATGAACAGATATGGCATATATTAAACCAGGAAAGTATACGAGCAGAAAACCTGCCATACTTATTTGGCATGACTATCAATTTTCGGTTACAAGGCGTGATTCTCCATGCTCAGATAAATGTTTTGCCCGGTTCAGATGAACAGATATGGCATATATTAAACCAGAAAAGTATACGAGCAGAAAACCTGTCATACTTATTTGGCATGACTATTAATTTTCGGTTACAAGGCGTGATTCTCCATGCTCAGATAAATGTTTTGCCCGGTTCAGATGAACAGATATGGCATATATGAAACCAGAAAAGTATACGAGCAGAAAACCCGCCATACTTATTTGGCATGACTATCAATTTTCGGTTACAAGGCGTGATTCTCCATGCTCAGATAAATGTTTTGCCCGGTTCAGATGAACAGATATGGCTTATATTAAACCAGAAAAGGATACGAGCAGAAAACCTGTCATACTTATTTGGAGATGAACAGATATGGCATATATTAAACCAGAAAAGTATACGAGCAGAAAACCTGTCATACTTATTTGGCATGACTATTAATTTTCGGTTACAAGGCGTGATTCTCCATGCTCAGATAAATGTTTTGCCCGGTTCAGATGAACAGATATGGCATATATGAAACCAGAAAAGTATACGAGCAGAAAACCCGCCATACTTATTTGGCATGACTATCAATTTTCGGTTACAAGGCGTGATTCTCCATGCTCAGATAAATGTTTTGCCCGGTTCAGATGAACAGATATGGCATATATTAAACCAGAAAAGTATACGAGCAGAAAACCTGTCATACTTATTTGGCATGACTATCAATTTTCGGTTACAAGGCGTGATTCTCCATGCTCAGATAAATGTTTTGCCCGGTTCAGATGAACAGATATGGCTTATATTAAACCAGAAAAGGATACGAGCAGAAAACCTGTCATACTTATTTGGAGATGAACAGATATGGCATATATTAAACCAGAAAAGTATACGAGCAGAAAACCTGTCATACTTATTTGGCATGACTATTAATTTTCGGTTACAAGGCGTGATTCTCCATGCTCAGATAAATGTTTTGCCCGGTTCAGATGAACAGATATGGCATATATTAAACCAGAAAAGTATACGAGCAGAAAACCTGTCATACTTATTTGGCATGACTATTAATTTTCGGTTACAAGGCGTGATTCTCCATGCTCAGATAAATGTTTTGCCCGGTTCAGATGAACAGATATGGCATATATTAAACCAGAAAAGTATACGAGCAGAAAACCCGTCATACTTATTTGGCATGACTATCAATTTTCGGTTACAAGGCGTGATTCTCCATGCTCAGATAAATGTTTTGCCCGGTTCAGATGAACAGATATGGAATATATTAAACCAGAAAAGGATACGAGCAGAAAACCTGTCATACTTATTTGGAGATGAACAGATATGGCATATATTAAACCAGAAAAGTATACGAGCAGAAAACCTGTCATACTTATTTGTCATGACTATCAATTTTCGGTTACAAGGCGTGATTCTCTATGCTCAGATAAATGTTTTGCCCGGTTCAGATGAACAGATATAGCATATATTAAACCAGAAAAGTACACGAGCAGAAAACCTGTCATACTTATTTGGCATGACTATCAATTTTCGGTTACAAGGCGTGATTCTCCATGCTCAGATAAATGTTTTGCCCGGTTCAGATGAACAGATATGGCATATATTAAACCAGAAAAGTATAAGAGCAGAAAACCTGCCATACTTATTTGGCATGACTATCAATTTTCGGTTACAAGGCGTGATTCTCCATGCTCAGATAAATGTTTTGCCCGGTTCAGATGAACAGATATGGCATATATTAAACCAGAAAAGTATACGAGCAGAAAACCTGCCATACTTATTTGGCATGACTATCAATTTTCGGTTACAAGGCGTGATTCTCCATGCTCAGATAAATGTTTTTTTTTTTTATGGCAGGTTTTCTGCTCTTATACTTTTCTGGTTTAATATATGCCATATCTGTTCATCTGAACCGGGCAAAACTGCCAAATAAGTATGGCAGGTTTTCTGCTCGTATTCTGCTCGTATCCTTTTCTGGTTTAATATATGCCATATCTGTTCATCTGAACCGGGCAAAACATTTATCTGAGCATGGAGAATCACGCCTTGTAACCGAAAATTGATAGTCATGACAAATAAGTATGACAGGTTTTCTGCTCGTATACTTTCCTGGTTTAATATATGCCATATCTGTTCATCTCCAAATAAGTATGACAGGTTTTCTGCTCGTATCCTTTTCTGGTTTAATATATGCCATATCTGTTCATCTGAACCGGGCAAAACATTTATCTGAGCATGGAGAATCACGCCTTGTAACCGAAAATTGATAGTCATGCCAAATAAGTATGACGGGTTTTCTGCTCGTATACTTTTCTGGTTTAATATATGCCATATCTGTTCATCTCCAAATAAGTATGACAGGTTTTCTGCTCGTATCCTTTTCTGGTTTAATATATGCCATATCTCTTCATCTGAACCAGGCAAAACATTTATCTGAGCATGGAGAATCACGCCTTGTAACCGAAAATTGATAGTCATGACAAATAAGTATGACAGGTTTTCTGCTCGTATACTTTCCTGGTTTAATATATGCCATATCTGTTCATCTCCAAATAAGTATGACAGGTTTTCTGCTCGTATCCTTTTCTGGTTTAATATATGCCATATCTCTTCATGTGAACCGGGCAAAACATTTATCTGAGCATGGAGAATCAAGCCTTGTAACCGAAAATTGATAGTCATGCCAAATAAGTATGACGGGTTTTCTGCTCTTATACTTTTCTGGTTTAATATATGCCATATCTGTTCATCTGAACCGGGCAAAACATTTATCTGAGCATGGAGAATCACGCCTTGTAACCGAAAATTGATAGTCATGCCAAATAAGTATGACGGGTTTTCTGCTCGTATACTTTTCTGGTTTAATATATGCCATATCTGTTCATCTGAACCGGGCAAAACATTTATCTGAGCATGGAGAATCACGCCTTGTAACCGAAAATTGATAGTCATGCCAAATAAGTATGACAGGTTTTCTGCTCGTATACTTTTCTGGTTTAATATATGCCATATCTGTTCATCTGAACCGGGCAAAACATTTATCTGAGCATGGAGAATCACGCCTTGTAACCGAAAATTGATAGTCATGCCAAATAAGTATGACGGGTTTTCTGCTCGTATACTTTCCTGGTTTAATATATGCCATATCTGTTCATCTCCAAATAAGTATGACAGGTTTTCTGCTCGTATACTTTTCTGGTTTAATATATGCCATATCTGTTCATCTGAACCGGGCAAAACATTTATCTGAGCTTGGAGAATCACGCCTTGTAACCGAAAATTGATAGTCATGACAAATAAGTATGACGGGTTTTCTGCTCGTATACTTTTCTGGTTTAATATATGCCATATCTGTTCATCTGAACCGGGCAAAACATTTATCTGAGCATGGAGAATCACGCCTTGTAACCGAAAATTGATAGTCATGACAAATAAGTATGACAGGTTTTCTGCTCGTATACTTTCCTGGTTTAATATATGCCATATCTGTTCATCTCCAAATAAGTATGACAGGTTTTCTGCTCGTATCCTTTTCTGGTTTAATATATGCCATATCTGTTCATCTGAACCGGGCAAAACATTTATCTGAGCATGGAGAATCACGCCTTGTAACCGAAAATTGATAGTCATGCCAAATAAGTATGACAGGTTTTCTGCTCGTATACTTTTCTGGTTTACTATATTGTCATATCTGTTCATCTGAACCGGGCAAAACATTTATCTGAGCATGGAGAATCACGCCTTGTAACCGAAAATTGATAGTCATGCCAAATAAGTATGACGGGTTTTCTGCTCGTATACTTTTCTGGTTTAATATATGCCATATCTGTTCATCTGAACCGGGCAAAACATTTATCTGAGCATGGAGAATCACGCCTTGTAACCGAAAATTGATAGTCATGCCAAATAAGTATGACAGGTTTTCTGCTCGTATACTTTTCTGGTTTAATATATGCCATATCTGTTCATCTGAACCGGGCAAAACATTTATCTGAGCATGGAGAATCACGCCTTGTAACCGAAAATTGATAGTCATGCCAAATAAGTATGACGGGTTTTCTGCTCGTATACTTTTCTGGTTTAATATATGCCATATCTGTTCATCTGAACCGGGCAAAACATTTATCTGAGCATGGAGAATCACGCCTTGTAACCGAAAATTGATAGTCATGACAAATAAGTATGACAGGTTTTCTGCTCGTATACTTTCCTGGTTTAATATATGCCATATCTGTTCATCTCCAAATAAGTATGACAGGTTTTCTGCTCGTATACTTTCCTGGTTTAATATATGCCATATCTGTTCATCTCCAAATAAGTATGACAGGTTTTCTGCTCGTATACTTTTCTGGTTTAATATATGCCATATCTGTTCATCTGAACCGGGCAAAACATTTATCTGAGCATGGAGAATCACGCCTTGTAACCGAAAATTGATAGTCATGACAAATAAGTATGACAGGTTTTCTGCTCGTATACTTTCCTGGTTTAATATATGCCATATCTGTTCATCTCCAAATAAATATGACAGGTTTTCTGCTCGTATACTTTCCTGGTTTAATATATGCCATATCTGTTCATCTCCAAATAAGTATGACAGGTTTTCTGCTCGTATACTTTCCTGGTTTAATATATGCCATATCTGTTCATCTCCAAATAAGTATGACGGGTTTTCTGCTCGTATACTTTCCTGGTTTAATATATGCCATATCTGTTCATCTCCAAATAAGTATGACAGGTGTTCTGCTCGTATACTTTTCTGGTTTAATATATGCCATATCTGTTCATCTGAACCGGGCAAAACATTTATCTGAGCTTGGAGAATCACGCCTTGTAACCGAAAATTGATAGTCATGACAAATAAGTATGACGGGTTTTCTGCTCGTATACTTTTCTGGTTTAATATATGCCATATCTGTTCATCTGAACCGGGCAAAACATTTATCTGAGCATGGAGAATCACGCCTTGTAACCGAAAATTGATAGTCATGACAAATAAGTATGACAGGTTTTCTGCTCGTATACTTTCCTGGTTTAATATATGCCATATCTGTTCATCTCCAAATAAGTATGACAGGTTTTCTGCTCGTATCCTTTTCTGGTTTAATATATGCCATATCTGTTCATCTGAACCGGGCAAAACATTTATCTGAGCATGGAGAATCACGCCTTGTAACCGAAAATTGATAGTCATGCCAAATAAGTATGACAGGTTTTCTGCTCGTATACTTTTCTGGTTTACTATATTGTCATATCTGTTCATCTGAACCGGGCAAAACATTTATCTGAGCATGGAGAATCACGCCTTGTAACCGAAAATTGATAGTCATGCCAAATAAGTATGACGGGTTTTCTGCTCGTATACTTTTCTGGTTTAATATATGCCATATCTGTTCATCTGAACCGGGCAAAACATTTATCTGAGCATGGAGAATCACGCCTTGTAACCGAAAATTGATAGTCATGCCAAATAAGTATGACAGGTTTTCTGCTCGTATACTTTTCTGGTTTAATATATGCCATATCTGTTCATCTGAACCGGGCAAAACATTTATCTGAGCATGGAGAATCACGCCTTGTAACCGAAAATTGATAGTCATGCCAAATAAGTATGACGGGTTTTCTGCTCGTATACTTTTCTGGTTTAATATATGCCATATCTGTTCATCTGAACCGGGCAAAACATTTATCTGAGCATGGAGAATCACGCCTTGTAACCGAAAATTGATAGTCATGACAAATAAGTATGACAGGTTTTCTGCTCGTATACTTTCCTGGTTTAATATATGCCATATCTGTTCATCTCCAAATAAGTATGACAGGTTTTCTGCTCGTATACTTTCCTGGTTTAATATATGCCATATCTGTTCATCTCCAAATAAGTATGACAGGTTTTCTGCTCGTATACTTTTCTGGTTTAATATATGCCATATCTGTTCATCTGAACCGGGCAAAACATTTATCTGAGCATGGAGAATCACGCCTTGTAACCGAAAATTGATAGTCATGACAAATAAGTATGACAGGTTTTCTGCTCGTATACTTTCCTGGTTTAATATATGCCATATCTGTTCATCTCCAAATAAATATGACAGGTTTTCTGCTCGTATACTTTCCTGGTTTAATATATGCCATATCTGTTCATCTCCAAATAAGTATGACAGGTTTTCTGCTCGTATACTTTCCTGGTTTAATATATGCCATATCTGTTCATCTCCAAATAAGTATGACGGGTTTTCTGCTCGTATACTTTCCTGGTTTAATATATGCCATATCTGTTCATCTCCAAATAAGTATGACAGGTGTTCTGCTCGTATACTTTTCTGGTTTAATATATGCCATATCTGTTCATCTGAACCGGGCAAAACATTTATCTGAGCTTGGAGAATCACGCCTTGTAACCGAAAATTGATAGTCATGACAAATAAGTATGACGGGTTTTCTGCTCGTATACTTTTCTGGTTTAATATATGCCATATCTGTTCATCTGAACCGGGCAAAACATTTATCTGAGCATGGAGAATCACGCCTTGTAACCGAAAATTGATAGTCATGACAAATAAGTATGACAGGTTTTCTGCTCGTATACTTTCCTGGTTTAATATATGCCATATCTGTTCATCTCCAAATAAGTATGACAGGTTTTCTGCTCGTATCCTTTTCTGGTTTAATATATGCCATATCTGTTCATCTGAACCGGGCAAAACATTTATCTGAGCATGGAGAATCACGCCTTGTAACCGAAAATTGATAGTCATGCCAAATAAGTATGACAGGTTTTCTGCTCGTATACTTTTCTGGTTTACTATATTGTCATATCTGTTCATCTGAACCGGGCAAAACATTTATCTGAGCATGGAGAATCACGCCTTGTAACCGAAAATTGATAGTCATGCCAAATAAGTATGACGGGTTTTCTGCTCGTATACTTTTCTGGTTTAATATATGCCATATCTGTTCATCTGAACCGGGCAAAACATTTATCTGAGCATGGAGAATCACGCCTTGTAACCGAAAATTGATAGTCATGCCAAATAAGTATGACGGGTTTTCTGCTCGTATACTTTTCTGGTTTAATATATGCCATATCTGTTCATCTGAACCGGGCAAAACATTTATCTGAGCATGGAGAATCACGCCTTGTAACCGAAAATTGATAGTCATGACAAATAAGTATGACAGGTTTTCTGCTCATATACTTTCCTGGTTTAATATATGCCATATCTGTTCATCTCCAAATAAGTATGACAGGTTTTCTGCTCGTATACTTTCCTGGTTTAATATATGCCATATCTGTTCATCTCCAAATAAGTATGACAGGTTTTCTGCTCGTATACTTTTCTGGTTTAATATATGCCATATCTGTTCATCTGAACCGGGCAAAACATTTATCTGAGCATGGAGAATCACGCCTTGTAACCGAAAATTGATAGTCATGACAAATAAGTATGACAGGTTTTCTGCTCGTATACTTTCCTGGTTTAATATATGCCATATCTGTTCATCTCCAAATAAGTATGACAGGTTTTCTGCTCGTATACTTTTCTGGTTTAATATATGCCATATCTGTTCATCTGAACCGGGCAAAACATTTATCTGAGCATGGAGAATCACGCCTTGTAACCGAAAATTGATAGTCGACAAATAAGTATGACAGGTTTTCTGCTCGTATACTTTCCTGGTTTAATATATGCCATATCTGTTCATCTCCAAATAAGTATGACAGGTTTTCTGTTCGTATTCTTTTCTGGTTTAATATATGCCATATCTGTTCATCTGAACCGGGCAAAACATTTATCTGAGCATGGAGAATCACGCCTTGTAGCCGAAAATTGATAGTCATGACAAATAAGTATGACAGGTTTTCTGCTCGTATACTTTTCTGGTTTACTATATTGTCATATCTGTTCATCTGAACCGGGCAAAACATTTATCTGAGCATGGAGAATCACGCCTTGTAACCGAAAATTGATAGTCATGCCAAATAAGTATGACGGGTTTTCTGCTCGTATACTTTTCTGGTTTAATATATGCCATATCTGTTCATCTGAACCGGGCAAAACATTTATCTGAGCATGGAGAATCACGCCTTGTAACCGAAAATTGATAGTCATGCCAAATAAGTATGACAGGTTTTCTGCTCGTATACTTTTCTGGTTTAATATATGCCATATCTGTTCATCTGAACCGGGCAAAACATTTATCTGAGCATGGAGAATCACGCCTTGTAACCGAAAATTGATAGTCATGCCAAATAAGTATGACGGGTTTTCTGCTCGTATACTTTTCTGGTTTAATATATGCCATATCTGTTCATCTGAACCGGGCAAAACATTTATCTGAGCATGGAGAATCACGCCTTGTAACCGAAAATTGATAGTCATGACAAATAAGTATGACAGGTTTTCTGCTCGTATACTTTCCTGGTTTAATATATGCCATATCTGTTCATCTCCAAATAAGTATGACAGGTTTTCTGCTCGTATACTTTCCTGGTTTAATATATGCCATATCTGTTCATCTCCAAATAAGTATGACAGGTTTTCTGCTCGTATACTTTTCTGGTTTAATATATGCCATATCTGTTCATCTGAACCGGGCAAAACATTTATCTGAGCATGGAGAATCACGCCTTGTAACCGAAAATTGATAGTCATGACAAATAAGTATGACAGGTTTTCTGCTCGTATACTTTCCTGGTTTAATATATGCCATATCTGTTCATCTCCAAATAAGTATGACAGGTTTTCTGCTCGTATACTTTTCTGGTTTAATATATGCCATATCTGTTCATCTGAACCGGGCAAAACATTTATCTGAGCATGGAGAATCACGCCTTGTAACCGAAAATTGATAGTCGACAAATAAGTATGACAGGTTTTCTGCTCGTATACTTTCCTGGTTTAATATATGCCATATCTGTTCATCTCCAAATAAGTATGACAGGTTTTCTGTTCGTATTCTTTTCTGGTTTAATATATGCCATATCTGTTCATCTGAACCGGGCAAAACATTTATCTGAGCATGGAGAATCACGCCTTGTAGCCGAAAATTGATAGTCATGACAAATAAGTATGACAGGTTTTCTGCTCGTATACTTTCCTGGTTTAATATATGCCATATCTGTTCATCTCCAAATAAGTATGACAGGTTTTCTGCTCGTATTCTTTTCTGGTTTAATATATGCCATATCTGTTCATCTGAACCGGGCAAAACATTTATCTGAGCATGGAGAATCACGCCTTGTAACCGAAAATTGATAGTCATGCCAAATAAGTATGACAGGTTTTCTGCTCGTATACTTTTCTGGTTTAATATATGCCATATCTGTTCATCTGAACCGGGCAAAACATTTATCTGAGCATGGAGAATCACGCCTTGTAACCGAAAATTGATAGTCATGCCAAATAAGTATGGCAGGTTTTCTGCTCGTATACTTTCCTGGTTTAATATATGCCATATCTGTTCATCTCCAAATAAGTATGACAGGTTTTCTGCTCGTATTCTTTTCTGGTTTAATATATGCCATATCTGTTCATCTGAACCGGGCAAAACATTTATCTGAGCATGGAGAATCACGCCTTGTAACCGAAAATTGATAGTCATGCCAAATAAGTATGGCAGGTTTTCTGCTCGTATACTTTTCTGGTTTAATATATGCCATATCTGTTCATCTGAACCGGGCAAAACATTTATCAGAGCATGGAGAATCACGCCTTGTAATCAAAAATTGATAGTCATGCCAAATAAGTATGACGGGTTTTCTGCTCGTATACTTTTCTGGTTTAATATATGCCATATCTGTTCATCTGAACCGGGCAAAACATTTATCTGAGCATGGAGAATCACGCCTTGTAACCGAAAATTAATAGTCATGCCAAATAAGTATGACAGGTTTTCTGCTCGTATACTTTTCTGGTTTAATATATGCCATATCTGTTCATCTGAACCGGGCAAAACATTTATCTGAGCATGGAGAATCACGCCTTGTAACCGAAAATTGATAGTCATGCCAAATAAGTATGGCAGGTTTTCTGCTCGTATACTTTCCTGGTTTAATATATGCCATATCTGTTCATCTCCAAATAAGTATGACAGGTTTTCTGCTCGTATACTTTTCTGGTTTAATATATGCCATATCTGTTCATCTGAACCGGGCAAAACATTTATCTGAGCATGGAGAATCACGCCTTGTAACCGAAAATTGATAGTCGACAAATAAGTATGACAGGTTTTCTGCTCGTATACTTTCCTGGTTTAATATATGCCATATCTGTTCATCTCCAAATAAGTATGACAGGTTTTCTGTTCGTATTCTTTTCTGGTTTAATATATGCCATATCTGTTCATCTGAACCGGGCAAAACATTTATCTGAGCATGGAGAATCACGCCTTGTAGCCGAAAATTGATAGTCATGACAAATAAGTATGACAGGTTTTCTGCTCGTATACTTTTCTGGTTTACTATATTGTCATATCTGTTCATCTGAACCGGGCAAAACATTTATCTGAGCATGGAGAATCACGCCTTGTAACCGAAAATTGATAGTCATGCCAAATAAGTATGACGGGTTTTCTGCTCGTATACTTTTCTGGTTTAATATATGCCATATCTGTTCATCTGAACCGGGCAAAACATTTATCTGAGCATGGAGAATCACGCCTTGTAACCGAAAATTGATAGTCATGCCAAATAAGTATGACAGGTTTTCTGCTCGTATACTTTTCTGGTTTAATATATGCCATATCTGTTCATCTGAACCGGGCAAAACATTTATCTGAGCATGGAGAATCACGCCTTGTAACCGAAAATTGATAGTCATGCCAAATAAGTATGACGGGTTTTCTGCTCGTATACTTTTCTGGTTTAATATATGCCATATCTGTTCATCTGAACCGGGCAAAACATTTATCTGAGCATGGAGAATCACGCCTTGTAACCGAAAATTGATAGTCATGACAAATAAGTATGACAGGTTTTCTGCTCGTATACTTTCCTGGTTTAATATATGCCATATCTGTTCATCTCCAAATAAGTATGACAGGTTTTCTGCTCGTATACTTTCCTGGTTTAATATATGCCATATCTGTTCATCTCCAAATAAGTATGACAGGTTTTCTGCTCGTATACTTTTCTGGTTTAATATATGCCATATCTGTTCATCTGAACCGGGCAAAACATTTATCTGAGCATGGAGAATCACGCCTTGTAACCGAAAATTGATAGTCATGACAAATAAGTATGACAGGTTTTCTGCTCGTATACTTTCCTGGTTTAATATATGCCATATCTGTTCATCTCCAAATAAGTATGACAGGTTTTCTGCTCGTATACTTTTCTGGTTTAATATATGCCATATCTGTTCATCTGAACCGGGCAAAACATTTATCTGAGCATGGAGAATCACGCCTTGTAACCGAAAATTGATAGTCGACAAATAAGTATGACAGGTTTTCTGCTCGTATACTTTCCTGGTTTAATATATGCCATATCTGTTCATCTCCAAATAAGTATGACAGGTTTTCTGTTCGTATTCTTTTCTGGTTTAATATATGCCATATCTGTTCATCTGAACCGGGCAAAACATTTATCTGAGCATGGAGAATCACGCCTTGTAGCCGAAAATTGATAGTCATGACAAATAAGTATGACAGGTTTTCTGCTCGTATACTTTCCTGGTTTAATATATGCCATATCTGTTCATCTCCAAATAAGTATGACAGGTTTTCTGCTCGTATTCTTTTCTGGTTTAATATATGCCATATCTGTTCATCTGAACCGGGCAAAACATTTATCTGAGCATGGAGAATCACGCCTTGTAACCGAAAATTGATAGTCATGCCAAATAAGTATGACAGGTTTTCTGCTCGTATACTTTTCTGGTTTAATATATGCCATATCTGTTCATCTGAACCGGGCAAAACATTTATCTGAGCATGGAGAATCACGCCTTGTAACCGAAAATTGATAGTCATGCCAAATAAGTATGGCAGGTTTTCTGCTCGTATACTTTCCTGGTTTAATATATGCCATATCTGTTCATCTCCAAATAAGTATGACAGGTTTTCTGCTCGTATTCTTTTCTGGTTTAATATATGCCATATCTGTTCATCTGAACCGGGCAAAACATTTATCTGAGCATGGAGAATCACGCCTTGTAACCGAAAATTGATAGTCATGCCAAATAAGTATGGCAGGTTTTCTGCTCGTATACTTTTCTGGTTTAATATATGCCATATCTGTTCATCTGAACCGGGCAAAACATTTATCAGAGCATGGAGAATCACGCCTTGTAATCAAAAATTGATAGTCATGCCAAATAAGTATGACGGGTTTTCTGCTCGTATACTTTTCTGGTTTAATATATGCCATATCTGTTCATCTGAACCGGGCAAAACATTTATCTGAGCATGGAGAATCACGCCTTGTAACCGAAAATTAATAGTCATGCCAAATAAGTATGACAGGTTTTCTGCTCGTATACTTTTCTGGTTTAATATATGCCATATCTGTTCATCTGAACCGGGCAAAACATTTATCTGAGCATGGAGAATCACGCCTTGTAACCGAAAATTGATAGTCATGCCAAATAAGTATGGCAGGTTTTCTGCTCGTATACTTTCCTGGTTTAATATATGCCATATCTGTTCATCTCCAAATAAGTATGACAGGTTTTCTGCTCGTATTCTTTTCTTTTTTAATATATGCCATATCTGTTCATCTGAACCGGGCAAAACATTTATCTGAGCATGGAGAATCACGCCTTGTAACCGAAAATTGATAGTCATGCCAAATAAGTATGACAGGTTTTCTGCTCGTATACTTTTCTGGTTTAATATATGCCATATCTGTTCATCTGAACCGGGCAAAACATTTATCTGAGCATGGAGAATCACGCCTTGTAACCGAAAATTGATAGTCATGCCAAATAAGTATGGCAGGTTTTCTGCTCGTATACTTTTCTGGTTTAATATATGCCATATCTGTTCATCTGAACCGGGCAAAACATTTATCTGAGCATGGAGAATCACGCCTTGTAACCGAAAATTGATAGTCATGCCAAATAGAAAACCCGTCATACTTATTTGGCATGACTATCAATTTTTGAGGCGTGATTCTCCATGCTCAGATAAATGTTTTGCCCGGTTCAGATGAACAGATATGGCATATATTAAACCAGAAAAGAATACGAGCAGAAAACCTGTCATACTTATTTGGAGATGAACAGATATGGCATATATTAAACCAGGAAAGTATACGAGCAGAAAACCTGCCATACTTATTTGGCATGACTATCAATTTTCGGTTACAAGGCGTGATTCTCCATGCTCAGATAAATGTTTTGCCCGGTTCAGATGAACAGATATGGCATATATTAAACCAGAAAAGTATACGAGCAGAAAACCTGTCATACTTATTTGGCATGACTATTAATTTTCGGTTACAAGGCGTGATTCTCCATGCTCAGATAAATGTTTTGCCCGGTTCAGATGAACAGATATGGCATATATTAAACCAGAAAAGTATACGAGCAGAAAACCCGCCATACTTATTTGGCATGACTATCAATTTTCGGTTACAAGGCGTGATTCTCCATGCTCAGATAAATGTTTTGCCCGGTTCAGATGAACAGATATGGCATATATTAAACCAGAAAAGTATACGAGCAGAAAACCTGCCATACTTATTTGGCATGACTATCAATTTTCGGTTACAAGGCGTGATTCTCCATGCTCAGATAAATGTTTTGCCCGGTTCAGATGAACAGATATGGCATATATTAAACCAGAAAAGAATACGAGCAGAAAACCTGTCATACTTATTTGGAGATGAACAGATATGGCATATATTAAACCAGGAAAGTATACGAGCAGAAAACCTGCCATACTTATTTGGCATGACTATCAATTTTCGGTTACAAGGCGTGATTCTCCATGCTCAGATAAATGTTTTGCCCGGTTCAGATGAACAGATATGGCATATATTAAACCAGAAAAGTATACGAGCAGAAAACCTGTCATACTTATTTGGCATGACTATTAATTTTCGGTTACAAGGCGTGATTCTCCATGCTCAGATAAATGTTTTGCCCGGTTCAGATGAACAGATATGGCATATATTAAACCAGAAAAGTATACGAGCAGAAAACCCGCCATACTTATTTGGCATGACTATCAATTTTCGGTTACAAGGCGTGATTCTCCATGCTCAGATAAATGTTTTGCCCGGTTCAGATGAACAGATATGGCATATATTAAACCAGAAAAGGATACGAGCAGAAAACCAGTCATACTTATTTGGAGATGAACAGATATGGCATATATTAAACCAGAAAAGTATACGAGCAGAAAACCTGTCATACTTATTTGGCATGACTATCAATTTTCGGTTACAAGGCGTGATTCTCCATGCTCAGATAAATGTTTTGCCCGGTTCAGATGAACAGATATGGCATATATTAAACCAGAAAAGAATACGAACAGAAAACCTGTCATACTTATTTGGAGATGAACAGATATGGCATATATTAAACCAGGAAAGTATTCGAGCAGAAAACCTGTCATACTTATTTGTCATGACTATCAATTTTCGGTTACAAGGCGTGATTCTCCATGCTCAGATAAATGTTTTGCCCGGTTCAGATGAACAGATATGGCATATATTAAACCAGAAAAGTATACGAGCAGAAAACCTGTCATACTTATTTGGAGATGAACAGATATGGCATATATTAAACCAGAAAAGTATACGAGCAGAAAACCTGTCATACTTATTTGGCATGACTATCAATTTTCGGTTACAAGGCGTGATTCTCCATGCTCAGATAAATATTTTGCCCGGTTCAGATGAACAGATATGGCATATATTAAACCAGAAAAGAATACGAGCAGAAAACCTGTCATACTTATTTGGCATGACTATTAATTTTCGGTTACAAGGCGTGATTCTCCATGCTCAGATAAATGTTTTGCCCGGTTCAGATGAACAGATATGGCATATATTAAACCAGAAAAGAATACGAACAGAAAACCTGTCATATTTATTTGGAGATGAACAGATATGGCATATATTAAACCAGGAAAGTATACGAGCAGAAAACCTGTCATACTTATTTGTCATGACTATCAATTTTCGGTTACAAGGCGTGATTCTCCATGCTCAGATAAATGTTTTGCCCGGTTCAGATGAACAGATATGGCATATATTAAACCAGAAAAGTATACGAGCAGAAAACCTGTCATACTTATTTGGAGATGAACAGATATGGCATATATTAAACCAGGAAAGTATACGAGCAGAAAACCTGTCATACTTATTTGTCATGACTATCAATTTTCGGCTACAAGGCGTGATTCTCCATGCTCAGATAAATGTTTTGCCCGGTTCAGATGAACAGATATGGCATATATTAAACCAGAAAAGAATACGAACAGAAAACCTGTCATACTTATTTGGAGATGAACAGATATGGCATATATTAAACCAGGAAAGTATACGAGCAGAAAACCTGTCATACTTATTTGTCGACTATCAATTTTCGGTTACAAGGCGTGATTCTCCATGCTCAGATAAATGTTTTGCCCGGTTCAGATGAACAGATATGGCATATATTAAACCAGAAAAGTATACGAGCAGAAAACCTGTCATACTTATTTGGAGATGAACAGATATGGCATATATTAAACCAGGAAAGTATACGAGCAGAAAACCTGTCATACTTATTTGTCATGACTATCAATTTTCGGTTACAAGGCGTGATTCTCCATGCTCAGATAAATGTTTTGCCCGGTTCAGATGAACAGATATGGCATATATTAAACCAGAAAAGTATACGAGCAGAAAACCTGTCATACTTATTTGGAGATGAACAGATATGGCATATATTAAACCAGGAAAGTATACGAGCAGAAAACCTGTCATACTTATTTGTCATGACTATCAATTTTCGGTTACAAGGCGTGATTCTCCATGCTCAGATAAATGTTTTGCCCGGTTCAGATGAACAGATATGGCATATATTAAACCAGAAAAGTATACGAGCAGAAAACCCGTCATACTTATTTGGCATGACTATCAATTTTCGGTTACAAGGCGTGATTCTCCATGCTCAGATAAATGTTTTGCCCGGTTCAGATGAACAGATATGGCATATATTAAACCAGAAAAGTATACGAGCAGAAAACCTGTCATACTTATTTGGCATGACTATCAATTTTCGGTTAGAAGGCGTGATTCTCCATGCTCAGATAAATGTTTTGCCCGGTTCAGATGAACAGATATGGCATATATTAAACCAGAAAAGTATACGAGCAGAAAACCCGTCATACTTATTTGGCATGACTATCAATTTTCGGTTACAAGGCGTGATTCTCCATGCTCAGATAAATGTTTTGCCCGGTTCAGATGAACAGATATGACAATATAGTAAACCAGAAAAGTATACGAGCAGAAAACCTGTCATACTTATTTGTCATGACTATCAATTTTCGGCTACAAGGCGTGATTCTCCATGCTCAGATAAATGTTTTGCCCGGTTCAGATGAACAGATATGGCATATATTAAACCAGAAAAGAATACGAACAGAAAACCTGTCATACTTATTTGGAGATGAACAGATATGGCATATATTAAACCAGGAAAGTATACGAGCAGAAAACCTGTCATACTTATTTGTCGACTATCAATTTTCGGTTACAAGGCGTGATTCTCCATGCTCAGATAAATGTTTTGCCCGGTTCAGATGAACAGATATGGCATATATTAAACCAGAAAAGTATACGAGCAGAAAACCTGTCATACTTATTTGGCATGACTATCAATTTTCGGTTAGAAGGCGTGATTCTCCATGCTCAGATAAATGTTTTGCCCGGTTCAGATGAACAGATATGGCATATATTAAACCAGAAAAGTATACGAGCAGAAAACCCGTCATACTTATTTGGCATGACTATCAATTTTCGGTTACAAGGCGTGATTCTCCATGCTCAGATAAATGTTTTGCCCGGTTCAGATGAACAGATATGACAATATAGTAAACCAGAAAAGTATACGAGCAGAAAACCTGTCATACTTATTTGTCATGACTATCAATTTTCGGCTACAAGGCGTGATTCTCCATGCTCAGATAAATGTTTTGCCCGGTTCAGATGAACAGATATGGCATATATTAAACCAGAAAAGAATACGAACAGAAAACCTGTCATACTTATTTGGAGATGAACAGATATGGCATATATTAAACCAGGAAAGTATACGAGCAGAAAACCTGTCATACTTATTTGTCGACTATCAATTTTCGGTTACAAGGCGTGATTCTCCATGCTCAGATAAATGTTTTGCCCGGTTCAGATGAACAGATATGGCATATATTAAACCAGAAAAGTATACGAGCAGAAAACCTGTCATACTTATTTGGAGATGAACAGATATGGCATATATTAAACCAGGAAAGTATACGAGCAGAAAACCTGTCATACTTATTTGTCATGACTATCAATTTTCGGTTACAAGGCGTGATTCTCCATGCTCAGATAAATGTTTTGCCCGGTTCAGATGAACAGATATGGCATATATTAAACCAGAAAAGTATACGAGCAGAAAACCTGTCATACTTATTTGGAGATGAACAGATATGGCATATATTAAACCAGGAAAGTATACGAGCAGAAAACCTGTCATACTTATTTGGAGATGAACAGATATGGCATATATTAAACCAGGAAAGTATACGAGCAGAAAACCTGTCATACTTATTTGTCATGACTATCAATTTTCGGTTACAAGGCGTGATTCTCCATGCTCAGATAAATGTTTTGCCCGGTTCAGATGAACAGATATGGCATATATTAAACCAGAAAAGTATACGAGCAGAAAACCCGTCATACTTATTTGGCATGACTATCAATTTTCGGTTACAAGGCGTGATTCTCCATGCTCAGATAAATGTTTTGCCCGGTTCAGATGAACAGATATGACAATATAGTAAACCAGAAAAGTATACGAGCAGAAAACCTGTCATACTTATTTGGCATGACTATCAATTTTCGGTTACAAGGCGTGATTCTCCATGCTCAGATAAATGTTTTGCCCGGTTCAGATGAACAGATATGGCATATATTAAACCAGAAAAGGATACGAGCAGAAAACCTGTCATACTTATTTGGAGATGAACAGATATGGCATATATTAAACCAGGAAAGTATACGAGCAGAAAACCTGTCATACTTATTTGTCATGACTATCAATTTTCGGTTACAAGGCGTGATTCTCCATGCTCAGATAAATGTTTTGCCCGGTTCAGATGAACAGATATGGCATATATTAAACCAGAAAAGTATACGAGCAGAAAACCCGTCATACTTATTTGTCATGACTATCAATTTTCGGTTACAAGGCGTGATTCTCCAAGCTCAGATAAATGTTTTGCCCGGTTCAGATGAACAGATATGGCATATATTAAACCAGAAAAGTATACGAGCAGAAAACCTGTCATACTTATTTGGAGATGAACAGATATGGCATATATTAAACCAGGAAAGTATACGAGCAGAAAACCCGTCATACTTATTTGGAGATGAACAGATATGGCATATATTAAACCAGGAAAGTATACGAGCAGAAAACCTGTCATACTTATTTGGAGATGAACAGATATGGCATATATTAAACCAGGAAAGTATACGAGCAGAAAACCTGTCATACTTATTTGGAGATGAACAGATATGGCATATATTAAACCAGGAAAGTATACGAGCAGAAAACCTGTCATACTTATTTGTCATGACTATCAATTTTCGGTTACAAGGCGTGATTCTCCATGCTCAGATAAATGTTTTGCCCGGTTCAGATGAACAGATATGGCATATATTAAACCAGAAAAGTATACGAGCAGAAAACCTGTCATACTTATTTGGAGATGAACAGATATGGCATATATTAAACCAGGAAAGTATACGAGCAGAAAACCTGTCATACTTATTTGGAGATGAACAGATATGGCATATATTAAACCAGGAAAGTATACGAGCAGAAAACCTGTCATACTTATTTGTCATGACTATCAATTTTCGGTTACAAGGCGTGATTCTCCATGCTCAGATAAATGTTTTGCCCGGTTCAGATGAACAGATATGGCATATATTAAACCAGAAAAGTATACGAGCAGAAAACCCGTCATACTTATTTGGCATGACTATCAATTTTCGGTTACAAGGCGTGATTCTCCATGCTCAGATAAATGTTTTGCCCGGTTCAGATGAACAGATATGGCATATATTAAACCAGAAAAGTATACGAGCAGAAAACCTGTCATACTTATTTGGCATGACTATCAATTTTCGGTTACAAGGCGTGATTCTCCATGCTCAGATAAATGTTTTGCCCGGTTCAGATGAACAGATATGGCATATATTAAACCAGAAAAGTATACGAGCAGAAAACCCGTCATACTTATTTGGCATGACTATCAATTTTCGGTTACAAGGCGTGATTCTCCATGCTCAGATAAATGTTTTGCCCGGTTCAGATGAACAGATATGACAATATAGTAAACCAGAAAAGTATACGAGCAGAAAACCTGTCATACTTATTTGGCATGACTATCAATTTTCGGTTACAAGGCGTGATTCTCCATGCTCAGATAAATGTTTTGCCCGGTTCAGATGAACAGATATGGCATATATTAAACCAGAAAAGGATACGAGCAGAAAACCTGTCATACTTATTTGGAGATGAACAGATATGGCATATATTAAACCAGGAAAGTATACGAGCAGAAAACCTGTCATACTTATTTGTCATGACTATCAATTTTCGGTTACAAGGCGTGATTCTCCATGCTCAGATAAATGTTTTGCCCGGTTCAGATGAACAGATATGGCATATATTAAACCAGAAAAGTATACGAGCAGAAAACCCGTCATACTTATTTGTCATGACTATCAATTTTCGGTTACAAGGCGTGATTCTCCAAGCTCAGATAAATGTTTTGCCCGGTTCAGATGAACAGATATGGCATATATTAAACCAGAAAAGTATACGAGCAGAAAACCTGTCATACTTATTTGGAGATGAACAGATATGGCATATATTAAACCAGGAAAGTATACGAGCAGAAAACCCGTCATACTTATTTGGCATGACTATCAATTTTCGGTTACAAGGCGTGATTCTCCATGCTCAGATAAATGTTTTGCCCGGTTCAGATGAACAGATATGGCATATATTAAACCAGAAAAGTATACGAGCAGAAAACCTGTCATACTTATTTGGCATGACTATCAATTTTCGGTTACAAGGCGTGATTCTCCATGCTCAGATAAATGTTTTGCCCGGTTCAGATGAACAGATATGGCATATATTAAACCAGAAAAGTATACGAGCAGAAAACCCGTCATACTTATTTGGCATGACTATCAATTTTCGGTTACAAGGCGTGATTCTCCATGCTCAGATAAATGTTTTGCCCGGTTCAGATGAACAGATATGACAATATAGTAAACCAGAAAAGTATACGAGCAGAAAACATGTCATACTTATTTGGCATGACTATCAATTTTCGGTTACAAGGCGTGATTCTCCATGCTCAGATAAATGTTTTGCCCGGTTCAGATGAACAGATATGGCATATATTAAACCAGAAAAGGATACGAGCAGAAAACCTGTCATACTTATTTGGAGATGAACAGATATGGCATATATTAAACCAGGAAAGTATACGAGCAGAAAACCTGTCATACTTATTTGTCATGACTATCAATTTTCGGTTACAAGGCGTGATTCTCCATGCTCAGATAAATGTTTTGCCCGGTTCAGATGAACAGATATGGCATATATTAAACCAGAAAAGGATACGAGCAGAAAACCTGTCATACTTATTTGGAGATGAACAGATATGGCATATATTAAACCAGGAAAGTATACGAGCAGAAAACCTGTCATACTTATTTGTCATGACTATCAATTTTCGGTTACAAGGAGTGATTCTCCATGCTCAGATAAATGTTTTGCCCGGTTCAGATGAACAGATATGGCATATATTAAACCAGAAAAGTATACGAGCAGAAAACCCGTCATACTTATTTGAAGATGAACAGATATGGCATATATTAAACCAGGAAAGTATACGAGCAGAAAACCTGTCATACTTATTTGTCATGACTATCAATTTTCGGTTACAAGGAGTGATTCTCCATGCTCAGATAAATGTTTTGCCCGGTTCAGATGAACAGATATGGCATATATTAAACCAGGAAAGTATACGAGCAGAAAACCTGTCATACTTATTTGTCATGACTATCAATTTTCGGTTACAAGGCGTGATTCTCCATGCTCAGATAAATGTTTTGCCCCGGTTCAGATGAACAGATATGGCATATATTAAACCAGAAAAGGATACGAGCAGAAAACCTGTCATACTTATTTGGAGATGAACAGATATGGCATATATTAAACCAGGAAAGTATACGAGCAGAAAACCTGTCATACTTATTTGTCATGACTATCAATTTTCGGTTACAAGGAGTGATTCTCCATGCTCAGATAAATGTTTTGCCCGGTTCAGATGAACAGATATGGCATATATTAAACCAGAAAAGTATACGAGCAGAAAACCCGTCATACTTATTTGAAGATGAACAGATATGGCATATATTAAACCAGGAAAGTATACGAGCAGAAAACCTGTCATACTTATTTGTCATGACTATCAATTTTCGGTTACAAGGAGTGATTCTCCATGCTCAGATAAATGTTTTGCCCGGTTCAGATGAACAGATATGGCATATATTAAACCAGAAAAGTATACGAGCAGAAAACCCGTCATACTTATTTGGCATGACTATCAATTTTCGGTTACAAGGCGTGATTCTCCATGCTCAGATAAATGTTTTGCCCGGTTCAGATGAACAGATATGGCATATATTAAACCAGGAAAGTATACGAGCAGAAAACCTGTCATACTTATTTGTCATGACTATCAATTTTCGGTTACAAGGCGTGATTCTCCATGCTCAGATAAATGTTTTGCCCCGGTTCAGATGAACAGATATGGCATATATTAAACCAGAAAAGGATACGAGCAGAAAACCTGTCATACTTATTTGGAGATGAACAGATATGGCATATATTAAACCAGGAAAGTATACGAGCAGAAAACCTGTCATACTTATTTGTCATGACTATCAATTTTCGGTTACAAGGCGTGATTCTCCATGCTCAGATAAATGTTTTGCCCGGTTCAGATGAACAGATATGGCATATATTAAACCAGAAAAGGATACGAGCAGAAAACCTGTCATACTTATTTGGAGATGAACAGATATGGCATATATTAAACCAGGAAAGTATACGAGCAGAAAACCTGTCATACTTATTTGTCATGACTATCAATTTTCGGTTACAAGGCGTGATTCTCCAAGCTCAGATAAATGTTTTGCCCGGTTCAGATGAACAGATATGGCATATATTAAACCAGAAAAGTATACGAGCAGAAAACCTGTCATACTAATTTGGAGATGAACAGATATGGCATATATTAAACCAGGAAAGTATACGAGCAGAAAACCTGTCATACTTATTTGTCATGACTATCAATTTTCGGTTACAAGGAGTGATTCTCCATGCTCAGATAAATGTTTTGCCCGGTTCAGATGAACAGATATGGCATATATTAAACCAGAAAAGTATACGAGCAGAAAACCCGTCATACTTATTTGGCATGACTATCAATTTTCGGTTACAAGGCGTGATTCTCCATGCTCAGATAAATGTTTTGCCCGGTTCAGATGAACAGATATGGCATATATTAAACCAGGAAAGTTTTCGAGCAGAAAACCTGTCATACTTATTTGTCATGACTATCAATTTTCGGTTACAAGGCGTGATTCTCCATGCTCAGATAAATGTTTTGCCCCGGTTCAGATGAACAGATATGGCATATATTAAACCAGAAAAGTATACGAGCAGAAAACCCGTCATACTTATTTAGCATGACTATCAATTTTCGGTTACAAGGCGTGATTCTCCATGCTCAGATAAATGTTTTGCCCGGTTCAGATGAACAGATATGGCATATATTAAACCAGAAAAGTATACGAGCAGAAAACCCGTCATACTTATTTAGCATGACTATCAATTTTCGGTTACAAGGCGTGATTCTCCATGCTCAGATAAATGTTTTGCCCGGTTCAGATGAACAGATATGGCATATATTAAACCAGGAAAGTATACGAGCAGAAAACCTGTCATACTTATTTGTCATGACTATCAATTTTCGGTTACAAGGCGTGATTCTCGATGCTCAGATAAATGTTTTGCCCGGTTCAGATGAACAGATATGGCATATATTAAACCAGAAAAGGATACGAGCAGAAAACCTGTCATACTTATTTGGAGATGAACAGATATGGCATATATTAAACCAGGAAAGTATACGAGCAGAAAACCTGTCATACTTATTTGTCATGACTATCAATTTTCGGTTACAAGGCGTGATTCTCCATTCTCAGATAAATGTTTTGCCCGGTTCAGATGAACAGATATGGCATATATTAAACCAGAAAAGTATACGAGCAGAAAACCCGTCATACTTATTTGTCATGACTATCAATTTTCGGTTACAAGGCGTGATTCTCCAAGCTCAGATAAATGTTTTGCCCGGTTCAGATGAACAGATATGGCATATATTAAACCAGAAAAGTATACGAGCAGAAAACCTGTCATACTTATTTGGAGATGAACAGATATGGCATATATTAAACCAGGAAAGTATACGAGCATAAAACCCGTCATACTTATTTGGCATGACTATCAATTTTCGGTTACAAGGCGTGATTCTCCATGCTCAGATAAATGTTTTGCCCGGTTCAGATGAACAGATATGGCATATATTAAACCAGAAAAGTATACGAGCAGAAAACCTGTCATACTTATTTGGCATGACTATCAATTTTCGGTTACAAGGCGTGATTCTCCATGCTCAGATAAATGTTTTGCCCGGTTCAGATGAACAGATATGGCATATATTAAACCAGAAAAGTATACGAGCAGAAAACCCGTCATACTTATTTCGCATGACTATCAATTTTCGGTTACAAGGCGTGATTCTCCATGCTCAGATAAATGTTTTGCCCGGTTCAGATGAACAGATATGACAATATAGTAAACCAGAAAAGTATACGAGCAGAAAACATGTCATACTTATTTGGCATGACTATCAATTTTCGGTTACAAGGCGTGATTCTCCATGCTCAGATAAATGTTTTGCCCGGTTCAGATGAACAGATATGGCATATATTAAACCAGAAAAGGATACGAGCAGAAAACCTGTCATACTTATTTGGAGATGAACAGATATGGCATATATTAAACCAGGAAAGTATACGAGCAGAAAACCTGTCATACTTATTTGTCATGACTATCAATTTTCGGTTACAAGGCGTGATTCTCCATGCTCAGATAAATGTTTTGCCCAGTTCAGATGAACAGATATGGCATATATTAAACCAGAAAAGTATACGAGCAGAAAACCCGTCATACTTATTTGTCATGACTATCAATTTTCGGTTACAAGGCGTGATTCTCCAAGCTCAGATAAATGTTTTGCCCGGTTCAGATGAACAGATATGGCATATATTAAACCAGAAAAGTATACGAGCAGAAAACCTGTCATACTTATTTGGAGATGAACAGATATGGCATATATTAAACCAGGAAAGTATACGAGCAGAAAACCTGTCATACTTATTTGTCATGACTATCAATTTTCGGTTACAAGGAGTGATTCTCCATGCTCAGATAAATGTTTTGCCCGGTTCAGATGAACAGATATGGCATATATTAAACCAGAAAAGTATACGAGCAGAAAACCCGTCATACTTATTTGGCATGACTATCAATTTTCGGTTACAAGGCGTGATTCTCCATGCTCAGATAAATGTTTTGCCCGGTTCAGATGAACAGATATGGCATATATTAAACCAGGAAAGTATACGAGCAGAAAACCTGTCATACTTATTTGTCATGACTATCAATTTTCGGTTACAAGGCGTGATTCTCCATGCTCAGATAAATGTTTTGCCCCGGTTCAGATGAACAGATATGGCATATATTAAACCAGAAAAGTATACGAGCAGAAAACCCGTCATACTTATTTAGCATGACTATCAATTTTCGGTTACAAGGCGTGATTCTCCATGCTCAGATAAATGTTTTGCCCGGTTCAGATGAACAGATATGGCATATATTAAACCAGAAAAGTATACGAGCAGAAAACCCGTCATACTTATTTAGCATGACTATCAATTTTCGGTTACAAGGCGTGATTCTCCATGCTCAGATAAATGTTTTGCCCGGTTCAGATGAACAGATATGGCATATATTAAACCAGGAAAGTATACGAGCAGAAAACCTGTCATACTTATTTGTCATGACTATCAATTTTCGGTTACAAGGCGTGATTCTCCATGCTCAGATAAATGTTTTGCCCGGTTCAGATGAACAGATATGGCATATATTAAACCAGAAAAGTATACGAGCAGAAAACCTGTCATACTTATTTGTCATGACTATCAATTTTCGGTTACAAGGCGTGATTCTCGATGCTCAGATAAATGTTTTGCCCGGTTCAGATGAACAGATATGGCATATATTAAACCAGAAAAGTATACGAGCAGAAAACCCGTCATACTTATTTAGCATGACTATCAATTTTCGGTTACAAGGCGTGATTCTCCATGCTCAGATAAATGTTTTGCCCGGTTCAGATGAACAGATATGGCATATATTAAACCAGAAAAGGATACGAGCAGAAAACCTGTCATACTTATTTGTCATGACTATCAATTTTCGGTTACAAGGCGTGATTCTCGATGCTCAGATAAATGTTTTGCCCGGTTCAGATGAACAGATATGGCATATATTAAACCAGAAAAGGATACGAGCAGAAAACCTGTCATACTTATTTGGAGATGAACAGATATGGCATATATTAAACCAGGAAAGTATACGAGCAGAAAACCTGTCATACTTATTTGTCATGACTATCAATTTTCGGTTACAAGGCGTGATTCTCCATGCTCAGATAAATGTTTTGCCCGGTTCAGATGAACAGATATGGCATATATTAAACCAGAAAAGTATACGAGCAGAAAACCCGTCATACTTATTTGTCATGACTATCAATTTTCGGTTACAAGGCGTGATTCTCGATGCTCAGATAAATGTTTTGCCCGGTTCAGATGAACAGATATGGCATATATTAAACCAGAAAAGTATACGAGCAGAAAACCCGTCATACTTATTTAGCATGACTATCAATTTTCGGTTACAAGGCGTGATTCTCCATGCTCAGATAAATGTTTTGCCCGGTTCAGATGAACAGATATGGCATATATTAAACCAGAAAAGGATACGAGCAGAAAACCTGTCATACTTATTTGTCATGACTATCAATTTTCGGTTACAAGGCGTGATTCTCGATGCTCAGATAAATGTTTTGCCCGGTTCAGATGAACAGATATGGCATATATTAAACCAGAAAAGGATACGAGCAGAAAACCTGTCATACTTATTTGGAGATGAACAGATATGGCATATATTAAACCAGGAAAGTATACGAGCAGAAAACCTGTCATACTTATTTGTCATGACTATCAATTTTCGGTTACAAGGCGTGATTCTCCATGCTCAGATAAATGTTTTGCCCGGTTCAGATGAACATATATGGCATATATTAAACCAGAAAAGTATACGAGCAGAAAACCCGTCATACTTATTTGTCATGACTATCAATTTTCGGTTACAAGGCGTGATTCTCCAAGCTCAGATAAATGTTTTGCCCGGTTCAGATGAACAGATATGGCATATATTAAACCAGAAAAGTATACGAGCAGAAAACCTGTCATACTTATTTGGCATGACTATCAATTTTCGGTTACAAGGCGTGATTCTCCATGCTCAGATAAATGTTTTGCCCGGTTCAGATGAACAGATATGGCATATATTAAACAAGAAAAGTATACGAGCAGAAAACCCGTCATACTTATTTGGCATGACTATCAATTTTCGGTTACAAGGCGTGATTCTCCATGCTCAGATAAATGTTTTGCCCGGTTCAGATGAACAGATATGACAATATAGTAAACCAGAAAAGTATACGAGCAGAAAACATGTCATACTTATTTGGCATGACTATCAATTTTCGGTTACAAGGCGTGATTCTCCATGCTCAGATAAATGTTTTGCCCGGTTCAGATGAACAGATATGGCATATATTAAACCAGGAAAGTATACGAGCAGAAAACCCGTCATACTTATTTGGCATGACTATCAATTTTCGGTTACAAGGCGTGATTCTCCATGCTCAGATAAATGTTTTGCCCGGTTCAGATGAACAGATATGGCATATATTAAACCAGAAAAGTATACGAGCAGAAAACCTGTCATACTTATTTGGCATGACTATCAATTTTCGGTTACAAGGCGTGATTCTCCATGCTCAGATAAATGTTTTGCCCGGTTCAGATGAACAGATATGGCATATATTAAACAAGAAAAGTATACGAGCAGAAAACCCGTCATACTTATTTGGCATGACTATCAATTTTCGGTTACAAGGCGTGATTCTCCATGCTCAGATAAAAGTTTTGCCCGGTTCAGATGAACAGATATGACAATATAGTAAACCAGAAAAGTATACGAGCAGAAAACATGTCATACTTATTTGGCATGACTATCAATTTTCGGTTACAAGGCGTGATTCTCCATGCTCAGATAAATGTTTTGCCCGGTTCAGATGAACAGATATGGCATATATTAAACCAGAAAAGGATACGAGCAGAAAACCTGTCATACTTATTTGGAGATGAACAGATATGGCATATATTAAACCAGGAAAGTATACGAGCAGAAAACCTGTCATACTTATTTGTCATGACTATCAATTTTCGGTTACAAGGCGTGATTCTCCATGCTCAGATAAATGTTTTGCCCGGTTCAGATGAACAGATATGGCATATATTAAACCAGAAAAGTATACGAGCAGAAAACCCGTCATACTTATTTGTCATGACTATCAATTTTCGGTTACAAGGCGTGATTCTCCAAGCTCAGATAAATGTTTTGCCCGGTTCAGATGAACAGATATGGCATATATTAAACCAGAAAAGTATACGAGCAGAAAACCTGTCATACTTATTTGGAGATGAACAGATATGGCATATATTAAACCAGGAAAGTATACGAGCAGAAAACCTGTCATACTTATTTGTCATGACTATCAATTTTCGGTTACAAGGAGTGATTCTCCATGCTCAGATAAATGTTTTGCCCGGTTCAGATGAACAGATATGGCATATATTAAACCAGAAAAGTATACGAGCAGAAAACCCGTCATACTTATTTGGCATGACTATCAATTTTCGGTTACAAGGCGTGATTCTCCATGCTCAGATAAATGTTTTGCCCGGTTCAGATGAACAGATATGGCATATATTAAACCAGGAAAGTATACGAGCAGAAAACCCGTCATACTTATTTAGCATGACTATCAATTTTCGGTTACAAGGCGTGATTCTCCATGCTCAGATAAATGTTTTGCCCGGTTCAGATGAACAGATATGGCATATATTAAACCAGGAAAGTATACGAGCAGAAAACCTGTCATACTTATTTGTCATGACTATCAATTTTCGGTTACAAGGCGTGATTCTCCATGCTCAGATAAATGTTTTGCCCGGTTCAGATGAACAGATATGGCATATATTAAACCAGAAAAGTATACGAGCAGAAAACCTGTCATACTTATTTGTCATGACTATCAATTTTCGGTTACAAGGCGTGATTCTCGATGCTCAGATAAATGTTTTGCCCGGTTCAGATGAACAGATATGGCATATATTAAACCAGAAAAGTATACGAGCAGAAAACCCGTCATACTTATTTAGCATGACTATCAATTTTCGGTTACAAGGCGTGATTCTCCATGCTCAGATAAATGTTTTGCCCGGTTCAGATGAACAGATATGGCATATATTAAACCAGAAAAGGATACGAGCAGAAAACCTGTCATACTTATTTGGAGATGAACAGATATGGCATATATTAAACCAGGAAAGTATACGAGCAGAAAACCTGTCATACTTATTTGTCATGACTATCAATTTTCGGTTACAAGGCGTGATTCTCCATGCTCAGATAAATGTTTTGCCCGGTTCAGATGAAAAGATATGGCATATATTAAACCAGAAAAGTATATGAGCAGAAAACCCGTCATACTTATTTGGCATGACTATCAATTTTCGGTTACAAGGCGTGATTCTCCATGCTCAGATAAATGTTTTGCCCGGTTCAGATGAACAGATATGACAATATAGTAAACCAGAAAAGTATACGAGCAGAAAACCTGTCATACTTATTTGGCATGACTATCAATTTTCGGTTACAAGGCGTGATTCTCCATGCTCAGATAAATGTTTTGCCCGGTTCAGATGAACAGATATGGCATATATTAAACCAGAAAAGGATACGAGCAGAAAACCTGTCATACTTATTTGGAGATGAACAGATATGGCATATATTAAACCAGGAAAGAATACGAGCAGAAAACCTGTCATACTTATTTGGCATGACTATCAATTTTCGGTTACAAGGCGTGATTCTCCATGCTCAGATAAATGTTTTGCCCGGTTCAGATGAACAGATATGGCATATATTAAACCAGAAAAGTATACGAGCAGAAAACCTGTCATACTTATTTGGCATGACTATCAATTTTCGGTTACAAGGCGTGATTCTCCATGCTCAGATAAATGTTTTGCCCGGTTCAGATGAACAGATATGGCATATATTAAACCAGAAAAGTATACGAGCAGAAAACCTGTCATACTTATTTGGCATGACTATCAATTTTCGGTTACAAGGCGTGATTCTCCATGCTCAGATAAATGTTTTGCCCCGGTTCAGATGAACAGATATGGCATATATTAAACCAGAAAAGTATACGAGCAGAAAACCCGTCATACTTATTTAGCATGACTATCAATTTTCGGTTACAAGGCGTGATTCTCCATGCTCAGATAAATGTTTTGCCCGGTTCAGATGAACAGATATGGCATATATTAAACCAGAAAAGTATACGAGCAGAAAACCCGTCATACTTATTTAGCATGACTATCAATTTTCGGTTACAAGGCGTGATTCTCCATGCTCAGATAAATGTTTTGCCCGGTTCAGATGAACAGATATGGCATATATTAAACCAGGAAAGTATACGAGCAGAAAACCTGTCATACTTATTTGTCATGACTATCAATTTTCGGTTACAAGGCGTGATTCTCCATGCTCAGATAAATGTTTTGCCCGGTTCAGATGAACAGATATGGCATATATTAAACCAGAAAAGTATACGAGCAGAAAACCTGTCATACTTATTTGTCATGACTATCAATTTTCGGTTACAAGGCGTGATTCTCGATACTCAGATAAATGTTTTGCCCGGTTCAGATGAACAGATATGGCATATATTAAACCAGAAAAGTATACGAGCAGAAAACCCGTCATACTTATTTAGCATGACTATCAATTTTCGGTTACAAGGCGTGATTCTCCATGCTCAGATAAATGTTTTGCCCGGTTCAGATGAACAGATATGGCATATATTAAACCAGAAAATGATACGAGCAGAAAACCTGTCATACTTATTTGGAGATGAACAGATATGGCATATATTAAACCAGGAAAGTATACGAGCAGAAAACCTGTCATACTTATTTGTCATGACTATCAATTTTCGGTTACAAGGCGTGATTCTCCATGCTCAGATAAATGTTTTGCCCGGTTCAGATGAACAGATATGGCATATATTAAACCAGAAAAGTATATGAGCAGAAAACCCGTCATACTTATTTGGCATGACTATCAATTTTCGGTTACAAGGCGTGATTCTCCATGCTCAGATAAATGTTTTGCCCGGTTCAGATGAACAGATATGACAATATAGTAAACCAGAAAAGTATACGAGCAGAAAACCTGTCATACTTATTTGGCATGACTATCAATTTTCGGTTACAAGGCGTGATTCTCCATGCTCAGATAAATGTTTTGCCCGGTTCAGATGAACAGATATGGCATATATTAAACCAGAAAAGTATACGAGCAGAAAACCCGTCATACTTATTTAGCATGACTATCAATTTTCGGTTACAAGGCGTGATTCTCCATGCTCAGATAAATGTTTTGCCCGGTTCAGATGAACAGATATGGCATATATTAAACCAGAAAAGGATACGAGCAGAAAACCTGTCATACTTATTTGGAGATGAACAGATATGGCATATATTAAACCAGGAAAGTATACGAGCAGAAAACCTGTCATACTTATTTGTCATGACTATCAATTTTCGGTTACAAGGCGTGATTCTCCATGCTCAGATAAATGTTTTGCCCGGTTGAGATGAACAGATATGGCATATATTAAACCAGAAAAGTATATGAGCAGAAAACCCGTCATACTTATTTGGCATGACTATCAATTTTCGGTTACAAGGCGTGATTCTCCATGCTCAGATAAATGTTTTGCCCGGTTCAGATGAACAGATATGACAATATAGTAAACCAGAAAAGTATACGAGCAGAAAACCTGTCATACTTATTTGGCATGACTATCAATTTTCGGTTACAAGGCGTGATTCTCCATGCTCAGATAAATGTTTTGCCCGGTTCAGATGAACAGATATGGCATATATTAAACCAGAAAAGGATACGAGCAGAAAACCTGTCATACTTATTTGGAGATGAACAGATATGGCATATATTAAACCAGGAAAGAATACGAGCAGAAAACCTGTCATACTTATTTGTAATGACTATCAATTTTCGGTTACAAGGCGTGATTCTCCATGCTCAGATAAATGTTTTGCCCGGTTCAGATGAACAGATACGGCATATATTAAACCAGAAAAGTATACGAGCAGAAAACCCGTCATACTTATTTGGCATGACTATCAATTTTCGGTTACAAGGCGTGATTCTCCATGCTCAGATAAATGTTTTGCCCGGTTCTGAAGAACAGATATGGCATATATTAAACCAGAAAAGTATACGAGCAGAAAACCTGTCATACTTATTTGTCATGACTATCAATTTTCGGTTACAAGGCGTGATTCTCCATGCTCAGATAAATGTTTTGCCCGGTTCAGATGAACAGATATGGCATATATTAAACCAGAAAAGTATACGAGCAGAAAACCCGTCATACTTATTTGGCATGACTATCAATTTTCGGTTACAAGGCGTGATTCTCCATGCTCAGATAAATGTTTTGCCCGGTTCAGATGAACAGATATGGCTTATATTAAACCAGGAAAGTATACGAGCAGAAAACCTGTCATACTTATTTGTCATGACTATCAATTTTCGGTTACAAGGCGTGATTCTCCATGCTCAGATAAATGTTTTGCCCGGTTCAGATGAACAGATATGGCATATATTAAACCAGAAAAGTATACGAGCAGAAAACCTGTCATACTTATTTGTCATGACTATCAATTTTCGGTTACAAGGCGTGATTCTCCATGCTCAGATAAATGTTTTGCCCGGTTCAGATGAACAGATATGGCATATATTAAACCAGGAAAGTATACGAGCAGAAAACCTGTCATACTTATTTGTCATGACTATCAATTTTCGGTTACAAGGCGTGATTCTCCATGCTCAGATAAATGTTTTGCCCGGTTCAGATGAACAGATATGGCATATATTAAACCAGAAAAGTATACGAGCAGAAAACCCGTCATACTTATTTAGCATGACTATCAATTTTCGGTTACAAGGCGTGATTCTCCATGCTCAGATAAATGTTTTGCCCGGTTCAGATGAACAGATATGGCATATATTAAACCAGGAAAGTATACGAGCAGAAAACCTGTCATACTTATTTGTCATGACTATCAATTTTCGGTTACAAGGCGTGATTCTCCATGCTCAGATAAATGTTTTGCCCGGTTCAGATGAACAGATATGGCATATATTAAACCAGAAAAGTATACGAGCAGAAAACCTGTCATACTTATTTGTCATGACTATCAATTTTCGGTTACAAGGCGTGATTCTCCATGCTCAGATAAATGTTTTGCCCGGTTCAGATGAACAGATATGGCATATATTAAACCAGAAAAGTATACGAGCAGAAAACCCGTCATACTTATTTGGCATGACTATCAATTTTCGGTTACAAGGCGTGATTCTCCATGCTCAGATAAATGTTTTGCCCGGTTCAGATGAACAGATATGGCATATATTAAACCAGGAAAGTATACGAGCAGAAAACTTGTCATACTTATTTGTCATGACTATCAATTTTCGGTTACAAGGCGTGATTCTCCATGCTCAGATAAATGTTTTGCCCGGTTCAGATGAACAGATATGGCATATATTAAACCAGAAAAGTATACGAGCAGAAAACCTGTCATACTTATTTGTCATGACTATCAATTTTCGGTTACAAGGCGTGATTCTCCATGCTCAGATAAATGTTTTGCCCGGTTCAGATGAACAGATATGGCATATATTAAACCAGGAAAGTATACGAGCAGAAAACCTGTCATACTTATTTGTCATGACTATCAATTTTCGGTTACAAGGCGTGATTCTCCATGCTCAGATAAATGTTTTGCCCGGTTCAGATGAACAGATATGGCATATATTAAACCAGAAAAGTATACGAGCAGAAAACCCGTCATACTTATTTAGCATGACTATCAATTTTCGGTTACAAGGCGTGATTCTCCATGCTCAGATAAATGTTTTGCCCGGTTCAGATGAACAGATATGGCATATATTAAACCAGGAAAGTATACGAGCAGAAAACCTGTCATACTTATTTGTCATGACTATCAATTTTCGGTTACAAGGCGTGATTCTCCATGCTCAGATAAATGTTTTGCCCGGTTCAGATGAACAGATATGGCATATATTAAACCAGAAAAGTATACGAGCAGAAAACCTGTCATACTTATTTGTCATGACTATCAATTTTCGGTTACAAGGCGTGATTCTCCATGCTCAGATAAATGTTTTGCCCGGTTCAGATGAACAGATATGGCATATATTAAACCAGAAAAGGATACGAGCAGAAAACCTGTCATACTTATTTGGAGATGAACAGATATGGCATATATTAAACCAGGAAAGTATACGAGCAGAAAACCTGTCATACTTATTTGTCATGACTATCAATTTTCGGTTACAAGGCGTGATTCTCCATGCTCAGATAAATGTTTTGCCCGGTTCAGATGAACAGATATGGCATATATTAAACCAGAAAAGTATACGAGCAGAAAACCCGTCATACTTATTTAGCATGACTATCAATTTTCGGTTACCAGGCGTGATTCTCCATGCTCAGATAAATGTTTTGCCCGGTTCAGATGAACAGATATGACAATATAGTAAACCAGAAAAGTATACGAGCAGAAAACCTGTCATACTTATTTGGCATGACTATCAATTTTCGGTTACAAGGCGTGATTCTCCATGCTCAGATAAATGTTTTGCCCGGTTCAGATGAACATATATGGCATATATTAAACCAGGAAAGTATACGAGCAGAAAACCTGTCATACTTATTTGTCATGACTATCAATTTTCGGTTACAAGGCGTGATTCTCCATGCTCAGATAAATGTTTTGCCCGGTTCAGATGAACAGATATGGCATATATTAAACCAGAAAAGTATACGAGCAGAAAACCTGTCATACTTATTTGGAGATGAACAGATATGGCATATATTAAACCAGGAAAGTATACGAGCAGAAAACCTGTCATACTTATTTGGCATGACTATCAATTTTCGGTTACAAGGCGTGATTCTCCATGCTCAGATAAATGTTTTGCCCGGTTCAGATGAACAGATATGGCATATATTAAACCAGAAAAGTATACGAGCAGAAAACCCGTCATACTTATTTGGCATGACTATCAATTTTCGGTTACAAGGCGTGATTCTCCATGCTCAGATAAATGTTTTGCCCGGTTCAGATGAACAGATATGACAATATAGTAAACCAGAAAAGTATACGAGCAGAAAACCTGTCATACTTATTTGGCATGACTATCAATTTTCGGTTACAAGGCGTGATTCTCCATGCTCAGATAAATGTTTTGCCCGGTTCAGATGAACAGATATGACAATATAGTAAACCAGAAAAGTATACGAGCAGAAAACCTGTCATACTTATTTGGCATGACTATCAATTTTCGGTTACAAGGCGTGATTCTCCATGCTCAGATAAATGTTTTGCCCGGTTCAGATGAACAGATATGGCATATATTAAACCAGAAAAGGATACGAGCAGAAAACCTGTCATACTTATTTGGAGATGAACAGATATGGCATATATTAAACCAGGAAAGAATACGAGCAGAAAACCTGTCATACTTATTTGTCATGACTATCAATTTTCGGTTACAAGGCGTGATTCTCCATGCTCAGATAAATGTTTTGCCCGGTTCAGATGAACAGATATGGCATATATTAAACCAGAAAAGTATACGAGCAGAAAACCCGTCATACTTATTTGGCATGACTATCAATTTTCGGTTACAAGGCGTGATTCTCCATGCTCAGATAAATGTTTTGCCCGGTTCTGAAGAACAGATATGGCATATATTAAACCAGAAAATTATACGAGCAGAAAATCTGTCATACTTATTTGTCATGACTATCAATTTTCGGTTACAAGGCGTGATTCTCCATGCTCAGATAAATGTTTTGCCCGGTTCAGATGAACAGATATGGCATATATTAAACCAGAAAAGTATACGAGCAGAAAACCTGTCATACTTATTTGTCATGACTATCAATTTTCGGTTACAAGGCGTGATTCTCCATGCTCAGATAAATGTTTTGCCCGGTTCAGATGAACAGATATGGCATATATTAAACCAGAAAAGTATACGAGCAGAAAACCCGTCATACTTATTTAGCATGACTATCAATTTTCGGTTACAAGGCGTGATTCTCCATGCTCAGATAAATGTTTTGCCCGGTTCAGATGAACAGATATGGCATATATTAAACCAGAAAAGGATACGAGCAGAAAACCTGTCATACTTATTTGGAGATGAACAGATATGGCATATATTAAACCAGGAAAGTATACGAGCAGAAAACCTGTCATACTTATTTGTCATGACTATCAATTTTCGGTTACAAGGCGTGATTCTCCATGCTCAGATAAATGTTTTGCCCGGTTCAGATGAACAGATATGGCATATATTAAACCAGAAAAGTATACGAGCAGAAAACCCGTCATACTTATTTGGCATGACTATCAATTTTCGGTTACAAGGCGTGATTCTCCATGCTCAGATAAATGTTTTGCCCGGTTCAGATGAACAGATATGACAATATAGTAAACCAGAAAAGTATACGAGCAGAAAACCTGTCATACTTATTTGGCATGACTATCAATTTTCGGTTACAAGGCGTGATTCTCCATGCTCAGATAAATGTTTTGCCCGGTTCAGATGAACAGATATGGCATATATTAAACCAGAAAAGGATACGATCAGAAAACCTGTCATACTTATTTGGAGATGAACAGATATGGCATATATTAAACCAGGAAAGAATACGAGCAGAAAACCTGTCATACTTATTTGTCATGACTATCAATTTTCGGTTACAAGGCGTGATTCTCCATGCTCAGATAAATGTTTTGCCCGGTTCAGATGAACAGATATGGCATATATTAAACCAGAAAAGTATACGAGCAGAAAATCTGTCATACTTATTTGTCATGACTATCAATTTTCGGTTACAAGGCGTGATTCTCCATGCTCAGATAAATGTTTTGCCCGGTTCTGAAGAACAGATATGGCATATATTAAACCAGAAAAGTATACGAGCAGAAAACCTGTCATACTTATTTGGCATGACTATCAATTTTCGGTTACAAGGCGTGATTCTCCATGCTCAGATAAATGTTTTGCCCGGTTCAGATGAACAGATATGGCATATATTAAACCAGGAAAGAATACGAGCAGAAAACCTGTCATACTTATTTGTCATGACTATCAATTTTCGGTTACAAGGCGTGATTCTCCATGCTCAGATAAATGTTTTGCCCGGTTCAGATGAACAGATATGGCATATATTAAACCAGAAAAGTATACGAGCAGAAAATCTGTCATACTTATTTGTCATGACTATCAATTTTCGGTTACAAGGCGTGATTCTCCATGCTCAGATAAATGTTTTGCCCGGTTCAGATGAACAGATAGGGCATATATTAAACCAGGAAAGAATACGAGCAGAAAACCTGTCATACTTATTTGTCATGACTATCAATTTTCGGTTACAAGGCGTGATTCTCCATGCTCAGATAAATGTTTTGCCCGGTTCTGAAGAACAGATATGGCATATATTAAACCAGAAAAGTATACGAGCAGAAAATCTGTCATACTTATTTGTCATGACTATCAATTTTCGGTTACAAGGCGTGATTCTCCATGCTCAGATAAATGTTTTGCCCGGTTCAGATGAACAGATATGGCATATATTAAACCAGAAAAGTATACGAGCAGAAAACCCGTCATACTTATTTGGCATGACTATCAATTTTCGGTTACAAGGCGTGATTCTCCATGCTCAGATAAATGTTTTGCCCGGTTCAGATGAACAGATATGGCATATATTAAACCAGGAAAGTATACGAGCAGAAAACCTGTCATACTTATTTGTCATGACTATCAATTTTCGGTTACAAGGCGTGATTCTCCATGCTCAGATAAATGTTTTGCCCGGTTCAGATGAACAGATATGGCATATATTAAACCAGAAAAGTATACGAGCAGAAAACCCGTCATACTTATTTGGCATGACTATCAATTTTCGGTTACAAGGCGTGATTCTCCATGCTCAGATAAATGTTTTGCCCGGTTCAGATGAACAGATATGACAATATAGTAAACCAGAAAAGTATACGAGCAGAAAACCTGTCATACTTATTTGGCATGACTATCAATTTTCGGTTACAAGGCGTGATTCTCCATGCTCAGATAAATGTTTTGCCCGGTTCAGATGAACAGATATGACAATATAGTAAACCAGAAAAGTATACGAGCAGAAAACCTGTCATACTTATTTGGCATGACTATCAATTTTCGGTTACAAGGCGTGATTCTCCATGCTCAGATAAATGTTTTGCCCGGTTCAGATGAACAGATATGGCATATATTAAACCAGAAAAGGATACGAGCAGAAAACCTGTCATACTTATTTGGAGATGAACAGATATGGCATATATTAAACCAGGAAAGAATACGAGCAGAAAACCTGTCATACTTATTTGTCATGACTATCAATTTTCGGTTACAAGGCGTGATTCTCCATGCTCAGATAAATGTTTTGCCCGGTTCAGATGAACAGATATGGCATATATTAAACCAGAAAAGTATACGAGCAGAAAACCCGTCATACTTATTTGGCATGACTATCAATTTTCGGTTACAAGGCGTGATTCTCCATGCTCAGATAAATGTTTTGCCCGGTTCTGAAGAACAGATATGGCATATATTAAACCAGAAAAGTATACGAGCAGAAAATCTGTCATACTTATTTGTCATGACTATCAATTTTCGGTTACAAGGCGTGATTCTCCATGCTCAGATAAATGTTTTGCCCGGTTCAGATGAACAGATATGGCATATATTAAACCAGAAAAGTATACGAGCAGAAAACCTGTCATACTTATTTGTCATGACTATCAATTTTCGGTTACAAGGCGTGATTCTCCATGCTCAGATAAATGTTTTGCCCGGTTCAGATGAACAGATATGGCATATATTAAACCAGAAAAGTATACGAGCAGAAAACCCGTCATACTTATTTAGCATGACTATCAATTTTCGGTTACAAGGCGTGATTCTCCATGCTCAGATAAATGTTTTGCCCGGTTCAGATGAACAGATATGGCATATATTAAACCAGAAAAGGATACGAGCAGAAAACCTGTCATACTTATTTGGAGATGAACAGATATGGCATATATTAAACCAGGAAAGTATACGAGCAGAAAACCTGTCATACTTATTTGTCATGACTATCAATTTTCGGTTACAAGGCGTGATTCTCCATGCTCAGATAAATGTTTTGCCCGGTTCAGATGAACAGATATGGCATATATTAAACCAGAAAAGTATACGAGCAGAAAACCCGTCATACTTATTTGGCATGACTATCAATTTTCGGTTACAAGGCGTGATTCTCCATGCTCAGATAAATGTTTTGCCCGGTTCAGATGAACAGATATGGCATATATTAAACCAGAAAAGGATACGATCAGAAAACCTGTCATACTTATTTGGAGATGAACAGATATGGCATATATTAAACCAGGAAAGAATACGAGCAGAAAACCTGTCATACTTATTTGGAGATGAACAGATATGGCATATATTAAACCAGGAAAGAATACGAGCAGAAAACCTGTCATACTTATTTGGAGATGAACAGATATGGCATATATTAAACCAGGAAAGAATACGAGCAGAAAACCTGTCATACTTATTTGTCATGACTATCAATTTTCGGTTACAAGGCGTGATTCTCCATGCTCAGATAAATGTTTTGCCCGGTTCAGATGAACAGATATGGCATATATTAAACCAGAAAAGTATACGAGCAGAAAACCTGTCATACTTATTTGTCATGACTATCAATTTTCGGTTACAAGGCGTGATTCTCCATGCTCAGATAAATGTTTTGCCCGGTTCAGATGAACAGATATGGCATATATTAAACCAGAAAAGTATACGAGCAGAAAACCCGTCATACTTATTTAGCATGACTATCAATTTTCGGTTACAAGGCGTGATTCTCCATGCTCAGATAAATGTTTTGCCCGGTTCAGATGAACAGATATGGCATATATTAAACCAGAAAAGGATACGAGCAGAAAACCTGTCATACTTATTTGGAGATGAACAGATATGGCATATATTAAACCAGGAAAGTATACGAGCAGAAAACCTGTCATACTTATTTGTCATGACTATCAATTTTCGGTTACAAGGCGTGATTCTCCATGCTCAGATAAATGTTTTGCCCGGTTCAGATGAACAGATATGGCATATATTAAACCAGAAAAGTATACGAGCAGAAAACCCGTCATACTTATTTGGCATGACTATCAATTTTCGGTTACAAGGCGTGATTCTCCATGCTCAGATAAATGTTTTGCCCGGTTCAGATGAACAGATATGACAATATAGTAAACCAGAAAAGTATACGAGCAGAAAACCTGTCATACTTATTTGGCATGACTATCAATTTTCGGTTACAAGGCGTGATTCTCCATGCTCAGATAAATGTTTTGCCCGGTTCAGATGAACAGATATGGCATATATTAAACCAGAAAAGGATACGATCAGAAAACCTGTCATACTTATTTGGAGATGAACAGATATGGCATATATTAAACCAGGAAAGAATACGAGCAGAAAACCTGTCATACTTATTTGTCATGACTATCAATTTTCGGTTACAAGGCGTGATTCTCCATGCTCAGATAAATGTTTTGCCCGGTTCTGAAGAACAGATATGGCATATATTAAACCAGAAAAGTATACGAGCAGAAAACCTGTCATACTTATTTGGCATGACTATCAATTTTCGGTTACAAGGCGTGATTCTCCATGCTCAGATAAATGTTTTGCCCGGTTCAGATGAACAGATATGGCATATATTAAACCAGGAAAGAATACGAGCAGAAAACCTGTCATACTTATTTGTCATGACTATCAATTTTCGGTTACAAGGCGTGATTCTCCATGCTCAGATAAATGTTTTGCCCGGTTCAGATGAACAGATATGGCATATATTAAACCAGAAAAGTATACGAGCAGAAAATCTGTCATACTTATTTGTCATGACTATCAATTTTCGGTTACAAGGCGTGATTCTCCATGCTCAGATAAATGTTTTGCCCGGTTCAGATGAACAGATAGGGCATATATTAAACCAGGAAAGAATACGAGCAGAAAACCTGTCATACTTATTTGTCATGACTATCAATTTTCGGTTACAAGGCGTGATTCTCCATGCTCAGATAAATGTTTTGCCCGGTTCTGAAGAACAGATATGGCATATATTAAACCAGAAAAGTATACGAGCAGAAAATCTGTCATACTTATTTGTCATGACTATCAATTTTCGGTTACAAGGCGTGATTCTCCATGCTCAGATAAATGTTTTGCCCGGTTCAGATGAACAGATATGGCATATATTAAACCAGAAAAGTATACGAGCAGAAAACCCGTCATACTTATTTGGCATGACTATCAATTTTCGGTTACAAGGCGTGATTCTCCATGCTCAGATAAATGTTTTGCCCGGTTCAGATGAACAGATATGGCATATATTAAACCAGGAAAGTATACGAGCAGAAAACCTGTCATACTTATTTGTCATGACTATCAATTTTCGGTTACAAGGCGTGATTCTCCATGCTCAGATAAATGTTTTGCCCGGTTCAGATGAACAGATATGGCATATATTAAACCAGAAAAGTATACGAGCAGAAAACCTGTCATACTTATTTGTCATGACTATCAATTTTCGGTTACAAGGCGTGATTCTCCATGCTCAGATAAATGTTTTGCCCGGTTCAGATGAACAGATATGGCATATATTAAACCAGGAAAGTATACGAGCAGAAAACCTGTCATACTTATTTGTCATGACTATCAATTTTCGGTTACAAGGCGTGATTCTCCATGCTCAGATAAATGTTTTGCCCGGTTCAGATGAACAGATATGGCATATATTAAACCAGAAAAGTATACGAGCAGAAAACCAGTCATACTTATTTGGCATGACTATCAATTTTCGGTTACAAGGCGTGATTCTCCATGCTCAGATAAATGTTTTGCCCGGTTCAGATGAACAGATATGGCATATATTAAACCAGAAAAGTATACGAGCAGAAAACCCGTCATACTTATTTGGCATGACTATCAATTTTCGGTTACAAGGCGTGATTCTCCATGCTCAGATAAATGTTTTGCCCGGTTCTGATGAACAGATATGGCATATATTAAACCAGAAAAGTATACGAGCAGAAAACCTGTCATACTTATTTGCCATGACTATCAATTTTCGGTTACAAGGCGTGATTCTCCATGCTCAGATAAATGTTTTGCCCGGTTCAGATGAACAGATATGGCATATATTAAACCAGAAAAGTATACGAGCAGAAAACCCGTCATACTTATTTGGCATGACTATCAATTTTCGGTTACAAGGCGTGATTCTCCATGCTCAGATAAATGTTTTGCCCGGTTCAGATGAACAGATATGGCATATATTAAACCAGAAAAGTATACGAGCAGAAAACCCGTCATACTTATTTGGCATGACTATCAATTTTCGGTTACAAGGCGTGATTCTCCATGCTCAGATAAATGTTTTGCCCGGTTCAGATGAACAGATATGGCATATATTAAACCAGGAAAGTATACGAGCAGAAAACCTGTCATACTTATTTGTCATGACTATCAATTTTCGGTTACAAGGCGTGATTCTCCATGCTCAGATAAATGTTTTGCCCGGTTCAGATGAACAGATATGGCATATATTAAACCAGAAAAGTATACGAGCAGAAAACCTGTCATACTTATTTGTCATGACTATCAATTTTCGGTTACAAGGCGTGATTCTCCATGCTCAGATAAATGTTTTGCCCGGTTCAGATGAACAGATATGGCATATATTAAACCAGGAAAGTATACGAGCAGAAAACCTGTCATACTTATTTGTCATGACTATCAATTTTCGGTTACAAGGCGTGATTCTCCATGCTCAGATAAATGTTTTGCCCGGTTCAGATGAACAGATATGGCATATATTAAACCAGAAAAGTATACGAGCAGAAAACCCGTCATACTTATTTGGCATGACTATCAATTTTCGGTTACAAGGCGTGATTCTCCATGCTCAGATAAATGCTTTGCCCGGTTCAGATGAACAGATATGGCATATATTAAACCAGAAAAGTATACGAGCAGAAAACCCGTCATACTTATTTGGCATGACTATCAATTTTCGGTTACAAGGCATGATTCTCCATGCTCAGATAAATGTTTTGCCCGGTTCTGATGAACAGATATGACATATATTAAACCAGAAAAGTATACGAGCAGAAAACCTGTCATACTTATTTGTCATGACTATCAATTTTCGGTTACAAGGCGTGATTCTCCATGCTCAGATAAATGTTTTGCCCGGTTCAGATGAACAGATATGGCATATATTAAACCAGAAAAGTATACGAGCAGAAAACCTCTCATACTTATTTGTCATGACTATCAATTTTCGGTTACAAGGCGTGATTCTCCATGCTCAGATAAATGTTTTGCCCGGTTCAGATGAACAGATATGGCATATATTAAACCAGAAAAGTATACGAGCAGAAAACCCGTCATACTTATTTAGCATGACTATCAATTTTCGGTTACAAGGCGTGATTCTCCATGCTCAGATAAATGTTTTGCCCGGTTCAGATGAACAGATATGGCATATATTAAACCAGAAAAGGATACGAGCAGAAAACCTGTCATACTTATTTGGAGATGAACAGATATGGCATATATTAAACCAGAAAAGTATACGAGCAGAAAACCCGTCATACTTATTTGGCATGACTATCAATTTTCGGTTACAAGGCGTGATTCTCCATGCTCAGATAAATGTTTTGCCTGGTTCAGATGAACAGATATGACAATATAGTAAACCAGAAAAGTATACGAGCAGAAAACCTGTCATAATTATTTGGCATGACTATCAATTTTCGGTTACAAGGCGTGATTCTCCATGCTCAGATAAATGTTTTGCCCGGTTCAGATGAACAGATATGGCATATATTAAACCAGAAAAGGATACGAGCAGAAAACCTGTCATACTTATTTGGAGATGAACAGATATGGCATATATTAAACCAGGAAAGAATACGAGCAGAAAACCTGTCATACTTATTTGTCATGACTATCAATTTTCGGTTACAAGGCGTGATTCTCCATGCTCAGATAAATGTTTTGCCCGGTTCAGATGAACAGATATGGCATATATTAAACCAGAAAAGTATACGAGCAGAAAACCCGTCATACTTATTTGGCATGACTATCAATTTTCGGTTACAAGGCGTGATTCTCCATGCTCAGATAAATGCTTTGCCCGGTTCAGATGAACAGATATGGCATATATTAAACCAGAAAAGTATACGAGCAGAAAACCCGTCATACTTATTTGGCATGACTATCAATTTTCGGTTACAAGGCATGATTCTCCATGCTCAGATAAATGTTTTGCCCGGTTCTGATGAACAGATATGACATATATTAAACCAGAAAAGTATACGAGCAGAAAACCTGTCATACTTATTTGTCATGACTATCAATTTTCGGTTACAAGGCGTGATTCTCCATGCTCAGATAAATGTTTTGCCCGGTTCAGATGAACAGATATGGCATATATTAAACCAGAAAAGTATACGAGCAGAAAACCTCTCATACTTATTTGTCATGACTATCAATTTTCGGTTACAAGGCGTGATTCTCCATGCTCAGATAAATGTTTTGCCCGGTTCAGATGAACAGATATGGCATATATTAAACCAGGAAAGTATACGAGCAGAAAACCTGTCATACTTATTTGTCATGACTATCAATTTTCGGTTACAAGGCGTGATTCTCCATGCTCAGATAAATGTTTTGCCCGGTTCAGATGAACAGATATGGCATATATTAAACCAGGAAAGTATACGAGCAGAAAACCTGTCATACTTATTTGTCATGACTATCAATTTTCGGTTACAAGGCGTGATTCTCCATGCTCAGATAAATGTTTTGCCCGGTTCAGATGAACAGATATGGCATATATTAAACCAGAAAAGTATACGAGCAGAAAACCTGTCATACTTATTTGTCATGACTATCAATTTTCGGTTACAAGGCGTGATTCTCCATGCTCAGATAAATGTTTTGCCCGGTTCAGATGAACAGATATGGCATATATTAAACCAGAAAAGTATACGAGCAGAAAACCCGTCATACTTATTTAGCATGACTATCAATTTTCGGTTACAAGGCGTGATTCTCCATGCTCAGATAAATGTTTTGCCCGGTTCAGATGAACAGATATGGCATATATTAAACCAGAAAAGTATACGAGCAGAAAACCTGTCATACTTATTTGTCATGACTATCAATTTTCGGTTACAAGGCGTGATTCTCCATGCTCAGATAAATGTTTTGCCCGGTTCAGATGAACAGATATGGCATATATTAAACCAGAAAAGTATACGAGCAGAAAACCCGTCATACTTATTTAGCATGACTATCAATTTTCGGTTACAAGGCGTGATTCTCCATGCTCAGATAAATGTTTTGCCCGGTTCAGATGAACAGATATGGCATATATTAAACCAGAAAAGGATACGAGCAGAAAACCTGTCATACTTATTTGGAGATGAACAGATATGGCATATATTAAACCAGAAAAGTATACGAGCAGAAAACCCGTCATACTTATTTGGCATGACTATCAATTTTCGGTTACAAGGCGTGATTCTCCATGCTCAGATAAATGTTTTGCCTGGTTCAGATGAACAGATATGACAATATAGTAAACCAGAAAAGTATACGAGCAGAAAACCTGTCATAATTATTTGGCATGACTATCAATTTTCGGTTACAAGGCGTGATTCTCCATGCTCAGATAAATGTTTTGCCCGGTTCAGATGAACAGATATGGCATATATTAAACCAGAAAAGGATACGAGCAGAAAACCTGTCATACTTATTTGGAGATGAACAGATATGGCATATATTAAACCAGGAAAGAATACGAGCAGAAAACCTGTCATACTTATTTGTCATGACTATCAATTTTCGGTTACAAGGCGTGATTCTCCATGCTCAGATAAATGTTTTGCCCGGTTCAGATGAACAGATATGGCATATATTAAACCAGAAAAGTATACGAGCAGAAAACCCGTCATACTTATTTGGCATGACTATCAATTTTCGGTTACAAGGCGTGATTCTCCATGCTCAGATAAATGTTTTGCCCGGTTCAGATGAACAGATATGGCATATATTAAACCAGAAAAGTATACGAGCAGAAAACCCGTCATACTTATTTAGCATGACTATCAATTTTCGGTTACAAGGCGTGATTCTCCATGCTCAGATAAATGTTTTGCCCGGTTCAGATGAACAGATATGGCATATATTAAACCAGAAAAGTATACGAGCAGAAAACCTGTCATACTTATTTGTCATGACTATCAATTTTCGGTTACAAGGCGTGATTCTCCATGCTCAGATAAATGTTTTGCCCGGTTCAGATGAACAGATATGGCATATATTAAACCAGAAAAGTATACGAGCAGAAAACCCGTCATACTTATTTAGCATGACTATCAATTTTCGGTTACAAGGCGTGATTCTCCATGCTCAGATAAATGTTTTGCCCGGTTCAGATGAACAGATATGGCATATATTAAACCAGAAAAGGATACGAGCAGAAAACCTGTCATACTTATTTGGAGATGAACAGATATGGCATATATTAAACCAGAAAAGTATACGAGCAGAAAACCCGTCATACTTATTTGGCATGACTATCAATTTTCGGTTACAAGGCGTGATTCTCCATGCTCAGATAAATGTTTTGCCTGGTTCAGATGAACAGATATGACAATATAGTAAACCAGAAAAGTATACGAGCAGAAAACCTGTCATAATTATTTGGCATGACTATCAATTTTCGGTTACAAGGCGTGATTCTCCATGCTCAGATAAATGTTTTGCCCGGTTCAGATGAACAGATATGGCATATATTAAACCAGAAAAGGATACGAGCAGAAAACCTGTCATACTTATTTGGAGATGAACAGATATGGCATATATTAAACCAGGAAAGAATACGAGCAGAAAACCTGTCATACTTATTTGTCATGACTATCAATTTTCGGTTACAAGGCGTGATTCTCCATGCTCAGATAAATGTTTTGCCCGGTTCAGATGAACAGATATGGCATATATTAAACCAGAAAAGTATACGAGCAGAAAACCCGTCATACTTATTTGGCATGACTATCAATTTTCGGTTACAAGGCGTGATTCTCCATGCTCAGATAAATGTTTTGCCCGGTTCTGATGAACAGATATGGCATATATTAAACCAGAAAAGTATACGAGCAGAAAACCTGTCATACTTATTTGTCATGACTATCAATTTTCGGTTACAAGGCGTGATTCTCCATGCTCAGATAAATGTTTTGCCCGGTTCAGATGAACAGATATGGCATATATTAAACCAGAAAAGTATACGAGCAGAAAACCCGTCATACTTATTTGGCATGATTATCAATTTTCGGTTACAAGGCGTGATTCTCCATGCTCAGATAAATGTTTTGCCCGGTTCAGATGAACAGATATGGCATATATTAAACCAGGAAAGTATACGAGCAGAAAACCTGTCATACTTATTTGTCATGACTATCAATTTTCGGTTACAAGGCGTGATTCTCCGTGCTCAGATAAATGTTTTGCCCGGTTCAGATGAACAGATATGGCATATATTAAACCAGAAAAGTATACGAGCAGAAAACCTGTCATACTTATTTGTCATGACTATCAATTTTCGGTTACAAGGCGTGATTCTCCATGCTCAGATAAATGTTTTGCCCGGTTCAGATGAACAGATATGGCATATATTAAACCAGAAAAGTATACGAGCAGAAAACCCGTCATACTTATTTGGCATGACTATCAATTTTCGGTTACAAGGCGTGATTCTCCATGCTCAGATAAATGTTTTGCCCGGTTCAGATGAACAGATATGGCATATATTAAACCAGGAAAGTATACGAGCAGAAAACCTGTCATACTTATTTGTCATGACTATCAATTTTCGGTTACAAGGCGTGATTCTCCATGCTCAGATAAATGTTTTGCCCGGTTCAGATGAACAGATATGGCATATATTAAACCAGAAAAGTATACGAGCAGAAAACCTGTCATACTTATTTGTCATGACTATCAATTTTCGGTTACAAGGCGTGATTCTCCATGCTCAGATAAATGTTTTGCCCGGTTCAGATGAACAGATATGGCATATATTAAACCAGAAAAGTATACGAGCAGAAAACCTGTCATACTTATTTGGCATGACTATCAATTTTCGGTTACAAGGCGTGATTCTCCATGCTCAGATAAATGTGTTGCCCGGTTCAGATGAACAGATATGGCATATATTAAACCAGAAAAGTATACGAGCAGAAAACCTGTCATACTTATTTGGCATGACTATTAATTTTCGGTTACAAGGCGTGATTCTCCATGCTCAGATAAATGTTTTGCCCGGTTTGATGAACAGATATGGCATATATTATACCAGAAAAGTATACGAGCAGAAAACCCGTCATACTTATTTGGCATGACTATCAATTTTCGGTTACAAGGCGTGATTCTCCATGCTCAGATAAATGTTTTGCCCGGTTCAGATGAACAGATATGGCATATATTAAACCAGAAAAGTATACGAGCAGAAAACCTGTCATACTTATTTGTCATGACTATCAATTTTCGGTTACAAGGCGTGATTCTCCATGCTCAGATAAATGTTTTGCCCGGTTCAGATGAACAGATATGGCATATATTAAACCAGAAAAGTATAAGAGCAGAAAACCTGTCATACTTATTTGGCATGACTATCAATGTTCGGTTACAAGGCGTGATTCTCCATGCTCAGATAAATGTTTTGCCCGGTTCAGATGAACAGATATGGCATATATTAAACCAGAAAAGTACACGAGCAGAAAACCTGTCATACTTATTTGGCATGACTATCAATTTTCGGTTACAAGGCGTGATTCTCCATGCTCAGATAAATGTTTTGCCCGGTTCAGATGAACAGATATGGCATATATTAAACCAGAAAAGTACACGAGCAGAAAACCTGTCATACTTATTTGGCATGACTATCAATTTTCGGTTACAAGGCGTGATTCTCCATGCTCAGATAAATGTTTTGCCCGGTTCAGATGAACAGATATGGCATATATTAAACCAGAAAAGGATACGAGCAAAAAACCTGTCATACTTATTTGGAGATGAACAGATATGGCATATATTAAACCAGGAAAGTACACGAGCAGAAAACCTGTCATACTTATTTGTCATGACTATCAATTTTCGGTTACAAGGCGTGATTCTCCATGCTCAGATAAATGTTTTGCCCGGTTCAGATGAACAGATACGGCATATATTAAACCAGAAAAGTATACGAGCAGAAAACCCGTCATACTTATTTGGCATGACTATCAATTTTCGGTTACAAGGCGTGATTCTCCATGCTCAGATAAATGTTTTGCCCGGTTCAGATGAACAGATATGACAATATAGTAAACCAGAAAAGTATACGAGCAGAAAACCCGTCATACTTATTTGGAGATGAACAGATATGGCATATATTAAACTAGAAAAGTATACGAGCAGAAAACCCGTCATACTTATTTGGCATGACTATCAATTTTCGGTTACAAGGCGTGATTCTCCATGCTCAGATAAATGTTTTGCCCGGTTCAGATGAACAGATATGGCATATATTAATCCAGAAAAGGATACGAGCAAAAAACCTGTCATACTTATTTGGAGATGAACAGATATGGCATATATTAAACCAGGAAAGTACACGAGCAGAAAACCTGTCATACTTATTTGTCATGACTATCAATTTTCGGTTACAAGGCGTGATTCTCCATGCTCAGATAAATGTTTTGCCCGGTTCAGATGAACAGATACGGCATATATTAAACCAGAAAAGTATACGAGCAGAAAACCCGTCATACTTATTTGGCATGACTATCAATTTTCGGTTACAAGGCGTGATTCTCCATGCTCAGATAAATGTTTTGCCCGGTTCAGATGAACAGATATGACAATATAGTAAACCAGAAAAGTATACGAGCAGAAAACCCGTCATACTTATTTGGAGATGAACAGATATGGCATATATTAAACCAGGAAAGTACACGAGCAGAAAACCTGTCATACTTATTTGTCATGACTATCAATTTTCGGTTACAAGGCGTGATTCTCCATGCTCAGATAAATGTTTTGCCCGGTTCAGATGAACAGATACGGCATATATTAAACCAGAAAAGGATACGAGCAGAAAACCTGTCATACTTATTTGGCATGACTATCAATTTTCGGTTACAAGGCGTGATTCTCCATGCTCAGATAAATGTTTTGCCCGGTTCAGATGAACAGATATGGTATATATTAAACCAGAAAAGTACACGAGCAGAAACCCTGTCATACTTATTTGGCATGACTATCAATTTTCGGTTACAAGGCGTGATTCTCCATGCTCAGATAAATGCTTTGCCCGGTTCAGATGAACAGATATGGCATATATTAAACCAGAAAAGTATACGAGCAGAAAACCTGTCATACTTATTTGTCATGACTATCAATTTTCGGTTACAAGGCGTGATTCTCCATGCTCAGATAAATGTTTTGCCCGGTTCAGATGAACAGATACGGCATATATTAAACCAGAAAAGGATACGAGCAGAAAACCTGTCATACTTATTTGGCATGACTATCAATTTTCGGTTACAAGGCGTGATTCTCCATGCTCAGATAAATGTTTTGCCCGGTTCAGATGAACAGATATGGTATATATTAAACCAGAAAAGTACACGAGCAGAAAACCCGTCATACTTATTTGGAGATGAACAGATATGGCATATATTAAACCAGGAAAGTACACGAGCAGAAAACCTGTCATACTTATTTGTCATGACTATCAATTTTCGGTTACAAGGCGTGATTCTCCATGCTCAGATAAATGTTTTGCCCGGTTCAGATGAACAGATACGGCATATATTAAACCAGAAAAGGATACGAGCAGAAAACCTGTCATACTTATTTGGCATGACTATCAATTTTCGGTTACAAGGCGTGATTCTCCATGCTCAGATAAATGCTTTGCCCGGTTCAGATGAACAGATACGGCATATATTAAACCAGAAAAGGATACGAGCAGAAAACCTGTCATACTTATTTGGCATGACTATCAATTTTCGGTTACAAGGCGTGATTCTCCATGCTCAGATAAATGTTTTGCCCGGTTCAGATGAACAGATATGGTATATATTAAACCAGAAAAGTACACGAGCAGAAACCCTGTCATACTTATTTGGCATGACTATCAATTTTCGGTTACAAGGCGTGATTCTCCATGCTCAGATAAATGCTTTGCCCGGTTCAGATGAACAGATATGGCATATATTAAACCAGAAAAGTATACGAGCAGAAAACCTGTCATACTTATTTGTCATGACTATCAATTTTCGGTTACAAGGCGTGATTCTCCATGCTCAGATAAATGTTTTGCCCGGTTCAGATGAACAGGTACGGCATATATTAAACCAGAAAAGGATACGAGCAGAAAACCTGTCATACTTATTTGGCATGACTATCAATTTTCGGTTACAAGGCGTGATTCTCCATGCTCAGATAAATGTTTTGCCCGGTTCAGATGAACAGATATGGTATATATTAAACCAGAAAAGTACACGAGCAGAAAACCCGTCATACTTATTTGGAGATGAACAGATATGGCATATATTAAACCAGGAAAGTACACGAGCAGAAAACCTGTCATACTTATTTGTCATGACTATCAATTTTCGGTTACAAGGCGTGATTCTCCATGCTCAGATAAATGTTTTGCCCGGTTCAGATGAACAGATACGGCATATATTAAACCAGAAAAGGATACGAGCAGAAAACCTGTCATACTTATTTGGCATGACTATCAATTTTCGGTTACAAGGCGTGATTCTCCATGTTCAGATAAATGCTTTGCCCGGTTCAGATGAACAGATATGGCATATATTAAACCAGAAAAGTATACGAGCAGGAAACCTGTCATACTTATTTGGCATGACTATCAATTTTCGGTTACAAGGCGTGATTCTCCATGCTCAGATAAATGTTTTGCCCGGTTCAGATGAACAGATATGGTATATATTAAACCAGAAAAGTACACGAGCAGAAAACCCGTCATACTTATTTGGAGATGAACAGATATGGCATATATTAAACCAGAAAAGTATACGAGCAGAAAACCTGTCATACTTATTTGGCATGACTATCAATTTTCGGTTACAAGGCGTGATTCTCCATGCTCAGATAAATGTTTTGCCCGGTTCAGATGAACAGATATGGTATATATTAAACCAGAAAAGTACACGAACAGAAAACCTGTCATACTTATTTGTCATGACTATCAATTTTCGGTTACAAGGCGTGATTCTCCATGCTCAGATAAATGTTTTGCCCGGTTCAGATGAACAGATATGGTATATATTAAACCAGAAAAGTACACGAGCAGAAAACCCGTCATACTTATTTGGAGATGAACAGATATGTCATATATTAAACCAGAAAAGTATACGAGCAGAAAACCTGTCATACTTATTTGGCATGACTATCAATTTTCGGTTACAAGGCGTGATTCTCCATGCTCAGATAAATGTTTTGCCCGGTTCAGATGAACAGATATGGTATATATTAAACCAGAAAAGTACACGAACAGAAAACCTGTCATACTTATTTGGCATGACTATCAATTTTCGGTTACAAGGCGTGATTCTCCATGCTCAGATAAATGCTTTGCCCGGTTCAGATGAACAGATATGGCATATATTAAACCAGAAAAGTATACGAGCAGGAAACCTGTCATACTTATTTGGCATGACTATCAATTTTCGGTTACGAGGCGTGATTCTCCATGCTCAGATAAATGTTTTGCCCGGTTCAGATGAACAGATATGGTATATATTAAACCAGAAAAGTACACGAGCAGAAAACCTGTCATACTTATTTGTCATGACTATCAATTTTCGGTTACAAGGCGTGATTCTCCATGCTCAGATAAATGTTTTGCCCGGTTCAGATGAACAGATACGGCATATATTAAACCAGAAAAGGATACGAGCAGAAAACCTGTCATACTTATTTGGCATGACTATCAATTTTCGGTTACAAGGCGTGATTCTCCATGCTCAGATAAATGTTTTGCCCGGTTCAGATGAACAGATATGGTATATATTAAACCAGAAAAGTACACGAGCAGAAAACCTGTCATACTTATTTGGCATGACTATCAATTTTCGGTTACAAGGCGTGATTCTCCATGCTCAGATAAATGTTTTGCCCGGTTCAGATGAACAGATATGGTATATATTAAACCAGAAAAGTACACGAGCAGAAAACCTGTCATACTTATTTGGCATGACTATCAATGTTCGGTTACAAGGCGTGATTCTCCATGCTCAGATAAATGTTTTGCCCGGTTCAGATGAACAGATATGGCATATATTAAACCAGAAAAGTATACGAGCAGAAAACCTGTCATACTTATTTGGCATGACTATCAATTTTCGGTTACAAGGCGTGATTCTCCATGCTCAGATAAATGTTTTGCCCGGTTCAGATGAACAGATATTGTATATATTAAACCAGAAAAGTACACGAGCAGAAAACATGTCATACTTATTTGGCATGACTATCAATTTTCGGTTACAAGGCGTGATTCTCCATGCTCAGATAAATGTTTTGCCCGGTTCAGATGAACAGATATGGCATATAGTAAACCAGAAAAGTATACGAGCAGAAAACCTGTCATACTTATTTGGCATGACTATCAATTTTCGGTTACAAGGCGTGATTCTCCATGATCAGATAAATGTTTTGCCCGGTTCAGATGAACAGATATGGCAATATAGTAAACCAGAAAAGTATACGAGCAGAAAACCTGTCATACTTATTTGGCATGACTATCAATTTTCGGTTACAAGGCGTGATTCTCTATGCTCAGATAAATGTTTTGCCCGGTTCAGATGAACAGATATGGCATATATTAAACCAGAAAAGTACACGAGCAGAAAACCTGTCATACTTATTTGGCATGACTATCAATTTTCGGTTACAAGGCGTGATTCTCCATGCTTAGATAAATGTTTTGCCCGGTTCAGATGAACAGATATGGCATATATTAAACTAGAAAAGTATACGAGCAGAAAACCTGTCATACTTATTTGGCATGACTATCAATTTTCGGTTACAAGGCGTGATTCTCCATGCTCAGATAAATGTTTTGCCCGGTTCAGATGAACAGATATGGCATATATTAAACCAGAAAAGTACACGAGCAGAAAACCTGTCATACTTATTTGGCATGACTATCAATTTTCGGTTACAAGGCGTGATTCTCCATGCTCAGATAAATGTTTTGCCCGGTTCAGATGAACAGATATGGTATATATTAAACCAGAAAAGTACACGAGCAGAAAACCTGTCATACTTATTTGGCATGACTATCAATGTTCGGTTACAAGGCGTGATTCTCCATGCTCAGATAAATGTTTTGCCCGGTTCAGATGAACAGATATGGCATATATTAAACCAGAAAAGTACACGAGCAGAAAACCTGTCATACTTATTTGGCATGACTATCAATTTTCGGTTACAAGGCGTGATTCTCCATGCTCAGATAAATGTTTTGCCCGGTTCAGATGAACAGATATGGCATATATTAAACCAGAAAAGTACACGAGCAGAAAACCTGTCATACTTATTTGGCATGACTATCAATTTTCGGTTACAAGGCGTGATTCTCCATGCTCAGATAAATGTTTTGCCCGGTTCAGATGAACAGATATGGCATATATTAAACCAGAAAAGGATACGAGCAAAAAACCTGTCATACTTATTTGGAGATGAACAGATATGGCATATATTAAACCAGGAAAGTACACGAGCAGAAAACCTGTCATACTTATTTGTCATGACTATCAATTTTCGGTTACAAGGCGTGATTCTCCATGCTCAGATAAATGTTTTGCCCGGTTCAGATGAACAGATACGGCATATATTAAACCAGAAAAGTATACGAGCAGAAAACCCGTCATACTTATTTGGCATGACTATCAATTTTCGGTTACAAGGCGTGATTCTCCATGCTCAGATAAATGTTTTGCCCGGTTCAGATGAACAGATATGACAATATAGTAAACCAGAAAAGTATACGAGCAGAAAACCCGTCATACTTATTTGGAGATGAACAGATATGGCATATATTAAACTAGAAAAGTATACGAGCAGAAAACCCGTCATACTTATTTGGCATGACTATCAATTTTCGGTTACAAGGCGTGATTCTCCATGCTCAGATAAATGTTTTGCCCGGTTCAGATGAACAGATATGGCATATATTAATCCAGAAAAGGATACGAGCAAAAAACCTGTCATACTTATTTGGAGATGAACAGATATGGCATATAGTAAACCAGAAAAGTATACGAGCAGAAAACCTGTCATACTTATTTGGCATGACTATCAATTTTCGGTTACAAGGCGTGATTCTCCATGATCAGATAAATGTTTTGCCCGGTTCAGATGAACAGATATGGCAATATAGTAAACCAGAAAAGTATACGAGCAGAAAACCTGTCATACTTATTTGGCATGACTATCAATTTTCGGTTACAAGGCGTGATTCTCTATGCTCAGATAAATGTTTTGCCCGGTTCAGATGAACAGATATGGCATATATTAAACCAGAAAAGTACACGAGCAGAAAACCTGTCATACTTATTTGGCATGACTATCAATTTTCGGTTACAAGGCGTGATTCTCCATGCTTAGATAAATGTTTTGCCCGGTTCAGATGAACAGATATGGCATATATTAAACTAGAAAAGTATACGAGCAGAAAACCTGTCATACTTATTTGGCATGACTATCAATTTTCGGTTACAAGGCGTGATTCTCCATGCTCAGATAAATGTTTTGCCCGGTTCAGATGAACAGATATGGCATATATTAAACCAGAAAAGTACACGAGCAGAAAACCTGTCATACTTATTTGGCATGACTATCAATTTTCGGTTACAAGGCGTGATTCTCCATGCTCAGATAAATGTTTTGCCCGGTTCAGATGAACAGATATGGTATATATTAAACCAGAAAAGTACACGAGCAGAAAACCTGTCATACTTATTTGGCATGACTATCAATGTTCGGTTACAAGGCGTGATTCTCCATGCTCAGATAAATGTTTTGCCCGGTTCAGATGAACAGATATGGCATATATTAAACCAGAAAAGTACACGAGCAGAAAACCTGTCATACTTATTTGGCATGACTATCAATTTTCGGTTACAAGGCGTGATTCTCCATGCTCAGATAAATGTTTTGCCCGGTTCAGATGAACAGATATGGCATATATTAAACCAGAAAAGTACACGAGCAGAAAACCTGTCATACTTATTTGGCATGACTATCAATTTTCGGTTACAAGGCGTGATTCTCCATGCTCAGATAAATGTTTTGCCCGGTTCAGATGAACAGATATGGCATATATTAAACCAGAAAAGGATACGAGCAAAAAACCTGTCATACTTATTTGGAGATGAACAGATATGGCATATATTAAACCAGGAAAGTACACGAGCAGAAAACCTGTCATACTTATTTGTCATGACTATCAATTTTCGGTTACAAGGCGTGATTCTCCATGCTCAGATAAATGTTTTGCCCGGTTCAGATGAACAGATACGGCATATATTAAACCAGAAAAGTATACGAGCAGAAAACCCGTCATACTTATTTGGCATGACTATCAATTTTCGGTTACAAGGCGTGATTCTCCATGCTCAGATAAATGTTTTGCCCGGTTCAGATGAACAGATATGACAATATAGTAAACCAGAAAAGTATACGAGCAGAAAACCCGTCATACTTATTTGGAGATGAACAGATATGGCATATATTAAACTAGAAAAGTATACGAGCAGAAAACCCGTCATACTTATTTGGCATGACTATCAATTTTCGGTTACAAGGCGTGATTCTCCATGCTCAGATAAATGTTTTGCCCGGTTCAGATGAACAGATATGGCATATATTAAACCAGAAAAGGATACGAGCAAAAAACCTGTCATACTTATTTGGAGATGAACAGATATGGCATATATTAAACCAGGAAAGTACACGAGCAGAAAACCTGTCATACTTATTTGTCATGACTATCAATTTTCGGTTACAAGGCGTGATTCTCCATGCTCAGATAAATGTTTTGCCCGGTTCAGATGAACAGATACGGCATATATTAAACCAGAAAAGTATACGAGCAGAAAACCCGTCATACTTATTTGGCATGACTATCAATTTTCGGTTACAAGGCGTGATTCTCCATGCTCAGATAAATGTTTTGCCCGGTTCAGATGAACAGATATGACAATATAGTAAACCAGAAAAGTATACGAGCAGAAAACCCGTCATACTTATTTGGAGATGAACAGATATGGCATATATTAAACTAGAAAAGTATACGAGCAGAAAACCCGTCATACTTATTTGGCATGACTATCAATTTTCGGTTACAAGGCGTGATTCTCCATGCTCAGATAAATGTTTTGCCCGGTTCAGATGAACAGATATGGCATATATTAATCCAGAAAAGGATACGAGCAAAAAACCTGTCATACTTATTTGGAGATGAACAGATATGGCATATATTAAACCAGGAAAGTACACGAGCAGAAAACCTGTCATACTTATTTGTCATGACTATCAATTTTCGGTTACAAGGCGTGATTCTCCATGCTCAGATAAATGTTTTGCCCGGTTCAGATGAACAGATACGGCATATATTAAACCAGAAAAGTATACGAGCAGAAAACCCGTCATACTTATTTGGCATGACTATCAATTTTCGGTTACAAGGCGTGATTCTCCATGCTCAGATAAATGTTTTGCCCGGTTCAGATGAACAGATATGACAATATAGTAAACCAGAAAAGTATACGAGCAGAAAACCCGTCATACTTATTTGGAGATGAACAGATATGGCATATATTAAACCAGGAAAGTACACGAGCAGAAAACCTGTCATACTTATTTGTCATGACTATCAATTTTCGGTTACAAGGCGTGATTCTCCATGCTCAGATAAATGTTTTGCCCGGTTCAGATGAACAGATACGGCATATATTAAACCAGAAAAGGATACGAGCAGAAAACCTGTCATACTTATTTGGCATGACTATCAATTTTCGGTTACAAGGCGTGATTCTCCATGCTCAGATAAATGTTTTGCCCGGTTCAGATGAACAGATATGGTATATATTAAACCAGAAAAGTACACGAGCAGAAACCCTGTCATACTTATTTGGCATGACTATCAATTTTCGGTTACAAGGCGTGATTCTCCATGCTCAGATAAATGCTTTGCCCGGTTCAGATGAACAGATATGGCATATATTAAACCAGAAAAGTATACGAGCAGAAAACCTGTCATACTTATTTGTCATGACTATCAATTTTCGGTTACAAGGCGTGATTCTCCATGCTCAGATAAATGTTTTGCCCGGTTCAGATGAACAGATACGGCATATATTAAACCAGAAAAGGATACGAGCAGAAAACCTGTCATACTTATTTGGCATGACTATCAATTTTCGGTTACAAGGCGTGATTCTCCATGCTCAGATAAATGTTTTGCCCGGTTCAGATGAACAGATATGGTATATATTAAACCAGAAAAGTACACGAGCAGAAAACCCGTCATACTTATTTGGAGATGAACAGATATGGCATATATTAAACCAGGAAAGTACACGAGCAGAAAACCTGTCATACTTATTTGTCATGACTATCAATTTTCGGTTACAAGGCGTGATTCTCCATGCTCAGATAAATGTTTTGCCCGGTTCAGATGAACAGATACGGCATATATTAAACCAGAAAAGGATACGAGCAGAAAACCTGTCATACTTATTTGGCATGACTATCAATTTTCGGTTACAAGGCGTGATTCTCCATGTTCAGATAAATGCTTTGCCCGGTTCAGATGAACAGATATGGCATATATTAAACCAGAAAAGTATACGAGCAGGAAACCTGTCATACTTATTTGGCATGACTATCAATTTTCGGTTACAAGGCGTGATTCTCCATGCTCAGATAAATGTTTTGCCCGGTTCAGATGAACAGATATGGTATATATTAAACCAGAAAAGTACACGAGCAGAAAACCCGTCATACTTATTTGGAGATGAACAGATATGGCATATATTAAACCAGAAAAGTATACGAGCAGAAAACCTGTCATACTTATTTGGCATGACTATCAATTTTCGGTTACAAGGCGTGATTCTCCATGCTCAGATAAATGTTTTGCCCGGTTCAGATGAACAGATATGGTATATATTAAACCAGAAAAGTACACGAACAGAAAACCTGTCATACTTATTTGTCATGACTATCAATTTTCGGTTACAAGGCGTGATTCTCCATGCTCAGATAAATGTTTTGCCCGGTTCAGATGAACAGATATGGTATATATTAAACCAGAAAAGTACACGAGCAGAAAACCCGTCATACTTATTTGGAGATGAACAGATATGGCATATATTAAACCAGAAAAGTATACGAGCAGAAAACCTGTCATACTTATTTGGCATGACTATCAATTTTCGGTTACAAGGCGTGATTCTCCATGCTCAGATAAATGTTTTGCCCGGTTCAGATGAACAGATATGGTATATATTAAACCAGAAAAGTACACGAACAGAAAACCTGTCATACTTATTTGGCATGACTATCAATTTTCGGTTACAAGGCGTGATTCTCCATGCTCAGATAAATGCTTTGCCCGGTTCAGATGAACAGATATGGCATATATTAAACCAGAAAAGTATACGAGCAGGAAACCTGTCATACTTATTTGGCATGACTATCAATTTTCGGTTACGAGGCGTGATTCTCCATGCTCAGATAAATGTTTTGCCCGGTTCAGATGAACAGATATGGTATATATTAAACCAGAAAAGTACACGAGCAGAAAACCTGTCATACTTATTTGTCATGACTATCAATTTTCGGTTACAAGGCGTGATTCTCCATGCTCAGATAAATGTTTTGCCCGGTTCAGATGAACAGATACGGCATATATTAAACCAGAAAAGGATACGAGCAGAAAACCTGTCATACTTATTTGGCATGACTATCAATTTTCGGTTACAAGGCGTGATTCTCCATGCTCAGATAAATGTTTTGCCCGGTTCAGATGAACAGATATGGCATATATTAAACCAGAAAAGTATACGAGCAGGAAACCTGTCATACTTATTTGGCATGACTATCAATTTTCGGTTACAAGGCGTGATTCTCCATGCTCAGATAAATGTTTTGCCCGGTTCAGATGAACAGATATGGCATATAGTAAACCAGAAAAATATACGAGCAGAAAATCTGTCATACTTATTTGGCATGACTATCAATTTTCGGTTACAAGGCGTGATTCTCTATGCTCAGATAAATGTTTTGCCCGGTTCAGATGAACAGATATGGCATATATTAAACCAGAAAAGTACACGAGCAGAAAACCTGTCATACTTATTTGGCATGACTATCAATTTTCGGTTACAAGGCGTGATTCTCCATGCTCAGATAATTGTTTTGCCCGGTTCAGATGAACAGATATGGCATATATTAAACCAGAAAAGTATACGATCAGAAAACCTGTCATACTTATTTGGCATGACTATCAATTTTCGGTTACAAGGCGTGATTCTCCATGCTCAGATAAATGTTTTGCCCGGTTCAGATGAACAGATATGGTATATATTAAACCAGAAAAGTACACGAGCAGAAAACCTGTCATACTTATTTGTCATGACTATCAATTTTCGGTTACAAGGCGTGATTCTCCATGCTCAGATAAATGTTTTGCCCGGTTCAGATGAACAGATACGGCATATATTAAACCAGAAAAGGATACGAGCAGAAAACCTGTCATACTTATTTGGCATGACTATCAATTTTCGGTTACAAGGCGTGATTCTCCATGCTCAGATAAATGTTTTGCCCGGTTCAGATGAACAGATATGGCATATATTAAACCAGAAAAGTATACGAGCAGAAAACCTGTCATACTTATTTGGCATGACTATCAATTTTCGGTTACAAAGCGTGATTCTCCATGATCAGATAAATGTTTTTCCCGGTTCAGATGAACAGATATGGCAATATAGTAAACCAGAAAAGTATACGAGCAGAAAACCTGTCATACTTATTTGGCATGACTATCAATTTTCGGTTACAAGGCGTGATTCTCTATGCTCAGATAAATGTTTTGCCCGGTTCAGATGAACAGATATGGCATATATTAAACCAGGAAAGTACACGAGCAGAAAACCTGTCATACTTATTTGGCATGACTATCAATTTTCGGTTACAAGGCGTGATTCTCCATGCTCAGATAAATGTTTTGCCCGGTTCAGATGAACAGATATGGCATATATTAAACCAGAAAAGTATACGATCAGAAAACCTGTCATACTTATTTGGCATGACTATCAATTTTCGGTTACAAGGCGTGATTCTCCATGCTCAGATAAATGTTTTGCCCGGTTCAGATGAACAGATATGGTATATATTAAACCAGAAAAGTACACGAGCAGAAAACCTGTCATACTTATTTGGCATGACTATCAATTTTCGGTTACAAGGCGTGATTCTCCATGCTCAGATAAATGTTTTGCCCGGTTCAGATGAAAAGATATGGCATATATTAAACCAGAAAAGTATACGAGCAGAAAACCTGTCATACTTATTTGGCATGACTATCAATTTTCGGTTACAAGGCGTGATTCTCCATGCTCAGATAAATGTTTTGCCCGGTTCAGATGAACAGATATGGTATATATTAAACCAGAAAAGTACACGAGCAGAAAACCTGTCATACTTATTTGGCATGACTATCAATTTTCGGTTACAAGGCGTGATTCTCCATGCTCAGATAAATGTTTTGCCCGGTTCAGATGAACAGATATGGCATATATTAAACCAGAAAAGTATACGATCAGAAAACCTGTCATACTTATTTGGCATGACTATCAATTTTCGGTTACAAGGCGTGATTCTCCATGCTCAGATAAATGTTTTGCCCGGTTCAGATGAACAGATATGGTATATATTAAACCAGAAAAGTACACGAGCAGAAAACCTGTCATACTTATTTGGCATGACTATCAATTTTCGGTTACAAGGCGTGATTCTCCATGCTCAGATAAATGTTTTGCCCGGTTCAGATGAAAAGATATGGCATATATTAAACCAGAAAAGTATACGAGCAGAAAACCTGTCATACTTATTTGGCATGACTATCAATTTTCGGTTACAAGGCGTGATTCTCCATGCTCAGATAAATGTTTTGCCCGGTTCAGATGAACAGATATGGTATATATTAAACCAGAAAAGTACACGAGCAGAAAACCTGTCATACTTATTTGGCATGACTATCAATTTTCGGTTACAAGGCGTGATTCTCCATGCTCAGATAAATGTTTTGCCCGGTTCAGATGAACAGATATGGCATATAGTGAACCAGAAAAGTATACGAGCAGAAAACCTGTCATACTTATTTGACATGACTATCAATTTTCGGTTACAAGGCGTGATTCTCCATGATCAGATAAATGTTTTGCCCGGTTCAGATGAACAGATATGGCATATATTAAACCAGAAAAGTACACGAGCAGAAAACCTGTCATACTTATTTGGCATGACTATCAATTTTCGGTTACAAGGCGTGATTCTCCATGATCAGATAAATGTTTTGCCCGGTTCAGATGAACAGATATGGTATATATTAAACCAGAAAAGTACACGAGCAGAAAACCTGTCATACTTATTTGGCATGACTATCAATTTTCGGTTACAAGGCGTGATTCTCCATGCTCAGATAAATGTTTTGCCCGGTTCAGATGAACAGATATGGCATATATTAAACTAGAAAAGTATACGAGCAGAAAACCCGTCATACTTATTTGGCATGACTATCAATTTTCGGTTACAAGGCGTGATTCTCCATGCTCAGATAAATGTTTTGCCCGGTTCAGATGAACAGATATGGTATATATTAAACCAGAAAAGTACACGAGCAGAAAACCTGTCATACTTATTTGGCATGACTATCAATTTTCGGTTACAAGGCGTGATTCTCCATGCTCAGATAAATGTTTTGCCCGGTTCAGATGAACAGATATGGCATATAGTAAACCAGAAAAGTATACGAGCAGAAAACCTGTCATACTTATTTGTCATGACTATCAATTTTCGGTTACAAGGCGTGATTCTCCATGCTCAGATAAATGTTTTGCCCGGTTCAGATGAACAGATATGGTATATATTAAACCAGAAAAGTACACGAGCAGAAAACCTGTCATACTTATTTGGCATGACTATCAATTTTCGGTTACAAGGCGTGATTCTCCATGCTCAGATAAATGTTTTGCCCGGTTCAGATGAACAGATATGGCATATATTAAACTAGAAAAGTATACGAGCAGAAAACCCGTCATACTTATTTGGCATGACTATCAATTTTCGGTTACAAGGCGTGATTCTCCATGCTCAGATAAATGTTTTGCCCGGTTCAGATGAACAGATATGGTATATATTAAACCAGAAAAGTACACGAGCAGAAAACCTGTCATACTTATTTGGCATGACTATCAATTTTCGGTTACAAGGCGTGATTCTCCATGCTCAGATAAATGTTTTGCCCGGTTCAGATGAACAGATATGGCATATAGTAAACCAGAAAAGTATACGAGCAGAAAACCTGTCATACTTATTTGGCATGACTATCAATTTTCGGTTACAAGGCGTGATTCTCCATGATCAGATAAATGTTTTGCCCGGTTCAGATGAACAGATATGGCATATATTAAACCAGAAAAGTACACGAGCAGAAAACCTGTCATACTTATTTGGCATGACTATCAATTTTCGGTTACAAGGCGTGATTCTCCATGATCAGATAAATGTTTTGCCCGGTTCAGATGAACAGATATGGTATATATTAAACCAGAAAAGTACACGAGCAGAAAACCTGTCATACTTATTTGGCATGACTATCAATTTTCGGTTACAAGGCGTGATTCTCCATGCTCAGATAAATGTTTTGCCCGGTTCAGATGAACAGATATGGCATATATTAAACTAGAAAAGTATACGAGCAGAAAACCCGTCATACTTATTTGGCATGACTATCAATTTTCGGTTACAAGGCGTGATTCTCCATGCTCAGATAAATGTTTTGCCCGGTTCAGATGAACAGATATGGTATATATTAAACCAGAAAAGTACACGAGCAGAAAACCTGTCATACTTATTTGGCATGACTATCAATTTTCGGTTACAAGGCGTGATTCTCCATGCTCAGATAAATGTTTTGCCCGGTTCAGATGAACAGATATGGCATATAGTAAACCAGAAAAGTATACGAGCAGAAAACCTGTCATACTTATTTGTCATGACTATCAATTTTCGGTTACAAGGCGTGATTCTCCATGCTCAGATAAATGTTTTGCCCGGTTCAGATGAACAGATATGGTATATATTAAACCAGAAAAGTACACGAGCAGAAAACCTGTCATACTTATTTGGCATGACTATCAATTTTCGGTTACAAGGCGTGATTCTCCATGCTCAGATAAATGTTTTGCCCGGTTCAGATGAACAGATATGGCATATATTAAACTAGAAAAGTATACGAGCAGAAAACCCGTCATACTTATTTGGCATGACTATCAATTTTCGGTTACAAGGCGTGATTCTCCATGCTCAGATAAATGTTTTGCCCGGTTCAGATGAACAGATATGGCATATATTAAACTAGAAAAGTATACGAGCAGAAAACCCGTCATACTTATTTGGCATGACTATCAATTTTCGGTTACAAGGCGTGATTCTCTATGCTCAGATAAATGTTTTGCCCGGTTCAGATGAACAGATATGGTATATATTAAACCAGAAAAGTACACGAGCAGAAAACCTGTCATACTTATTTGGCATGACTATCAATTTTCGGTTACAAGGCGTGATTCTCCATGCTCAGATAAATGTTTTGCCCGGTTCAGATGAACAGATATGGCATATAGTAAACCAGAAAAGTATACGAGCAGAAAACCTGTCATACTTATTTGGCATGACTATCAATTTTCGGTTACAAGGCGTGATTCTCCATGATCAGATAAATGTTTTGCCCGGTTCAGATGAACAGATATGGCATATATTAAACCAGAAAAGTACACGAGCAGAAAACCTGTCATACTTATTTGGCATGACTATCAATTTTCGGTTACAAGGCGTGATTCTCCATGATCAGATAAATGTTTTGCCCGGTTCAGATGAACAGATATGGTATATATTAAACCAGAAAAGTACACGAGCAGAAAACCTGTCATACTTATTTGGCATGACTATCAATTTTCGGTTACAAGGCGTGATTCTCCATGCTCAGATAAATGTTTTGCCCGGTTCAGATGAACAGATATGGCATATATTAAACTAGAAAAGTATACGAGCAGAAAACCCGTCATACTTATTTGGCATGACTATCAATTTTCGGTTACAAGGCGTGATTCTCCATGCTCAGATAAATGTTTTGCCCGGTTCAGATGAACAGATATGGTATATATTAAACCAGAAAAGTACACGAGCAGAAAACCTGTCATACTTATTTGGCATGACTATCAATTTTCGGTTACAAGGCGTGATTCTCCATGCTCAGATAAATGTTTTGCCCGGTTCAGATGAACAGATATGGCATATAGTAAACCAGAAAAGTATACGAGCAGAAAACCTGTCATACTTATTTGTCATGACTATCAATTTTCGGTTACAAGGCGTGATTCTCCATGCTCAGATAAATGTTTTGCCCGGTTCAGATGAACAGATATGGTATATATTAAACCAGAAAAGTACACGAGCAGAAAACCTGTCATACTTATTTGGCATGACTATCAATTTTCGGTTACAAGGCGTGATTCTCCATGCTCAGATAAATGTTTTGCCCGGTTCAGATGAACAGATATGGCATATATTAAACTAGAAAAGTATACGAGCAGAAAACCCGTCATACTTATTTGGCATGACTATCAATTTTCGGTTACAAGGCGTGATTCTCCATGCTCAGATAAATGTTTTGCCCGGTTCAGATGAACAGATATGGTATATATTAAACCAGAAAAGTACACGAGCAGAAAACCTGTCATACTTATTTGGCATGACTATCAATTTTCGGTTACAAGGCGTGATTCTCCATGCTCAGATAAATGTTTTGCCCGGTTCAGATGAACAGATATGGCATATAGTAAACCAGAAAAGTATACGAGCAGAAAACCTGTCATACTTATTTGGCATGACTATCAATTTTCGGTTACAAGGCGTGATTCTCCATGATCAGATAAATGTTTTGCCCGGTTCAGATGAACAGATATGGCATATATTAAACCAGAAAAGTACACGAGCAGAAAACCTGTCATACTTATTTGGCATGACTATCAATTTTCGGTTACAAGGCGTGATTCTCCATGCTCAGATAAATGTTTTGCCCGGTTCTGATGAACAGATATGGCCTATATTAAACTAGAAAAGTATACGAGCAGAAAACCCGTCATACTTATTTGGCATGACTATCAATTTTCGGTTACAAGGCGTGATTCTCCATGCTCAGATAAATGTTTTGCCCGGTTCAGATGAACAGATATGGTATATATTAAACCAGAAAAGTACACGAGCAGAAAACCTGTCATACTTATTTGGCATGACTATCAATTTTCAGTTACAAGGCGTGATTCTCCATGCTCAGATAAATGTTTTGCCCGGTTCAGATGAACAGATATGACAATATAGTAAACCAGAAAAGTATACGAGCAGAAAACCCGTCATACTTATTTGGCATGACTATCAATTTTCGGTTACAAGGCGTGATTCTCCATGCTCAGATAAATGTTTTGCCCGGTTCAGATGAACAGATATGGTATATATTAAACCAGAAAAGTACACGAGCAGAAAACCTGTCATACTTATTTGGCATGACTATCAATTTTCGGTTACAAGGCGTGATTCTCCATGCTCAGATAAATGTTTTGCCCGGTTCAGATGAAAAGATATGGCATATAGTAAACCAGAAAAGTATACGATCAGAAAACCTGTCATACTTATTTGGCATGACTATCAATTTTCGGTTACAAGGCGTGATTCTCCATGCTCAGATAAATGTTTTGCCCGGTTCAGATGAACAGATATGGTATATATTAAACCAGAAAAGTACACGAGCAGAAAACCTGTCATACTTATTTGGCATGACTATCAATTTTCGGTTACAAGGCGTGATTCTCCATGCTCAGATAAATGTTTTGCCCGGTTCAGATGAACAGATATGGTATATATTAAACCAGAAAAGTACACGAGCAGAAAACCTGTCATACTTATTTGGCATGACTATCAATTTTCGGTTACAAGGCGTGATTCTCCATGCTCAGATAAATGTTTTGCCCGGTTCAGATGAACAGATATGGCATATATTAAACCAGAAAAGTATACGAGCAGAAAACCTGTCATACTTATTTGGCATGACTATCAATTTTCGGTTACAAGGCGTGATTCTCCATGCTCAGATAAATGTTTTGCCCGGTTCAGATGAACAGATATGGCATATAGTAAACCAGAAAAGTATACGAGCAGAAAACCTGTCATACTTATTTGGCATGACTATCAATTTTCGGTTACAAGGCGTGATTCTCCATGATCAGATAAATGTTTTGCCCGGTTCAGATGAACAGATATGGCATATATTAAACCAGAAAAGTATACGATCAGAAAACCTGTCATACTTATTTGGCATGACTATCAATTTTCGGTTACAAGGCGTGATTCTCCATGCTCAGATAAATGTTTTGCCCGGTTCAGATGAAAAGATATGGCATATAGTAAACCAGAAAAGTATACGATCAGAAAACCTGTCATACTTATTTGGCATGACTATCAATTTTCGGTTACAAGGCGTGATTCTCCATGCTCAAATAAATGTTTTGCCCGGTTCAGATGAACAGATATGGCATATATTAAACCAGAAAAGTATACGAGCAGAAAACCTGTCATACTTATTTGGCATGACTATCAATTTTCGGTTACAAGGCGTGATTCTCCATGCTCAGATACATGTTTTGCCCGGTTCAGATGAACAGATATGACAATATAGTAAACCAGAAAAGTATACGAGCAGAAAACCCGTCATACTTATTTGGCATGACTATCAATTTTCGGTTACAAGGCGTGATTCTCCATGCTCAGATAAATGTTTTGCCCGGTTCAGATGAACAGATATGGTATATATTAAACCAGAAAAGTACACGAGCAGAAAACCTGTCATACTTATTTGGCATGACTATCAATTTTCGGTTACAAGGCGTGATTCTCCATGCTCAGATAAATGTTTTGCCCGGTTCAGATGAACAGATATGGCATATATTAAACCAGAAAAGTATACGAGCAGAAAACCTGTCATACTTATTTGGCATGACTATCAATTTTCGGTTACAAGGCGTGATTCTCCATGCTCAAATAAATGTTTTGCCCGGTTCAGATGAACAGATATGGCATATATTAAACCAGAAAAGTATACGAGCAGAAAACCTGTCATACTTATTTGGCATGACTATCAATTTTCGGTTACAAGGCGTGATTCTCCATGCTCAGATAAATGTTTTGCCCGGTTCAGATGAACAGATATGACAATATAGTAAACCAGAAAAGTATACGAGCAGAAAACCCGTCATACTTATTTGGCATGACTATCAATTTTCGGTTACAAGGCGTGATTCTCCATGCTCAGATAAATGTTTTGCCCGGTTCAGATGAACAGATATGGTATATATTAAACCAGAAAAGTACACGAGCAGAAAACCTGTCATACTTATTTGGCATGACTATCAATTTTCGGTTACAAGGCGTGATTCTCCATGATCAGATAAATGTTTTGCCCGGTTCAGATGAACAGATATGGCATATATTAAACCAGAAAAGTATACGATCAGAAAACCTGTCGTACTTATTTGGCATGACTATCAATTTTCGGTTACAAGGCGTGATTCTCCATGCTCAGATAAATGTTTTGCCCGGTTCAGATGATAAGATATGGCATATAGTAAACCAGAAAAGTATACGATCAGAAAACCTGTCATACTTATTTGGCATGACTATCAATTTTCGGTTACAAGGCGTGATTCTCCATGCTCAGATAAATGTTTTGCCCGGTTCAGATGAACAGATATGGTATATATTAAACCAGAAAAGTACACGAGCAGAAAACCTGTCATACTTATTTGGCATGACTATCAATTTTCGGTTACAAGGCGTGATTCTCCATGCTCAGATAAATGTTTTGCCCGGTTCAGATGAACAGATATGGTATATATTAAACCAGAAAAGTACACGAGCAGAAAACCTGTCATACTTATTTGGCATGACTATCAATTTTCGGTTACAAGGCGTGATTCTCCATGCTCAGATAAATGTTTTGCCCGGTTCAGATGAACAGATATGGCATATATTAAACCAGAAAAGTATACGATCAGAAAACCTGTCGTACTTATTTGGCATGACTATCAATTTTCGGTTACAAGGCGTGATTCTCCATGCTCAGATAAATGTTTTGCCCGGTTCAGATGATAAGATATGGCATATAGTAAACCAGAAAAGTATACGATCAGAAAACCTGTCATACTTATTTGGCATGACTATCAATTTTCGGTTACAAGGCGTGATTCTCCATGCTCAGATAAATGTTTTGCCCGGTTCAGATGAACAGATATGGTATATATTAAACCAGAAAAGTACACGAGCAGAAAACCTGTCATACTTATTTGGCATGACTATCAATTTTCGGTTACAAGGCGTGATTCTCCATGCTCAGATAAATGTTTTGCCCGGTTCAGATGAACAGATATGACAATATAGTAAACCAGAAAAGTATACGAGCAGAAAACCCGTCATACTTATTTGGCATGACTATCAATTTTCGGTTACAAGGCGTGATTCTCCATGCTCAGATAAATGTTTTGCCCGGTTCAGATGAACAGATATGGTATATATTAAACCAGAAAAGTACACGAGCAGAAAACCTGTCATACTTATTTGGCATGACTATCAATTTTCGGTTACAAGGCGTGATTCTCCATGCTCAGATAAATGTTTTGCCCGGTTCAGATGAACAGATATGGTATATATTAAACCAGAAAAGTATACGAGCAGAAAACCTGTCATACTTATTTGGCATGACTATCAATTTTCGGTTACAAGGCGTGATTCTCCATGCTCAGATAAATGTTTTGCCCGGTTCAGATGAACAGATATGACAATATAGTAAACCAGAAAAGTATACGAGCAGAAAACCCGTCATACTTATTTGGCATGACTATCAATTTTCGGTTACAAGGCGTGATTCTCCATGCTCAGATAAATGTTTTGCCCGGTTCAGATGAACAGATATGGTATATATTAAACCAGAAAAGTACACGAGCAGAAAACCTGTCATACTTATTTGGCATGACTATCAATTTTCGGTTACAAGGCGTGATTCTCTATGCTCAGATAAATGTTTTGCCCGGTTCAGATGAACAGATATGGCATATATTAAACCAGAAAAGTACACGAGCAGAAAACCTGTCATACTTATTTGGCATGACTATCAATTTTCGGTTACAAGGCGTGATTCTCCATGCTCAGATAAATGTTTGCCCGGTTCAGATGAACAGATATGGCATATATTAAACCAGAAAAGTATACGAGCAGAAAACCCGTCATACTTATTTGGCATGACTATCAATTTTCGGTTACAAGGCGTGATTCTCCATGCTCAGATAAATGTTTTGCCCGGTTCAGATGAACAGATATGACAATATAGTAAACCAGAAAAGTATACGAGCAGAAAACCCGTCATACTTATTTGGCATGACTATCAATTTTCGGTTACAAGGCGTGATTGTCCATGCTCAGATAAATGTTTTGCCCGGTTCAGATGAACAGATATGGCATATATTAAACCAGAAAAGGATACGAGCAGAAAACCTGTCATACTTATTTGGAGATGAACAGATATGGCATATATTAAACCAGGAAAGTATACGAGCAGAAAACCTGTCATACTTATTTGTCATGACTATCAATTTTCGGTTACAAGGCGTGATTCTCCATGATCAGATAAATGTTTTGCCCGGTTCAGATGAACAGATATGGCAATATAGTAAACCAGAAAATTATACGAGCAGAAAACCTGTCATATTTATTTGGCATGACTATCAATTTTCGGTTACAAGGCGTGATTCTCCATGCTCAGATAAATGTTTTGCCCGGTTCAGATGAACAGATATGGCATATATTAAACTAGAAAAGTATACGAGCAGAAAACCTGTCATACTTATTTGGCATGACAATCAATTTTCGGTTACAAGGCGTGATTCTCCATGCTCAGATAAATGTTTTGCCCGGTTCAGTTGAACATATATGGCATATAGTAAAACAGAAAAGTACACGAGCAGAAAACCTGTCATACTTATTTGGCATGACTATCAATTTTCGGTTACAAGGCGTGATTCTCCATGCTCAGATAAATGTTTTGCCCGGTTCAGATGAACAGATATGGCATATAGTAAAACAGAAAAGTACACGAGCAGAAAACCTGTCATACTTATTTGGCATGACTATCAATTTTCGGTTACAAGGCGTGATTCTCCATGCTCAGATAAATGTTTTGCCCGGTTCAGATGAACAGATATGGCATATATTAAACCAGGAAAGTATACGAGCAGAAAACCTGTCATACTTATTTGTCATGACTATTAATTTTCGGTTACAAGGCGTGATTCTCCATGCTCAAATAAATGTTTTGCCCGGTTCAGATGAACAGATATGGCATATATTAAACCAGAAAAGTATACGAGCAGAAAACCTGTCATACTTATTTGGCATGACTATCAATTTTCGGTTACAAGGCGTGATTCTCCATGCTCAGATAAATGTTTTGCCCGGTTCAGATGAACAGATATGACAATATAGTAAACCAGAAAAGTATACGAGCAGAAAACCCGTCATACTTATTTGGCATGACTATCAATTTTCGGTTACAAGGCGTGATTCTCCATGCTCAGATAAATGTTTTGCCCGGTTCAGATGAACAGATATGGTATATATTAAACCAGAAAAGTACACGAGCAGAAAACCTGTCATACTTATTTGGCATGACTATCAATTTTCGGTTACAAGGCGTGATTCTCCATGCTCAGATAAATGTTTTGCCCGGTTTAGATGAACAGATATGGCATATATTAAACCAGAAAAGTATACGAGCAGAAAACCTGTCATACTTATTTGGCATGACTATCAATTTTCGGTTACAAGGCGTGATTCTCCATGCTCAGATAAATGTTTTGCCCGGTTCAGATGAACAGATATGGTATATATTAAACCAGAAAAGTACACGAGCAGAAAACCTGTCATACTTATTTGGCATGACTATCAATTTTCGGTTACAAGGCGTGATTCTCCATGCTCAGATAAATGTTTTGCCCGGTTCAGATGAACAGATATGGCATATAGTAAACCAGAAAAGTATACGAGCAGAAAACCTGTCATACTTATTTGGCATGACTATCAATTTTCGGTTACAAGGCGTGATTCTCCATGATCAGATAAATGTTTTGCCCGGTTCAGATGAACAGATATGGCAATATAGTAAACCAGAAAAGTATACGAGCAGAAAACCTGTCATACTTATTTGGCATGACTATCAATTTTCGGTTACAAGGCGTGATTCTCTATGCTCAGATAAATGTTTTGCCCGGTTCAGATGAACAGATATGGCATATATTAAACCAGAAAAGTACACGAGCAGAAAACCTGTCATACTTATTTGGCATGACTATCAATTTTCGGTTACAAGGCGTGATTCTCCATGCTCAGATAAATGTTTGCCCGGTTCAGATGAACAGATATGGCATATATTAAACCAGAAAAGTATACGAGCAGAAAACCCGTCATACTTATTTGGCATGACTATCAATTTTCGGTTACAAGGCGTGATTCTCCATGCTCAGATAAATGTTTTGCCCGGTTCAGATGAACAGATATGACAATATAGTAAACCAGAAAAGTATACGAGCAGAAAACCCGTCATACTTATTTGGCATGACTATCAATTTTCGGTTACAAGGCGTGATTGTCCATGCTCAGATAAATGTTTTGCCCGGTTCAGATGAACAGATATGGCATATATTAAACCAGAAAAGGATACGAGCAGAAAACCTGTCATACTTATTTGGAGATGAACAGATATGGCATATATTAAACCAGGAAAGTATACGAGCAGAAAACCTGTCATACTTATTTGTCATGACTATCAATTTTCGGTTACAAGGCGTGATTCTCCATGATCAGATAAATGTTTTGCCCGGTTCAGATGAACAGATATGGCAATATAGTAAACCAGAAAATTATACGAGCAGAAAACCTGTCATAATTATTTGGCATGACTATTAATTTTCGGTTACAAGGCGTGATTCTCTATGCTCAGATAAATGTTTTGCCCGGTTCAGATGAACAGATATGGTATATATTAAACCAGAAAAGTACACGAGCAGAAAACCTGTCATACTTATATGGCATGACTATCAATTTTCGGTTACAAGGCGTGATTCTCCATGCTCAGATAAATGTTTTGCCCGGTTCAGATGAACAGATATGGCATATATTAAACTAGAAAAGTATACGAGCAGAAAACCTGTCATACTTATTTGGCATGACAATCAATTTTCGGTTACAAGGCGTGATTCTCCATGCTCAGATAAATGTTTTGCCCGGTTCAGTTGAACATATCTGGCATATAGTAAAACAGAAAAGTACACGAGCAGAAAACCTGTCATACTTATTTGGCATGACTATCAATTTTCGGTTACAAGGCGTGATTCTCCATGCTCAGATAAATGTTTTGCCCGGTTCAGATGAACAGATATGGCATATAGTAAAACAGAAAAGTACACGAGCAGAAAACCTGTCATACTTATTTGGCATGACTATCAATTTTCGGTTACAAGGCGTGATTCTCCATGATCAGATAAATGTTTTGCCCGGTTCAGATGAACAGATATGGCATATATTAAACCTGAAAAGTATACGAGCAGAAAACCTGTCATACTTATTTCACATGACTATCAATTTTCGGTTACAAGGCGTGATTCTCCATGATCAGATAAATGTTTTGCCCGGTTTAGATGAACAGATATGGCATATAGTAAACCAGAAAAGAATACGAGCAGAAAACCTGTCATACTTATTTGGCATGACTATCAATTTTCGGTTACAAGGCGTGATTCTCCATGCTCAGATAAATGTTTTGCCCGGTTCAGATGATAAGATATGGCATATAGTAAACCAGAAAAGTATACGATCAGAAAACCTGTCATACTTATTTGGCATTACTATCAATTTTCGGTTACAAGGCGTGATTCTCCATGCTCAGATAAATGTTTTGCCCGGTTCAGATGAACAGATATTGCATATAGTAAACCAGAAAAGTATACGAGCAGAAAACCTGTCATACTTATTTGGCATGACTATCAATTTTCGGTTACAAGGCGTGATTCTCCATGCTCAGATAAATGTTTTGCCCGGTTTAGATGAACTGATATGGCATATAGTAAACCAGAAAAGAATACGAGCAGAAAACCTGTCATACTTATTTGGCATGACTATCAATTTTCGGTTACAAGGCGTGATTCTCCATGCTCAGATAAATGTTTTGCCCGGTTCAGATGAAAAGATATGGCATATAGTAAACCAGAAAAGTATACGATCAGAAAACCTGTCATACTTATTTGGCATGACTATCAATTTTCGGTTACAAGGCGTGATTCTCCATGCTCAGATAAATGTTTTGCCCGGTTCAGATGAACAGATATGGCATATAGTAAACCAGAAAAGTATACGAGCAGAAAACCTGTCTTACTTATTTGGCATGACTATCAATTTTCGGTTACAAGGCGTGATTCTCCATGCTCAGATAAATGTTTTGCCCGGTTTAGATGAACAGATATGGCATATAGTAAACCAGAAAAGAATACGAGCAGAAAACCTGTCATACTTATTTGGCATGACTATCAATTTTCGGTTACAAGGCGTGATTCTCCATGCTCAGATAAATGTTTTGCCCGGTTCAGATGAACAGATATGGCATATAGTAAACCAGAAAAGTATACGAGCAGAAAACCTGTCTTACTTATTTGGCATGACTATCAATTTTCGGTTACAAGGCGTGATTCTCCATGCTCAGATAAATGTTTTGCCCGGTTTAGATGAACAGATATGGCATATAGTAAACCAGAAAAGAATACGAGCAGAAAACCTGTCATACTTATTTGGCATGACTATCAATTTTCGGTTACAAGGCGTGATTCTCCATGCTCAGATAAATGTTTTGCCCGGTTCAGATGAAAAGATATGGCATATAGTATACCAGAAAAGTATACGATCAGAAAACCTGTCATACTTATTTGGCATGACTATCAATTTTCGGTTACAAGGCGTGATTCTCCATGCTCAGATAAATGTTTTGCCCGGTTCAGATGAACAGATATGGCATATAGTAAACCAGAAAAGTATACGAGCAGAAAACCTGTCATACTTATTTGCCATGACTATCAATTTTCGGTTACAAGGCGTGATTCTCCATGCTCAGATAAATGTTTTGCCCGGTTCAGATGAACAGATATGGCAATATAGTAAACCAGAAAAGTATACGATCAGAAAACCTGTCATACTTATTTGGCATTACTATCAATTTTCGGTTACAAGGCGTGATTCTCCATGCTCAGATAAATGTTTTGCCCGGTTCAGATGAACAGATATGGCATATAGTAAACCAGAAAAGTATACGAGCAGAAAACCTGTCATACTTATTTGCCATGACTATCAATTTTCGGTTACAAGGCGTGATTCTCCATGCTCAGATAAATGTTTTGCCCGGTTCAGATGATAAGATATGGCATATAGTAAACCAGAAAAGTATACGATCAGAAAACCTGTCATACTTATTTGGCATTACTATCAATTTTCGGTTACAAGGCGTGATTCTCCATGCTCAGATAAATGTTTTGCCCGGTTCAGATGAACAGATATGGCATATAGTAAACCAGAAAAGTATACGAGCAGAAAACCTGTCATACTTATTTGGCATGACTATCAATTTTCGGTTACAAGGCGTGATTCTCCATGCTCAGATAAATGTTTTGCCCGGTTTAGATGAACAGATATGGCATATAGTAAACCAGAAAAGAATACGAGCAGAAAACCTGTCATACTTATTTGGCATGACTATCAATTTTCGGTTACAAGGCGTGATTCTCCATGCTCAGATAAATGTTTTGCCCGGTTCAGATGAAAAGATATGGCATATAGTAAACCAGAAAAGTATACGATCAGAAAACCTGTCATACTTATTTGGCATGACTATCAATTTTCGGTTACAAGGCGTGATTCTCCATGCTCAGATAAATGTTTTGCCCGGTTCAGATGAACAGATATGGCATATAGTAAACCAGAAAAGTATACGAGCAGAAAACCTGTCTTACTTATTTGGCATGACTATCAATTTTCGGTTACAAGGCGTGATTCTCCATGCTCAGATAAATGTTTTGCCCGGTTTAGATGAACAGATATGGCATATAGTAAACCAGAAAAGAATACGAGCAGAAAACCTGTCATACTTATTTGGCATGACTATCAATTTTCGGTTACAAGGCGTGATTCTCCATGCTCAGATAAATGTTTTGCCCGGTTCAGATGAACAGATATGGCATATAGTAAACCAGAAAAGTATACGAGCAGAAAACCTGTCTTACTTATTTGGCATGACTATCAATTTTCGGTTACAAGGCGTGATTCTCCATGCTCAGATAAATGTTTTGCCCGGTTTAGATGAACAGATATGGCATATAGTAAACCAGAAAAGAATACGAGCAGAAAACCTGTCATACTTATTTGGCATGACTATCAATTTTCGGTTACAAGGCGTGATTCTCCATGCTCAGATAAATGTTTTGCCCGGTTCAGATGAAAAGATATGGCATATAGTAAACCAGAAAAGTATACGATCAGAAAACCTGTCATACTTATTTGGCATGACTATCAATTTTCGGTTACAAGGCGTGATTCTCCATGCTCAGATAAATGTTTTGCCCGGTTCAGATGAACAGATATGGCATATAGTAAACCAGAAAAGTATACGAGCAGAAAACCTGTCATACTTATTTGCCATGACTATCAATTTTCGGTTACAAGGCGTGATTCTCCATGCTCAGATAAATGTTTTGCCCGGTTCAGATGAACAGATATGGCAATATAGTAAACCAGAAAAGTATACGATCAGAAAACCTGTCATACTTATTTGGCATGACTATCAATTTTCGGTTACAAGGCGTGATTCTCCATGCTCAGATAAATGTTTTGCCCGGTTCAGATGAACAGATATGGCATATAGTAAACCAGAAAAGTATACGAGCAGAAAACCTGTCTTACTTATTTGGCATGACTATCAATTTTCGGTTACAAGGCGTGATTCTCCATGCTCAGATAAATGTTTTGCCCGGTTTAGATGAACAGATATGGCATATAGTAAACCAGAAAAGAATACGAGCAGAAAACCTGTCATACTTATTTGGCATGACTATCAATTTTCGGTTACAAGGCGTGATTCTCCATGCTCAGATAAATGTTTTGCCCGGTTCAGATGAAAAGATATGGCATATAGTAAACCAGAAAAGTATACGATCAGAAAACCTGTCATACTTATTTGGCATGACTATCAATTTTCGGTTACAAGGCGTGATTCTCCATGCTCAGATAAATGTTTTGCCCGGTTCAGATGAACAGATATGGCATATAGTAAACCAGAAAAGTATACGAGCAGAAAACCTGTCTTACTTATTTGGCATGACTATCAATTTTCGGTTACAAGGCGTGATTCTCCATGCTCAGATAAATGTTTTGCCCGGTTTAGATGAACAGATATGGCATATAGTAAACCAGAAAAGAATACGAGCAGAAAACCTGTCATACTTATTTGGCATGACTATCAATTTTCGGTTACAAGGCGTGATTCTCCATGCTCAGATAAATGTTTTGCCCGGTTCAGATGAAAAGATATGGCATATAGTAAACCAGAAAAGTATACGATCAGAAAACCTGTCATACTTATTTGGCATGACTATCAATTTTCGGTTACAAGGCGTGATTCTCCATGCTCAGATAAATGTTTTGCCCGGTTCAGATGAACAGATATGGCATATAGTAAACCAGAAAAGTATACGAGCAGAAAACCTGTCATACTTATTTGGCATGACTATCAATTTTCGGTTACAAGGCGTGATTCTCCATGCTCAGATAAATGTTTTGCCCGGTTCAGATGAACAGATATGGCAATATAGTAAACCAGAAAAGTATACGATCAGAAAACCTGTCATACTTATTTGGCATGACTATCAATTTTCGGTTACAAGGCGTGATTCTCCATGCTCAGATAAATGTTTTGCCCGGTTCAGATGAACAGATATGGCATATAGTAAACCAGAAAAGTATACGAGCAGAAAACCTGTCATACTTATTTGGCATGACTATCAATTTTCGGTTACAAGGCGTGATTCTCCATGCTCAGATAAATGTTTTGCCCGGTTCAGATGAAAAGATATGGCATATAGTAAACCAGAAAAGTATACGATCAGAAAACCTGTCATACTTATTTGGCATGACTATCAATTTTCGGTTACAAGGCGTGATTCTCCATGCTCAGATAAATGTTTTGCCCGGTTCAGATGAACAGATATGGCATATAGTAAACCAGAAAAGTATACGAGCAGAAAACCTGTCTTACTTATTTGGCATGACTATCAATTTTCGGTTACAAGGCGTGATTCTCCATGCTCAGATAAATGTTTTGCCCGGTTTAGATGAACAGATATGGCATATAGTAAACCAGAAAAGAATACGAGCAGAAAACCTGTCATACTTATTTGGCATGACTATCAATTTTCGGTTACAAGGCGTGATTCTCCATGCTCAGATAAATGTTTTGCCCGGTTCAGATGAACAGATATGGCATATAGTAAACCAGAAAAGTATACGAGCAGAAAACCTGTCTTACTTATTTGGCATGACTATCAATTTTCGGTTACAAGGCGTGATTCTCCATGCTCAGATAAATGTTTTGCCCGGTTTAGATGAACAGATATGGCATATAGTAAACCAGAAAAGAATACGAGCAGAAAACCTGTCATACTTATTTGGCATGACTATCAATTTTCGGTTACAAGGCGTGATTCTCCATGCTCAGATAAATGTTTTGCCCGGTTCAGATGAAAAGATATGGCATATAGTAAACCAGAAAAGTATACGATCAGAAAACCTGTCATACTTATTTGGCATGACTATCAATTTTCGGTTACAAGGCGTGATTCTCCATGCTCAGATAAATGTTTTGCCCGGTTCAGATGAACAGATATGGCATATAGTAAACCAGAAAAGTATACGAGCAGAAAACCTGTCATACTTATTTGCCATGACTATCAATTTTCGGTTACAAGGCGTGATTCTCCATGCTCAGATAAATGTTTTGCCCGGTTCAGATGAACAGATATGGCAATATAGTAAACCAGAAAAGTATACGATCAGAAAACCTGTCATACTTATTTGGCATGACTATCAATTTTCGGTTACAAGGCGTGATTCTCCATGCTCAGATAAATGTTTTGCCCGGTTCAGATGAACAGATATGGCATATAGTAAACCAGAAAAGTATACGAGCAGAAAACCTGTCTTACTTATTTGGCATGACTATCAATTTTCGGTTACAAGGCGTGATTCTCCATGCTCAGATAAATGTTTTGCCCGGTTTAGATGAACAGATATGGCATATAGTAAACCAGAAAAGAATACGAGCAGAAAACCTGTCATACTTATTTGGCATGACTATCAATTTTCGGTTACAAGGCGTGATTCTCCATGCTCAGATAAATGTTTTGCCCGGTTCAGATGAAAAGATATGGCATATAGTAAACCAGAAAAGTATACGATCAGAAAACCTGTCATACTTATTTGGCATGACTATCAATTTTCGGTTACAAGGCGTGATTCTCCATGCTCAGATAAATGTTTTGCCCGGTTCAGATGAACAGATATGGCATATAGTAAACCAGAAAAGTATACGAGCAGAAAACCTGTCTTACTTATTTGGCATGACTATCAATTTTCGGTTACAAGGCGTGATTCTCCATGCTCAGATAAATGTTTTGCCCGGTTTAGATGAACAGATATGGCATATAGTAAACCAGAAAAGAATACGAGCAGAAAACCTGTCATACTTATTTGGCATGACTATCAATTTTCGGTTACAAGGCGTGATTCTCCATGCTCAGATAAATGTTTTGCCCGGTTCAGATGAAAAGATATGGCATATAGTAAACCAGAAAAGTATACGATCAGAAAACCTGTCATACTTATTTGGCATGACTATCAATTTTCGGTTACAAGGCGTGATTCTCCATGCTCAGATAAATGTTTTGCCCGGTTCAGATGAACAGATATGGCATATAGTAAACCAGAAAAGTATACGAGCAGAAAACCTGTCATACTTATTTGGCATGACTATCAATTTTCGGTTACAAGGCGTGATTCTCCATGCTCAGATAAATGTTTTGCCCGGTTCAGATGAACAGATATGGCAATATAGTAAACCAGAAAAGTATACGATCAGAAAACCTGTCATACTTATTTGGCATGACTATCAATTTTCGGTTACAAGGCGTGATTCTCCATGCTCAGATAAATGTTTTGCCCGGTTCAGATGAACAGATATGGCATATAGTAAACCAGAAAAGTATACGAGCAGAAAACCTGTCTTACTTATTTGGCATGACTATCAATTTTCGGTTACAAGGCGTGATTCTCCATGCTCAGATAAATGTTTTGCCCGGTTCAGATGAACAGATATGGCATATAGTAAACCAGAAAAGTATACGAGCAGAAAACCTGTCTTACTTATTTGGCATGACTATCAATTTTCGGTTACAAGGCGTGATTCTCCATGCTCAGATAAATGTTTTGCCCGGTTTAGATGAACAGATATGGCATATAGTAAACCAGAAAAGTATACGATCAGAAAACCTGTCATACTTATTTGGCATGACTATCAATTTTCGGTTACAAGGCGTGATTCTCCATGATCAGATAAATGTTTTGCCCGGTTCAGATGAACAGATATGGCAATATAGTAAACCAGAAAAGTATACGAGCAGAAAACCTGTCATACTTATTTGGCATGACTATCAATTTTCGGTTACAAGGCGTGATTCTCCATGCTCAGATAAATGTTTTGCCCGGTTCAGATGAACAGATATGGCAATATAGTAAACCAGAAAAGTATAAGAGCAGAAAACCTGTCATACTTATTTGGCATGACTATCAATTTTCGGTTACAAGGCGTGATTCTCCATGCTCAGATAAATGTTTTGCCCGGTTCAGATGAACAGATATGGCATATAGTAAACCAGAAAAGTATACGATCAGAAAACCTGTCATACTTATTTGGCATGACTATCAATTTTCGGTTACAAGGCGTGATTCTCCATGCTCAGATAAATGTTTTGCCCGGTTAAGATGAACAGATATGGCAATATAGTAAACCAGAAAAGTATAAGAGCAGAAAACCTGTCATACTTATTTGGCATGACTATCAATTTTCGGTTACAAGGCGTGATTCTCCATGCTCAGATAAATGTTTTGCCCGGTTCAGATGAACAGATATGGCATATAGTAAACCAGAAAAGTATACGAACAAAAAACCTGTCTTACTTATTTGGCATGACTATCAATTTTCGGTTACAAGGCGTGATTCTCCATGCTCAGATAAATGTTTTGCCCGGTTCAGATGAACAGATATGGCATATAGTAAACCAGAAAAGTATACGATCAGAAAACCTGTCATACTTATTTGGCATGACTATCAATTTTCGGTTACAAGGCGTGATTCTCCATGCTCAGATAAATGTTTTGCCCGGTTCAGATGAACAGATATGGCATATAGTAAACCAGAAAAGTATACGAGCAGAAAACCTGTCATACTTATTTGGCATGACTATCAATTTTCGGTTACAAGGCGTGATTCTCCATGCTCAGATAAATGTTTTGCCCGGTTCAGATGAACAGATATGGCAACAGAGTAAACCAGAAAAGTATAAGAGCAGAAAACCTGTCATACTTATTTGGCATGACTATCAATTTTCGGTTACAAGGCGTGATTCTCCATGCTCAGATAAATGTTTTGCCCGGTTTAGATGAACAGATATGGCATATAGTAAACCAGAAAAGAATACGAGCAGAAAACCTGTCATACTTATTTGGCATGACTATCAATTTTCGGTTACAAGGCGTGATTCTCCATGCTCAGATAAATGTTTTGCCCGGTTCAGATGAACAGATATGGCATATAGTAAACCAGAAAAGTATACGAGCAGAAAACCTGTCTTACTTATTTGGCATGACTATCAATTTTCGGTTACAAGGCGTGATTCTCCATGCTCAGATAAATGTTTTGCCCGGTTTAGATGAACAGATATGGCATATAGTAAACCAGAAAAGAATACGAGCAGAAAACCTGTCATACTTATTTGGCATGACTATCAATTTTCGGTTACAAGGCGTGATTCTCCATGCTCAGATAAATGTTTTGCCCGGTTCAGATGAAAAGATATGGCATATAGTAAACCAGAAAAGTATACGATCAGAAAACCTGTCATACTTATTTGGCATGACTATCAATTTTCGGTTACAAGGCGTGATTCTCCATGCTCAGATAAATGTTTTGCCCGGTTCAGATGAACAGATATGGCATATAGTAAACCAGAAAAGTATACGAGCAGAAAACCTGTCATACTTATTTGCCATGACTATCAATTTTCGGTTACAAGGCGTGATTCTCCATGCTCAGATAAATGTTTTGCCCGGTTCAGATGAAAAGATATGGCATATAGTAAACCAGAAAAGTATACGATCAGAAAACCTGTCATACTTATTTGGCATGACTATCAATTTTCGGTTACAAGGCGTGATTCTCCATGCTCAGATAAATGTTTTGCCCGGTTCAGATGAACAGATATGGCATATAGTAAACCAGAAAAGTATACGAGCAGAAAACCTGTCATACTTATTTGCCATGACTATCAATTTTCGGTTACAAGGCGTGATTCTCCATGCTCAGATAAATGTTTTGCCCGGTTCAGATGAAAAGATATGGCATATAGTAAACCAGAAAAGTATACGATCAGAAAACCTGTCATACTTATTTGGCATGACTATCAATTTTCGGTTACAAGGCGTGATTCTCCATGCTCAGATAAATGTTTTGCCCGGTTCAGATGAACAGATATGGCATATAGTAAACCAGAAAAGTATACGAGCAGAAAACCTGTCTTACTTATTTGGCATGACTATCAATTTTCGGTTACAAGGCGTGATTCTCCATGCTCAGATAAATGTTTTGCCCGGTTTAGATGAACAGATATGGCATATAGTAAACCAGAAAAGAATACGAGCAGAAAACCTGTCATACTTATTTGGCATGACTATCAATTTTCGGTTACAAGGCGTGATTCTCCATGCTCAGATAAATGTTTTGCCCGGTTCAGATGAAAAGATATGGCATATAGTAAACCAGAAAAGTATACGATCAGAAAACCTGTCATACTTATTTGGCATGACTATCAATTTTCGGTTACAAGGCGTGATTCTCCATGCTCAGATAAATGTTTTGCCCGGTTCAGATGAACAGATATGGCATATAGTAAACCAGAAAAGTATACGAGCAGAAAACCTGTCATACTTATTTGGCATGACTATCAATTTTCGGTTACAAGGCGTGATTCTCCATGCTCAGATAAATGTTTTGCCCGGTTCAGATGAACAGATATGGCAATATAGTAAACCAGAAAAGTATACGATCAGAAAACCTGTCATACTTATTTGGCATGACTATCAATTTTCGGTTACAAGGCGTGATTCTCCATGCTCAGATAAATGTTTTGCCCGGTTCAGATGAACAGATATGGCATATAGTAAACCAGAAAAGTATACGAGCAGAAAACCTGTCATGCTTATTTGGCATGACTATCAATTTTCGGTTACAAGGCGTGATTCTCCATGCTCAGATAAATGTTTTGCCCGGTTCAGATGAAAAGATATGGCATATAGTAAACCAGAAAAGTATACGATCAGAAAACCTGTCATACTTATTTGGCATGACTATCAATTTTCGGTTACAAGGCGTGATTCTCCATGCTCAGATAAATGTTTTGCCCGGTTCAGATGAACAGATATGGCATATAGTAAACCAGAAAAGTATACGAGCAGAAAACCTGTCTTACTTATTTGGCATGACTATCAATTTTCGGTTACAAGGCGTGATTCTCCATGCTCAGATAAATGTTTTGCCCGGTTTAGATGAACAGATATGGCATATAGTAAACCAGAAAAGAATACGAGCAGAAAACCTGTCATACTTATTTGGCATGACTATCAATTTTCGGTTACAAGGCGTGATTCTCCATGCTCAGATAAATGTTTTGCCCGGTTCAGATGAACAGATATGGCATATAGTAAACCAGAAAAGTATACGAGCAGAAAACCTGTCTTACTTATTTGGCATGACTATCAATTTTCGGTTACAAGGCGTGATTCTCCATGCTCAGATAAATGTTTTGCCCGGTTTAGATGAACAGATATGGCATATAGTAAACCAGAAAAGAATACGAGCAGAAAACCTGTCATACTTATTTGGCATGACTATCAATTTTCGGTTACAAGGCGTGATTCTCCATGCTCAGATAAATGTTTTGCCCGGTTCAGATGAAAAGATATGGCATATAGTAAACCAGAAAAGTATACGATCAGAAAACCTGTCATACTTATTTGGCATGACTATCAATTTTCGGTTACAAGGCGTGATTCTCCATGCTCAGATAAATGTTTTGCCCGGTTCAGATGAACAGATATGGCATATAGTAAACCAGAAAAGTATACGAGCAGAAAACCTGTCATACTTATTTGCCATGACTATCAATTTTCGGTTACAAGGCGTGATTCTCCATGCTCAGATAAATGTTTTGCCCGGTTCAGATGAACAGATATGGCAATATAGTAAACCAGAAAAGTATACGATCAGAAAACCTGTCATACTTATTTGGCATGACTATCAATTTTCGGTTACAAGGCGTGATTCTCCATGCTCAGATAAATGTTTTGCCCGGTTCAGATGAACAGATATGGCATATAGTAAACCAGAAAAGTATACGAGCAGAAAACCTGTCTTACTTATTTGGCATGACTATCAATTTTCGGTTACAAGGCGTGATTCTCCATGCTCAGATAAATGTTTTGCCCGGTTTAGATGAACAGATATGGCATATAGTAAACCAGAAAAGAATACGAGCAGAAAACCTGTCATACTTATTTGGCATGACTATCAATTTTCGGTTACAAGGCGTGATTCTCCATGCTCAGATAAATGTTTTGCCCGGTTCAGATGAAAAGATATGGCATATAGTAAACCAGAAAAGTATACGATCAGAAAACCTGTCATACTTATTTGGCATGACTATCAATTTTCGGTTACAAGGCGTGATTCTCCATGCTCAGATAAATGTTTTGCCCGGTTCAGATGAACAGATATGGCATATAGTAAACCAGAAAAGTATACGAGCAGAAAACCTGTCTTACTTATTTGGCATGACTATCAATTTTCGGTTACAAGGCGTGATTCTCCATGCTCAGATAAATGTTTTGCCCGGTTTAGATGAACAGATATGGCATATAGTAAACCAGAAAAGAATACGAGCAGAAAACCTGTCATACTTATTTGGCATGACTATCAATTTTCGGTTACAAGGCGTGATTCTCCATGCTCAGATAAATGTTTTGCCCGGTTCAGATGAAAAGATATGGCATATAGTAAACCAGAAAAGTATACGATCAGAAAACCTGTCATACTTATTTGGCATGACTATCAATTTTCGGTTACAAGGCGTGATTCTCCATGCTCAGATAAATGTTTTGCCCGGTTCAGATGAACAGATATGGCATATAGTAAACCAGAAAAGTATACGAGCAGAAAACCTGTCATACTTATTTGGCATGACTATCAATTTTCGGTTACAAGGCGTGATTCTCCATGCTCAGATAAATGTTTTGCCCGGTTCAGATGAACAGATATGGCAATATAGTAAACCAGAAAAGTATACGATCAGAAAACCTGTCATACTTATTTGGCATGACTATCAATTTTCGGTTACAAGGCGTGATTCTCCATGCTCAGATAAATGTTTTGCCCGGTTCAGATGAACAGATATGGCATATAGTAAACCAGAAAAGTATACGAGCAGAAAACCTGTCTTACTTATTTGGCATGACTATCAATTTTCGGTTACAAGGCGTGATTCTCCATGCTCAGATAAATGTTTTGCCCGGTTCAGATGAACAGATATGGCATATAGTAAACCAGAAAAGTATACGAGCAGAAAACCTGTCTTACTTATTTGGCATGACTATCAATTTTCGGTTACAAGGCGTGATTCTCCATGCTCAGATAAATGTTTTGCCCGGTTTAGATGAACAGATATGGCATATAGTAAACCAGAAAAGTATACGATCAGAAAACCTGTCATACTTATTTGGCATGACTATCAATTTTCGGTTACAAGGCGTGATTCTCCATGCATAGATAAATGTTTTGCCCGGTTCAGATGAACAGATATGGCATATAGTAAACCAGAAAAGTATACGAGCAGAAAACCTGTCATACTTATTTGGCATGACTATCAATTTTCGGTTACAAGGCGTGATTCTCCATGCTCAGATAAATGTTTTGCCCGGTTCAGATGAACAGATATGGCAATATAGTAAACCAGAAAAGTATAAGAGCAGAAAACCTGTCATACTTATTTGGCATGACTATCAATTTTCGGTTACAAGGCGTGATTCTCCATGCTCAGATAAATGTTTTGCCCGGTTCAGATGAACAGATATGGCATATAGTAAACCAGAAAAGTATACGATCAGAAAACCTGTCATACTTATTTGGCATGACTATCAATTTTCGGTTACAAGGCGTGATTCTCCATGCTCAGATAAATGTTTTGCCCGGTTAAGATGAACAGATATGGCAATATAGTAAACCAGAAAAGTATAAGAGCAGAAAACCTGTCATACTTATTTGGCATGACTATCAATTTTCGGTTACAAGGCGTGATTCTCCATGCTCAGATAAATGTTTTGCCCGGTTCAGATGAACAGATATGGCATATAGTAAACCAGAAAAGTATACGAACAAAAAACCTGTCTTACTTATTTGGCATGACTATCAATTTTCGGTTACAAGGCGTGATTCTCCATGCTCAGATAAATGTTTTGCCCGGTTCAGATGAACAGATATGGCATATAGTAAACCAGAAAAGTATACGATCAGAAAACCTGTCATACTTATTTGGCATGACTATCAATTTTCGGTTACAAGGCGTGATTCTCCATGCTCAGATAAATGTTTTGCCCGGTTCAGATGAACAGATATGGCATATAGTAAACCAGAAAAGTATACGAGCAGAAAACCTGTCATACTTATTTGGCATGACTATCAATTTTCGGTTACAAGGCGTGATTCTCCATGCTCAGATAAATGTTTTGCCCGGTTCAGATGAACAGATATGGCAACAGAGTAAACCAGAAAAGTATAAGAGCAGAAAACCTGTCATACTTATTTGGCATGACTATCAATTTTCGGTTACAAGGCGTGATTCTCCATGCTCAGATAAATGTTTTGCCCGGTTCAGATGAACAGATATGGCATATAGTAAACCAGAAAAGTATACGAGCAGAAAACCTGTCATACTTATTTGGCATGACTATCAATTTTCGGTTACAAGGCGTGATTCTCCATGCTCAGATAAATGTTTTGCCCGGTTCAGATGAACAGATATGGCAATAGAGTAAACCAGAAAAGTATAAGAGCAGAAAACCTGTCATACTTATTTGGCATGACTATCAATTTTCGGTTACAAGGCGTGATTCTCCATGCTCAGATAAATGTTTTGCCCGGTTCAGATGAACAGATATGGCAATAGAGTAAACCAGAAAAGTATAAGAGCAGAAAACCTGTCATACTTATTTGGCATGACTATCAATTTTCGGTTACAAGGCGTGATTCTCCATGCTCAGATAAATGTTTTGCCCGGTTCAGATGAACAGATATGGCATATAGTAAACCAGAAAAGTATACGATCAGAAAACCTGTCATACTTATTTGGCATGACTATCAATTTTCGGTTACAAGACGTGATTCTCCATGCTCAGATAAATGTTTTGCCCGGTTCAGATGAACAGATATGGCAATATAGTAAACCAGAAAAGTATAAGAGCAGAAAACCTGTCATACTTATTTGGCATGACTATCAATTGTCGGTTACAAGGCGTGATTCTCCATGCTCAGATAAATGTTTTGCCCGGTTCAGATGAACAGATATGGCATATATTAAACCAGAAAAGTATACGAACAAAAAACCTGTCTTACTTATTTGGCATGACTATCAATTTTCGGTTACAAGGCGTGATTCTCCATGCTCAGATAAATGTTTTGCCCGGTTCAGATGAACAGATATGGCATATAGTAAACCAGAAAAGTATACGATCAGAAAACCTGTCATACTTATTTGGCATGACTATCAATTTTCGGTTGCAAGGCGTGATTCTCCATGCTCAGATAAATGTTTTGCCAGGTTCAGATGAACAGATATGGCATATAGTAAACCAGAAAAGTATACGAGCAGAAAACCTGTCATACTTATTTGGCATGACTATCAATTTTCGGTTACAAAGCGTGATTCTCCATGCTCAGATAAATGTTTTGCCCGGTTCAGATGAACAGATATGGCAATAGAGTAAACCAGAATAGTATAAGAGCAGAAAACCTGTCATACTTATTTGGCATGACTATCAATTTTCGGTTACAAGGCGTGATTCTCCATGCTCAGATAAATGTTTTGCCCGGTTCAGATGAACAGATATGGCAATAGAGTAAACCAGAAAAGTATAAGAGCAGAAAACCTGTCATACTTATTTGGCATGACTATCAATTTTCGGTTACAAGGCGTGATTCTCCATGCTCAGATAAATGTTTTGCCCGGTTCAGATGAACAGATATGGCATATAGTAAACCAGAAAAGTATACGAGCAGAAAACCTGTCATACTTATTTGGCATGAGTATCAATTTTCGGTTACAAGGCGTGATTCTCCATGCTCAGATAAATGTTTTGCCCGGTTCAGATGAACAGATATGGCAATATAGTAAACCAGAAAAGTATAAGAACAGAAAACCTGTCATACTTATTTGGCATGACTATCAATTTTCGGTTACAAGGCGTGACTCTCCATGCTCAGATAAATGTTTTGCCCGGTTCAGATGAACAGATATGGCATATAGTAAACCAGAAAAGTATACGAGCAGAAAACCTGTCATACTTATTTGGCATGACTATCAATTTTCGGTTACAAGGCGTGATTCTCCATGCTCAGATAAATGTTTTGCCCGGTTCAGATGAACAGATATGGCATATAGTAAACCAGAAAAGTATACGAGCAGAAAACCTGTCATACTTATTTGGCATGACTATCAATTTTCGGTTACAAGGCGTGATTCTCCATGTTCAGATAAATGTTTTGCCCGGTTCAGATGAACAGATATGGCATATAGTAAACCAGAAAAGTATACGAGCAGAAAACCTGTCATACTTATTTGGCATGACTATCAATTTTCGGTTACAAGGCGTGATTCTCCATGTTCAGATAAATGTTTTGCCCGGTTCAGATGAACAGATATGGCAATATAGTAAACCAGAAAAGTATACGAGCAGAAAACCTGTCATAATTATGTGGCATGACTATCAATTTTCGGTTACAAGGCGTGATTCTCCATGCTCAGATAAATGTTTTGCCCGGTTAAGATGAACAGATATGGCATATAGTAAACCAGAAAAGTATACGAGCAGAAAACCTGTCATACTTATTTGGCATGACTATCAATTTTCGGTTACAAGGCGTGATTCTCCATGCTCAGATAAATGTTTTGCCCGGTTCAGATGAACAGATATGGCAATATAGTAAACCAGAAAAGTATAAGAGCAGAAAACCTGTCATACTTATTTGGCATGACTATCAATTTTCGGTTACAAGGCGTGGTTCTCCATGATCAGATAAATGTTTTGCCCGGTTCAGATGAACAGATATGGCAATATAGTAAACCAGAAAAGTATACGAGCAGAAAACCTGTCATACTTATTTGGCATGACTATCAATTTTCGGTTACAAGGCGTGATTCTCCATGTTCAGATAAATGTTTTGCCCGGTTCAGATGAACAGATATGGCATATAGTAAACCAGAAAAGTATACGAGCAGAAAACCTGTCATACTAATTTGGCATGACTATCAATTTTCGGTTACAAGGCGTGATTCTCCATGCTCAGATAAATGTTTTGCCCGGTTCAGATGAACAGATATGGCAATATAGTAAACCAGAAAAGTATACGAGCAGAAAACCTGTCATAATTATGTGGCATGACTATCAATTTTCGGTTACAAGGCGTGATTCTCCATGCTCAGATAAATGTTTTGCCCGGTTAAGATGAACAGATATGGCATATAGTAAACCAGAAAAGTATACGAGCAGAAAACCTGTCATACTTATTTGGCATGACTATCAATTTTCGGTTACAAGGCGTGATTCTCCATGATCAGATAAATGTTTTTCCCGGTTCAGATGGACAGATATGGCAATATAGTAAACCAGAAAAGTATAAGAGCAGAAAACCTTTCATACTTATTTGGCATGACTATCAATTTTCGGTTACAAGGCGTGATTCTCCATGATCAGATAAATGTTTTGCCCGGTTCAGATGAACAGATATGGCATATAGTAAACCAGAAAAGTATACGAGCAGAAAAGCTGTCATACTTATTTGGCATGACTATCAATTTTCGGTTACAAGGCGTGGTTCTCCATGCTCAGATAAATGTTTTGCCCGGTTCAGATGAACAGATATGGCAATATAGTAAACCAGAAAAGTATACGAGCAGAAAACCTGTCATACTTATTTGGCATGACTATCAATTTTCGGTTACAAGGCGTGGTTCTCCATGCTCAGATAAATGTTTTGCCCGGTTCAGATGAACAGATATGGCAATATAGTAAACCAGAAAAGTATACGAGCAGAAAACCTGTCATACTTATTTGGCATGACTATCAATTTTCGGTTACAAGGCGTGATTCTCCATGCTCAGATAAATGTTTTGCCCGGTTCAGATGAACAGATATGGCATATAGTAAACCAGAAAAGTATACGAGCAGAAAACCTGTCATACTTATTTGGCATGACTATCAATTTTCGGTTACAAGGCGTGGTTCTCCATGCTCAGATAAATGTTTTGCCCGGTTCAGATGAACAGATATGGCAATATAGTAAACCAGAAAAGTATACGAGCAGAAAACCTGTCATACTTATTTGGCATGACTATCAATTTTCGGTTACAAGGCGTGATTCTCCATGATCAGATAAATGTTTTTCCCGGTTCAGATGGACAGATATGGCAATATAGTAAACCAGAAAAGTATAAGAGCAGAAAACCTGTCATACTTATTTGGCATGACTATCAATTTTCGGTTACAAGGCGTGATTCTCCATGATCAGATAAATGTTTTGCCCGGTTCAGATGAACAGATATGGCATATAGTAAACCAGAAAAGTATACGAGCAGAAAACCTGTCATACTTATTTGGCATGACTATCAATTTTCGGTTACAAGGCGTGATTCTCCATGCTCAGATAGATGTTTTGCCCGGTTCAGATGAAAAGATATGGCATATAGTAAACCAGAAAAGTATACGATCAGAAAACCTGTCATACTTATTTGGCATGACTATCAATTTTCGGTTACAAGGCGTGATTCTCCATGCTCAGATAAATGTTTTGCCCGGTTCAGATGAACAGATATGGCAATAGAGTAAACCAGAAAAGTATAAGAGCAGAAAACCTGTCATACTTATTTGGCATGACTATCAATTTTCGGTTACAAGGCGTGATTCTCCATGCTCAGATAAATGTTTTGCCCGGTTCAGATGAACAGATATGGCAATATAGTAAACCAGAAAAGTATACGAGCAGAAAACCTGTCATACTTATTTGGCATGACTATCAATTTTCGGTTACAAGGCGTGATTCTCCATGATCAGATAAATGTTTTTCCCGGTTCAGATGGACAGATATGGCAATATAGTAAACCAGAAAAGTATAAGAGCAGAAAACCTGTCATACTTATTTGGCATGACTATCAATTTTCGGTTACAAGGCGTGATTCTCCATGATCAGATAAATGTTTTGCCCGGTTCAGATGAACAGATATGGCAATATAGTAAACCAGAAAAGTATAAGAACAGAAAACCTGTCATACTTATTTGGCATGACTATCAATTTTCGGTTACAAGGCGTGATTCTCCATGCTCAGATAAATGTTTTGCCCGGTTCAGATGAACAGATATAGCATATAGTAAACCAGAAAAGTATACGAGCAGAAAACCTGTCATACTTATTTGGCATGACTATCAATTTTCGGTTACAAGGCGTGATTCTCCATGCTCAGATAAATGTTTTGCCCGGTTCAGATGAACAGATATGGCATATAGTAAACCAGAAAAGTATACGAGCAGAAAACCTGTCATACTTATTTGGCATGACTATCAATTTTCGGTTACAAGACGTGGTTCTCCATGATCAGATAAATGTTTTGCCCGGTTCAGATGAACAGATATGGCAATATAGTAAACCAGAAAAGTATACGAGCAGAAAAGCTGTCATACTTATTTGGCATGACTATCAATTTTCGGTTACAAGGCGTGATTCTCCATGCTCAGATAAATGTTTTGCCCGGTTCAGATGAACAGATATAGCATATAGTAAACCAGAAAAGTATACGAGCAGAAAACCTGTCATACTTATTTGGCATGACTATCAATTTTCGGTTACAAGGCGTGATTCTCCATGCTCAGATAAATGTTTTGCCCGGTTCAGATGAACAGATATGGCATATAGTAAACCAGAAAAGTATACGAGCAGAAAACCTGTCATACTTATTTGGCATGACTATCAATTTTCGGTTACAAGGCGTGGTTCTCCATGATCAGATAAATGTTTTGCCCGGTTCAGATGAACAGATATGGCAATATAGTAAACCAGAAAAGTATACGAGCAGAAAAGCTGTCATACTTATTTGGCATGACTATCAATTTTCGGTTACAAGGCGTGATTCTCCATGCTCAGATAAATGTTTTGCCCGGTTCAGATGAACAGATATGGCAATATAGTAAACCAGAAAAGTATACGAGCAGAAAACCTGTCATACTTATTTGGCATGACTATCAATTTTCGGTTACAAGGCGTGGTTCTCCATGATCAGATAAATGTTTTGCCCGGTTCAGATGAACAGATATGGCAATATAGTAAACCAGAAAAGTATACGAGCAGAAAACCTGTCATACTTATTTGGCATGACTATCAATTTTCGGTTACAAGGCGTGATTCTCCATGATCAGATAAATGTTTTTCCCGGTTCAGATGGACAGATATGGCAATATAGTAAACCAGAAAAGTATAAGAGCAGAAAACCTGTCATACTTATTTGGCATGACTATCAATTTTCGGTTACAAGGCGTGATTCTCCATGATCAGATAAATGTTTTGCCCGGTTCAGATGAACAGATATGGCATATAGTAAACCAGAAAAGTATACGAGCAGAAAACCTGTCATACTTATTTGGCATGACTATCAATTTTCGGTTACAAGGCGTGATTCTCCATGCTCAGATAAATGTTTTGCCCGGTTCAGATGAAAAGCTATGGCATATAGTAAACCAGAAAAGTATACGATCAGAAAACCTGTCATACTTATTTGGCATGACTATCAATTTTCGGTTACAAGGCGTGATTCTCCATGCTCAGATAAATGTTTTGCCCGGTTCAGATGAACAGATATGGCAATAGAGTAAACCAGAAAAGTATAAGAGCAGAAAACCTGTCATACTTATTTGGCATGACTATCAATTTTCGGTTACAAGGCGTGATTCTCCATGCTCAGATAAATGTTTTGCCCGGTTCAGATGAACAGATATGGCAATATAGTAAACCAGAAAAGTATACGAGCAGAAAACCTGTCATACTTATTTGGCATGACTATCAATTTTCGGTTACAAGGCGTGATTCTCCATGATCAGATAAATGTTTTTCCCGGTTCAGATGGACAGATATGGCAATATAGTAAACCAGAAAAGTATAAGAGCAGAAAACCTGTCATACTTATTTGGCATGACTATCAATTTTCGGTTACAAGGCGTGATTCTCCATGATCAGATAAATGTTTTGCCCGGTTCAGATGAACAGATATGGCAATATAGTAAACCAGAAAAGTATAAGAACAGAAAACCTGTCATACTTATTTGGCATGACTATCAATTTTCGGTTACAAGGCGTGATTCTCCATGCTCAGATAAATGTTTTGCCCGGTTCAGATGAACAGATATAGCATATAGTAAACCAGAAAAGTATACGAGCAGAAAACCTGTCATACTTATTTGGCATGACTATCAATTTTCGGTTACAAGGCGTGATTCTCCATGCTCAGATAAATGTTTTGCCCGGTTCAGATGAACAGATATGGCATATAGTAAACCAGAAAAGTATACGAGCAGAAAACCTGTCATACTTATTTGGCATGACTATCAATTTTCGGTTACAAGGCGTGGTTCTCCATGATCAGATAAATGTTTTGCCCGGTTCAGATGAACAGATATGGCAATATAGTAAACCAGAAAAGTATACGAGCAGAAAAGCTGTCATACTTATTTGGCATGACTATCAATTTTCGGTTACAAGGCGTGATTCTCCATGCTCAGATAAATGTTTTGCCCGGTTCAGATGAACAGATATGGCAATATAGTAAACCAGAAAAGTATACGAGCAGAAAACCTGTCATACTTATTTGGCATGACTATCAATTTTCGGTTACAAGGCGTGGTTCTCCATGATCAGATAAATGTTTTGCCCGGTTCAGATGAACAGATATGGCAATATAGTAAACCAGAAAAGTATACGAGCAGAAAACCTGTCATACTTATTTGGCATGACTATCAATTTTCGGTTACAAGGCGTGATTCTCCATGATCAGATAAATGTTTTTCCCGGTTCAGATGGACAGATATGGCAATATAGTAAACCAGAAAAGTATAAGAGCAGAAAACCTGTCATACTTATTTGGCATGACTATCAATTTTCGGTTACAAGGCGTGATTCTCCATGATCAGATAAATGTTTTGCCCGGTTCAGATGAACAGATATGGCATATAGTAAACCAGAAAAGTATACGAGCAGAAAACCTGTCATACTTATTTGGCATGACTATCAATTTTCGGTTACAAGGCGTGATTCTCCATGCTCAGATAAATGTTTTGCCCGGTTCAGATGAAAAGATATGGCATATAGTAAACCAGAAAAGTATACGATCAGAAAACCTGTCATACTTATTTGGCATGACTATCAATTTTCGGTTACAAGGCGTGATTCTCCATGCTCAGATAAATGTTTTGCCCGGTTCAGATGAACAGATATGGCAATAGAGTAAACCAGAAAAGTATAAGAGCAGAAAACCTGTCATACTTATTTGGCATGACTATCAATTTTCGGTTACAAGGCGTGATTCTCCATGCTCAGATAAATGTTTTGCCCGGTTCAGATGAACAGATATGGCAATATAGTAAACCAGAAAAGTATACGAGCAGAAAACCTGTCATACTTATTTGGCATGACTATCAATTTTCGGTTACAAGGCGTGATTCTCCATGATCAGATAAATGTTTTTCCCGGTTCAGATGGACAGATATGGCAATATAGTAAACCAGAAAAGTATAAGAGCAGAAAACCTGTCATACTTATTTGGCATGACTATCAATTTTCGGTTACAAGGCGTGATTCTCCATGATCAGATAAATGTTTTGCCCGGTTCAGATGAACAGATATGGCATATAGTAAACCAGAAAAGTATACGAGCAGAAAACCTGTCATACTTATTTGGCATGACTAACAATTTTCGGTTACAAGGCGTGATTCTCCATGCTCAGATAAATGTTTTGCCCGGTTCAGATGAAAAGATATGGCATATAGTAAACCAGAAAAGTATACGATCAGAAAACCTGTCATACTTATTTGGCATGACTATCAATTTTCGGTTACAAGGCGTGATTCTCCATGCTCAGATAAATGTTTTGCCCGGTTCAGATGAACAGATATGGCAATAGAGTAAACCAGAAAAGTGTAAGAGCAGAAAACCTGTCATACTTATTTGGCATGACTATCAATTTTCGGTTACAAGGCGTGATTCTCCATGCTCAGATAAATGTTTTGCCCGGTTCAGATGAACAGATATGGCATATAGTAAACCAGAAAAGTACACGAGCAGAAAACCTGTCATACTTATTTGGCATGACTATCAATTTTCGGTTACAAGGCGTGATTCTCCATGATCAGATAAATGTTTTTCCCGGTTCAGATGGACAGATATGGCAATATAGTAAACCAGAAAAGTATACGAGCAGAAAACCTGTCATACTTATTTGGCATGACTATCAATTTTCGGTTACAAGGCGTGATTCTCCATGCTCAGATAAATGTTTTGCCCGGTTCAGATGAAAAGATATGGCATATAGTAAACCAGAAAAGTATACGAGCAGAAAACCTGTCATACTTATTTGGCATGACTATCAATTTTCGGTTACAAGGCGTGATTCTCCATGCTCAGATAAATGTTTTGCCCGGTTCAGATGAAAAGATATGGCATATAGTAAACCAGAAAAGTATACGATCAGAAAACCTGTCATACTTATTTGGCATGACTATCAATTTTCGGTTACAAGGCGTGATTCTCCATGCTCAGATAAATGTTTTGCCCGGTTCAGATGAACAGATATGGCAATAGAGTAAACCAGAAAAGTATAAGAGCAGAAAACCTGTCATACTTATTTGGCATGACTATCAATTTTCGGTTACAAGGCGTGATTCTCCATGCTCAGATAAATGTTTTGCCCGGTTCAGATGAACATGTATGGCATATAGTAAACCAGAAAAGTATACGAGCAGAAAACCTGTCATACTTATTTGGCATGACTATCAATTTTCGGTTACAAGGCGTGATTCTCCATGCTCAGATAAATGTTTTGCCCGGTTCAGATGAACAGATATGGCAATATAGTAAACCAGAAAAGTATAAGAGCAGAAAACCTGTCATACTTATTTGGCATGACTATCAATTTTCGGTTACAAGGCGTGATTCTCCATGCTCAGATAAATGTTTTGCCCGGTTCAGATGAACAGATATGGCATATAGTAAACCAGAAAAGTATACGAGCAGAAAACCTGTCATACTTATTTGGCATGACAATCAATTTTCGGTTACAAGGCGTGATTCTCCATGCTCAGATAAATGTTTTGCCCGGTTCAGATGAACAGATATGGCATATAGTAAACCAGAAAAGTATACGAGCAGAAAACCTGTCATACTTATTTGGCATGACTCAATTTTCGGTTACAAGGCGTGATTCTCCATGCTCAGATAAATGTTTTGCCCGGTTCAGATGAACAGATATGGCAATATAGTAAACCAGAAAAGTATAAGAACAGAAAACCTGTCATACTTATTTGGCATGACTATCAATTTTCGGTTACAAGGCGTGATTCTCCATGCTCAGATAAATGTTTTGCCCGGTTCAGATGAACAGATATGGCATATATTAAACCAGAAAAGTACACGAGCAGAAAACCTGTCATACTTATTTGGCATGACTATCAATTTTCGGTTACAAGGCGTGATTCTCCATGCTCAGATAAATGTTTTGCCCGGTTCTGATGAACAGATATGGCCTATATTAAACTAGAAAAGTATACGAGCAGAAAACCCGTCATACTTATTTGGCATGACTATCAATTTTCGGTTACAAGGCGTGATTCTCCATGCTCAGATAAATGTTTTGCCCGGTTCAGATGAACAGATATGGTATATATTAAACCAGAAAAGTACACGAGCAGAAAACCTGTCATACTTATTTGGCATGACTATCAATTTTCAGTTACAAGGCGTGATTCTCCATGCTCAGATAAATGTTTTGCCCGGTTCAGATGAACAGATATGACAATATAGTAAACCAGAAAAGTATACGAGCAGAAAACCCGTCATACTTATTTGGCATGACTATCAATTTTCGGTTACAAGGCGTGATTCTCCATGCTCAGATAAATGTTTTGCCCGGTTCAGATGAACAGATATGGCATATATTAAACCAGAAAAGTACACGAGCAGAAAACCCGTCATACTTATTTGGCATGACTATCAATTTTCGGTTACAAGGCGTGATTCTCCATGCTCAGATAAATGTTTTGCCCGGTTCAGATGAACAGATATGGCATATAGTAAACCAGAAAAGTATACGAGCAGAAAACCTGTCATACTTATTTGGCATGACTATCAATTTTCGGTTACAAGGCGTGATTCTCCATGATCAGATAAATGTTTTGCCCGGTTCAGATGAACAGATATGGCATATATTAAACCAGAAAAGTATACGATCAGAAAACCTGTCATACTTATTTGGCATGACTATCAATTTTCGGTTACAAGGCGTGATTCTCCATGCTCAGATAAATGTTTTGCCCGGTTCAGATGAAAAGATATGGCATATAGTAAACCAGAAAAGTATACGATCAGAAAACCTGTCATACTTATTTGGCATGACTATCAATTTTCGGTTACAAGGCGTGATTCTCCATGCTCAAATAAATGTTTTGCCCGGTTCAGATGAACAGATATGGCATATATTAAACCAGAAAAGTATACGAGCAGAAAACCTGTCATACTTATTTGGCATGACTATCAATTTTCGGTTACAAGGCGTGATTCTCCATGCTCAGATACATGTTTTGCCCGGTTCAGATGAACAGATATGACAATATAGTAAACCAGAAAAGTATACGAGCAGAAAACCCGTCATACTTATTTGGCATGACTATCAATTTTCGGTTACAAGGCGTGATTCTCCATGCTCAGATAAATGTTTTGCCCGGTTCAGATGAACAGATATGGTATATATTAAACCAGAAAAGTACACGAGCAGAAAACCTGTCATACTTATTTGGCATGACTATCAATTTTCGGTTACAAGGCGTGATTCTCCATGCTCAGATAAATGTTTTGCCCGGTTCAGATGAACAGATATGGCATATATTAAACCAGAAAAGTATACGAGCAGAAAACCTGTCATACTTATTTGGCATGACTATCAATTTTCGGTTACAAGGCGTGATTCTCCATGCTCAGATAAATGTTTTGCCCGGTTCAGATGAACAGATATGGTATATATTAAACCAGAAAAGTACACGAGCAGAAAACCTGTCATACTTATTTGGCATGACTATCAATTTTCGGTTACAAGGCGTGATTCTCCATGCTCAAATAAATGTTTTGCCCGGTTCAGATGAACAGATATGGCATATATTAAACCAGAAAAGTATACGAGCAGAAAACCTGTCATACTTATTTGGCATGACTATCAATTTTCGGTTACAAGGCGTGATTCTCCATGCTCAGATAAATGTTTTGCCCGGTTCAGATGAACAGATATGACAATATAGTAAACCAGAAAAGTATACGAGCAGAAAACCCGTCATACTTATTTGGCATGACTATCAATTTTCGGTTACAAGGCGTGATTCTCCATGCTCAGATAAATGTTTTGCCCGGTTCAGATGAACAGATATGGTATATATTAAACCAGAAAAGTACACGAGCAGAAAACCTGTCATACTTATTTGGCATGACTATCAATTTTCGGTTACAAGGCGTGATTCTCCATGATCAGATAAATGTTTTGCCCGGTTCAGATGAACAGATATGGCATATATTAAACCAGAAAAGTATACGATCAGAAAACCTGTCGTACTTATTTGGCATGACTATCAATTTTCGGTTACAAGGCGTGATTCTCCATGCTCAGATAAATGTTTTGCCCGGTTCAGATGAACAGATATGGTATATATTAAACCAGAAAAGTACACGAGCAGAAAACCTGTCATACTTATTTGGCATGACTATCAATTTTCGGTTACAAGGCGTGATTCTCCATGATCAGATAAATGTTTTGCCCGGTTCAGATGAACAGATATGGCATATATTAAACCAGAAAAGTATACGATCAGAAAACCTGTCATACTTATTTGGCATGACTATCAATTTTCGGTTACAAGGCGTGATTCTCCATGCTCAGATAAATGTTTTGCCCGGTTCAGATGAACAGATATGGTATATATTAAACCAGAAAAGTACACGAGCAGAAAACCTGTCATACTTATTTGGCATGACTATCAATTTTCGGTTACAAGGCGTGATTCTCCATGCTCAGATAAATGTTTTGCCCGGTTCAGATGAACAGATATGGCATATAGTAAACCAGAAAAGTACACGAGCAGAAAACCTGTCATACTTATTTGGCATGACTATCAATTTTCGGTTACAAGGCGTGATTCTCCATGCTCAGATAAATGTTTTGCCCGGTTCAGATGAACAGATATGGCATATAGTAAACCAGAAAAGTACACGAGCAGAAAACCTGTCATACTTATTTGGCATGACTATCAATTTTCGGTTACAAGGCGTGATTCTCCATGATCAGATAAATGTTTTTCCCGGTTCAGATGGACAGATATGGCAATATAGTAAACCAGAAAAGTATACGAGCAGAAAACCTGTCATACTTATTTGGCATGACTATCAATTTTCGGTTACAAGGCGTGATTCTCCATGCTCAGATAAATGTTTTGCCCGGTTCAGATGAAAAGATATGGCATATAGTAAACCAGAAAAGTATACGAGCAGAAAACCTGTCATACTTATTTGGCATGACTATCAATTTTCGGTTACAAGGCGTGATTCTCCATGCTCAGATAAATGTTTTGCCCGGTTCAGATGAAAAGATATGGCATATAGTAAACCAGAAAAGTATACGATCAGAAAACCTGTCATACTTATTTGGCATGACTATCAATTTTCGGTTACAAGGCGTGATTCTCCATGCTCAGATAAATGTTTTGCCCGGTTCAGATGAACAGATATGGCAATAGAGTAAACCAGAAAAGTATAAGAGCAGAAAACCTGTCATACTTATTTGGCATGACTATCAATTTTCGGTTACAAGGCGTGATTCTCCATGCTCAGATAAATGTTTTGCCCGGTTCAGATGAACATGTATGGCATATAGTAAACCAGAAAAGTATACGAGCAGAAAACCTGTCATACTTATTTGGCATGACTATCAATTTTCGGTTACAAGGCGTGATTCTCCATGCTCAGATAAATGTTTTGCCCGGTTCAGATGAACAGATATGGCAATATAGTAAACCAGAAAAGTATAAGAGCAGAAAACCTGTCATACTTATTTGGCATGACTATCAATTTTCGGTTACAAGGCGTGATTCTCCATGCTCAGATAAATGTTTTGCCCGGTTCAGATGAACAGATATGGCATATAGTAAACCAGAAAAGTATACGAGCAGAAAACCTGTCATACTTATTTGGCATGACAATCAATTTTCGGTTACAAGGCGTGATTCTCCATGCTCAGATAAATGTTTTGCCCGGTTCAGATGAACAGATATGGCATATAGTAAACCAGAAAAGTATACGAGCAGAAAACCTGTCATACTTATTTGGCATGACTCAATTTTCGGTTACAAGGCGTGATTCTCCATGCTCAGATAAATGTTTTGCCCGGTTCAGATGAACAGATATGGCAATATAGTAAACCAGAAAAGTATAAGAACAGAAAACCTGTCATACTTATTTGGCATGACTATCAATTTTCGGTTACAAGGCGTGATTCTCCATGCTCAGATAAATGTTTTGCCCGGTTCAGATGAACAGATATGGCATATATTAAACCAGAAAAGTACACGAGCAGAAAACCTGTCATACTTATTTGGCATGACTATCAATTTTCGGTTACAAGGCGTGATTCTCCATGCTCAGATAAATGTTTTGCCCGGTTCTGATGAACAGATATGGCCTATATTAAACTAGAAAAGTATACGAGCAGAAAACCCGTCATACTTATTTGGCATGACTATCAATTTTCGGTTACAAGGCGTGATTCTCCATGCTCAGATAAATGTTTTGCCCGGTTCAGATGAACAGATATGGTATATATTAAACCAGAAAAGTACACGAGCAGAAAACCTGTCATACTTATTTGGCATGACTATCAATTTTCAGTTACAAGGCGTGATTCTCCATGCTCAGATAAATGTTTTGCCCGGTTCAGATGAACAGATATGACAATATAGTAAACCAGAAAAGTATACGAGCAGAAAACCCGTCATACTTATTTGGCATGACTATCAATTTTCGGTTACAAGGCGTGATTCTCCATGCTCAGATAAATGTTTTGCCCGGTTCAGATGAACAGATATGGCATATATTAAACCAGAAAAGTACACGAGCAGAAAACCCGTCATACTTATTTGGCATGACTATCAATTTTCGGTTACAAGGCGTGATTCTCCATGCTCAGATAAATGTTTTGCCCGGTTCAGATGAACAGATATGGCATATAGTAAACCAGAAAAGTATACGAGCAGAAAACCTGTCATACTTATTTGGCATGACTATCAATTTTCGGTTACAAGGCGTGATTCTCCATGATCAGATAAATGTTTTGCCCGGTTCAGATGAACAGATATGGCATATATTAAACCAGAAAAGTATACGATCAGAAAACCTGTCATACTTATTTGGCATGACTATCAATTTTCGGTTACAAGGCGTGATTCTCCATGCTCAGATAAATGTTTTGCCCGGTTCAGATGAAAAGATATGGCATATAGTAAACCAGAAAAGTATACGATCAGAAAACCTGTCATACTTATTTGGCATGACTATCAATTTTCGGTTACAAGGCGTGATTCTCCATGCTCAAATAAATGTTTTGCCCGGTTCAGATGAACAGATATGGCATATATTAAACCAGAAAAGTATACGAGCAGAAAACCTGTCATACTTATTTGGCATGACTATCAATTTTCGGTTACAAGGCGTGATTCTCCATGCTCAGATACATGTTTTGCCCGGTTCAGATGAACAGATATGACAATATAGTAAACCAGAAAAGTATACGAGCAGAAAACCCGTCATACTTATTTGGCATGACTATCAATTTTCGGTTACAAGGCGTGATTCTCCATGCTCAGATAAATGTTTTGCCCGGTTCAGATGAACAGATATGGTATATATTAAACCAGAAAAGTACACGAGCAGAAAACCTGTCATACTTATTTGGCATGACTATCAATTTTCGGTTACAAGGCGTGATTCTCCATGCTCAGATAAATGTTTTGCCCGGTTCAGATGAACAGATATGGCATATATTAAACCAGAAAAGTATACGAGCAGAAAACCTGTCATACTTATTTGGCATGACTATCAATTTTCGGTTACAAGGCGTGATTCTCCATGCTCAGATAAATGTTTTGCCCGGTTCAGATGAACAGATATGGTATATATTAAACCAGAAAAGTACACGAGCAGAAAACCTGTCATACTTATTTGGCATGACTATCAATTTTCGGTTACAAGGCGTGATTCTCCATGCTCAAATAAATGTTTTGCCCGGTTCAGATGAACAGATATGGCATATATTAAACCAGAAAAGTATACGAGCAGAAAACCTGTCATACTTATTTGGCATGACTATCAATTTTCGATTACAAGGCGTGATTCTCCATGCTCAGATAAATGTTTTGCCCGGTTCAGATGAACAGATATGACAATATAGTAAACCAGAAAAGTATACGAGCAGAAAACCCGTCATACTTATTTGGCATGACTATCAATTTTCGGTTACAAGGCGTGATTCTCCATGCTCAGATAAATGTTTTGCCCGGTTCAGATGAACAGATATGGTATATATTAAACCAGAAAAGTACACGAGCAGAAAACCTGTCATACTTATTTGGCATGACTATCAATTTTCGGTTACAAGGCGTGATTCTCCATGATCAGATAAATGTTTTGCCCGGTTCAGATGAACAGATATGGCATATATTAAACCAGAAAAGTATACGATCAGAAAACCTGTCGTACTTATTTGGCATGACTATCAATTTTCGGTTACAAGGCGTGATTCTCCATGCTCAGATAAATGTTTTGCCCGGTTCAGATGAACAGATATGGTATATATTAAACCAGAAAAGTACACGAGCAGAAAACCTGTCATACTTATTTGGCATGACTATCAATTTTCGGTTACAAGGCGTGATTCTCCATGATCAGATAAATGTTTTGCCCGGTTCAGATGAACAGATATGGCATATATTAAACCAGAAAAGTATACGATCAGAAAACCTGTCATACTTATTTGGCATGACTATCAATTTTCGGTTACAAGGCGTGATTCTCCATGCTCAGATAAATGTTTTGCCCGGTTCAGATGAACAGATATGGCAATATATTAAACCAGAAAAGTACACGAGCAGAAAACCTGTCATACTTATTTGGCATGACTATCAATTTTCGGTTACAAGGCGTGATTCTCCATGCTCAGATAAATGTTTGCCCGGTTCAGATGAACAGATATGGCATATATTAAACCAGAAAAGTATACGAGCAGAAAACCCGTCATACTTATTTGGCATGACTATCAATTTTCGGTTACAAGGCGTGATTCTCCATGCTCAGATAAATGTTTTGCCCGGTTCAGATGAACAGATATGACAATATAGTAAACCAGAAAAGTATACGAGCAGAAAACCCGTCATACTTATTTGGCATGACTATCAATTTTCGGTTACAAGGCGTGATTGTCCATGCTCAGATAAATGTTTTGCCCGGTTCAGATGAACAGATATGGCATATATTAAACCAGAAAAGGATACGAGCAGAAAACCTGTCATACTTATTTGGAGATGAACAGATATGGCATATATTAAACCAGGAAAGTATACGAGCAGAAAACCTGTCATACTTATTTGTCATGACTATCAATTTTCGGTTACAAGGCGTGATTCTCCATGATCAGATAAATGTTTTGCCCGGTTCAGATGAACAGATATGGCAATATAGTAAACCAGAAAATTATACGAGCAGAAAACCTGTCATATTTATTTGGCATGACTATCAATTTTCGGTTACAAGGCGTGATTCTCCATGCTCAGATAAATGTTTTGCCCGGTTCAGATGAACAGATATGGCATATATTAAACTAGAAAAGTATACGAGCAGAAAACCTGTCATACTTATTTGGCATGACAATCAATTTTCGGTTACAAGGCGTGATTCTCCATGCTCAGATAAATGTTTTGCCCGGTTCAGTTGAACATATATGGCATATAGTAAAACAGAAAAGTACACGAGCAGAAAACCTGTCATACTTATTTGGCATGACTATCAATTTTCGGTTACAAGGCGTGATTCTCCATGCTCAGATAAATGTTTTGCCCGGTTCAGATGAACAGATATGGCATATAGTAAAACAGAAAAGTACACGAGCAGAAAACCTGTCATACTTATTTGGCATGACTATCAATTTTCGGTTACAAGGCGTGATTCTCCATGCTCAGATAAATGTTTTGCCCGGTTCAGATGAACAGATATGGCATATAGTAAAACAGAAAAGTACACGAGCAGAAAACCTGTCATACTTATTTGGCATGACTATCAATTTTCGGTTACAAGGCGTGATTCTCCATGCTCAGATAAATGTTTTGCCCGGTTCAGATGAACAGATATGGCATATATTAAACCAGGAAAGTATACGAGCAGAAAACCTGTCATACTTATTTGTCATGACTATTAATTTTCGGTTACAAGGCGTGATTCTCCATGCTCAAATAAATGTTTTGCCCGGTTCAGATGAACAGATATGGCATATATTAAACCAGAAAAGTATACGAGCAGAAAACCTGTCATACTTATTTGGCATGACTATCAATTTTCGGTTACAAGGCGTGATTCTCCATGCTCAGATAAATGTTTTGCCCGGTTCAGATGAACAGATATGACAATATAGTAAACCAGAAAAGTATACGAGCAGAAAACCCGTCATACTTATTTGGCATGACTATCAATTTTCGGTTACAAGGCGTGATTCTCCATGCTCAGATAAATGTTTTGCCCGGTTCAGATGAACAGATATGGTATATATTAAACCAGAAAAGTACACGAGCAGAAAACCTGTCATACTTATTTGGCATGACTATCAATTTTCGGTTACAAGGCGTGATTCTCCATGCTCAGATAAATGTTTTGCCCGGTTCAGATGAACAGATATGGCATATATTAAACCAGAAAAGTATACGAGCAGAAAACCTGTCATACTTATTTGGCATGACTATCAATTTTCGGTTACAAGGCGTGATTCTCCATGCTCAGATAAATGTTTTGCCCGGTTCAGATGAACAGATATGGTATATATTAAACCAGAAAAGTACACGAGCAGAAAACCTGTCATACTTATTTGGCATGACTATCAATTTTCGGTTACAAGGCGTGATTCTCCATGCTCAGATAAATGTTTTGCCCGGTTCAGATGAACAGATATGGCATATAGTAAACCAGAAAAGTATACGAGCAGAAAACCTGTCATACTTATTTGGCATGACTATCAATTTTCGGTTACAAGGCGTGATTCTCCATGATCAGATAAATGTTTTGCCCGGTTCAGATGAACAGATATGGCAATATAGTAAACCAGAAAAGTATACGAGCAGAAAACCTGTCATACTTATTTGGCATGACTATCAATTTTCGGTTACAAGGCGTGATTCTCTATGCTCAGATAAATGTTTTGCCCGGTTCAGATGAACAGATATGGCATATATTAAACCAGAAAAGTACACGAGCAGAAAACCTGTCATACTTATTTGGCATGACTATCAATTTTCGGTTACAAGGCGTGATTCTCCATGCTCAGATAAATGTTTTGCCCGGTTCAGATGAACAGATATGACAATATAGTAAACCAGAAAAGTATACGAGCAGAAAACCCGTCATACTTATTTGGCATGACTATCAATTTTCGGTTACAAGGCGTGATTGTCCATGCTCAGATAAATGTTTTGCCCGGTTCAGATGAACAGATATGGCATATATTAAACCAGAAAAGGATACGAGCAGAAAACCTGTCATACTTATTTGGAGATGAACAGATATGGCATATATTAAACCAGGAAAGTATACGAGCAGAAAACCTGTCATACTTATTTGTCATGACTATCAATTTTCGGTTACAAGGCGTGATTCTCCATGATCAGATAAATGTTTTGCCCGGTTCAGATGAACAGATATGGCAATATAGTAAACCAGAAAATTATACGAGCAGAAAACCTGTCATAATTATTTGGCATGACTATTAATTTTCGGTTACAAGGCGTGATTCTCTATGCTCAGATAAATGTTTTGCCCGGTTCAGATGAACAGATATGGTATATATTAAACCAGAAAAGTACACGAGCAGAAAACCTGTCATACTTATATGGCATGACTATCAATTTTCGGTTACAAGGCGTGATTCTCCATGCTCAGATAAATGTTTTGCCCGGTTCAGATGAACAGATATGGCATATATTAAACTAGAAAAGTATACGAGCAGAAAACCTGTCATACTTATTTGGCATGACAATCAATTTTCGGTTACAAGGCGTGATTCTCCATGCTCAGATAAATGTTTTGCCCGGTTCAGTTGAACATATATGGCATATAGTAAAACAGAAAAGTACACGAGCAGAAAACCTGTCATACTTATTTGGCATGACTATCAATTTTCGGTTACAAGGCGTGATTCTCCATGCTCAGATAAATGTTTTGCCCGGTTCAGATGAACAGATATGGCATATAGTAAAACAGAAAAGTACACGAGCAGAAAACCTGTCATACTTATTTGGCATGACTATCAATTTTCGGTTACAAGGCGTGATTCTCCATGATCAGATAAATGTTTTGCCCGGTTCAGATGAACAGATATGGCATATATTAAACCTGAAAAGTATACGAGCAGAAAACCTGTCATACTTATTTCACATGACTATCAATTTTCGGTTACAAGGCGTGATTCTCCATGATCAGATAAATGTTTTGCCCGGTTTAGATGAACAGATATGGCATATAGTAAACCAGAAAAGAATACGAGCAGAAAACCTGTCATACTTATTTGGCATGACTATCAATTTTCGGTTACAAGGCGTGATTCTCCATGCTCAGATAAATGTTTTGCCCGGTTCAGATGATAAGATATGGCATATAGTAAACCAGAAAAGTATACGATCAGAAAACCTGTCATACTTATTTGGCATTACTATCAATTTTCGGTTACAAGGCGTGATTCTCCATGCTCAGATAAATGTTTTGCCCGGTTCAGATGAACAGATATGGCATATAGTAAACCAGAAAAGTATACGAGCAGAAAACCTGTCATACTTATTTGGCATGACTATCAATTTTCGGTTACAAGGCGTGATTCTCCATGCTCAGATATATGTTTTGCCCGGTTTAGATGAACAGATATGGCATATAGTAAACCAGAAAAGAATACGAGCAGAAAACCTGTCATACTTATTTGGCATGACTATCAATTTTCGGTTACAAGGCGTGATTCTCCATGCTCAGATAAATGTTTTGCCCGGTTCAGATGAAAAGATATGGCATATAGTAAACCAGAAAAGTATACGATCAGAAAACCTGTCATACTTATTTGGCATGACTATCAATTTTCGGTTACAAGGCGTGATTCTCCATGCTCAGATAAATGTTTTGCCCGGTTCAGATGAACAGATATGGCATATAGTAAACCAGAAAAGTATACGAGCAGAAAACCTGTCTTACTTATTTGGCATGACTATCAATTTTCGGTTACAAGGCGTGATTCTCCATGCTCAGATAAATGTTTTGCCCGGTTTAGATGAACAGATATGGCATATAGTAAACCAGAAAAGAATACGAGCAGAAAACCTGTCATACTTATTTGGCATGACTATCAATTTTCGGTTACAAGGCGTGATTCTCCATGCTCAGATAAATGTTTTGCCCGGTTCAGATGAACAGATATGGCATATAGTAAACCAGAAAAGTATACGAGCAGAAAACCTGTCTTACTTATTTGGCATGACTATCAATTTTCGGTTACAAGGCGTGATTCTCCATGCTCAGATAAATGTTTTGCCCGGTTTAGATGAACAGATATGGCATATAGTAAACCAGAAAAGAATACGAGCAGAAAACCTGTCATACTTATTTGGCATGACTATCAATTTTCGGTTACAAGGCGTGATTCTCCATGCTCAGATAAATGTTTTGCCCGGTTCAGATGAAAAGATATGGCATATAGTAAACCAGAAAAGTATACGATCAGAAAACCTGTCATACTTATTTGGCATGACTATCAATTTTCGGTTACAAGGCGTGATTCTCCATGCTCAGATAAATGTTTTGCCCGGTTCAGATGAACAGATATGGCATATAGTAAACCAGAAAAGTATACGAGCAGAAAACCTGTCATACTTATTTGCCATGACTATCAATTTTCGGTTACAAGGCGTGATTCTCCATGCTCAGATAAATGTTTTGCCCGGTTCAGATGAACAGATATGGCAATATAGTAAACCAGAAAAGTATACGATCAGAAAACCTGTCATACTTATTTGGCATGACTATCAATTTTCGGTTACAAGGCGTGATTCTCCATGCTCAGATAAATGTTTTGCCCGGTTCAGATGAACAGATATGGCATATAGTAAACCAGAAAAGTATACGAGCAGAAAACCTGTCTTACTTATTTGGCATGACTATCAATTTTCGGTTACAAGGCGTGATTCTCCATGCTCAGATAAATGTTTTGCCCGGTTTAGATGAACAGATATGGCATATAGTAAACCAGAAAAGAATACGAGCAGAAAACCTGTCATACTTATTTGGCATGACTATCAATTTTCGGTTACAAGGCGTGATTCTCCATGCTCAGATAAATGTTTTGCCCGGTTCAGATGAAAAGATATGGCATATAGTAAACCAGAAAAGTATACGATCAGAAAACCTGTCATACTTATTTGGCATGACTATCAATTTTCGGTTACAAGGCGTGATTCTCCATGCTCAGATAAATGTTTTGCCCGGTTCAGATGAACAGATATGGCATATAGTAAACCAGAAAAGTATACGAGCAGAAAACCTGTCTTACTTATTTGGCATGACTATCAATTTTCGGTTACAAGGCGTGATTCTCCATGCTCAGATAAATGTTTTGCCCGGTTTAGATGAACAGATATGGCATATAGTAAACCAGAAAAGAATACGAGCAGAAAACCTGTCATACTTATTTGGCATGACTATCAATTTTCGGTTACAAGGCGTGATTCTCCATGCTCAGATAAATGTTTTGCCCGGTTCAGATGAAAAGATATGGCATATAGTAAACCAGAAAAGTATACGATCAGAAAACCTGTCATACTTATTTGGCATGACTATCAATTTTCGGTTACAAGGCGTGATTCTCCATGCTCAGATAAATGTTTTGCCCGGTTCAGATGAACAGATATGGCATATAGTAAACCAGAAAAGTATACGAGCAGAAAACCTGTCATACTTATTTGGCATGACTATCAATTTTCGGTTACAAGGCGTGATTCTCCATGCTCAGATAAATGTTTTGCCCGGTTCAGATGAACAGATATGGCAATATAGTAAACCAGAAAAGTATACGATCAGAAAACCTGTCATACTTATTTGGCATGACTATCAATTTTCGGTTACAAGGCGTGATTCTCCATGCTCAGATAAATGTTTTGCCCGGTTCAGATGAACAGATATGGCATATAGTAAACCAGAAAAGTATACGAGCAGAAAACCTGTCATACTTATTTGGCATGACTATCAATTTTCGGTTACAAGGCGTGATTCTCCATGCTCAGATAAATGTTTTGCCCGGTTCAGATGAAAAGATATGGCATATAGTAAACCAGAAAAGTATACGATCAGAAAACCTGTCATACTTATTTGGCATGACTATCAATTTTCGGTTACAAGGCGTGATTCTCCATGCTCAGATAAATGTTTTGCCCGGTTCAGATGAACAGATATGGCATATAGTAAACCAGAAAAGTATACGAGCAGAAAACCTGTCTTACTTATTTGGCATGACTATCAATTTTCGGTTACAAGGCGTGATTCTCCATGCTCAGATAAATGTTTTGCCCGGTTTAGATGAACAGATATGGCATATAGTAAACCAGAAAAGTATACGAGCAGAAAACCTGTCATACTTATTTGCCATGACTATCAATTTTCGGTTACAAGGCGTGATTCTCCATGCTCAGATAAATGTTTTGCCCGGTTCAGATGAACAGATATGGCAATATAGTAAACCAGAAAAGTATACGATCAGAAAACCTGTCATACTTATTTGGCATGACTATCAATTTTCGGTTACAAGGCGTGATTCTCCATGCTCAGATAAATGTTTTGCCCGGTTCAGATGAACAGATATGGCATATAGTAAACCAGAAAAGTATACGAGCAGAAAACCTGTCTTACTTATTTGGCATGACTATCAATTTTCGGTTACAAGGCGTGATTCTCCATGCTCAGATAAATGTTTTGCCCGGTTTAGATGAACAGATATGGCATATAGTAAACCAGAAAAGTATAAGAGCAGAAAACCTGTCATACTTATTTGGCATGACTATCAATTTTCGGTTACAAGGCGTGATTCTCCATGCTCAGATAAATGTTTTGCCCGGTTCAGATGAAAAGATATGGCATATAGTAAACCAGAAAAGTATACGATCAGAAAACCTGTCATACTTATTTGGCATGACTATCAATTTTCGGTTACAAGGCGTGATTCTCCATGCTCAGATAAATGTTTTGCCCGGTTCAGATGAACAGATATGGCATATAGTAAACCAGAAAAGTATACGAGCAGAAAACCTGTCTTACTTATTTGGCATGACTATCAATTTTCGGTTACAAGGCGTGATTCTCCATGCTCAGATAAATGTTTTGCCCGGTTTAGATGAACAGATATGGCATATAGTAAACCAGAAAAGAATACGAGCAGAAAACCTGTCATACTTATTTGGCATGACTATCAATTTTCGGTTACAAGGCGTGATTCTCCATGCTCAGATAAATGTTTTGCCCGGTTCAGATGAAAAGATATGGCATATAGTAAACCAGAAAAGTATACGATCAGAAAACCTGTCATACTTATTTGGCATGACTATCAATTTTCGGTTACAAGGCGTGATTCTCCATGCTCAGATAAATGTTTTGCCCGGTTCAGATGAACAGATATGGCATATAGTAAACCAGAAAAGTATACGAGCAGAAAACCTGTCATACTTATTTGGCATGACTATCAATTTTCGGTTACAAGGCGTGATTCTCCATGCTCAGATAAATGTTTTGCCCGGTTCAGATGAACAGATATGGCAATATAGTAAACCAGAAAAGTATACGATCAGAAAACCTGTCATACTTATTTGGCATGACTATCAATTTTCGGTTACAAGGCGTGATTCTCCATGCTCAGATAAATGTTTTGCCCGGTTCAGATGAACAGATATGGCATATAGTAAACCAGAAAAGTATACGAGCAGAAAACCTGTCATACTTATTTGGCATGACTATCAATTTTCGGTTACAAGGCGTGATTCTCCATGCTCAGATAAATGTTTTGCCCGGTTCAGATGAAAAGATATGGCATATAGTAAACCAGAAAAGTATACGATCAGAAAACCTGTCATACTTATTTGGCATGACTATCAATTTTCGGTTACAAGGCGTGATTCTCCATGCTCAGATAAATGTTTTGCCCGGTTCAGATGAACAGATATGGCATATAGTAAACCAGAAAAGTATACGAGCAGAAAACCTGTCTTACTTATTTGGCATGACTATCAATTTTCGGTTACAAGGCGTGATTCTCCATGCTCAGATAAATGTTTTGCCCGGTTTAGATGAACAGATATGGCATATAGTAAACCAGAAAAGAATACGAGCAGAAAACCTGTCATACTTATTTGGCATGACTATCAATTTTCGGTTACAAGGCGTGATTCTCCATGCTCAGATAAATGTTTTGCCCGGTTCAGATGAACAGATATGGCATATAGTAAACCAGAAAAGTATACGAGCAGAAAACCTGTCTTACTTATTTGGCATGACTATCAATTTTCGGTTACAAGGCGTGATTCTCCATGCTCAGATAAATGTTTTGCCCGGTTTAGATGAACAGATATGGCATATAGTAAACCAGAAAAGAATACGAGCAGAAAACCTGTCATACTTATTTGGCATGACTATCAATTTTCGGTTACAAGGCGTGATTCTCCATGCTCAGATAAATGTTTTGCCCGGTTCAGATGAAAAGATATGGCATATAGTAAACCAGAAAAGTATACGATCAGAAAACCTGTCATACTTATTTGGCATGACTATCAATTTTCGGTTACAAGGCGTGATTCTCCATGCTCAGATAAATGTTTTGCCCGGTTCAGATGAACAGATATGGCATATAGTAAACCAGAAAAGTATACGAGCAGAAAACCTGTCTTACTTATTTGGCATGACTATCAATTTTCGGTTACAAGGCGTGATTCTCCATGCTCAGATAAATGTTTTGCCCGGTTTAGATGAACAGATATGGCATATAGTAAACCAGAAAAGAATACGAGCAGAAAACCTGTCATACTTATTTGGCATGACTATCAATTTTCGGTTACAAGGCGTGATTCTCCATGCTCAGATAAATGTTTTGCCCGGTTCAGATGAACAGATATGGCATATAGTAAACCAGAAAAGTATACGAGCAGAAAACCTGTCTTACTTATTTGGCATGACTATCAATTTTCGGTTACAAGGCGTGATTCTCCATGCTCAGATAAATGTTTTGCCCGGTTTAGATGAACAGATATGGCATATAGTAAACCAGAAAAGAATACGAGCAGAAAACCTGTCATACTTATTTGGCATGACTATCAATTTTCGGTTACAAGGCGTGATTCTCCACGCTCAGATAAATGTTTTGCCCGGTTCAGATGAAAAGATATGGCATATAGTAAACCAGAAAAGTATACGATCAGAAAACCTGTCATACTTATTTGGCATGACTATCAATTTTCGGTTACAAGGCGTGATTCTCCATGCTCAGATAAATGTTTTGCCCGGTTCAGATGAACAGATATGGCATATAGTAAACCAGAAAAGTATACGAGCAGAAAACCTGTCATACTTATTTGCCATGACTATCAATTTTCGGTTACAAGGCGTGATTCTCCATGCTCAGATAAATGTTTTGCCCGGTTCAGATGAACAGATATGGCAATATAGTAAACCAGAAAAGTATACGATCAGAAAACCTGTCATACTTATTTGGCATGACTATCAATTTTCGGTTACAAGGCGTGATTCTCCATGCTCAGATAAATGTTTTGCCCGGTTCAGATGAACAGATATGGCATATAGTAAACCAGAAAAGTATACGAGCAGAAAACCTGTCTTACTTATTTGGCATGACTATCAATTTTCGGTTACAAGGCGTGATTCTCCATGCTCAGATAAATGTTTTGCCCGGTTTAGATGAACAGATATGGCATATAGTAAACCAGAAAAGAATACGAGCAGAAAACCTGTCATACTTATTTGGCATGACTATCAATTTTCGGTTACAAGGCGTGATTCTCCATGCTCAGATAAATGTTTTGCCCGGTTCAGATGAAAAGATATGGCATATAGTAAACCAGAAAAGTATACGATCAGAAAACCTGTCATACTTATTTGGCATGACTATCAATTTTCGGTTACAAGGCGTGATTCTCCATGCTCAGATAAATGTTTTGCCCGGTTCAGATGAACAGATATGGCATATAGTAAACCAGAAAAGTATACGAGCAGAAAACCTGTCTTACTTATTTGGCATGACTATCAATTTTCGGTTACAAGGCGTGATTCTCCATGCTCAGATAAATGTTTTGCCCGGTTTAGATGAACAGATATGGCATATAGTAAACCAGAAAAGAATACGAGCAGAAAACCTGTCATACTTATTTGGCATGACTATCAATTTTCGGTTACAAGGCGTGATTTTCCACGCTCAGATAAATGTTTTGCCCGGTTCAGATGAAAAGATATGGCATATAGTAAACCAGAAAAGTATACGATCAGAAAACCTGTCATACTTATTTGGCATGACTATCAATTTTCGGTTACAAGGCGTGATTCTCCATGCTCAGATAAATGTTTTGCCCGGTTCAGATGAACAGATATGGCATATAGTAAACCAGAAAAGTATACGAGCAGAAAACCTGTCATACTTATTTGGCATGACTATCAATTTTCGGTTACAAGGCGTGATTCTCCATGCTCAGATAAATGTTTTGCCCGGTTCAGATGAACAGATATGGCAATATAGTAAACCAGAAAAGTATACGATCAGAAAACCTGTCATACTTATTTGGCATGACTATCAATTTTCGGTTACAAGGCGTGATTCTCCATGCTCAGATAAATGTTTTGCCCGGTTCAGATGAACAGATATGGCATATAGTAAACCAGAAAAGTATACGAGCAGAAAACCTGTCATACTTATTTGGCATGACTATCAATTTTCGGTTACAAGGCGTGATTCTCCATGCTCAGATAAATGTTTTGCCCGGTTCAGATGAACAGATATGGCATATAGTAAACCAGAAAAGAATACGAGCAGAAAACCTGTCATACTTATTTGGCATGACTATCAATTTTCGGTTACAAGGCGTGATTCTCCATGCTCAGATAAATGTTTTGCCCGGTTCAGATGAAAAGATATGGCATATAGTAAACCAGAAAAGTATACGATCAGAAAACCTGTCATACTTATTTGGCATGACTATCAATTTTCGGTTACAAGGCGTGATTCTCCATGCTCAGATAAATGTTTTGCCCGGTTCAGATGAACAGATATGGCATATAGTAAACCAGAAAAGTATACGAGCAGAAAACCTGTCTTACTTATTTGGCATGACTATCAATTTTCGGTTACAAGGCGTGATTCTCCATGCTCAGATAAATGTTTTGCCCGGTTTAGATGAACAGATATGGCATATAGTAAACCAGAAAAGAATACGAGCAGAAAACCTGTCATACTTATTTGGCATGACTATCAATTTTCGGTTACAAGGCGTGATTCTCCATGCTCAGATAAATGTTTTGCCCGGTTCAGATGAAAAGATATGGCATATAGTAAACCAGAAAAGTATACGATCAGAAAACCTGTCATACTTATTTGGCATGACTATCAATTTTCGGTTACAAGGCGTGATTCTCCATGCTCAGATAAATGTTTTGCCCGGTTCAGATGAACAGATATGGCATATAGTAAACCAGAAAAGTATACGAGCAGAAAACCTGTCATACTTATTTGGCATGACTATCAATTTTCGGTTACAAGGCGTGATTCTCCATGCTCAGATAAATGTTTTGCCCGGTTCAGATGAACAGATATGGCATATAGTAAACCAGAAAAGTATACGATCAGAAAACCTGTCATACTTATTTGGCATGACTATCAATTTTCGGTTACAAGGCGTGATTCTCCATGCTCAGATAAATGTTTTGCCCGGTTCAGATGAACAGATATGGCATATAGTAAACCAGAAAAGTATACGAGCAGAAAACCTGTCATACTTATTTGGCATGACTATCAATTTTCGGTTACAAGGCGTGATTCTCCATGCTCAGATAAATGTTTTGCCCGGTTCAGATGAACAGATATGGCATATAGTAAACCAGAAAAGTATACGAGCAGAAAACCTGTCATACTTATTTGGCATGACTATCAATTTTCGGTTACAAGGCGTGATTCTCCATGCTCAGATAAATGTTTTGCCCGGTTCAGATGAACAGATATGGCATATAGTAAACCAGAAAAGTATACGAGCAGAAAACCTGTCATACTTATTTGGCATGACTATCAATTTTCGGTTACAAGGCGTGATTCTCCATGCTCAGATAAATGTTTTGCCCGGTTCAGATGAACAGATATGGCAATATAGTAAACCAGAAAAGTATAAGAGCAGAAAACCTGTCATACTTATTTGGCATGACTATCAATTTTCGGTTACAAGGCGTGATTCTCCATGCTCAGATAAATGTTTTGCCCGGTTCAGATGAACAGATATGGCATATAGTAAACCAGAAAAGTATACGATCAGAAAACCTGTCATACTTATTTGGCATGACTATCAATTTTCGGTTACAAGGCGTGATTCTCCATGCTCAGATAAATGTTTTGCCCGGTTCAGATGAACAGATATGGCAATATATTAGGTTGAACAGAAAGTCTTTATAAACTTTTTATTTCCCTTCTTCTGGCAATAAAGCGCAAGAGCGAAATCAAACGTATGCACCATTGTTATCTACGACAAATCTCCAACGTTCAGGCAACTTATGGATTCCCTCCTTATAGAACCCATCTCGGCGCGAATCAAAATATTGCTTGAGTGCGGCCTCGATCGCCCCACGGCAAGTGAAGGATCTCTGATCGAGATGACGGGTCAGATCCGAGAACAACCAATAATCCGAAGGGGCCAAGTCAGCAGAATACGGTGTATGAGGGAGAACCATCCAGCCATATTTGGACAGCTCCTGCTTGACCTGCCGTGCAACATGGGGTCGGGCGTTATCGTGTTGATAGTACACTTTCTTGCCGTTCAGGGCAGATTGTGCGAATTTCTTCTTGAGATTCCGTAGTTGTTTAGTGTAGACATATCCAGTAATTATCCGCTTCTCGGGTAGGAGCTCCCAGTAAATCGGACCATCCACTCCCCACAAGGCAGAGAGCAAGATTTTCATAGGGTAAAGGTCAGGCTTTGCGACGTCCTGTGGGGTCTTATTGGCATCCACCCACTGTGCCCTCCTATGGTGATTCTCATAGCAGATCCACTTCTCGACCCCTGTTATGAGACGGTCCAACCATCGATCTCCAGCGTGAAGAGTGAGTAGAGAAAGGGAATCGTCGACACGGTGGTCAAATTGGTCTTGGGTCAATTTGTGGGGTATGAAACGGCCTAGCTTCTTCTTCTTGCCAATGGAGACCAATCATTTTACGATGGTGCTTTGCGATACCCCAAGTGTGGCTGCCATGTCGCGGGTATTTGGAAAGGATCCAATTCCACTACGATCCGTAGCTCATCCAAATCCAGCTCGGGTGGCCTCCCAGACCGGTCATGATCATCCATGGAAAAGTCCCCCTTCTCGAAGAGTTGGTACCAATTGCGCATGGTCTGGTAGTGAGTGGTATATGAATCGTACACTTCAGCCAACTGACGTTCCTATTCCTTCATTGTAGTGTGAGAGATGAATACGAATAACAGAACGTTGCGGATGTGCAAGGCCGTGGGAACAAACATCGTGGTCTTACTAGTGGCAGAATGAAAGGCGTGAAATGGGGAGTTGTTGACCACATAGTCCCTTTGTCATGTGTTATTCACTAGAGGCGAGGGAACACCAAAGGTCTCGTGCACTGAGCAGTGATCGAGCAAAACAGTTTATAAAGACTTTCTGTTCAACCTAATAGTAAACCAGAAAAGTATAAGAGCAGAAAACCTGTCATACTTATTTGGCATGACTATCAATTGTCGGTTACAAGGCGTGATTCTCCATGCTCAGATAAATGCTTTGCCCGGTTCAGATGAACAGATATGGCATATAGTAAACCAGAAAAGTATACGAACAAAAAACCTGTCTTACTTATTTGGCATGACTATCAATTTTCGGTTACAAGGCGTGATTCTCCATGCTCAGATAAATGTTTTGCCCGGTTCAGATGAACAGATATGGCATATAGTAAACCAGAAAAGTATACGATCAGAAAACCTGTCATACTTATTTGGCATGACTATCAATTTTCGGTTGCAAGGCGTGATTCTCCATGCTCAGATAAATGTTTTGCCCGGTTCAGATGAACAGATATGGCATATAGTAAACCAGAAAAGTATACGAGCAGAAAACCTGTCATACTTATTTGGCATGACTATCAATTTTCGGTTACAAAGCGTGATTCTCCATGCTCAGATAAATGTTTTGCCCGGTTCAGATGAACAGATATGGCAATAGAGTAAACCAGAATAGTATAAGAGCAGAAAACCTGTCATACTTATTTGGCATGACTATCAATTTTCGGTTACAAGGCGTGATTCTCCATGCTCAGATAAATGTTTTGCCCGGTTCAGATGAACAGATATGGCAATAGAGTAAACCAGAAAAGTATAAGAGCAGAAAACCTGTCATACTTATTTGGCATGACTATCAATTTTCGGTTACAAGGCGTGATTCTCCATGCTCAGATAAATGTTTTGCCCGGTTCAGATGAACAGATATGGCATATAGTAAACCAGAAAAGTATACGAGCAGAAAACCTGTCATACTTATTTGGCATGAGTATCAATTTTCGGTTACAAGGCGTGATTCTCCATGCTCAGATAAATGTTTTGCCCGGTTCAGATGAACAGATATGGCAATATAGTAAACCAGAAAAGTATAAGAACAGAAAACCTGTCATACTTATTTGGCATGACTATCAATTTTCGGTTACAAGGCGTGACTCTCCATGCTCAGATAAATGTTTTGCCCGGTTCAGATGAACAGATATGGCATATAGTAAACCAGAAAAGTATACGAGCAGAAAACCTGTCATACTTATTTGGCATGACTATCAATTTTCGGTTACAAGGCGTGATTCTCCATGCTCAGATAAATGCTTTGCCCGGTTCAGATGAACAGATATGGCATATAGTAAACCAGAAAAGTATAAGAGCAGAAAACCTGTCATACTTATTTGGCATGACTATCAATTTTCGGTTACAAGGCGTGATTCTCCATGTTCAGATAAATGTTTTGCCCGGTTCAGATGAACAGATATGGCATATAGTAAACCAGAAAAGTATACGAGCAGAAAACCTGTCATACTTATTTGGCATGACTATCAATTTTCGGTTACAAGGCGTGATTCTCCATGTTCAGATAAATGTTTTGCCCGGTTCAGATGAACAGATATGGCAATATAGTAAACCAGAAAAGTATACGAGCAGAAAACCTGTCATAATTATGTGGCATGACTATCAATTTTCGGTTACAAGGCGTGATTCTCCATGCTCAGATAAATGTTTTGCCCGGTTAAGATGAACAGATATGGCATATAGTAAACCAGAAAAGTATACGAGCAGAAAACCTGTCATACTTATTTGGCATGACTATCAATTTTCGGTTACAAGGCATGATTCTCCATGCTCAGATAAATGTTTTGCCCGGTTCAGATGAACAGATATGGCAATATAGTAAACCAGAAAAGTATAAGAGCAGAAAACCTGTCATACTTATTTGGCATGACTATCAATTTTCGGTTACAAGGCGTGGTTCTCCATGATCAGATAAATGTTTTGCCCGGTTCAGATGAACAGATATGGCAATATAGTAAACCAGAAAAGTATACGAGCAGAAAACCTGTCATACTTATTTGGCATGACTATCAATTTTCGGTTACAAGGCGTGATTCTCCATGTTCAGATAAATGTTTTGCCCGGTTCAGATGAACAGATATGGCATATAGTAAACCAGAAAAGTATACGAGCAGAAAACCTGTCATACTAATTTGGCATGACTATCAATTTTCGGTTACAAGGCGTGATTCTCCATGCTCAGATAAATGTTTTGCCCGGTTCAGATGAACAGATATGGCAATATAGTAAACCAGAAAAGTATACGAGCAGAAAACCTGTCATAATTATGTGGCATGACTATCAATTTTCGGTTACAAGGCGTGATTCTCCATGCTCAGATAAATGTTTTGCCCGGTTAAGATGAACAGATATGGCATATAGTAAACCAGAAAAGTATACGAGCAGAAAACCTGTCATACTTATTTGGCATGACTATCAATTTTCGGTTACAAGGCGTGATTCTCCATGATCAGATAAATGTTTTTCCCGGTTCAGATGGACAGATATGGCAATATAGTAAACCAGAAAAGTATAAGAGCAGAAAACCTGTCATACTTATTTGGCATGACTATCAATTTTCGGTTACAAGGCGTGATTCTCCATGCTCAGATAAATGTTTTGCCCGGTTCAGATGAACAGATATGGCATATAGTAAACCAGAAAAGTATACGAGCAGAAAACCTGTCATACTTATTTGGCATGACTATCAATTTTCGGTTACAAGGCGTGATTCTCCATGCTCAGATAAATGTTTTGCCCGGTTAAGATGAACAGATATGGCATATAGTAAACCAGAAAAGTATACGAGCAGAAAACCTGTCATACTTATTTGGCATGACTATCAATTTTCGGTTACAAGGCGTGATTCTCCATGTTCAGATAAATGTTTTGCCCGGTTCAGATGAACAGATATGGCAATATAGTAAACCAGAAAAGTATACGAGCAGAAAACCTGTCATAATTATGTGGCATGACTATCAATTTTCGGTTACAAGGCGTGATTCTCCATGCTCAGATAAATGTTTTGCCCGGTTAAGATGAACAGATATGGCATATAGTAAACCAGAAAAGTATACGAGCAGAAAACCTGTCATACTTATTTGGCATGACTATCAATTTTCGGTTACAAGGCGTGATTCTCCATGCTCAGATAAATGTTTTGCCCGGTTGAGATGAACAGATATGGCAATATAGTAAACCAGAAAAGTATAAGAGCAGAAAACCTGTCATACTTATTTGGCATGACTATCAATTTTCGGTTACAAGGCGTGGTTCTCCATGATCAGATAAATGTTTTGCCCGGTTCAGATGAACAGATATGGCAATATAGTAAACCAGAAAAGTATACGAGCAGAAAACCTGTCATACTTATTTGGCATGACTATCAATTTTCGGTTACAAGGCGTGATTCTCCATGTTCAGATAAATGTTTTGCCCGGTTCAGATGAACAGATATGGCATATAGTAAACCAGAAAAGTATACGAGCAGAAAACCTGTCATACTTATTTGGCATGACTATCAATTTTCGGTTACAAGGCGTGATTCTCCATGCTCAGATAAATGTTTTGCCCGGTTCAGATGAACAGATATGGCAATATAGTAAACCAGAAAAGTATACGAGCAGAAAACCTGTCATAATTATGTGGCATGACTATCAATTTTCGGTTACAAGGCGTGATTCTCCATGCTCAGATAAATGTTTTGCCCGGTTAAGATGAACAGATATGGCATATAGTAAACCAGAAAAGTATACGAGCAGAAAACCTGTCATACTTATTTGGCATGACTATCAATTTTCGGTTACAAGGCGTGATTCTCCATGATCAGATAAATGTTTTTCCCGGTTCAGATGGACAGATATGGCAATATAGTAAACCAGAAAAGTATAAGAGCAGAAAACCTGTCATACTTATTTGGCATGACTATCAATTTTCGGTTACAAGGCGTGATTCTCCATGATCAGATAAATGTTTTGCCCGGTTCAGATGAACAGATATGGCATATAGTAAACCAGAAAAGTATACGAGCAGAAAACCTGTCATACTTATTTGGCATGACTATCAATTTTCGGTTACAAGGCGTGATTCTCCATGCTCAGATAAATGTTTTGCCCGGTTCAGATGAAAAGATATGGCATATAGTAAACCAGAAAAGTATACGATCAGAAAACCTGTCATACTTATTTGGCATGACTATCAATTTTCGGTTACAAGGCGTGATTCTCCATGCTCAGATAAATGTTTTGCCCGGTTCAGATGAACAGATATGGCAATAGAGTAAACCAGAAAAGTATAAGAGCAGAAAACCTGTCATACTTATTTGGCATGACTATCAATTTTCGGTTACAAGGCGTGATTCTCCATGCTCAGATAAATGTTTTGCCCGGTTCAGATGAACAGATATGGCATGTAGTAAACCAGAAAAGTACACGAGCAGAAAACCTGTCATACTTATTTGGCATGACTATCAATTTTCGGTTACAAGGCGTGATTCTCCATGCTCAGATAAATGTTTTGCCCGGTTCAGATGAACAGATATGGCAATAGAGTAAACCAGAAAAGTATAAGAGCAGAAAACCTGTCATACTTATTTGGCATGACTATCAATTTTCGGTTACAAGGCGTGATTCTCCATGCTCAGATAAATGTTTTGCCCGGTTCAGATGAACAGATATGGCATATAGTAAACCAGAAAAGTACACGAGCAGAAAACCTGTCATACTTATTTGGCATGACTATCAATTTTCGGTTACAAGGCGTGATTCTCCATGATCAGATAAATGTTTTTCCCGGTTCAGATGGACAGATATGGCAATATAGTAAACCAGAAAAGTATACGAGCAGAATACCTGTCATACTTATTTGGCATGACTATCAATTTTCGGTTACAAGGCGTGATTCTCCATGCTCAGATAAATGTTTTGCCCGGTTCAGATGAAAAGATATGGCATATAGTAAACCAGAAAAGTATACGAGCAGAAAACCTGTCATACTTATTTGGCATGACTATCAATTTTCGGTTACAAGGCGTGATTCTCCATGCTCAGATAAATGTTTTGCCCGGTTCAGATGAAAAGATATGGCATATAGTAAACCAGAAAAGTATACGATCAGAAAACCTGTCATACTTATTTGGCATGACTCAATTTTCGGTTACAAGGCGTGATTCTCCATGCTCAGATAAATGTTTTGCCCGGTTCAGATGAACAGATCTGGCAATAGAGTAAACCAGAAAAGTATAAGAGCAGAAAACCTGTCATACTTATTTGGCATGACTATCAATTTTCGGTTACAAGGCGTGATTCTCCATGCTCAGATAAATGTTTTGCCCGGTTCAGATGAACATGTATGGCATATAGTAAACCAGAAAAGTATACGAGCAGAAAACCTGTCATACTTATTTGGCATGACTATCAATTTTCGGTTACAAGGCGTGATTCTCCATGCTCAGATAAATGTTTTGCCCGGTTCAGATGAACAGATATGGCAATATAGTAAACCAGAAAAGTACACGAGCAGAAAACCTGTCATACTTATTTGGCATGACTATCAATTTTCGGTTACAAGGCGTGATTCTCCATGCTCAGATAAATGTTTTGCCCGGTTCAGATGAACAGATATGGCAATAGAGTAAACCAGAAAAGTATAAGAGCAGAAAACCTGTCATACTTATTTGGCATGACTATCAATTTTCGGTTACAAGGCGTGATTCTCCATGCTCAGATAAATGTTTTGCCCGGTTCAGATGAACAGATATGGCATATAGTAAACCAGAAAAGTACACGAGCAGAAAACCTGTCATACTTATTTGGCATGACTATCAATTTTCGGTTACAAGGCGTGATTCTCCATGATCAGATAAATGTTTTTCCCGGTTCAGATGGACAGATATGGCAATATAGTAAACCAGAAAAGTATACGAGCAGAATACCTGTCATACTTATTTGGCATGACTATCAATTTTCGGTTACAAGGCGTGATTCTCCATGCTCAGATAAATGTTTTGCCCGGTTCAGATGAAAAGATATGGCATATAGTAAACCAGAAAAGTATACGAGCAGAAAACCTGTCATACTTATTTGGCATGACTATCAATTTTCGGTTACAAGGCGTGATTCTCCATGCTCAGATAAATGTTTTGCCCGGTTCAGATGAAAAGATATGGCATATAGTAAACCAGAAAAGTATACGATCAGAAAACCTGTCATACTTATTTGGCATGACTCAATTTTCGGTTACAAGGCGTGATTCTCCATGCTCAGATAAATGTTTTGCCCGGTTCAGATGAACAGATCTGGCAATAGAGTAAACCAGAAAAGTATAAGAGCAGAAAACCTGTCATACTTATTTGGCATGACTATCAATTTTCGGTTACAAGGCGTGATTCTCCATGCTCAGATAAATGTTTTGCCCGGTTCAGATGAACATGTATGGCATATAGTAAACCAGAAAAGTATACGAGCAGAAAACCTGTCATACTTATTTGGCATGACTATCAATTTTCGGTTACAAGGCGTGATTCTCCATGCTCAGATAAATGTTTTGCCCGGTTCAGATGAACAGATATGGCAATATAGTAAACCAGAAAAGTATAAGAGCAGAAAACCTGTCATACTTATTTGGCATGACTATCAATTTTCGGTTACAAGGCGTGATTCTCCATGCTCAGATAAATGTTTTGCCCGGTTCAGATGAACAGATATGGCATATAGTAAACCAGAAAAGTATACGAGCAGAAAACCTGTCATACTTATTTGGCATGACTATCAATTTTCGGTTACAAGGCGTGATTCTCCATGCTCAGATAAATGTTTTGCCCGGTTCAGATGAACAGATATGGCATATAGTAAACCAGAAAAGTATACGAGCAGAAAACCTGTCATACTTATTTGGCATGACTCAATTTTCGGTTACAAGGCGTGATTCTCCATGCTCAGATAAATGTTTTGCCCGGTTCAGATGAACAGATATGGCAATATAGTAAACCAGAAAAGTATAAGAACAGAAAACCTGTCATACTTATTTGGCATGACTATCAATTTTCGGTTACAAGGCGTGATTCTCCATGCTCAGATAAATGTTTTGCCCGGTTCAGATGAACAGATATGGCAATATAGTAAACCAGAAAAGTATAAGAACAGAAAACCTGTCATACTTATTTAGCATGACTATCAATTTTCGGTTACAAGGCGTGATTCTCCATGCTCAGATAAATGTTTTGCCCGGTTCAGATGAACAGATATAGCATATAGTAAACCAGAAAAGTATACGAGCAGAAAACCTGTCATACTTATTTGGCATGACTATCAATTTTCGGTTACAAGGCGTGATTCTCCATGCTCAGATAAATGTTTTGCCCGGTTCAGATGAACAGATATGGCATATAGTAAACCAGAAAAGTATACGAGCAGAAAACCTGTCATACTTATTTGGCATGACTCAATTTTCGGTTACAAGGCGTGATTCTCCATGCTCAGATAAATGTTTTGCCCGGTTCAGATGAACAGATATGGCAATATAGTAAACCAGAAAAGTATAAGAACAGAAAACCTGTCATACTTATTTGGCATGACTATCAATTTTCGGTTACAAGGCGTGATTCTCCATGCTCAGATAAATGTTTTGCCCGGTTCAGATGAACAGATATGGCAATATAGTAAACCAGAAAAGTATAAGAACAGAAAACCTGTCATACTTATTTAGCATGACTATCAATTTTCGGTTACAAGGCGTGATTCTCCATGCTCAGATAAATGTTTTGCCCGGTTCAGATGAACAGATATAGCATATAGTAAACCAGAAAAGTATACGAGCAGAAAACCTGTCATACTTATTTGGCATGACTATCAATTTTCGGTTACAAGGCGTGATTCTCCATGCTCAGATAAATGTTTTGCCCGGTTCAGATGAAAAGATATGGCATATAGTAAACCAGAAAAGTATACGATCAGAAAACCTGTCATACTTATTTGGCATGACTCAATTTTCGGTTACAAGGCGTGATTCTCCATGCTCAGATAAATGTTTTGCCCGGTTCAGATGAACAGATCTGGCAATAGAGTAAACCAGAAAAGTATAAGAGCAGAAAACCTGTCATACTTATTTGGCATGACTATCAATTTTCGGTTACAAGGCGTGATTCTCCATGCTCAGATAAATGTTTTGCCCGGTTCAGATGAACATGTATGGCATATAGTAAACCAGAAAAGTATACGAGCAGAAAACCTGTCATACTTATTTGGCATGACTATCAATTTTCGGTTACAAGGCGTGATTCTCCATGCTCAGATAAATGTTTTGCCCGGTTCAGATGAACAGATATGGCAATATAGTAAACCAGAAAAGTATAAGAGCAGAAAACCTGTCATACTTATTTGGCATGACTATCAATTTTCGGTTACAAGGCGTGATTCTCCATGCTCAGATAAATGTTTTGCCCGGTTCAGATGAACAGATATGGCATATAGTAAACCAGAAAAGTATACGAGCAGAAAACCTGTCATACTTATTTGGCATGACTATCAATTTTCGGTTACAAGGCGTGATTCTCCATGCTCAGATAAATGTTTTGCCCGGTTCAGATGAACAGATATGGCATATAGTAAACCAGAAAAGTATACGAGCAGAAAACCTGTCATACTTATTTGGCATGACTCAATTTTCGGTTACAAGGCGTGATTCTCCATGCTCAGATAAATGTTTTGCCCGGTTCAGATGAACAGATATGGCAATATAGTAAACCAGAAAAGTATAAGAACAGAAAACCTGTCATACTTATTTGGCATGACTATCAATTTTCGGTTACAAGGCGTGATTCTCCATGCTCAGATAAATGTTTTGCCCGGTTCAGATGAACAGATATGGCAATATAGTAAACCAGAAAAGTATAAGAACAGAAAACCTGTCATACTTATTTAGCATGACTATCAATTTTCGGTTACAAGGCGTGATTCTCCATGCTCAGATAAATGTTTTGCCCGGTTCAGATGAACAGATATAGCATATAGTAAACCAGAAAAGTATACGAGCAGAAAACCTGTCATACTTATTTGGCATGACTATCAATTTTCGGTTACAAGGCGTGATTCTCCATGCTCAGATAAATGTTTTGCCCGGTTCAGATGAACAGATATGGCATATAGTAAACCAGAAAAGTATACGAGCAGAAAACCTGTCATACTTATTTGGCATGACTCAATTTTCGGTTACAAGGCGTGATTCTCCATGCTCAGATAAATGTTTTGCCCGGTTCAGATGAACAGATATGGCAATATAGTAAACCAGAAAAGTATAAGAACAGAAAACCTGTCATACTTATTTGGCATGACTATCAATTTTCGGTTACAAGGCGTGATTCTCCATGCTCAGATAAATGTTTTGCCCGGTTCAGATGAACAGATATGGCAATATAGTAAACCAGAAAAGTATAAGAACAGAAAACCTGTCATACTTATTTAGCATGACTATCAATTTTCGGTTACAAGGCGTGATTCTCCATGCTCAGATAAATGTTTTGCCCGGTTCAGATGAACAGATATAGCATATAGTAAACCAGAAAAGTATACGAGCAGAAAACCTGTCATACTTATTTGGCATGACTATCAATTTTCGGTTACAAGGCGTGATTCTCCATGCTCAGATAAATGTTTTGCCCGGTTCAGATGAACAGATATGGCATATAGTAAACCAGAAAAGTATACGAGCAGAAAACCTGTCATACTTATTTGGCCTGACTATCAATTTTCGGTTACAAGGCTTGGTTCTCCATGATCAGATAAATGTTTTGCCCGGTTCAGATGAACAGATATGGCAATATAGTAAACCAGAAAAGTATACGAGCAGAAAAGCTGTCATACTTATTTGGCATGACTATCAATTTTCGGTTACAAGGCGTGATTCTCCATGCTCAGATAAATGTTTTGCCCGGTTCAGATGAACAGATATGGCAATATAGTAAACCAGAAAAGTATAAGAGCAGAAAACCTGTCATACTTATTTGGCATGACTATCAATTTTCGGTTACAAGGCGTGATTCTCCATGCTCAGATAAATGTTTTGCCCGGTTCAGATGAACAGATATGGCATATAGTAAACCAGAAAAGTATACGAGCAGAAAACCTGTCATACTTATTTGGCATGACTATCAATTTTCGGTTACAAGGCGTGATTCTCCATGCTCAGATAAATGTTTTGCCCGGTTCAGATGAACAGATATGGCATATAGTAAACCAGAAAAGTATACGAGCAGAAAACCTGTCATACTTATTTGGCATGACTCAATTTTCGGTTACAAGGCGTGATTCTCCATGCTCAGATAAATGTTTTGCCCGGTTCAGATGAACAGATATGGCAATATAGTAAACCAGAAAAGTATAAGAACAGAAAACCTGTCATACTTATTTGGCATGACTATCAATTTTCGGTTACAAGGCTTGATTCTCCATGCTCAGATAAATGTTTTGCCCGGTTCAGATGAACAGATATGGCAATATAGTAAACCAGAAAAGTATAAGAACAGAAAACCTGTCATACTTATTTAGCATGACTATCAATTTTCGGTTACAAGGCGTGATTCTCCATGCTCAGATAAATGTTTTGCCCGGTTCAGATGAACAGATATAGCATATAGTAAACCAGAAAAGTATACGAGCAGAAAACCTGTCATACTTATTTGGCATGACTATCAATTTTCGGTTACAAGGCTTGGTTCTCCATGATCAGATAAATGTTTTGCCCGGTTCAGATGAACAGATATGGCAATATAGTAAACCAGAAAAGTATACGAGCAGAAAAGCTGTCATACTTATTTGGCATGACTATCAATTTTCGGTTACAAGGCGTGATTCTCCATGCTCAGATAAATGTTTTGCCCGGTTCAGATGAACAGATATGGCAATATAGTAAACCAGAAAAGTATACGAGCAGAAAACCTGTCATACTTATTTGGCATGACTATCAATTTTCGGTTACAAGGCGTGATTCTCCATGCTCAGATAAATGTTTTGCCCGGTTCAGATGAACAGATATGGCATATAGTAAACCAGAAAAGTATACGAGCAGAAAACCTGTCATACTTATTTGGCATGACTATCAATTTTCGGTTACAAGGCGTGATTCTCCATGCTCAGATAAATGTTTTGCCCGGTTCAGATGAACAGATATGGCATATAGTAAACCAGAAAAGTATACGAGCAGAAAACCTGTCATACTTATTTGGTATGACTCAATTTTCGGTTACAAGGCGTGATTCTCCATGCTCAGATAAATGTTTTGCCCGGTTCAGATGAACAGATATGGCAATATAGTAAACCAGAAAAGTATAAGAACAGAAAACCTGTCATACTTATTTGGCATGACTATCAATTTTCGGTTACAAGGCGTGATTCTCCATGCTCAGATAAATGTTTTGCCCGGTTCAGATGAACAGATATAGCATATAGTAAACCAGAAAAGTATACGAGCAGAAAACCTGTCATACTTATTTGGCATGACTATCAATTTTCGGTTACAAGGCGTGATTCTCCATGCTCAGATAAATGTTTTGCCCGGTTCAGATGAACAGATATGGCATATAGTAAACCAGAAAAGTATACGAGCAGAAAACCTGTCATACTTATTTGGCATGACTATCAATTTTCGGTTACAAGGCGTGGTTCTCCATGATCAGATAAATGTTTTGCCCGGTTCAGATGAACAGATATGGCAATATAGTAAACCAGAAAAGTATACGAGCAGAAAAGCTGTCATACTTATTTGGCATGACTATCAATTTTCGGTTACAAGGCGTGATTCTCCATGCTCAGATAAATGTTTTGCCCGGTTCAGATGAACAGATATGGCAATATAGTAAACCAGAAAAGTATACGAGCAGAAAACCTGTCATACTTATTTGGCATGACTATCAATTTTCGGTTACAAGGCGTGGTTCTCCATGATCAGATAAATGTTTTGCCCGGTTCAGATGAACAGATATGGCAATATAGTAAACCAGAAAAGTATACGAGCAGAAAACCTGTCATACTTATTTGGCATGACTATCAATTTTCGGTTACAAGGCGTGATTCTCCATGATCAGATAAATGTTTTTCCCGGTTCAGATGGACAGATATGGCAATATAGTAAACCAGAAAAGTATAAGAGCAGAAAACCTGTCATACTTATTTGGCATGACTATCAATTTTCGGTTACAAGGCGTGATTCTCCATGATCAGATAAATGTTTTGCCCGGTTCAGATGAACAGATATGGCATATAGTAAACCAGAAAAGTATACGAGCAGAAAACCTGTCATACTTATTTGGCATGACTATCAATTTTCGGTTACAAGGCGTGATTCTCCATGCTCAGATAAATGTTTTGCCCGGTTCAGATGAAAAGATATGGCATATAGTAAACCAGAAAAGTATACGATCAGAAAACCTGTCATACTTATTTGGCATGACTATCAATTTTCGGTTACAAGGCGTGATTCTCCATGCTCAGATAAATGTTTTGCCCGGTTCAGATGAACAGATATGGCAATAGAGTAAACCAGAAAAGTATAAGAGCAGAAAACCTGTCATACTTATTTGGCATGACTATCAATTTTCGGTTACAAGGCGTGATTCTCCATGCTCAGATAAATGTTTTGCCCGGTTCAGATGAACAGATATGGCAATATAGTAAACCAGAAAAGTATACGAGCAGAAAACCTGTCATACTTATTTGGCATGACTATCAATTTTCGGTTACAAGGCGTGATTCTCCATGATCAGATAAATGTTTTTCCCGGTTCAGATGGACAGATATGGCAATATAGTAAACCAGAAAAGTATAAGAGCAGAAAACCTGTCATACTTATTTGGCATGACTATCAATTTTCGGTTACAAGGCGTGATTCTCCATGATCAGATAAATGTTTTGCCCGGTTCAGATGAACAGATATGGCATATAGTAAACCAGAAAAGTATACGAGCAGAAAACCTGTCATACTTATTTGGCATGACTATCAATTTTCGGTTACAAGGCGTGATTCTCCATGCTCAGATAAATGTTTTGCCCGGTTCAGATGAAAAGATATGGCATATAGTAAACCAGAAAAGTATACGATCAGAAAACCTGTCATACTTATTTGGCATGACTATCAATTTTCGGTTACAAGGCGTGATTCTCCATGCTCAGATAAATGTTTTGCCCGGTTCAGATGAACAGATATGGCAATAGAGTAAACCAGAAAAGTATAAGAGCAGAAAACCTGTCATACTTATTTGGCATGACTATCAATTTTCGGTTACAAGGCGTGATTCTCCATGCTCAGATAAATGTTTTGCCCGGTTCAGATGAACAGATATGGCAATATAGTAAACCAGAAAAGTATACGAGCAGAAAACCTGTCATACTTATTTGGCATGACTATCAATTTTCGGTTACAAGGCGTGATTCTCCATGATCAGATAAATGTTTTTCCCGGTTCAGATGGACAGATATGGCAATATAGTAAACCAGAAAAGTATAAGAGCAGAAAACCTGTCATACTTATTTGGCATGACTATCAATTTTCGGTTACAAGGCGTGATTCTCCATGATCAGATAAATGTTTTGCCCGGTTCAGATGAACAGATATGGCATATAGTAAACCAGAAAAGTATACGAGCAGAAAACCTGTCATACTTATTTGGCATGACTAACAATTTTCGGTTACAAGGCGTGATTCTCCATGCTCAGATAAATGTTTTGCCCGGTTCAGATGAAAAGATATGGCATATAGTAAACCAGAAAAGTATACGATCAGAAAACCTGTCATACTTATTTGGCATGACTATCAATTTTCGGTTACAAGGCGTGATTCTCCATGCTCAGATAAATGTTTTGCCCGGTTCAGATGAACAGATATGGCAATAGAGTAAACCAGAAAAGTGTAAGAGCAGAAAACCTGTCATACTTATTTGGCATGACTATCAATTTTCGGTTACAAGGCGTGATTCTCCATGCTCAGATAAATGTTTTGCCCGGTTCAGATGAACAGATATGGCATATAGTAAACCAGAAAAGTACACGAGCAGAAAACCTGTCATACTTATTTGGCATGACTATCAATTTTCGGTTACAAGGCGTGATTCTCCATGATCAGATAAATGTTTTTCCCGGTTCAGATGGACAGATATGGCAATATAGTAAACCAGAAAAGTATACGAGCAGAAAACCTGTCATACTTATTTGGCATGACTATCAATTTTCGGTTACAAGGCGTGATTCTCCATGCTCAGATAAATGTTTTGCCCGGTTCAGATGAAAAGATATGGCATATAGTAAACCAGAAAAGTATACGAGCAGAAAACCTGTCATACTTATTTGGCATGACTATCAATTTTCGGTTACAAGGCGTGATTCTCCATGCTCAGATAAATGTTTTGCCCGGTTCAGATGAAAAGATATGGCATATAGTAAACCAGAAAAGTATACGATCAGAAAACCTGTCATACTTATTTGGCATGACTATCAATTTTCGGTTACAAGGCGTGATTCTCCATGCTCAGATAAATGTTTTGCCCGGTTCAGATGAACAGATATGGCAATAGAGTAAACCAGAAAAGTATAAGAGCAGAAAACCTGTCATACTTATTTGGCATGACTATCAATTTTCGGTTACAAGGCGTGATTCTCCATGCTCAGATAAATGTTTTGCCCGGTTCAGATGAACAGATATGGCATATAGTAAACCAGAAAAGTACACGAGCAGAAAACCTGTCATACTTATTTGGCATGACTATCAATTTTCGGTTACAAGGCGTGATTCTCCATGATCAGATAAATGTTTTTCCCGGTTCAGATGGACAGATATGGCAATATAGTAAACCAGAAAAGTATACGAGCAGAAAACCTGTCATACTTATTTGGCATGACTATCAATTTTCGGTTACAAGGCGTGATTCTCCATGCTCAGATAAATGTTTTGCCCGGTTCAGATGAAAAGATATGGCATATAGTAAACCAGAAAAGTATACGAGCAGAAAACCTGTCATACTTATTTGGCATGACTATCAATTTTCGGTTACAAGGCGTGATTCTCCATGCTCAGATAAATGTTTTGCCCGGTTCAGATGAAAAGATATGGCATATAGTAAACCAGAAAAGTATACGATCAGAAAACCTGTCATACTTATTTGGCATGACTATCAATTTTCGGTTACAAGGCGTGATTCTCCATGCTCAGATAAATGTTTTGCCCGGTTCAGATGAACAGATATGGCAATAGAGTAAACCAGAAAAGTATAAGAGCAGAAAACCTGTCATACTTATTTGGCATGACTATCAATTTTCGGTTACAAGGCGTGATTCTCCATGCTCAGATAAATGTTTTGCCCGGTTCAGATGAACATGTATGGCATATAGTAAACCAGAAAAGTATACGAGCAGAAAACCTGTCATACTTATTTGGCATGACTATCAATTTTCGGTTACAAGGCGTGATTCTCCATGCTCAGATAAATGTTTTGCCCGGTTCAGATGAACAGATATGGCAATATAGTAAACCAGAAAAGTATAAGAGCAGAAAACCTGTCATACTTATTTGGCATGACTATCAATTTTCGGTTACAAGGCGTGATTCTCCATGCTCAGATAAATGTTTTGCCCGGTTCAGATGAACAGATATGGCATATAGTAAACCAGAAAAGTATACGAGCAGAAAACCTGTCATACTTATTTGGCATGACAATCAATTTTCGGTTACAAGGCGTGATTCTCCATGCTCAGATAAATGTTTTGCCCGGTTCAGATGAACAGATATGGCATATAGTAAACCAGAAAAGTATACGAGCAGAAAACCTGTCATACTTATTTGGCATGACTCAATTTTCGGTTACAAGGCGTGATTCTCCATGCTCAGATAAATGTTTTGCCCGGTTCAGATGAACAGATATGGCAATATAGTAAACCAGAAAAGTATAAGAACAGAAAACCTGTCATACTTATTTGGCATGACTATCAATTTTCGGTTACAAGGCGTGATTCTCCATGCTCAGATAAATGTTTTGCCCGGTTCAGATGAACAGATATAGCATATAGTAAACCAGAAAAGTATACGAGCATAAAACCTGTCATACTTATTTGGCATGACTATCAATTTTCGGTTACAAGGCGTGATTCTCCATGCTCAGATAAATGTTTTGCCCGGTTCAGATGAACAGATATGGCATATAGTAAACCAGAAAAGTATACGAGCAGAAAACCTGTCATACTTATTTGGCATGACTATCAATTTTCGGTTACAAGGCGTGGTTCTCCATGATCAGATAAATGTTTTGCCCGGTTCAGATGAACAGATATGGCAATATAGTAAACCAGAAAAGTATACGAGCAGAAAACCTGTCATACTTATTTGGCATGACTATCAATTTTCGGTTACAAGGCGTGATTCTCCATGCTCAGATAAATGTTTTGCCCGGTTCAGATGAACAGATATGGCATATAGTAAACCAGAAAAGTATACGAGCAGAAAACCTGTCATACTTATTTGGCATGACTATCAATTTTCGGTTACAAGGCGTGGTTCTCCATGATCAGATAAATGTTTTGCCCGGTTCAGATGAACAGATATGGCAATATAGTAAACCAGAAAAGTATACGAGCAGAAAACCTGTCATACTTATTTGGCATGACTATCAATTTTCGGTTACAAGGCGTGATTCTCCATGCTCAGATAAATGTTTTGCCCGGTTCAGATGAACAGATATGGCAATATAGTAAACCAGAAAAGTATACGAGCAGAAAACCTGTCATACTTATTTGGCATGACTATCAATTTTCGGTTACAAGGCGTGGTTCTCCATGATCAGATAAATGTTTTGCCCGGTTCAGATGAACAGATATGGCAATATAGTAAACCAGAAAAGTATACGAGCAGAAAACCTGTCATAATTATGTGGCATGACTATCAATTTTCGGTTACAAGGCGTGATTCTCCATGCTCAGATAAATGTTTTGCCCGGTTAAGATGAACAGATATGGCATATAGTAAACCAGAAAAGTATACGAGCAGAAAACCTGTCATACTTATTTGGCATGACTATCAATTTTCGGTTACAAGGCGTGATTCTCCATGCTCAGATAAATGTTTTGCCCGGTTCAGATGAACAGATATGGCATATAGTAAACCAGAAAAGTATACGAGCAGAAAACCTGTCATACTTATTTGGCATGACTATCAATTTTCGGTTACAAGGCGTGATTCTCCATGCTCTGATAAATGTTTTGCCCGGTTCAAATGAACAGATATGGCAATATAGTAAACCAGAAAAGTATAAGAGCAGAAAACCTGTCATACTTATTTGGAATGACTATCAATTTTCGGTTACAAGGCGTGATTCTCCATGCTCAGATAAATGTTTTGCCCGGTTCAGATGAACAGATATGGCATATAGTAAACCAGAAAAGTATACGAGCAGAAAACCTGTCATACTTATTTGGCATGACTATCAATTTTCGGTTACAAGGCGTGATTCTCCATGCTCAGATAAATGTTTTGCCCGGTTCAGATGAACAGATATGGCAATATAGTAAACCAGAAAAGTATAAGAGCAGAAAACCTGTCATACTTATTTGGCATGACTATCAATTTTCGGTTACAAGGCGTGATTCTCCATGCTCAGATAAATGTTTTGCCCGGTTCAGATGAACAGATATGGCATATAGTAAACCAGAAAAGTATACGAGCAGAAAACCTGTCATACTTATTTGGCATGACTATCAATTTTCGGTTACAAGGCGTGATTCTCCATGCTCAGATAAATGTTTTGCCCGGTTCAGATGAACAGATATGGCAATATAGTAAACCAGAAAAGTATAAGAACAGAAAACCTGTCATACTTATTTGGCATGACTATCAATTTTCGGTTACAAGGCGTGATTCTCCATGCTCAGATAAATGTTTTGCCCGGTTCAGATGAACAGATATAGCATATAGTAAACCAGAAAAGTATACGAGCAGAAAACCTGTCATACTTATTTGGCATGACTATCAATTTTCGGTTACAAGGCGTGATTCTCCATGCTCAGATAAATGTTTTGCCCGGTTCAGATGAACAGATATGGCATATAGTAAACCAGAAAAGTATACGAGCAGAAAACCTGTCATACTTATTTGGCATGACTATCAATTTTCGGTTACAAGGCGTGGTTCTCCATGATCAGATAAATGTTTTGCCCGGTTCAGATGAACAGATATGGCAATATAGTAAACCAGAAAAGTATACGAGCAGAAAACCTGTCATACTTATTTGGCATGACTATCAATTTTCGGTTACAAGGCGTGATTCTCCATGCTCAGATAAATGTTTTGCCCGGTTCAGATGAACAGATATGGCAATATAGTAAACCAGAAAAGTATACGAGCAGAAAACCTGTCATAATTATGTGGCATGACTATCAATTTTCGGTTACAAGGCGTGATTCTCCATGCTCAGATAAATGTTTTGCCCGGTTAAGATGAACAGATATGGCATATAGTAAACCAGAAAAGTATACGAGCAGAAAACCTGTCATACTTATTTGGCATGACTATCAATTTTCGGTTACAAGGCGTGATTCTCCATGCTCAGATAAATGTTTTGCCCGGTTCAGATGAACAGATATGGCATATAGTAAACCAGAAAAGTATACGAGCAGAAAACCTGTCATACTTATTTGGCATGACTATCAATTTTCGGTTACAAGGCGTGATTCTCCATGCTCAGATAAATGTTTTGCCCGGTTCAGATGAACAGATATGGCATATAGTAAACCAGAAAAGTATACGAGCAGAAAACCTGTCATACTTATTTGGCATGACTATCAATTTTCGGTTACAAGGCGTGATTCTCCATGCTCTGATAAATGTTTTGCCCGGTTCAGATGAACAGATATGGCAATATAGTAAACCAGAAAAGTATAAGAGCAGAAAACCTGTCATACTTATTTGGCATGACTATCAATTTTCGGTTACAAGGCGTGATTCTCCATGCTCAGATAAATGTTTTGCCCGGTTCAGATGAACAGATATGGCATATAGTAAACCAGAAAAGTATACGAGCAGAAAACCTGTCATACTTATTTGGCATGACTATCAATTTTCGGTTACAAGGCGTGATTCTCCATGCTCAGATAAATGTTTTGCCCGGTTCAGATGAACAGATATGGCAATATAGTAAACCAGAAAAGTATAAGAGCAGAAAACCTGTCATACTTATTTGGCATGACTATCAATTTTCGGTTACAAGGCGTGATTCTCCATGCTCAGATAAATGTTTTGCCCGGTTCAGATGAACAGATATGGCATATAGTAAACCAGAAAAGTATACGAGCAGAAAACCTGTCATACTTATTTGGCATGACTATCAATTTTCGGTTACAAGGCGTGATTCTCCATGCTCAGATAAATGTTTTGCCCGGTTCAGATGAACAGATATGGCATATAGTAAACCAGAAAAGTATACGAGCAGAAAACCTGTCATACTTATTTGGCATGACTATCAATTTTCGGTTACAAGGCGTGATTCTCCATGCTCAGATAAATGTTTTGCCCGGTTCAGATGAACAGATATGGCATATAGTAAACCAGAAAAGTATACGAGCAGAAAACCTGTCATACTTATTTGGCATGACTATCAATTTTCGGTTACAAGGCGTGATTCTCCATGCTCTGATAAATGTTTTGCCCGGTTCAGATGAACAGATATGGCAATATAGTAAACCAGAAAAGTATAAGAGCAGAAAACCTGTCATACTTATTTGGCATGACTATCAATTTTCGGTTACAAGGCGTGATTCTCCATGCTCAGATAAATGTTTTGCCCGGTTCAGATGAACAGATATGGCATATAGTAAACCAGAAAAGTATACGAGCAGAAAACCTGTCATACTTATTTGGCATGACTATCAATTTTCGGTTACAAGGCGTGATTCTCCATGCTCAGATAAATGTTTTGCCCGGTTCAGATGAACAGATATGGCAATATAGTAAACCAGAAAAGTATAAGAGCAGAAAACCTGTCATACTTATTTGGCATGACTATCAATTTTCGGTTACAAGGCGTGATTCTTCATGCTCAGATAAATGTTTTGCCCGGTTCAGATGAACAGATATGGCATATAGTAAACCAGAAAAGTATACGAGCAGAAAACCTGTCATACTTATTTGGCATGACTATCAATTTTCGGTTACAAGGCGTGATTCTCCATGCTCAGATAAATGTTTTGCCCGGTTCAGATGAACAGATATGGCAATATAGTAAACCAGAAAAGTATAAGAACAGAAAACCTGTCATACTTATTTGGCATGACTATCAATTTTCGGTTACAAGGCGTGATTCTCCATGCTCAGATAAATGTTTTGCCCGGTTCAGATGAATAGATATAGCATATAGTAAACCAGAAAAGTATACGAGCAGAAAACCTGTCATACTTATTTGGCATGACTATCAATTTTCGGTTACAAGGCGTGATTCTCCATGCTCAGATAAATGTTTTGCCCGGTTCAGATGAACAGATATGGCATATAGTAAACCAGAAAAGTATACGAGCAGAGAACCTGTCATACTTATTTGGCATGACTATCAATTTTCGGTTACAAGGCGTGGTTCTCCATGATCAGATAAATGTTTTGCCCGGTTCAGATGAACAGATATGGCAATATAGTAAACCAGAAAAGTATACGAGCAGAAAACCTGTCATACTTATTTGGCATGACTATCAATTTTCGGTTACAAGGCGTGATTCTCCATGCTCAGATAAATGTTTTGCCCGGTTCAGATGAACAGATATGGCAATATAGTAAACCAGAAAAGTATACGAGCAGAAAACCTGTCATAATTATGTGGCATGACTATCAATTTTCGGTTACAAGGCGTGATTCTCCATGCTCAGATAAATGTTTTGCCCGGTTAAGATGAACAGATATGGCATATAGTAAACCAGAAAAGTATACGAGCAGAAAACCTGTCATACTTATTTGGCATGACTATCAATTTTCGGTTACAAGGCGTGATTCTCCATGCTCAGATAAATATTTTGCCCGGTTCAGATGAACAGATATGGCAATATAGTAAACCAGAAAAGTATAAGAGCAGAAAACCTGTCATACTTAATTGGCATGACTATCAATTTTCGGTTACAAGGCGTGATTCTCCATGCTCAGATAAATGTTTTGCCCGGTTCAGATGAATAGATATAGCATATAGTAAACCAGAAAAGTATACGAGCAGAAAACCTGTCATACTTATTTGGCATGACTATCAATTTTCGGTTACAAGGCGTGATTCTCCATGCTCAGATAAATGTTTTGCCCGGTTCAGATGAACAGATATGGCATATAGTAAACCAGAAAAGTATACGAGCAGAAAACCTGTCATACTTATTTGGCATGACTATCAATTTTCGGTTACAAGGCGTGGTTCTCCATGATCAGATAAATGTTTTGCCCGGTTCAGATGAACAGATATGGCAATATAGTAAACCAGAAAAGTATACGAGCAGAAAACCTGTCATACTTATTTGGCATGACTATCAATTTTCGGTTACAAGGCGTGATTCTCCATGCTCAGATAAATGTTTTGCCCGGTTCAGATGAACAGATATGGCATATAGTAAACCAGAAAAGTATACGAGCAGAAAACCTGTCATACTTATTTGGCATGACTATCAATTTTCGGTTACAAGGCGTGATTCTCCATGCTCAGATAAATGTTTTGCCCGGTTCAGATGAACAGATATGGCATATAGTAAACCAGAAAAGTATACGAGCAGAAAACCTGTCATACTTATTTGGCATGACTATCAATTTTCGGTTACAAGGCGTGGTTCTCCATGATCAGATAAATGTTTTGCCCGGTTCAGATAAACAGATATGGCAATATAGTAAACCAGAAAAGTATAAGAGCAGAAAACCTGTCATACTTATTTGGCATGACTATCAATTTTCGGTTACAAGGCGTGATTCTCCATGCTCAGATAAATGTTTTGCCCGGTTCAGATGAACAGATATGGCATATAGTAAACCAGAAAAGTATACGAGCAGAAAACCTGTCATACTTATTTGGCATGACTATCAATTTTCGGTTACAAGGCGTGGTTCTCCATGATCAGATAAATGTTTTGCCCGGTTCAGATGAACAGATATGGCATATAGTAAACCAGAAAAGTATACGAGCAGAAAACCTGTCATACTTATTTGGCATGACTATCAATTTTCGGTTACAAGGCGTGATTCTCCATGCTCAGATAAATGTTTTGCCCGGTTCAGATGAACAGATATGGCATATAGTAAACCAGAAAAGTATACGAGCAGAAAACCTGTCATACTTATTTGGCATGACTCAATTTTCGGTTACAAGGCGTGATTCTCCATGCTCAGATAAATGTTTTGCCCGGTTCAGATGAACAGATATGGCAATATAGTAAACCAGAAAAGTATACGAGCAGAAAACCTGTCATACTTATTTGGCATGACTATCAATTTTCGGTTACAAGGCGTGATTCTCCATGCTCAGATAAATGTTTTGCCCGGTTCAGATGAACAGATATAGCATATAGTAAACCAGAAAAGTATACGAGCAGAAAACCTGTCATACTTATTTGGCATGACTATCAATTTTCGGTTACAAGGCGTGATTCTCCATGCTCAGATAAATGTTTTGCCCGGTTCAGATGAACAGATATGGCATATAGTAAACCAGAAAAGTATACGAGCAGAAAACCTGTCATACTTATTTGGCATGACTATCAATTTTCGGTTACAAGGCGTGGTTCTCCATGATCAGATAAATGTTTTGCCCGGTTCAGATGAACAGATATGGCAATATAGTAAACCAGAAAAGTATACGAGCAGAAAACCTGTCATACTTATTTGGCATGACTATCAATTTTCGGTTACAAGGCGTGATTCTCCATGCTCAGATAAATGTTTTGCCCGGTTCAGATGAACAGATATGGCAATATAGTAAACCAGAAAAGTATAAGAGCAGAAAACCTGTCATACTTATTTGGCATGACTATCAATTTTCGGTTACAAGGCGTGATTCTCCATGCTCAGATAAATGTTTTGCCCGGTTCAGATGAACAGATATGGCAATATAGTAAACCAGAAAAGTATACGAGCAGAAAACCTGTCATACTTATTTGGCATGACTATCAATTTTCGGTTACAAGGCGTGATTCTCCATGCTCAGATAAATATTTTGCCCGGTTCAGATGAACAGATATGGCAATATAGTAAACCAGAAAAGTATAAGAGCAGAAAACCTGTCATACTTATTTGGCATGACTATCAATTTTCGGTTACAAGGCGTGGTTCTCCATGATCAGATAAATGTTTTGCCCGGTTCAGATGAACAGATATGGCAATATAGTAAACCAGAAAAGTATACGAGCAGAAAACCTGTCATAATTATGTGGCATGACTATCAATTTTCGGTTACAAGGCGTGATTCTCCATGCTCAGATAAATGTTTTGCCCGGTTAAGATGAACAGATATGGCATATAGTAAACCAGAAAAGTATACGAGCAGAAAACCTGTCATACTTATTTGGCATGACTATCAATTTTCGGTTACAAGGCGTGATTCTCCATGCTCAGATAAATATTTTGCCCGGTTCAGATGAACAGATATGGCAATATAGTAAACCAGAAAAGTATAAGAGCAGAAAACCTGTCATACTTATTTGGCATGACTATCAATTTTCGGTTACAAGGCGTGATTCTCCATGCTCAGATAAATGTTTTGCCCGGTTCAGATGAACAGATATGGCAATATAGTAAACCAGAAAAGTATAAGAGCAGAAAACCTGTCATACTTATTTGGCATGACTATCAATTTTCGGTTACAAGGCGTGATTCTCCATGCTCAGATAAATGTTTTGCCCGGTTCAGATGAACAGATATGGCAATATAGTAAACCAGAAAAGTATAAGAGCAGAAAACCTGTCATACTTATTTGGCATGACTATCAATTTTCGGTTACAAGGCGTGATTCTCCATGCTCAGATAAATATTTTGCCCGGTTCAGATGAACAGATATGGCATATAGTAAACCAGAAAAGTATACGAGCAGAAAACCTGTCATACTTATTTGGCATGACTATCAATTTTCGGTTACAAGGCGTGATTCTCCATGCTCAGATAAATGTTTTGCCCGGTTCAGATGAACAGATATGGCATATAGTAAACCAGAAAAGTATACGAGCAGAAAACCTGTCATACTTATTTGGCATGACTATCAATTTTCGGTTACAAGGCGTGATTCTCCATGCTCAGATAAATGTTTTGCCCGGTTCAGATGAACAGATATGGCATATAGTAAACCAGAAAAGTATACGAGCAGAAAACCTGTCATACTTATTTGGCATGACTATCAATTTTCGGTTACAAGGCGTGATTCTCCATGCTCAGATAAATGTTTTGCCCGGTTCAGATGAACAGATATGGCAATATAGTAAACCAGAAAAGTATAAGAGCAGAAAACCTGTCATACTTATTTGGCATGACTATCAATTTTCGGTTACAAGGCGTGATTCTCCATGCTCAGATAAATGTTTTGCCCGGTTCAGATGAACAGATATGGCATATAGTAAACCAGAAAAGTATACGAGCAGAAAACCTGTCATACTTATTTGGCATGACTATCAATTTTCGGTTACAAGGCGTGATTCTCCATGCTCAGATAAATGTTTTGCCCGGTTCAGATGAACAGATATGGCATATAGTAAACCAGAAAAGTATACGAGCAGAAAACCTGTCATACTTATTTGGCATGACTATCAATTTTCGGTTACAAGGCGTGATTCTCCATGCTCAGATAAATGTTTTGCCCGGTTCAGATGAACAGATATGGCATATAGTAAACCAGAAAAGTATACGAGCAGAAAACCTGTCATACTTATTTGGCATGACTATCAATTTTCGGTTACAAGGCGTGATTCTCCATGCTCAGATAAATGTTTTGCCCGGTTCAGATGAACAGATATGGCATATAGTAAACCAGAAAAGTATACGAGCAGAAAACCTGTCATACTTATTTGGCATGACTCAATTTTCGGTTACAAGGCGTGATTCTCCATGCTCAGATAAATGTTTTGCCCGGTTCAGATGAACAGATATGGCAATATAGTAAACCAGAAAAGTATAAGAACAGAAAACCTGTCATACTTATTTGGCATGACTATCAATTTTCGGTTACAAGGCGTGATTCTCCATGCTCAGATAAATGTTTTGCCCGGTTCAGATGAACAGATATAGCATATATTAAACCAGAAAAGTATAAGAGCAGAAAACCTGTCATACTTAATTGGCATGACTATCAATTTTCGGTTACAAGGCGTGATTCTCCATGCTCAGATAAATGTTTTGCCCGGTTCAGATGAACAGATATGGCATATAGTAAACCAGAAAAGTATACGAGCAGAGAACCTGTCATACTTATTTGGCATGACTATCAATTTTCGGTTACAAGGCGTGGTTCTCCATGATCAGATAAATGTTTTGCCCGGTTCAGATGAACAGATATGGCAATATAGTAAACCAGAAAAGTATACGAGCAGAAAACCTGTCATACTTATTTGGCATGACTATCAATTTTCGGTTACAAGGCGTGATTCTCCATGCTCAGATAAATGTTTTGCCCGGTTCAGATGAACAGATATGGCAATATAGTAAACCAGAAAAGTATACGAGCAGAAAACCTGTCATAATTATGTGGCATGACTATCAATTTTCGGTTACAAGGCGTGATTCTCCATGCTCAGATAAATGTTTTGCCCGGTTAAGATGAACAGATATGGCATATAGTAAACCAGAAAAGTATACGAGCAGAAAACCTGTCATACTTATTTGGCATGACTATCAATTTTCGGTTACAAGGCGTGATTCTCCATGCTCAGATAAATATTTTGCCCGGTTCAGATGAACAGATATGGCAATATAGTAAACCAGAAAAGTATAAGAGCAGAAAACCTGTCATACTTAATTGGCATGACTATCAATTTTCGGTTACAAGGCGTGATTCTCCATGCTCAGATAAATGTTTTGCCCGGTTCAGATGAATAGATATAGCATATAGTAAACCAGAAAAGTATACGAGCAGAAAACCTGTCATACTTATTTGGCATGACTATCAATTTTCGGTTACAAGGCGTGATTCTCCATGCTCAGATAAATGTTTTGCCCGGTTCAGATGAACAGATATGGCATATAGTAAACCAGAAAAGTATACGAGCAGAAAACCTGTCATACTTATTTGGCATGACTATCAATTTTCGGTTACAAGGCGTGGTTCTCCATGATCAGATAAATGTTTTGCCCGGTTCAGATGAACAGATATGGCAATATAGTAAACCAGAAAAGTATACGAGCAGAAAACCTGTCATACTTATTTGGCATGACTATCAATTTTCGGTTACAAGGCGTGATTCTCCATGCTCAGATAAATGTTTTGCCCGGTTCAGATGAACAGATATGGCAATATAGTAAACCAGAAAAGTATACGAGCAGAAAACCTGTCATAATTATGTGGCATGACTATCAATTTTCGGTTACAAGGCGTGATTCTCCATGCTCAGATAAATGTTTTGCCCGGTTCAGATGAACAGATATGGCATATAGTAAACCAGAAAAGTATACGAGCAGAAAACCTGTCATACTTATTTGGCATGACTATCAATTTTCGGTTACAAGGCGTGATTCTCCATGCTCAGATAAATATTTTGCCCGGTTCAGATGAACAGATATGGCAATATAGTAAACCAGAAAAGTATAAGAGCAGAAAACCTGTCATACTTAATTGGCATGACTATCAATTTTCGGTTACAAGGCGTGATTCTCCATGCTCAGATAAATGTTTTGCCCGGTTCAGATGAACAGATATGGCATATAGTAAACCAGAAAAGTATACGAGCAGAAAACCTGTCATACTTATTTGGCATGACTATCAATTTTCGGTTACAAGGCGTGATTCTCCATGCTCAGATAAATGTTTTGCCCGGTTCAGATGAACAGATATGGCATATAGTAAACCAGAAAAGTATACGAGCAGAAAACCTGTCATACTTATTTGGCATGACTATCAATTTTCGGTTACAAGGCGTGGTTCTCCATGATCAGATAAATGTTTTGCCCGGTTCAGATAAACAGATATGGCAATATAGTAAACCAGAAAAGTATAAGAGCAGAAAACCTGTCATACTTATTTGGCATGACTATCAATTTTCGGTTACAAGGCGTGATTCTCCATGCTCAGATAAATGTTTTGCCCGGTTCAGATGAACAGATATGGCATATAGTAAACCAGAAAAGTATACGAGCAGAAAACCTGTCATACTTATTTGGCATGACTATCAATTTTCGGTTACAAGGCGTGGTTCTCCATGATCAGATAAATGTTTTGCCCGGTTCAGATGAACAGATATGGCATATAGTAAACCAGAAAAGTATACGAGCAGAAAACCTGTCATACTTATTTGGCATGACTATCAATTTTCGGTTACAAGGCGTGATTCTCCATGCTCAGATAAATGTTTTGCCCGGTTCAGATGAACAGATATGGCATATAGTAAACCAGAAAAGTATACGAGCAGAAAACCTGTCATACTTATTTGGCATGACTCAATTTTCGGTTACAAGGCGTGATTCTCCATGCTCAGATAAATGTTTTGCCCGGTTCAGATGAACAGATATGGCAATATAGTAAACCAGAAAAGTATACGAGCAGAAAACCTGTCATACTTATTTGGCATGACTATCAATTTTCGGTTACAAGGCGTGATTCTCCATGCTCAGATAAATGTTTTGCCCGGTTCAGATGAACAGATATAGCATATAGTAAACCAGAAAAGTATACGAGCAGAAAACCTGTCATACTTATTTGGCATGACTATCAATTTTCGGTTACAAGGCGTGATTCTCCATGCTCAGATAAATGTTTTGCCCGGTTCAGATGAACAGATATGGCATATAGTAAACCAGAAAAGTATACGAGCAGAAAACCTGTCATACTTATTTGGCATGACTATCAATTTTCGGTTACAAGGCGTGGTTCTCCATGATCAGATAAATGTTTTGCCCGGTTCAGATGAACAGATATGGCAATATAGTAAACCAGAAAAGTATACGAGCAGAAAACCTGTCATACTTATTTGGCATGACTATCAATTTTCGGTTACAAGGCGTGATTCTCCATGCTCAGATAAATGTTTTGCCCGGTTCAGATGAACAGATATGGCAATATAGTAAACCAGAAAAGTATAAGAGCAGAAAACCTGTCATACTTATTTGGCATGACTATCAATTTTCGGTTACAAGGCGTGATTCTCCATGCTCAGATAAATGTTTTGCCCGGTTCAGATGAACAGATATGGCAATATAGTAAACCAGAAAAGTATACGAGCAGAAAACCTGTCATACTTATTTGGCATGACTATCAATTTTCGGTTACAAGGCGTGATTCTCCATGCTCAGATAAATATTTTGCCCGGTTCAGATGAACAGATATGGCAATATAGTAAACCAGAAAAGTATAAGAGCAGAAAACCTGTCATACTTATTTGGCATGACTATCAATTTTCGGTTACAAGGCGTGGTTCTCCATGATCAGATAAATGTTTTGCCCGGTTCAGATGAACAGATATGGCAATATAGTAAACCAGAAAAGTATACGAGCAGAAAACCTGTCATAATTATGTGGCATGACTATCAATTTTCGGTTACAAGGCGTGATTCTCCATGCTCAGATAAATGTTTTGCCCGGTTAAGATGAACAGATATGGCATATAGTAAACCAGAAAAGTATACGAGCAGAAAACCTGTCATACTTATTTGGCATGACTATCAATTTTCGGTTACAAGGCGTGATTCTCCATGCTCAGATAAATATTTTGCCCGGTTCAGATGAACAGATATGGCAATATAGTAAACCAGAAAAGTATAAGAGCAGAAAACCTGTCATACTTATTTGGCATGACTATCAATTTTCGGTTACAAGGCGTGATTCTCCATGCTCAGATAAATGTTTTGCCCGGTTCAGATGAACAGATATGGCAATATAGTAAACCAGAAAAGTATAAGAGCAGAAAACCTGTCATACTTATTTGGCATGACTATCAATTTTCGGTTACAAGGCGTGATTCTCCATGCTCAGATAAATGTTTTGCCCGGTTCAGATGAACAGATATGGCAATATAGTAAACCAGAAAAGTATAAGAGCAGAAAACCTGTCATACTTATTTGGCATGACTATCAATTTTCGGTTACAAGGCGTGATTCTCCATGCTCAGATAAATATTTTGCCCGGTTCAGATGAACAGATATGGCATATAGTAAACCAGAAAAGTATACGAGCAGAAAACCTGTCATACTTATTTGGCATGACTATCAATTTTCGGTTACAAGGCGTGATTCTCCATGCTCAGATAAATGTTTTGCCCGGTTCAGATGAACAGATATGGCATATAGTAAACCAGAAAAGTATACGAGCAGAAAACCTGTCATACTTATTTGGCATGACTATCAATTTTCGGTTACAAGGCGTGATTCTCCATGCTCAGATAAATGTTTTGCCCGGTTCAGATGAACAGATATGGCATATAGTAAACCAGAAAAGTATACGAGCAGAAAACCTGTCATACTTATTTGGCATGACTATCAATTTTCGGTTACAAGGCGTGATTCTCCATGCTCAGATAAATGTTTTGCCCGGTTCAGATGAACAGATATGGCAATATAGTAAACCAGAAAAGTATAAGAGCAGAAAACCTGTCATACTTATTTGGCATGACTATCAATTTTCGGTTACAAGGCGTGATTCTCCATGCTCAGATAAATGTTTTGCCCGGTTCAGATGAACAGATATGGCATATAGTAAACCAGAAAAGTATACGAGCAGAAAACCTGTCATACTTATTTGGCATGACTATCAATTTTCGGTTACAAGGCGTGATTCTCCATGCTCAGATAAATGTTTTGCCCGGTTCAGATGAACAGATATGGCATATAGTAAACCAGAAAAGTATACGAGCAGAAAACCTGTCATACTTATTTGGCATGACTATCAATTTTCGGTTACAAGGCGTGATTCTCCATGCTCAGATAAATGTTTTGCCCGGTTCAGATGAACAGATATGGCATATAGTAAACCAGAAAAGTATACGAGCAGAAAACCTGTCATACTTATTTGGCATGACTATCAATTTTCGGTTACAAGGCGTGATTCTCCATGCTCAGATAAATGTTTTGCCCGGTTCAGATGAACAGATATGGCATATAGTAAACCAGAAAAGTATACGAGCAGAAAACCTGTCATACTTATTTGGCATGACTCAATTTTCGGTTACAAGGCGTGATTCTCCATGCTCAGATAAATGTTTTGCCCGGTTCAGATGAACAGATATGGCAATATAGTAAACCAGAAAAGTATAAGAACAGAAAACCTGTCATACTTATTTGGCATGACTATCAATTTTCGGTTACAAGGCGTGATTCTCCATGCTCAGATAAATGTTTTGCCCGGTTCAGATGAACAGATATAGCATATATTAAACCAGAAAAGTATACGAGCAGAAAACCTGTCATACTTATTTGGCATGACTATCAATTTTCGGTTACAAGGCGTGATTCTCCATGCTCAGATAAATGTTTTGCCCGGTTCAGATGAACAGATATGGCATATAGTAAACCAGAAAAGTATACGAGCAGAAAACCTGTCATACTTATTTGGCATGACTATCAATTTTCGGTTACAAGTCGTGGTTCTCCATGATCAGATAAATGTTTTGCCCGGTTCAGATGAACAGATATGGCAATATAGTAAACCAGAAAAGTATACGAGCAGAAAACCTGTCATACTTATTTGGCATGACTATCAATTTTCGGTTACAAGGCGTGATTCTCCATGCTCAGATAAATGTTTTGCCCGGTTCAGATGAACAGATATGGCAATATAGTAAACCAGAAAAGTATACGAGCAGAAAACCTGTCATACTTATTTGGCATGACTATCAATTTTCGGTTACAAGGCGTGGTTCTCCATGATCAGATAAATGTTTTGCCCGGTTCAGATGAACAGATATGGCATATAGTAAACCAGAAAAGTATACGAGCAGAAAACCTGTCATACTTATTTGGCATGACTATCAATTTTCGGTTACAAGTCGTGGTTCTCCATGATCAGATAAATGTTTTGCCCGGTTCAGATGAACAGATATGGCAATATAGTAAACCAGAAAAGTATACGAGCAGAAAACCTGTCATACTTATTTGGCATGACTATCAATTTTCGGTTACAAGGCGTGATTCTCCATGCTCAGATAAATGTTTTGCCCGGTTCAGATGAACAGATATGGCAATATAGTAAACCAGAAAAGTATACGAGCAGAAAACCTGTCATACTTATTTGGCATGACTATCAATTTTCGGTTACAAGGCGTGGTTCTCCATGATCAGATAAATGTTTTGCCCGGTTCAGATGAACAGATATGGCAATATAGTAAACCAGAAAAGTATACGAGCAGAAAACCTGTCATAATTATGTGGCATGACTATCAATTTTCGGTTACAAGGCGTGATTCTCCATGCTCAGATAAATGTTTTGCCCGGTTAAGATGAACAGATATGGCAATATAGTAAACCAGAAAAGTATACGAGCAGAAAACCTGTCATACTTATTTGGCATGACTATCAATTTTCGGTTACAAGGCGTGATTCTCCATGCTCAGATAAATGTTTTGCCCGGTTAAGATGAACAGATATGGCAATATAGTAAACCAGAAAAGTATACGAGCAGAAAACCTGTCATACTTATTTGGCATGACTATCAATTTTCGGTTACAAGGCGTGGTTCTCCATGATCAGATAAATGTTTTGCCCGGTTCAGATGAACAGATATGGCATATAGTAAACCAGAAAAGTATACGAGCAGAAAACCTGTCATACTTATTTGGCATGACTATCAATTTTCGGTTACAAGTCGTGGTTCTCCATGATCAGATAAATGTTTTGCCCGGTTCAGATGAACAGATATGGCAATATAGTAAACCAGAAAAGTATACGAGCAGAAAACCTGTCATACTTATTTGGCATGACTATCAATTTTCGGTTACAAGGCGTGATTCTCCATGCTCAGATAAATGTTTTGCCCGGTTCAGATGAACAGATATGGCAATATAGTAAACCAGAAAAGTATACGAGCAGAAAACCTGTCATACTTATTTGGCATGACTATCAATTTTCGGTTACAAGGCGTGGTTCTCCATGATCAGATAAATGTTTTGCCCGGTTCAGATGAACAGATATGGCAATATAGTAAACCAGAAAAGTATACGAGCAGAAAACCTGTCATAATTATGTGGCATGACTATCAATTTTCGGTTACAAGGCGTGATTCTCCATGCTCAGATAAATGTTTTGCCCGGTTAAGATGAACAGATATGGCATATAGTAAACCAGAAAAGTATACGAGCAGAAAACCTGTCATAATTATGTGGCATGACTATCAATTTTCGGTTACAAGGCGTGATTCTCCATGCTCAGATAAATGTTTTGCCCGGTTAAGATGAACAGATATGGCATATAGTAAACCAGAAAAGTATACGAGCAGAAAACCTGTCATACTTATTTGGCATGACTATCAATTTTCGGTTACAAGGCGTGATTCTCCATGATCAGATAAATATTTTGCCCGGTTCAGATGAACAGATATGGCAATATAGTAAACCAGAAAAGTATAAGAGCAGAAAACCTGTCATACTTATTTGGCATGACTATCAATTTTCGGTTACAAGGCGTGATTCTCCATGCTCAGATAAATGTTTTGCCCGGTTCAGATGAACAGATATGGCATATAGTAAACCAGAAAAGTATACGAGCAGAAAACCTGTCATACTTATTTGGCATGACTATCAATTTTCGGTTACAAGGCGTGATTCTCCATGCTCAGATAAATGTTTTGCCCGGTTCAGATGAACAGATATGGCATATAGTAAACCAGAAAAGTATACGAGCAGAAAACCTGTCATACTTATTTGGCATGACTATCAATTTTCGGTTACAAGGCGTGATTCTCCATGCTCAGATAAATGTTTTGCCCGGTTCAGATGAACAGATATGGCAATATAGTAAACCAGAAAAGTATAAGAGCAGAAAACCTGTCATACTTATTTGGCATGACTATCAATTTTCGGTTACAAGGCGTGATTCTCCATGCTCAGATAAATGTTTTGCCCGGTTCAGATGAACAGATATGGCATATAGTAAACCAGAAAAGTATACGAGCAGAAAACCTGTCATACTTATTTGGCATGACTATCAATTTTCGGTTACAAGGCGTGATTCTCCATGCTCAGATAAATGTTTTGCCCGGTTCAGATGAACAGATATGGCATATAGTAAACCAGAAAAGTATACGAGCAGAAAACCTGTCATACTTATTTGGCATGACTCAATTTTCGGTTACAAGGCGTGATTCTCCATGCTCAGATAAATGTTTTGCCCGGTTCAGATGAACAGATATGGCAATATAGTAAACCAGAAAAGTATAAGAACAGAAAACCTGTCATACTTATTTGGCATGACTATCAATTTTCGGTTACAAGGCGTGATTCTCCATGCTCAGATAAATGTTTTGCCCGGTTCAGATGAACAGATATGGCATATAGTAAACCAGAAAAGTATACGAGCAGAAAACCTGTCATACTTATTTGGCATGACTATCAATTTTCGGTTACAAGGCGTGATTCTCGATGCTCAGATAAATGTTTTGCCCGGTTCAGATGAACAGATATGGCATATAGTAAACCAGAAAAGTATACGAGCAGAAAACCTGTCATACTTATTTGGCATGACTATCAATTTTCGGTTACAAGGCGTGATTCTCCATGCTCAGATAAATGTTTTGCCCGGTTCAGATGAACAGATATGGCAATATAGTAAACCAGAAAAGTATAAGAGCAGAAAACCTGTCATACTTATTTGGCATGACTATCAATTTTCGGTTACAAGGCGTGATTCTCCATGCTCAGATAAATGTTTTGCCCGGTTCAGATGAACAGATATGGCATATAGTAAACCAGAAAAGTATACGAGCAGAAAACCTGTCATACTTATTTGGCATGACTATCAATTTTCGGTTACAAGGCGTGATTCTCCATGCTCAGATAAATGTTTTGCCCGGTTCAGATGAACAGATATGGCATATAGTAAACCAGAAAAGTATACGAGCAGAAAACCTGTCATACTTATTTGGCATGACTCAATTTTCGGTTACAAGGCGTGATTCTCCATGCTCAGATAAATGTTTTGCCCGGTTCAGATGAACAGATATGGCAATATAGTAAACCAGAAAAGTATAAGAACAGAAAACCTGTCATACTTATTTGGCATGACTATCAATTTTCGGTTACAAGGCGTGATTCTCCATGCTCAGATAAATGTTTTGCCCGGTTCAGATGAACAGATATATCATATAGTAAACCAGAAAAGTATACGAGCAGAAAACCTGTCATACTTATTTGGCATGACTATCAATTTTCGGTTACAAGGCGTGATTCTCGATGCTCAGATAAATGTTTTGCCCGGTTCAGATGAACAGATATGGCATATAGTAAACCAGAAAAGTATACGAGCAGAAAACCTGTCATACTTATTTGGCATGACTATCAATTTTCGGTTACAAGGCGTGATTCTCCATGCTCAGATAAATGTTTTGCCCGGTTCAGATGAACAGATATGGCATATAGTAAACCAGAAAAGTATACGAGCAGAAAACCTGTCATACTTATTTGGCATGACTATCAATTTTCGGTTACAAGGCGTGATTCTCCATGTTCAGATAAATGTTTTGCCCGGTTCAGATGAACAGATATGGCATATAGTAAACCAGAAAAGTATACGAGCAGAAAACCTGTCATACTTATTTGGCATGACTATCAATTTTCGGTTACAAGGCGTGGTTCTCCATGATCAGATAAATGTTTTGCCCGGTTCAGATAAACAGATATGGCAATATAGTAAACCAGAAAAGTATACGAGCAGAAAACCTGTCATACTTATTTGGCATGACTATCAATTTTCGGTTACAAGGCGTGATTCTCCATGTTCAGATAAATGTTTTGCCCGGTTCAGATGAACAGATATGGCATATAGTAAACCAGAAAAGTATACGAGCAGAAAACCTGTCATACTTATTTGGCATGACTATCAATTTTCGGTTACAAGGCGTGATTCTCCATGCTTAGATAAATGTTTTGCCCGGTTCAGATGAACAGATATGGCAATATAGTAAACCAGAAAAGTATACGAGCAGAAAACCTGTCATACTTATTTGGCATGACTCAATTTTCGGTTACAAGGCGTGATTCTCCATGCTCAGATAAATGTTTTGCCCGGTTCAGATGAACAGATATGGCAATATAGTAAACCAGAAAAGTATAAGAACAGAAAACCTGTCATACTTATTTGGCATGACTATCAATTTTCGGTTACAAGGCGTGATTCTCCATGCTCAGATAAATGTTTTGCCCGGTTCAGATGAACAGATATATCATATAGTAAACCAGAAAAGTATACGAGCAGAAAACCTGTCATACTTATTTGGCATGACTATCAATTTTCGGTTACAAGGCGTGATTCTCGATGCTCAGATAAATGTTTTGCCCGGTTCAGATGAACAGATATGGCATATAGTAAACCAGAAAAGTATACGAGCAGAAAACCTGTCATACTTATTTGGCATGACTATCAATTTTCGGTTACAAGGCGTGATTCTCCATGCTCAGATAAATGTTTTGCCCGGTTCAGATGAACAGATATGGCATATAGTAAACCAGAAAAGTATACGAGCAGAAAACCTGTCATACTTATTTGGCATGACTATCAATTTTCGGTTACAAGGCGTGATTCTCCATGTTCAGATAAATGTTTTGCCCGGTTCAGATGAACAGATATGGCATATAGTAAACCAGAAAAGTATACGAGCAGAAAACCTGTCATACTTATTTGGCATGACTATCAATTTTCGGTTACAAGGCGTGGTTCTCCATGATCAGATAAATGTTTTGCCCGGTTCAGATAAACAGATATGGCAATATAGTAAACCAGAAAAGTATACGAGCAGAAAACCTGTCATACTTATTTGGCATGACTATCAATTTTCGGTTACAAGGCGTGATTCTCCATGTTCAGATAAATGTTTTGCCCGGTTCAGATGAACAGATATGGCATATAGTAAACCAGAAAAGTATACGAGCAGAAAACCTGTCATACTTATTTGGCATGACTATCAATTTTCGGTTACAAGGCGTGATTCTCCATGCTTAGATAAATGTTTTGCCCGGTTCAGATGAACAGATATGGCAATATAGTAAACCAGAAAAGTATACGAGCAGAAAACCTGTCATACTTATTTGGCATGACTATCAATTTTCGGTTACAAGGCGTGATTCTCCATGCTCAGATAAATGTTTTGCCCGGTTCAGATGAACAGATATGGCAATATAGTAAACCAGAAAAGTATACGAGCAGAAAACCTGTCATACTTATTTGGCATGACTATCAATTTTCGGTTACAAGGCGTGATTCTCCATGCTCAGATAAATGTTTTGCCCGGTTCAGATGAACAGATATGGCATATAGTAAACCAGAAAAGTTTACGAGCAGAAAACCTGTCATACTTATTTGGCATGACTCAATTTTCGGTTACAAGGCGTGATTCTCCATGCTCAGATAAATGTTTTGCCCGGTTCAGATGAACAGATATGGCAATATAGTAAACCAGAAAAGTATAAGAACAGAAAACCTGTCATACTTATTTGGCATGACTATCAATTTTCGGTTACAAGGCGTGATTCTCCATGCTCAGATAAATGTTTTGCCCGGTTCAGATGAACAGATATAGCATATAGTAAACCAGAAAAGTATACGAGCAGAAAACCTGTCATACTTATTTGGCATGACTATCAATTTTCGGTTACAAGGCGTGATTCTCCATGCTCAGATAAATGTTTTGCCCGGTTCAGATGAACAGATATGGCATATAGTAAACCAGAAAAGTATACGAGCAGAAAACCTGTCATACTTATTTGGCATGACTATCAATTTTCGGTTACAAGGCGTGGTTCTCCATGATCAGATAAATGTTTTGCCCGGTTCAGATGAACAGATATGGCAATATAGTAAACCAGAAAAGTATACGAGCAGAAAACCTGTCATACTTATTTGGCATGACTATCAATTTTCGGTTACAAGGCGTGATTCTCCATGCTCAGATAAATGTTTTGCCCGGTTCAGATGAACAGATATGGCAATATAGTAAACCAGAAAAGTATACGAGCAGAAAACCTGTCATACTTATTTGGCATGACTATCAATTTTCGGTTACAAGGCGTGGTTCTCCATGATCAGATAAATGTTTTGCCCGGTTCAGATGAACAGATATGGCAATATAGTAAACCAGAAAAGTATACGAGCAGAAAACCTGTCATAATTATGTGGCATGACTATCAATTTTCGGTTACAAGGCGTGATTCTCCATGCTCAGATAAATGTTTTTCCCGGTTAAGATGAACAGATATGGCATATAGTAAACCAGAAAAGTATACGAGCAGAAAACCTGTCATACTTATTTGGCATGACTATCAATTTTCGGTTACAAGGCGTGATTCTCCATGCTCAGATAAATATTTTGCCCGGTTCAGATGAACAGATATGGCAATATAGTAAACCAGAAAAGTATAAGAGCAGAAAACCTGTCATACTTATTTGGCATGACTATCAATTTTCGGTTACAAGGCGTGATTCTCCATGCTCAGATAAATGTTTTGCCCGGTTCAGATGAACAGATATGGCATATAGTAAACCAGAAAAGTATACGAGCAGAAAACCTGTCATACTTATTTGGCATGACTATCAATTTTCGGTTACAAGGCGTGATTCTCCATGCTCAGATAAATGTTTTGCCCGGTTCAGATGAACAGATATGGCATATAGTAAACCAGAAAAGTATACGAGCAGAAAACCTGTCATACTTATTTGGCATGACTATCAATTTTCGGTTACAAGGCGTGATTCTCCATGTTCAGATAAATGTTTTGCCCGGTTCAGATGAACAGATATGGCATATAGTAAACCAGAAAAGTATACGAGCAGAAAACCTGTCATACTTATTTGGCATGACTATCAATTTTCGGTTACAAGGCGTGGTTCTCCATGATCAGATAAATGTTTTGCCCGGTTCAGATGAACAGATATGGCAATATAGTAAACCAGAAAAGTATACGAGCAGAAAACCTGTCATACTTATTTGGCATGACTATGTTTTGCCCGGTTCAGATGAACAGATATGGCAATATAGTAAACCAGAAAAGTATACGAGCAGAAAACCTGTCATAATTATGTGGCATGACTATCAATTTTCGGTTACAAGGCGTGATTCTCCATGCTCAGATAAATGTTTTGCCCGGTTAAGATGAACAGATATGGCATATAGTAAACCAGAAAAGTATACGAGCAGAAAACCTGTCATACTTATTTGGCATGACTATCAATTTTCGGTTACAAGGCGTGATTCTCCATGCTCAGATAAATATTTTGCCCGGTTCAGATGAACAGATATGGCAATATAGTAAACCAGAAAAGTATAAGAGCAGAAAACCTGTCATACTTATTTGGCATGACTATCAATTTTCGGTTACAAGGCGTGATTCTCCATGCTCAGATAAATGTTTTGCCCGGTTCAGATGAACAGATATGGCATATAGTAAACCAGAAAAGTATACGAGCAGAAAACCTGTCATACTTATTTGGCATGACTATCAATTTTCGGTTACAAGGCGTGATTCTCCATGCTCAGATAAATGTTTTGCCCGGTTCAGATGAACAGATATGGCAATATAGTAAACCAGAAAAGTATAAGAGCAGAAAACCTGTCATACTTATTTGGCATGACTATCAATTTTCGGTTACAAGGCGTGATTCTCCATGCTCAGATAAATGTTTTGCCCGGTTCAGATGAACAGATATGGCATATAGTAAACCAGAAAAGTATACGAGCAGAAAACCTGTCATACTTATTTGGCATGACTATCAATTTTCGGTTACAAGGCGTGATTCTCCATGCTCAGATAAATGTTTTGCCCGGTTCAGATGAACAGATATGGCAATATAGTAAACCGGAAAAGTATAAGAGCAGAAAACCTGTCATACTTATTTGGCATGACTATCAATTTTCGGTTACAAGGCGTGATTCTCCATGCTCAGATAAATGTTTTGCCCGGTTCAGATGAACAGATATGGCATATAGTAAACCAGAAAAGTATACGAGCAGAAAACCTGTCATACTTATTTGGCATGACTATCAATTTTCGGTTACAAGGCGTGATTCTCCATGCTCAGATAAATGTTTTGCCCGGTTCAGATGAACAGATATGGCAATATAGTAAACCGGAAAAGTATAAGAGCAGAAAACCTGTCATACTTATTTGGCATGACTATCAATTTTCGGTTACAAGGCGTGATTCTCCATGCTCAGATAAATGTTTTGCCCGGTTCAGATGAACAGATATGGCATATAGTAAACCAGAAAAGTATACGAGCAGAAAACCTGTCATACTTATTTGGCATGACTATCAATTTTCGGTTACAAGGCGTGATTCTCCATGCTCAGATAAATGTTTTGCCCGGTTCAGATGAACAGATATGGCATATAGTAAACCAGAAAAGTATACGAGCAGAAAACCTGTCATACTTATTTGGCATGACTCAATTTTCGGTTACAAGGCGTGATTCTCCATGCTCAGATAAATGTTTTGCCCGGTTCAGATGAACAGATATGGCAATATAGTAAACCAGAAAAGTATAAGAACAGAAAACCTGTCATACTTATTTGGCATGACTATCAATTTTCGGTTACAAGGCGTGATTCTCCATGCTCAGATAAATGTTTTGCCCGGTTCAGATGAACAGATATAGCATATAGTAAACCAGAAAAGTATACGAGCAGAAAACCTGTCATACTTATTTGGCATGACTATCAATTTTCGGTTACAAGGCGTGATTCTCCATGCTCAGATAAATGTTTTGCCCGGTTCAGATGAACAGATATGGCATATAGTAAACCAGAAAAGTATACGAGCAGAAAACCTGTCATACTTATTTGGCATGACTATCAATTTTCGGTTACAAGTCGTGGTTCTCCATGATCAGATAAATGTTTTGCCCGGTTCAGATGAACAGATATGGCAATATAGTAAACCAGAAAAGTATACGAGCAGAAAACCTGTCATACTTATTTGGCATGACTATCAATTTTCGGTTACAAGGCGTGATTCTCCATGCTCAGATAAATGTTTTGCCCGGTTCAGATGAACAGATATGGCAATATAGTAAACCAGAAAAGTATACGAGCAGAAAACCTGTCATACTTATTTGGCATGACTATCAATTTTCGGTTACAAGGCGTGGTTCTCCATGATCAGATAAATGTTTTGCCCGGTTCAGATGAACAGATATGGCAATATAGTAAACCAGAAAAGTATACGAGCAGAAAACCTGTCATAATTATGTGGCATGACTATCAATTTTCGGTTACAAGGCGTGATTCTCCATGCTCAGATAAATGTTTTGCCCGGTTAAGATGAACAGATATGGCATATAGTAAACCAGAAAAGTATACGAGCAGAAAACCTGTCATAATTATGTGGCATGACTATCAATTTTCGGTTACAAGGCGTGATTCTCCATGCTCAGATAAATGTTTTGCCCGGTTAAGATGAACAGATATGGCATATAGTAAACCAGAAAAGTATACGAGCAGAAAACCTGTCATACTTATTTGGCATGACTATCAATTTTCGGTTACAAGGCGTGATTCTCCATGATCAGATAAATATTTTGCCCGGTTCAGATGAACAGATATGGCAATATAGTAAACCAGAAAAGTATAAGAGCAGAAAACCTGTCATACTTATTTGGCATGACTATCAATTTTCGGTTACAAGGCGTGATTCTCCATGCTCAGATAAATGTTTTGCCCGGTTCAGATGAACAGATATGGCATATAGTAAACCAGAAAAGTATACGAGCAGAAAACCTGTCATACTTATTTGGCATGACTATCAATTTTCGGTTACAAGGCGTGATTCTCCATGCTCAGATAAATGTTTTGCCCGGTTCAGATGAACAGATATGGCATATAGTAAACCAGAAAAGTATACGAGCAGAAAACCTGTCATACTTATTTGGCATGACTATCAATTTTCGGTTACAAGGCGTGATTCTCCATGCTCAGATAAATGTTTTGCCCGGTTCAGATGAACAGATATGGCAATATAGTAAACCAGAAAAGTATAAGAGCAGAAAACCTGTCATACTTATTTGGCATGACTATCAATTTTCGGTTACAAGGCGTGATTCTCCATGCTCAGATAAATGTTTTGCCCGGTTCAGATGAACAGATATGGCATATAGTAAACCAGAAAAGTATACGAGCAGAAAACCTGTCATACTTATTTGGCATGACTATCAATTTTCGGTTACAAGGCGTGATTCTCCATGCTCAGATAAATGTTATGCCCGGTTCAGATGAACAGATATGGCAATATAGTAAACCAGAAAAGTATAAGAGCAGAAAACCTGTCATACTTATTTGGCATGACTATCAATTTTCGGTTACAAGGCGTGATTCTCCATGCTCAGATAAATGTTTTGCCCGGTTCAGATGAACAGATATGGCATATAGTAAACCAGAAAAGTATACGAGCAGAAAACCTGTCATACTTATTTGGCATGACTATCAATTTTCGGTTACAAGGCGTGATTCTCCATGCTCAGATAAATGTTTTGCCCGGTTCAGATGAACAGATATGGCATATAGTAAACCAGAAAAGTATACGAGCAGAAAACCTGTCATACTTATTTGGCATGACTCAATTTTCGGTTACAAGGCGTGATTCTCCATGCTCAGATAAATGTTTTGCCCGGTTCAGATGAACAGATATGGCAATATAGTAAACCAGAAAAGTATAAGAACAGAAAACCTGTCATACTTATTTGGCATGACTATCAATTTTCGGTTACAAGGCGTGATTCTCCATGCTCAGATAAATGTTTTGCCCGGTTCAGATGAACAGATATAGCATATAGTAAACCAGAAAAGTATACGAGCAGAAAACCTGTCATACTTATTTGGCATGACTATCAATTTTCGGTTACAAGGCGTGATTCTCCATGCTCAGATAAATGTTTTGCCCGGTTCAGATGAACAGATATGGCATATAGTAAACCAGAAAAGTATACGAGCAGAAAACCTGTCATACTTATTTGGCATGACTATCAATTTTCGGTTACAAGGCGTGATTCTTCATGCTCAGATAAATGTTTTGCCCGGTTCAGATGAACAGATATGGCATATAGTAAACCAGAAAAGTATACGAGCAGAAAACCTGTCATACTTATTTGGCATGACTATCAATTTTCGGTTACAAGGCGTGATTCTCCATGTTCAGATAAATGTTTTGCCCGGTTCAGATGAACAGATATGGCATATAGTAAACCAGAAAAGTATACGAGCAGAAAACCTGTCATACTTATTTGGCATGACTATCAATTTTCGGTTACAAGGCGTGGTTCTCCATGATCAGATAAATGTTTTACCCGGTTCAGATAAACAGATATGGCAATATAGTAAACCAGAAAAGTATACGAGCAGAAAACCTGTCATACTTATTTGGCATGACTATCAATTTTCGGTTACAAGGCGTGATTCTCCATGTTCAGATAAATGTTTTGCCCGGTTCAGATGAACAGATATGGCATATAGTAAACCAGAAAAGTATACGAGCAGAAAACCTGTCATACTTATTTGGCATGACTATCAATTTTCGGTTACAAGGCGTGATTCTCCATGCTTAGATAAATGTTTTGCCCGGTTCAGATGAACAGATATGGCAATATAGTAAACCAGAAAAGTATACGAGCAGAAAACCTGTCATACTTATTTGGCATGACTATCAATTTTCGGTTACAAGGCGTGATTCTCCATGCTCAGATAAATGTTTTGCCCGGTTCAGATGAACAGATATGGCAATATAGTAAACCAGAAAAGTATAAGAGCAGAAAACCTGTCATACTTATTTGGCATGACTATCAATTTTCGGTTACAAGGCGTGATTCTCCATGCTCAGATAAATGTTTTGCCCGGTTCAGATGAACAGATATGGCATATAGTAAACCAGAAAAGTATACGAGCAGAAAACCTGTCATACTTATTTGGCATGACTATCAATTTTCGGTTACAAGGCGTGATTCTCCATGCTCAGATAAATGTTATGCCCGGTTCAGATGAACAGATATGGCAATATAGTAAACCAGAAAAGTATAAGAGCAGAAAACCTGTCATACTTATTTGGCATGACTATCAATTTTCGGTTACAAGGCGTGATTCTCCATGCTCAGATAAATGTTTTGCCCGGTTCAGATGAACAGATATGGCATATAGTAAACCAGAAAAGTATACGAGCAGAAAACCTGTCATACTTATTTGGCATGACTATCAATTTTCGGTTACAAGGCGTGATTCTCCATGCTCAGATAAATGTTTTGCCCGGTTCAGATGAACAGATATGGCATATAGTAAACCAGAAAAGTATACGAGCAGAAAACCTGTCATACTTATTTGGCATGACTCAATTTTCGGTTACAAGGCGTGATTCTCCATGCTCAGATAAATGTTTTGCCCGGTTCAGATGAACAGATATGGCAATATAGTAAACCAGAAAAGTATAAGAACAGAAAACCTGTCATACTTATTTGGCATGACTATCAATTTTCGGTTACAAGGCGTGATTCTCCATGCTCAGATAAATGTTTTGCCCGGTTCAGATGAACAGATATAGCATATAGTAAACCAGAAAAGTATACGAGCAGAAAACCTGTCATACTTATTTGGCATGACTATCAATTTTCGGTTACAAGGCGTGATTCTCCATGCTCAGATAAATGTTTTGCCCGGTTCAGATGAACAGATATGGCATATAGTAAACCAGAAAAGTATACGAGCAGAAAACCTGTCATACTTATTTGGCATGACTATCAATTTTCGGTTACAAGGCGTGATTCTTCATGCTCAGATAAATGTTTTGCCCGGTTCAGATGAACAGATATGGCATATAGTAAACCAGAAAAGTATACGAGCAGAAAACCTGTCATACTTATTTGGCATGACTATCAATTTTCGGTTACAAGGCGTGATTCTCCATGTTCAGATAAATGTTTTGCCCGGTTCAGATGAACAGATATGGCATATAGTAAACCAGAAAAGTATACGAGCAGAAAACCTGTCATACTTATTTGGCATGACTATCAATTTTCGGTTACAAGGCGTGGTTCTCCATGATCAGATAAATGTTTTACCCGGTTCAGATAAACAGATATGGCAATATAGTAAACCAGAAAAGTATACGAGCAGAAAACCTGTCATACTTATTTGGCATGACTATCAATTTTCGGTTACAAGGCGTGATTCTCCATGTTCAGATAAATGTTTTGCCCGGTTCAGATGAACAGATATGGCATATAGTAAACCAGAAAAGTATACGAGCAGAAAACCTGTCATACTTATTTGGCATGACTATCAATTTTCGGTTACAAGGCGTGATTCTCCATGTTCAGATAAATGTTTTGCCCGGTTCAGATGAACAGATATGGCATATAGTAAACCAGAAAAGTATACGAGCAGAAAACCTGTCATACTTATTTGGCATGACTATCAATTTTCGGTTACAAGGCGTGATTCTCCATGCTTAGATAAATGTTTTGCCCGGTTCAGATGAACAGATATGGCAATATAGTAAACCAGAAAAGTATACGAGCAGAAAACCTGTCATACTTATTTGGCATGACTATCAATTTTCGGTTACAAGGCGTGATTCTCCATGCTCAGATAAATGTTTTGCCCGGTTCAGATGAACAGATATGGCAATATAGTAAACCAGAAAAGTATAAGAGCAGAAAACCTGTCATACTTATTTGGCATGACTATCAATTTTCGGTTACAAGGCGTGATTCTCCATGCTCAGATAAATGTTTTGCCCGGTTCAGATGAACAGATATGGCATATAGTAAACCAGAAAAGTATACGAGCAGAAAACCTGTCATACTTATTTGGCATGACTATCAATTTTCGGTTACAAGGCGTGATTCTCCATGCTCAGATAAATGTTATGCCCGGTTCAGATGAACAGATATGGCAATATAGTAAACCAGAAAAGTATAAGAGCAGAAAACCTGTCATACTTATTTGGCATGACTATCAATTTTCGGTTACAAGGCGTGATTCTCCATGCTCAGATAAATGTTTTGCCCGGTTCAGATGAACAGATATGGCATATAGTAAACCAGAAAAGTATACGAGCAGAAAACCTGTCATACTTATTTGGCATGACTATCAATTTTCGGTTACAAGGCGTGATTCTCCATGCTCAGATAAATGTTTTGCCCGGTTCAGATGAACAGATATGGCATATAGTAAACCAGAAAAGTATACGAGCAGAAAACCTGTCATACTTATTTGGCATGACTCAATTTTCGGTTACAAGGCGTGATTCTCCATGCTCAGATAAATGTTTTGCCCGGTTCAGATGAACAGATATGGCAATATAGTAAACCAGAAAAGTATAAGAACAGAAAACCTGTCATACTTATTTGGCATGACTATCAATTTTCGGTTACAAGGCGTGATTCTCCATGCTCAGATAAATGTTTTGCCCGGTTCAGATGAACAGATATAGCATATAGTAAACCAGAAAAGTATACGAGCAGAAAACCTGTCATACTTATTTGGCATGACTATCAATTTTCGGTTACAAGGCGTGATTCTCCATGCTCAGATAAATGTTTTGCCCGGTTCAGATGAACAGATATGGCATATAGTAAACCAGAAAAGTATACGAGCAGAAAACCTGTCATACTTATTTGGCATGACTATCAATTTTCGGTTACAAGGCGTGATTCTTCATGCTCAGATAAATGTTTTGCCCGGTTCAGATGAACAGATATGGCATATAGTAAACCAGAAAAGTATACGAGCAGAAAACCTGTCATACTTATTTGGCATGACTATCAATTTTCGGTTACAAGGCGTGATTCTCCATGTTCAGATAAATGTTTTGCCCGGTTCAGATGAACAGATATGGCATATAGTAAACCAGAAAAGTATACGAGCAGAAAACCTGTCATACTTATTTGGCATGACTATCAATTTTCGGTTACAAGGCGTGGTTCTCCATGATCAGATAAATGTTTTACCCGGTTCAGATAAACAGATATGGCAATATAGTAAACCAGAAAAGTATACGAGCAGAAAACCTGTCATACTTATTTGGCATGACTATCAATTTTCGGTTACAAGGCGTGATTCTCCATGTTCAGATAAATGTTTTGCCCGGTTCAGATGAACAGATATGGCATATAGTAAACCAGAAAAGTATACGAGCAGAAAACCTGTCATACTTATTTGGCATGACTATCAATTTTCGGTTACAAGGCGTGATTCTCCATGCTTAGATAAATGTTTTGCCCGGTTCAGATGAACAGATATGGCAATATAGTAAACCAGAAAAGTATACGAGCAGAAAACCTGTCATACTTATTTGGCATGACTATCAATTTTCGGTTACAAGGCGTGATTCTCCATGCTCAGATAAATGTTTTGCCCGGTTCAGATGAACAGATATGGCAATATAGTAAACCAGAAAAGTATACGAGCAGAAAACCTGTCATACTTATTTGGCATGACTATCAATTTTCGGTTACAAGGCGTGATTCTCCATGCTCAGATAAATGTTTTGCCCGGTTCAGATGAACAGATATGGCATATAGTAAACCAGAAAAGTATACGAGCAGAAAACCTGTCATACTTATTTGGCATGACTCAATTTTCGGTTACAAGGCGTGATTCTCCATGCTCAGATAAATGTTTTGCCCGGTTCAGATGAACAGATATGGCAATATAGTAAACCAGAAAAGTATAAGAACAGAAAACCTGTCATACTTATTTGGCATGACTATCAATTTTCGGTTACAAGGCGTGATTCTCCATGCTCAGATAAATGTTTTGCCCGGTTCAGATGAACAGATATAGCATATAGTAAACCAGAAAAGTATACGAGCAGAAAACCTGTCATACTTATTTGGCATGACTATCAATTTTCGGTTACAAGGCGTGATTCTCCATGCTCAGATAAATGTTTTGCCCGGTTCAGATGAACAGATATGGCATAAAGTAAACCAGAAAAGTATACGAGCAGAAAACCTGTCATACTTATTTGGCATGACTATCAATTTTCGGTTACAAGGCGTGGTTCTCCATGATCAGATAAATGTTTTGCCCGGTTCAGATGAACAGATATGGCAATATAGTAAACCAGAAAAGTATACGAGCAGAAAACCTGTCATACTTATTTGGCATGACTATCAATTTTCGGTTACAAGGCGTGATTCTCCATGCTCAGATAAATGTTTTGCCCGGTTCAGATGAACAGATATGGCAATATAGTAAACCAGAAAAGTATACGAGCAGAAAACCTGTCATACTTATTTGGCATGACTATCAATTTTCGGTTACAAGGCGTGGTTCTCCATGATCAGATAAATGTTTTGCCCGGTTCAGATGAACAGATATGGCAATATAGTAAACCAGAAAAGTATACGAGCAGAAAACCTGTCATAATTATGTGGCATGACTATCAATTTTCGGTTACAAGGCGTGATTCTCCATGCTCAGATAAATGTTTTTCCCGGTTAAGATGAACAGATATGGCATATAGTAAACCAGAAAAGTATACGAGCAGAAAACCTGTCATACTTATTTGGCATGACTATCAATTTTCGGTTACAAGGCGTGATTCTCCATGCTCAGATAAATATTTTGCCCGGTTCAGATGAACAGATATGGCAATATAGTAAACCAGAAAAGTATAAGAGCAGAAAACCTGTCATACTTATTTGGCATGACTATCAATTTTCGGTTACAAGGCGTGATTCTCCATGCTCAGATAAATGTTTTGCCCGGTTCAGATGAACAGATATGGCATATAGTAAACCAGAAAAGTATACGAGCAGAAAACCTGTCATACTTATTTGGCATGACTATCAATTTTCGGTTACAAGGCGTGATTCTCCATGCTCAGATAAATGTTTTGCCCGGTTCAGATGAACAGATATGGCATATAGTAAACCAGAAAAGTATACGAGCAGAAAACCTGTCATACTTATTTGGCATGACTATCAATTTTCGGTTACAAGGCGTGATTCTCCATGTTCAGATAAATGTTTTGCCCGGTTCAGATGAACAGATATGGCATATAGTAAACCAGAAAAGTATACGAGCAGAAAACCTGTCATACTTATTTGGCATGACTATCAATTTTCGGTTACAAGGCGTGGTTCTCCATGATCAGATAAATGTTTTGCCCGGTTCAGATGAACAGATATGGCAATATAGTAAACCAGAAAAGTATACGAGCAGAAAACCTGTCATACTTATTTGGCATGACTATCAATTTTCGGTTACAAGGCGTGATTCTCCATGTTCAGATAAATGTTTTGCCCGGTTCAGATGAACAGATATGGCATATAGTAAACCAGAAAAGTATACGAGCAGAAAACCTGTCATACTTATTTGGCATGACTATCAATTTTCGGTTACAAGGCGTGATTCTCCATGCTTAGATAAATGTTTTGCCCGGTTCAGATGAACAGATATGGCAATATAGTAAACCAGAAAAGTATACGAGCAGAAAACCTGTCATACTTATTTGGCATGACTATCAATTTTCGGTTACAAGGCGTGATTCTCCATGCTCAGATAAATGTTTTGCCCGGTTCAGATGAACAGATATGGCAATATAGTAAACCAGAAAAGTATACGAGCAGAAAACCTGTCATACTTATTTGGCATGACTATCAATTTTCGGTTACAAGGCGTGATTCTCCATGCTCAGATAAATGTTTTGCCCGGTTCAGATGAACAGATATGGCAATATAGTAAACCAGAAAAGTATACGAGCAGAAAACCTGTCATAATTATTTCGCATGACTATCAATTTTCGGTTACAAGGCGTGATTCTCCATGCTCAGATAAATGTTTTGCCCGGTTCAGATGAACAGATATGGCATATAGTAAACCAGAAAAGTATACGAGCAGAAAACCTGTCATACTTATTTGGCATGACTATCAATTTTCGGTTACAAAGCGTGATTCTCCATAATCAGATAAATATTTCGCCCGGTTCAGATGAACAGATATGGCAATATAGTAAACCAGAAAAGTATACGAGCAGAAAACCTGTCACTTATTTGGCATAACTATCAATTTTCGGTTACAATGCGTGATTCTCCATGCTCAGATAAATGTTTTGCCCGGTTCAGATGAACAGATATGGCAATATAGTAAACCAAAAAAGTATAAGAGCAGAAAACCTGTCATACTTATTTGGCATGACTATCAATTTTCGGTTACAAGGCGTGATTCTCCATGCTCAGATAAATGTTTTGCCCGGTTCAGATGAACAGATATGGCATATAGTAAACCAGAAAAGTATACGAGCAGAAAACCTGTCATACTTATTTGGCATGACTATCAATTTTCGGTTACAAGGCGTGATTCTCCATGCTCAGATAAATGTTTTGCCCGGTTCAGATGAACAGATATGGCAATATAGTAAACCAGAAAAGTATACGAGCAGAAAACCTGTCATAATTATTTGGCATGACTATCAATTTTCGGTTACAAGGCGTGATTCTCCATGCTCAGATAAATGTTTTGCCCGGTTCAGATGAACAGATATGGCAATATAGTAAACCAAAAAAGTATAAGAGCAGAAAACCTGTCATACTTATTTGGCATGACTATCAATTTTCGGTTACAAGGCGTGATTCTCCATGCTCAGATAAATGTTTTGCCCGGTTCAGATGAACAGATATGGCATATAGTAAACCAGAAAAGTATACGAGCAGAAAACCTGTCATACTTATTTGGCATGACTATCAATTTTCGGTTACAAGGCGTGATTCTCCATGCTCAGATAAATGTTTTGCCCGGTTCAGATGAACAGATATGGCAATATAGTAAACCAAAAAAGTATAAGAGCAGAAAACCTGTCATACTTATTTGGCATGACTATCAATTTTCGGTTACAAGGCGTGATTCTCCATGCTCAGATAAATGTTTTGCCCGGTTCAGATGAACAGATATGGCATATAGTAAACCAGAAAAGTATACGAGCAAAAAACCTGTCTTACTTATTTGGCATGACTATCAATTTTCGGTTACAAGGCGTGATTCTCCATGCTCAGATAAATGTTTTGCCCGGTTCAGATGAACAGATATGGCATATAGTAAACCAGAAAAGTATACGAGCAGAAAACCTGTCATACTTATTTGACATGACTATCAATTTTCGGTTACAAGGCGTGATTCTCCATGATCAGATAAATATTTCGCCCGGTTCAGATGAACAGATATGGCAATATAGTAAACCAGAAAAGTATACGAGCAGAAAACCTGTCATACTTATTTGGCATGACTATCAATTTTCGGTTACAAGGCGTGATTCTGCATGCTCAGATAAATGTTTTGGCCGGTTCAGATGAACAGATATGGTATATAGTAAACCAGAAAAGTATACGAGCAGAAAACCTGTCACTTATTTGGCATAACTATCAATTTTCGGTTACAAGGCGTGATTCTGCATGCTCAGATAAATCTTTTGCCCGGTTCAGATGAACAGATATGGCAATATAGTAAACCAGAAAAGTATACGAGCAGAAAACCTGTCATACTTATTTGGCATGACTATCAATTTTCGGTTACAAGGCGTGATTCTCCATGTTCAGATAAATGTTTTGCCCGGTTCAGATGAACAGATATGGCATATAGTAAACCAGAAAAGTATACGAGCAGAAAACCTGTCATACTTATTTGGCATGACTATCAATTTTCGGTTACAAGGCGTGATTCTCCATGCTCAGATAAATGTTTTGCCCGGTTCAGATGAACAGATATGGCAATATAGTAAACCAGAAAAGTATACGAGCAGAAAACCTGTCATAATTATGTGGCATGACTATCAATTTTCGGTTACAAGGCGTGATTCTCCATGCTCAGATAAATGTTTTGCCCGGTTAAGATGAACAGATATGGCAATATAGTAAACCAGAAAAGTATACGAGCAGAAAACCTGTCATAATTATTTGGCATGACTATCAATTTTCGGTTACAAGGCGTGATTCTCCATGCTCAGATAAATGTTTTGCCCGGTTCAGATGAACAGATATGGCATATAGTAAACCAGAAAAGTATACGAGCAGAAAACCTGTCATACTTATTTGGCATGACTATCAATTTTCGGTTACAAAGCGTGATTCTCCATAATCAGATAAATGTTTTTCCCGGTTCAGATGAACAGATATGGCATATAGTAAACCAGAAAAGTATACGAGCAGAAAACCTGTCATACTTTTTTGGCATGACTATCAATTTTCGGTAACAAGGCGTGATTCTCCATGATCAGATAAATATTTCGCCCGGTTCAGATGAACAGATATGGCAATATAGTAAACCAGAAAAGTATACGAGCAGAAAACCTGTCATACTTATTTGGCATGACTATCAATTTTCGGTTACAAGGCGTGATTCTGCATGCTCAGATAAATGTTTTGCCCGGTTCAGATGAACAGATATGGTATATAGTAAACCAGAAAAGTATACGAACAGAAAACCTGTCACTTATTTGGCATAACTATCAATTTTCGGTTACAAGGCGTGATTCTGCATGCTCAGATAAATGTTTTGCCCGGTTCAGATGAACAGATATGGCATATAGTAAACCAGAAAAGTATACGAGCAGAAAACCTGTCATACTTATTTGGCATGACTATCAATTTTCGGTTACAAGGCGTGATTCTCCATGCTCAAATAAATGTTTTGCCCGGTTCAGATGAACAGATATGGCAATATAGTAAACCAGAAAAGTATAAGAGCAGAAAACCTGTCATACTTATTTGGCATGACTATCAATTTTCGGTTACAAGGCGTGATTCTCCATGCTCAGATAAATGTTTTGCCCGGTTCAGATGAACAGATACGGCATATATTAAACCAGAAAAGTATACGAGCAGAAAACCTGTCATACTTATTTGGCATGACTATCAATTTTCGCTTACAAGGCGTGATTCTCCATGCTCAGATAAATGTTTTGCCCGGTTCAGATGAACAGATATGGCATATAGTAAACCAGAAAAGTATACGAGCAGAAAACCTGTCATACTTATTTGGCATGACTATCAATTTTCGGTTACAAGGCGTGATTCTCCATGCTCGGATAAATGTTTTGCCCGGTTCAGATGAACAGATATGACATATATTAAACCAGAAAAGGATACGAGCAGAAAACCTGTCATACTTTTTTGGCATGATTATCAATTTTCGGTTACAAGGCGTGATTCTCCATGCTCAGATAAATGTTTTGCCCGGTTCAGATGAACAGATATGGCATATAGTAAACCAGAAAAGTATACGATCAGAAAACCTGTCATACTTATTTGGCATGACTATCAATTTTCGGTTACAAGGCGTGATTCTCCATGCTCAGATAAATGTTTTGCCCGGTTCAGATGAACAGATATGGCAATATAGTAAACCAGAAAAGTATACGAGCAGAAAACCTGTCATAATTATGTGGCATGACTATCAATTTTCGGTTACAAGGCGTGATTCTCCATGCTCAGATAAATGTTTTGCCCGGTTAAGATGAACAGATATGGCAATATAGTAAACCAGAAAAGTATACGAGCAGAAAACCTGTCATAATTATTTGGCATGACTATCAATTTTCGGTTACAAGGCGTGATTCTCCATGCTCAGATAAATGTTTTGCCCGGTTCAGATGAACAGATATGGCATATAGTAAACCAGAAAAGTATACGAGCAGAAAACCTGTCATACTTATTTGGCATGACTATCAATTTTCGGTTACAAAGCGTGATTCTCCATAATCAGATAAATGTTTTTCCCGGTTCAGATGAACAGATATGGCATATAGTAAACCAGAAAAGTATACGAGCAGAAAACCTGTCATACTTATTTGGCATGACTATCAATTTTCGGTAACAAGGCGTGATTCTCCATGATCAGATAAATATTTCGCCCGGTTCAGATGAACAGATATGGCAATATAGTAAACCAGAAAAGTATACGAGCAGAAAACCTGTCATACTTATTTGGCATGACTATCAATTTTCGGTTACAAGGCGTGATTCTGCATGCTCAGATAAATGTTTTGCCCGGTTCAGATGAACAGATATGGTATATAGTAAACCAGAAAAGTATACGAACAGAAAACCTGTCACTTATTTGGCATAACTATCAATTTTCGGTTACAAGGCGTGATTCTGCATGCTCAGATAAATGTTTTGCCCGGTTCAGATGAACAGATATGGCATATAGTAAACCAGAAAAGTATACGAGCAGAAAACCTGTCATACTTATTTGGCATGACTATCAATTTTCGGTTACAAGGCGTGATTCTCCATGCTCAAATAAATGTTTTGCCCGGTTCAGATGAACAGATATGGCAATATAGTAAACCAGAAAAGTATAAGAGCAGAAAACCTGTCATACTTATTTGGCATGACTATCAATTTTCGGTTACAAGGCGTGATTCTCCATGCTCAGATAAATGTTTTGCCCGGTTCAGATGAACAGATACGGCATATATTAAACCAGAAAAGTATACGAGCAGAAAACCTGTCATACTTATTTGGCATGACTATCAATTTTCGCTTACAAGGCGTGATTCTCCATGCTCAGATAAATGTTTTGCCCGGTTCAGATGAACAGATATGGCATATAGTAAACCAGAAAAGTATACGAGCAGAAAACCTGTCATACTTATTTGGCATGACTATCAATTTTCGGTTACAAGGCGTGATTCTCCATGCTCGGATAAATGTTTTGCCCGGTTCAGATGAACAGATATGACATATATTAAACCAGAAAAGGATACGAGCAGAAAACCTGTCATACTTTTTTGGCATGATTATCAATTTTCGGTTACAAGGCGTGATTCTCCATGCTCAGATAAATGTTTTGCCCGGTTCAGATGAACAGATATGGCATATAGTAAACCAGAAAAGTATACGATCAGAAAACCTGTCATACTTATTTGGCATGACTATCAATTTTCGGTTACAAGGCGTGATTCTCCATGCTCAGATAAATGTTTTGCCCGGTTCAGATGAACAGATATGGCATATATTAAACCAGAAAAGTATACGAGCAGAAAACCTGTCATACTTATTTGGCATGACTATCAATTTTCGCTTACAAGGCGTGATTCTCCATGCTCGGATAAATGTTTTGCCCGGTTCAGATGAACAGATATGACATATATTAAACCAGAAAAGGATACGAGCAGAAAACCTGTCATACTTATTTGGCATGACTATCAATTTTCGGTTACAAGGCGTGATTCTCCATGCTCGGATAAATGTTTTGCCCGGTTCAGATGAACAGATATGACATATATTAAACCAGAAAAGGATACGAGCAGAAAACCTGTCATACTTTTTTGGCATGATTATCAATTTTCGGTTACATGGCGTGATTCTCCATGCTCAGATAAATGTTTTGCCCGGTTCAGATGAACATATATGGCATATATTAAACCAGAAAAGTATACGAGCAGAAAACCTGTCATACTTATTTGGCATGACTATTAATTTTCGGTTAAAAGGTGTGATTCTCCATGCTCAGATAAATGTTTTGCCCGGTTCAGATGAACAGATATGACATATATTAAACCAGAAAAGGATACGAGCAGAAAACCTGTCATACTTTTTTGGCATGACTATCAATTTTCGGTTACAAGGCGTGATTCTCCATGCTCAGATAAATGTTTTGCCCGGTTCAGATGAACATATATGGCATATATTAAACCAGAAAAGTATACGAGCAGAAAACCTGTCATACTTATTTGGCATGACTATTAATTTTCGGTTACAAGGCGTGATTCTCCATGCTCAGATAAATGTTTTGCCCGGTTCAGATGAACAGATATGGCATATATTAAACCAGAAAAGTATACGAGCAGAAAACCTGTCATACTTATTTGGCATGACTATTAATTTTCGGTTAAAAGGTGTGATTCTCCATGCTCAGATAAATGTTTTGCCCGGTTCAGATGAACAGATATGACATATATTAAACCAGAAAAGGATACGAGCAGAAAACCTGTCATACTTTTTTGGCATGACTATCAATTTTCGGTTACAAGGCGTGATTCTCCATGCTCAGATAAATGTTTTGCCCGGTTCAGATGAACATATATGGCATATATTAAACCAGAAAAGTATACGAGCAGAAAACCTGTCATACTTATTTGGCATGACTATTAATTTTCGGTTACAAGGAAGGTGTGATTCTCCATGCTCAGATAAATGTTTTGCCCGGTTCAGATGAACAGATATGGCATATAGTAAACCAGAAAAGTATACGAGCAGAAAACCTGTCATACTTATTTGGCATGACTATCAATTTTCGGTTACAAGGCGTGATTCTCCATGCTCGGATAAATGTTTTGCCCTGTTCAGATGAACAGATATGACATATATTAAACCAGAAAAGGATACGAGCAGAAAACCTGTCATACTTTTTTGGCATGATTATCAATTTTCGGTTACAAGGCGTGATTCTCCATGCTCAGATAAATGTTTTGCCCGGTTCAGATGAACAGATATGGCATATAGTAAACCAGAAAAGTATACGATCAGAAAACCTGTCATACTTATTTGGCATGACTATCAATTTTCGGTTACAAGGCGTGATTCTCCATGCTCAGATAAATGTTTTGCCCGGTTCAGATGAACAGATATGGCATATAGTAAACCAGAAAAGTATACGATCAGAAAACCTGTCATACTTATTTGGCATGACTATCAATTTTCGGTTACAAGGCGTGATTCTCCATGCTCGGATAAATGTTTTGCCCTGTTCAGATGAACAGATATGACATATATTAAACCAGAAAAGTATACGAGCAGAAAACCTGTCATACTTATTTGGCATGACTATTAATTTTCGGTTAAAAGGTGTGATTCTCCATGCTCAGATAAATGTTTTGCCCGGTTCAGATGAACAGATATGGCATATAGTAAACCAGAAAAGTATACGATCAGAAAACCTGTCATACTTATTTGGCATGACTATCAATTTTCGGTTACAAGGCGTGATTCTCCATGCTCAGATAAATGTTTTGCCCGGTTCAGATGAACAGATATGGCATATAGTAAACCAGAAAAGTATACGATCAGAAAACCTGTCATACTTATTTGGCATGACTATCAATTTTCGGTTACAAGGCGTGATTCTCCATGCTCAGATAAATGTTTTGCCCGGTTCAGATGAACAGATATGGCATATATTAAACCAGAAAAGTATACGAGCAGAAAACCTGTCATACTTATTTGGCATGACTATCAATTTTCGCTTACAAGGCGTGATTCTCCATGCTCAGATAAATGTTTTGCCCGGTTCAGATGAACAGATATGGCATATAGTAAACCAGAAAAGTATACGAGCAGAAAACCTGTCATACTTATTTGGCATGACTATCAATTTTCGGTTACAAGGCGTGATTCTCCATGCTCGGATAAATGTTTTGCCCGGTTCAGATGAACAGATATGACATATATTAAACCAGAAAAGGATACGAGCAGAAAACCTGTCATACTTTTTTGGCATGATTATCAATTTTCGGTTACAAGGCGTGATTCTCCATGCTCAGATAAATGTTTTGCCCGGTTCAGATGAACATATATGGCATATATTAAACCAGAAAAGTATACGAGCAGAAAACCTGTCATACTTATTTGGCATGACTATTAATTTTCGGTTAAAAGGTGTGATTCTCCATGCTCAGATAAATGTTTTGCCCGGTTCAGATGAACTGATATGACATATATTAAACCAGAAAAGGATACGAGCAGAAAACCTGTCATACTTTTTTGGCATGACTATCAATTTTCGGTTACAAGGCGTGATTCTCCATGCTCAGATAATTGTTTTGCCCGGTTCAGATGAACATATATGGCATATATTAAACCAGAAAAGTATACGAGCAGAAAACCTGTCATACTTATTTGGCATGACTATTAATTTTCGGTTACAAGGCGTGATTCTCCATGCTCAGATAAATGTTTTGCCCGGTTCAGATGAACAGATATGGCATATATTAAACCAGAAAAGTATACGAGCAGAAAACCTGTCATACTTATTTGGCATGACTATCAATTTTCGCTTACAAGGCGTGATTCTCCATGCTCAGATAAATGTTTTGCCCGGTTCAGATGAACAGATATGGCATATAGTAAACCAGAAAAGTATACGAGCAGAAAACCTGTCATACTTATTTGGCATGACTATCAATTTTCGGTTACAAGGCGTGATTCTCCATGCTCAGATAAATGTTTTGCCCGGTTCAGATGAACAGATATGGCATATAGTAAACCAGAAAAGTATACGAGCAGAAAACCTGTCATACTTATTTGGCATGACTATCAATTTTCGGTTACAAAGCGTGATTCTCCATAATCAGATAAATGTTTTTCCCGGTTCAGATGAACAGATATGGCATATAGTAAACCAGAAAAGTATACGAGCAGAAAACCTGTCATACTTATTTGGCATGACTATCAATTTTCGGTAACAAGGCGTGATTCTCCATGATCAGATAAATATTTCGCCCGGTTCAGATGAACAGATATGGCAATATAGTAAACCAGAAAAGTATACGAGCAGAAAACCTGTCATACTTATTTGGCATGACTATCAATTTTCGGTTACAAGGCGTGATTCTGCATGCTCAGATAAATGTTTTGCCCGGTTCAGATGAACAGATATGGTATATAGTAAACCAGAAAAGTATACGAACAGAAAACCTGTCACTTATTTGGCATAACTATCAATTTTCGGTTACAAGGCGTGATTCTGCATGCTCAGATAAATGTTTTGCCCGGTTCAGATGAACAGATATGGCATATAGTAAACCAGAAAAGTATACGAGCAGAAAACCTGTCATACTTATTTGGCATGACTATCAATTTTCGGTTACAAGGCGTGATTCTCCATGCTCAAATAAATGTTTTGCCCGGTACAGATGAACAGATATGGCAATATAGTAAACCAGAAAAGTATAAGAGCAGAAAACCTGTCATACTTATTTGGCATGACTATCAATTTTCGGTTACAAGGCGTGATTCTCCATGCTCAGATAAATGTTTTGCCCGGTTCAGATGAACAGATATGGCATATAGTAAACCAGAAAAGTATACGAGCAAAAAACCTGTCTTACTTATTTGGCATGACTATCAATTTTCGGTTACAAGGCGTGATTCTCCATGCTCAGATAAATGTTTTGCCCGGTTCAGATGAACAGATATGGCATATAGTAAACCAGAAAAGTATACGATCAGAAAACCTGTCATACTTATTTGGCATGACTATCAATTTTCGGTTACAAGGCGTGATTCTCCATGCTCAGATAAATGTTTTGCCCGGTCCAGATGAACAGATATGGCAATAGAGTAAACCAGAAAAGTATAAGAGCAGAAAACCTGTCATACTTATTTGGCATGACTATCAATTTTCGGTTACAAGGCGTGATTCTGCATGCTCAGATAAATGTTTTGCCCGGTTCAGATGAACAGATATGGCATATAGTAAACCAGAAAAGTATACGAGCAGAAAACCTGTCATACTTATTTGGCATGACTATCAATTTTCGGTTACAAGGCGTGATTCTCCATGCTCAAATAAATGTTTTGCCCGGTTCAGATGAACAGATATGGCAATATAGTAAACCAGAAAAGTATAAGAGCAGAAAACCTGTCATACTTATTTGGCATGACTATCAATTTTCGGTTACAAGGCGTGATTCTCCATGCTCAGATAAATGTTTTGCCCGGTTCAGATGAACAGATATGGCATATATTAAACCAGAAAAGTATACGAGCAGAAAACCTGTCATACTTATTTGGCATGACTATCAATTTTCGCTTACAAGGCGTGATTCTCCATACTCAGATAAATGTTTTGCCCGGTTCAGATGAACAGATATGGCATATAGTAAACCAGAAAAGTATACGAGCAGAAAACCTGTCATACTTATTTGGCATGACTATCAATTTTCGGTTACAAGGCGTGATTCTCCATGCTCGGATAAATGTTTTGCCCGGTTCAGATGAACAGATATGACATATATTAAACCAGAAAAGGATACGAGCAGAAAACCTGTCATACTTTTTTGGCATGATTATCAATTTTCGGTTACAAGGCGTGATTCTCCATGCTCAGATAAATGTTTTGCCCGGTTCAGATGAACAGATATGGCATATAGTAAACCAGAAAAGTATACGATCAGAAAACCTGTCATACTTATTTGGCATGACTATCAATTTTCGGTTACAAGGCGTGATTCTCCATGCTCAGATAAATGTTTTGCCCGGTTCAGATGAACAGATATGGCATATATTAAACCAGAAAAGTATACGAGCAGAAAACCTGTCATACTTATTTGGCATGACTATCAATTTTCGCTTACAAGGCGTGATTCTCCATGCTCAGATAAATGTTTTGCCCGGTTCAGATGAACAGATATGGCATATAGTAAACCAGAAAAGTATACGAGCAGAAAACCTGTCATACTTATTTGGCATGACTATCAATTTTCGGTTACAAGGCGTGATTCTCCATGCTCGGATAAATGTTTTGCCCGGTTCAGATGAACAGATATGACATATATTAAACCAGAAAAGGATACGAGCAGAAAACCTGTCATACTTTTTTGGCATGATTATCAATTTTCGGTTACATGGCGTGATTCTCCATGCTCAGATAAATGTTTTGCCCGGTTCAGATGAACATATATGGCATATATTAAACCAGAAAAGTATACGAGCAGAAAACCTGTCATACTTATTTGGCATGACTATTAATTTTCGGTTAAAAGGTGTGATTCTCCATGCTCAGATAAATGTTTTGCCCGGTTCAGATGAACAGATATGACATATATTAAACCAGAAAAGGATACGAGCAGAAAACCTGTCATACTTTTTTGGCATGACTATCAATTTTCGGTTACAAGGCGTGATTCTCCATGCTCAGATAAATGTTTTGCCCGGTTCAGATGAACATATATGGCATATATTAAACCAGAAAAGTATACGAGCAGAAAACCTGTCATACTTATTTGGCATGACTATTAATTTTCGGTTACAAGGCGTGATTCTCCATGCTCAGATAAATGTTTTGCCCGGTTCAGATGAACATATATGGCATATATTAAACCAGAAAAGTATACGAGCAGAAAACCTGTCATACTTATTTGGCATGACTATCAATTTTCGGTTACAAGGCGTGATTCTCCATGCTCGGATAAATGTTTTGCCCGGTTCAGATGAACAGATATGACATATATTAAACCAGAAAAGGATACGAGCAGAAAACCTGTCATACTTTTTTGGCATGATTATCAATTTTCGGTTACATGGCGTGATTCTCCATGCTCAGATAAATGTTTTGCCCGGTTCAGATGAACATATATGGCATATATTAAACCAGAAAAGTATACGAGCAGAAAACCTGTCATACTTATTTGGCATGACTATTAATTTTCGGTTAAAAGGTGTGATTCTCCATGCTCAGATAAATGTTTTGCCCGGTTCAGATGAACAGATATGACATATATTAAACCAGAAAAGGATACGAGCAGAAAACCTGTCATACTTTTTTGGCATGACTATCAATTTTCGGTTACAAGGCGTGATTCTCCATGCTCAGATAAATGTTTTGCCCGGTTCAGATGAACATATATGGCATATATTAAACCAGAAAAGTATACGAGCAGAAAACCTGTCATACTTATTTGGCATGACTATTAATTTTCGGTTACAAGGCGTGATTCTCCATGCTCAGATAAATGTTTTGCCCGGTTCAGATGAACAGATATGGCATATAGTAAACCAGAAAAGTATACGAGCAGAAAACCTGTCATACTTATTTGGCATGACTATCAATTTTCGGTTACAAGGCGTGATTCTCCATGCTCAAATAAATGTTTTGCCCGGTTCAGATGAACAGATATGGCAATATAGTAAACCAGAAAAGTATAAGAGCAGAAAACCTGTCATACTTATTTGGCATGACTATCAATTTTCGGTTACAAGGCGTGATTCTCCATGCTCAGATAAATGTTTTGCCCGGTTCAGATGAACAGATACGGCATATATTAAACCAGAAAAGTATACGAGCAGAAAACCTGTCATACTTATTTGGCATGACTATCAATTTTCGCTTACAAGGCGTGATTCTCCATGCTCAGATAAATGTTTTGCCCGGTTCAGATGAACAGATATGGCATATAGTAAACCAGAAAAGTATACGAGCAGAAAACCTGTCATACTTATTTGGCATGACTATCAATTTTCGGTTACAAGGCGTGATTCTCCATGCTCGGATAAATGTTTTGCCCGGTTCAGATGAACAGATATGACATATATTAAACCAGAAAAGGATACGAGCAGAAAACCTGTCATACTTTTTTGGCATGATTATCAATTTTCGGTTACAAGGCGTGATTCTCCATGCTCAGATAAATGTTTTGCCCGGTTCAGATGAACAGATATGGCATATAGTAAACCAGAAAAGTATACGATCAGAAAACCTGTCATACTTATTTGGCATGACTATCAATTTTCGGTTACAAGGCGTGATTCTCCATGCTCAGATAAATGTTTTGCCCGGTTCAGATGAACAGATATGGCATATATTAAACCAGAAAAGTATACGAGCAGAAAACCTGTCATACTTATTTGGCATGACTATCAATTTTCGCTTACAAGGCGTGATTCTCCATGCTCGGATAAATGTTTTGCCCGGTTCAGATGAACAGATATGACATATATTAAACCAGAAAAGGATACGAGCAGAAAACCTGTCATACTTATTTGGCATGACTATCAATTTTCGGTTACAAGGCGTGATTCTCCATGCTCGGATAAATGTTTTGCCCGGTTCAGATGAACAGATATGACATATATTAAACCAGAAAAGGATACGAGCAGAAAACCTGTCATACTTTTTTGGCATGATTATCAATTTTCGGTTACATGGCGTGATTCTCCATGCTCAGATAAATGTTTTGCCCGGTTCAGATGAACATATATGGCATATATTAAACCAGAAAAGTATACGAGCAGAAAACCTGTCATACTTATTTGGCATGACTATTAATTTTCGGTTAAAAGGTGTGATTCTCCATGCTCAGATAAATGTTTTGCCCGGTTCAGATGAACAGATATGACATATATTAAACCAGAAAAGGATACGAGCAGAAAACCTGTCATACTTTTTTGGCATGACTATCAATTTTCGGTTACAAGGCGTGATTCTCCATGCTCAGATAAATGTTTTGCCCGGTTCAGATGAACATATATGGCATATATTAAACCAGAAAAGTATACGAGCAGAAAACCTGTCATACTTATTTGGCATGACTATTAATTTTCGGTTACAAGGCGTGATTCTCCATGCTCAGATAAATGTTTTGCCCGGTTCAGATGAACAGATATGGCATATATTAAACCAGAAAAGTATACGAGCAGAAAACCTGTCATACTTATTTGGCATGACTATTAATTTTCGGTTAAAAGGTGTGATTCTCCATGCTCAGATAAATGTTTTGCCCGGTTCAGATGAACAGATATGACATATATTAAACCAGAAAAGGATACGAGCAGAAAACCTGTCATACTTTTTTGGCATGACTATCAATTTTCGGTTACAAGGCGTGATTCTCCATGCTCAGATAAATGTTTTGCCCGGTTCAGATGAACATATATGGCATATATTAAACCAGAAAAGTATACGAGCAGAAAACCTGTCATACTTATTTGGCATGACTATTAATTTTCGGTTACAAGGAAGGTGTGATTCTCCATGCTCAGATAAATGTTTTGCCCGGTTCAGATGAACAGATATGGCATATAGTAAACCAGAAAAGTATACGAGCAGAAAACCTGTCATACTTATTTGGCATGACTATCAATTTTCGGTTACAAGGCGTGATTCTCCATGCTCGGATAAATGTTTTGCCCTGTTCAGATGAACAGATATGACATATATTAAACCAGAAAAGGATACGAGCAGAAAACCTGTCATACTTTTTTGGCATGATTATCAATTTTCGGTTACAAGGCGTGATTCTCCATGCTCAGATAAATGTTTTGCCCGGTTCAGATGAACAGATATGGCATATAGTAAACCAGAAAAGTATACGATCAGAAAACCTGTCATACTTATTTGGCATGACTATCAATTTTCGGTTACAAGGCGTGATTCTCCATGCTCAGATAAATGTTTTGCCCGGTTCAGATGAACAGATATGGCATATAGTAAACCAGAAAAGTATACGATCAGAAAACCTGTCATACTTATTTGGCATGACTATCAATTTTCGGTTACAAGGCGTGATTCTCCATGCTCGGATAAATGTTTTGCCCTGTTCAGATGAACAGATATGACATATATTAAACCAGAAAAGTATACGAGCAGAAAACCTGTCATACTTATTTGGCATGACTATTAATTTTCGGTTAAAAGGTGTGATTCTCCATGCTCAGATAAATGTTTTGCCCGGTTCAGATGAACAGATATGGCATATAGTAAACCAGAAAAGTATACGATCAGAAAACCTGTCATACTTATTTGGCATGACTATCAATTTTCGGTTACAAGGCGTGATTCTCCATGCTCAGATAAATGTTTTGCCCGGTTCAGATGAACAGATATGGCATATAGTAAACCAGAAAAGTATACGATCAGAAAACCTGTCATACTTATTTGGCATGACTATCAATTTTCGGTTACAAGGCGTGATTCTCCATGCTCAGATAAATGTTTTGCCCGGTTCAGATGAACAGATATGGCATATATTAAACCAGAAAAGTATACGAGCAGAAAACCTGTCATACTTATTTGGCATGACTATCAATTTTCGCTTACAAGGCGTGATTCTCCATGCTCAGATAAATGTTTTGCCCGGTTCAGATGAACAGATATGGCATATAGTAAACCAGAAAAGTATACGAGCAGAAAACCTGTCATACTTATTTGGCATGACTATCAATTTTCGGTTACAAGGCGTGATTCTCCATGCTCGGATAAATGTTTTGCCCGGTTCAGATGAACAGATATGACATATATTAAACCAGAAAAGGATACGAGCAGAAAACCTGTCATACTTTTTTGGCATGATTATCAATTTTCGGTTACAAGGCGTGATTCTCCATGCTCAGATAAATGTTTTGCCCGGTTCAGATGAACATATATGGCATATATTAAACCAGAAAAGTATACGAGCAGAAAACCTGTCATACTTATTTGGCATGACTATTAATTTTCGGTTAAAAGGTGTGATTCTCCATGCTCAGATAAATGTTTTGCCCGGTTCAGATGAACTGATATGACATATATTAAACCAGAAAAGGATACGAGCAGAAAACCTGTCATACTTTTTTGGCATGACTATCAATTTTCGGTTACAAGGCGTGATTCTCCATGCTCAGATAATTGTTTTGCCCGGTTCAGATGAACATATATGGCATATATTAAACCAGAAAAGTATACGAGCAGAAAACCTGTCATACTTATTTGGCATGACTATTAATTTTCGGTTACAAGGCGTGATTCTCCATGCTCAGATAAATGTTTTGCCCGGTTCAGATGAACAGATATGGCATATATTAAACCAGAAAAGTATACGAGCAGAAAACCTGTCATACTTATTTGGCATGACTATCAATTTTCGCTTACAAGGCGTGATTCTCCATGCTCAGATAAATGTTTTGCCCGGTTCAGATGAACAGATATGGCATATAGTAAACCAGAAAAGTATACGAGCAGAAAACCTGTCATACTTATTTGGCATGACTATCAATTTTCGGTTACAAGGCGTGATTCTCCATGCTCAGATAAATGTTTTGCCCGGTTCAGATGAACAGATATGGCATATAGTAAACCAGAAAAGTATACGAGCAGAAAACCTGTCATACTTATTTGGCATGACTATCAATTTTCGGTTACAAAGCGTGATTCTCCATAATCAGATAAATGTTTTTCCCGGTTCAGATGAACAGATATGGCATATAGTAAACCAGAAAAGTATACGAGCAGAAAACCTGTCATACTTATTTGGCATGACTATCAATTTTCGGTAACAAGGCGTGATTCTCCATGATCAGATAAATATTTCGCCCGGTTCAGATGAACAGATATGGCAATATAGTAAACCAGAAAAGTATACGAGCAGAAAACCTGTCATACTTATTTGGCATGACTATCAATTTTCGGTTACAAGGCGTGATTCTGCATGCTCAGATAAATGTTTTGCCCGGTTCAGATGAACAGATATGGTATATAGTAAACCAGAAAAGTATACGAACAGAAAACCTGTCACTTATTTGGCATAACTATCAATTTTCGGTTACAAGGCGTGATTCTGCATGCTCAGATAAATGTTTTGCCCGGTTCAGATGAACAGATATGGCATATAGTAAACCAGAAAAGTATACGAGCAGAAAACCTGTCATACTTATTTGGCATGACTATCAATTTTCGGTTACAAGGCGTGATTCTCCATGCTCAAATAAATGTTTTGCCCGGTACAGATGAACAGATATGGCAATATAGTAAACCAGAAAAGTATAAGAGCAGAAAACCTGTCATACTTATTTGGCATGACTATCAATTTTCGGTTACAAGGCGTGATTCTCCATGCTCAGATAAATGTTTTGCCCGGTTCAGATGAACAGATATGGCATATAGTAAACCAGAAAAGTATACGAGCAAAAAACCTGTCTTACTTATTTGGCATGACTATCAATTTTCGGTTACAAGGCGTGATTCTCCATGCTCAGATAAATGTTTTGCCCGGTTCAGATGAACAGATATGGCATATAGTAAACCAGAAAAGTATACGATCAGAAAACCTGTCATACTTATTTGGCATGACTATCAATTTTCGGTTACAAGGCGTGATTCTCCATGCTCAGATAAATGTTTTGCCCGGTCCAGATGAACAGATATGGCAATAGAGTAAACCAGAAAAGTATAAGAGCAGAAAACCTGTCATACTTATTTGGCATGACTATCAATTTTCGGTTACAAGGCGTGATTCTGCATGCTCAGATAAATGTTTTGCCCGGTTCAGATGAACAGATATGGCATATAGTAAACCAGAAAAGTATACGAGCAGAAAACCTGTCATACTTATTTGGCATGACTATCAATTTTCGGTTACAAGGCGTGATTCTCCATGCTCAAATAAATGTTTTGCCCGGTTCAGATGAACAGATATGGCAATATAGTAAACCAGAAAAGTATAAGAGCAGAAAACCTGTCATACTTATTTGGCATGACTATCAATTTTCGGTTACAAGGCGTGATTCTCCATGCTCAGATAAATGTTTTGCCCGGTTCAGATGAACAGATATGGCATATATTAAACCAGAAAAGTATACGAGCAGAAAACCTGTCATACTTATTTGGCATGACTATCAATTTTCGCTTACAAGGCGTGATTCTCCATACTCAGATAAATGTTTTGCCCGGTTCAGATGAACAGATATGGCATATAGTAAACCAGAAAAGTATACGAGCAGAAAACCTGTCATACTTATTTGGCATGACTATCAATTTTCGGTTACAAGGCGTGATTCTCCATGCTCGGATAAATGTTTTGCCCGGTTCAGATGAACAGATATGACATATATTAAACCAGAAAAGGATACGAGCAGAAAACCTGTCATACTTTTTTGGCATGATTATCAATTTTCGGTTACAAGGCGTGATTCTCCATGCTCAGATAAATGTTTTGCCCGGTTCAGATGAACAGATATGGCATATAGTAAACCAGAAAAGTATACGATCAGAAAACCTGTCATACTTATTTGGCATGACTATCAATTTTCGGTTACAAGGCGTGATTCTCCATGCTCAGATAAATGTTTTGCCCGGTTCAGATGAACAGATATGGCATATATTAAACCAGAAAAGTATACGAGCAGAAAACCTGTCATACTTATTTGGCATGACTATCAATTTTCGCTTACAAGGCGTGATTCTCCATGCTCAGATAAATGTTTTGCCCGGTTCAGATGAACAGATATGGCATATAGTAAACCAGAAAAGTATACGAGCAGAAAACCTGTCATACTTATTTGGCATGACTATCAATTTTCGGTTACAAGGCGTGATTCTCCATGCTCGGATAAATGTTTTGCCCGGTTCAGATGAACAGATATGACATATATTAAACCAGAAAAGGATACGAGCAGAAAACCTGTCATACTTTTTTGGCATGATTATCAATTTTCGGTTACATGGCGTGATTCTCCATGCTCAGATAAATGTTTTGCCCGGTTCAGATGAACATATATGGCATATATTAAACCAGAAAAGTATACGAGCAGAAAACCTGTCATACTTATTTGGCATGACTATTAATTTTCGGTTAAAAGGTGTGATTCTCCATGCTCAGATAAATGTTTTGCCCGGTTCAGATGAACAGATATGACATATATTAAACCAGAAAAGGATACGAGCAGAAAACCTGTCATACTTTTTTGGCATGACTATCAATTTTCGGTTACAAGGCGTGATTCTCCATGCTCAGATAAATGTTTTGCCCGGTTCAGATGAACATATATGGCATATATTAAACCAGAAAAGTATACGAGCAGAAAACCTGTCATACTTATTTGGCATGACTATTAATTTTCGGTTACAAGGCGTGATTCTCCATGCTCAGATAAATGTTTTGCCCGGTTCAGATGAACAGATATGGCATATATTAAACCAGAAAAGTATACGAGCAGAAAACCTGTCATACTTATTTGGCATGACTATTAATTTTCGGTTAAAAGGTGTGATTCTCCATGCTCAGATAAATGTTTTGCCCGGTTCAGATGAACAGATATGACATATATTAAACCAGAAAAGGATACGAGCAGAAAACCTGTCATACTTTTTTGGCATGACTATCAATTTTCGGTTACAAGGCGTGATTCTCCATGCTCAGATAAATGTTTTGCCCGGTTCAGATGAACATATATGGCATATATTAAACCAGAAAAGTATACGAGCAGAAAACCTGTCATACTTATTTGGCATGACTATTAATTTTCGGTTACAAGGAAGGTGTGATTCTCCATGCTCAGATAAATGTTTTGCCCGGTTCAGATGAACAGATATGGCATATAGTAAACCAGAAAAGTATACGAGCAGAAAACCTGTCATACTTATTTGGCATGACTATCAATTTTCGGTTACAAGGCGTGATTCTCCATGCTCGGATAAATGTTTTGCCCTGTTCAGATGAACAGATATGACATATATTAAACCAGAAAAGGATACGAGCAGAAAACCTGTCATACTTTTTTGGCATGATTATCAATTTTCGGTTACAAGGCGTGATTCTCCATGCTCAGATAAATGTTTTGCCCGGTTCAGATGAACAGATATGGCATATAGTAAACCAGAAAAGTATACGATCAGAAAACCTGTCATACTTATTTGGCATGACTATCAATTTTCGGTTACAAGGCGTGATTCTCCATGCTCAGATAAATGTTTTGCCCGGTTCAGATGAACAGATATGGCATATAGTAAACCAGAAAAGTATACGATCAGAAAACCTGTCATACTTATTTGGCATGACTATCAATTTTCGGTTACAAGGCGTGATTCTCCATGCTCAGATAAATGTTTTGCCCGGTTCAGATGAACAGATATGGCATATATTAAACCAGAAAAGTATACGAGCAGAAAACCTGTCATACTTATTTGGCATGACTATCAATTTTCGCTTACAAGGCGTGATTCTCCATGCTCAGATAAATGTTTTGCCCGGTTCAGATGAACAGATATGGCATATAGTAAACCAGAAAAGTATACGAGCAGAAAACCTGTCATACTTATTTGGCATGACTATCAATTTTCGGTTACAAGGCGTGATTCTCCATGCTCGGATAAATGTTTTGCCCGGTTCAGATGAACAGATATGACATATATTAAACCAGAAAAGGATACGAGCAGAAAACCTGTCATACTTTTTTGGCATGATTATCAATTTTCGGTTACAAGGCGTGATTCTCCATGCTCAGATAAATGTTTTGCCCGGTTCAGATGAACATATATGGCATATATTAAACCAGAAAAGTATACGAGCAGAAAACCTGTCATACTTATTTGGCATGACTATTAATTTTCGGTTAAAAGGTGTGATTCTCCATGCTCAGATAAATGTTTTGCCCGGTTCAGATGAACTGATATGACATATATTAAACCAGAAAAGGATACGAGCAGAAAACCTGTCATACTTTTTTGGCATGACTATCAATTTTCGGTTACAAGGCGTGATTCTCCATGCTCAGATAATTGTTTTGCCCGGTTCAGATGAACATATATGGCATATATTAAACCAGAAAAGTATACGAGCAGAAAACCTGTCATACTTATTTGGCATGACTATTAATTTTCGGTTACAAGGCGTGATTCTCCATGCTCAGATAAATGTTTTGCCCGGTTCAGATGAACAGATATGGCATATATTAAACCAGAAAAGTATACGAGCAGAAAACCTGTCATACTTATTTGGCATGACTATCAATTTTCGCTTACAAGGCGTGATTCTCCATGCTCAGATAAATGTTTTGCCCGGTTCAGATGAACAGATATGGCATATAGTAAACCAGAAAAGTATACGAGCAGAAAACCTGTCATACTTATTTGGCATGACTATCAATTTTCGGTTACAAGGCGTGATTCTCCATGCTCGGATAAATGTTTTGCCCGGTTCAGATGAACAGATATGACATATATTAAACCAGAAAAGGATACGAGCAGAAAACCTGTCATACTTTTTTGGCATGATTATCAATTTTCGGTTACAAGGCGTGATTCTCCATGCTCAGATAAATGTTTTGCCCGGTTCAGATGAACATATATGGCATATATTAAACCAGAAAAGTATACGAGCAGAAAACCTGTCATACTTATTTGGCATGACTATTAATTTTCGGTTAAAAGGTGTGATTCTCCATGCTCAGATAAATGTTTTGCCCGGTTCAGATGAACAGATATGACATATATTAAACCAGAAAAGGATACGAGCAGAAAACCTGTCATACTTTTTTGGCATGACTATCAATTTTCGGTTACAAGGCGTGATTCTCCATGCTCAGATAAATGTTTTGCCCGGTTCAGATGAACATATATGGCATATATTAAACCAGAAAAGTATACGAGCAGAAAACCTGTCATACTTATTTGGCATGACTATTAATTTTCGGTTACAAGGAAGGTGTGATTCTCCATGCTCAGATAAATGTTTTGCCCGGTTCAGATGAACAGATATGGCATATATTAAACCAGAAAAGTATACGAGCAGAAAACCTGTCATACTTATTTGGCAGGACTATTAATTTTCGGTTACAAGGCGTGATTCTCCATGCTCAGATAAATGTTTTGCCCGGTTCAAATGAACAGATATGGCATATATTAAACCAGAAAAGTATACGAGCAGAAAACCCGTCATACTTATTTGGCATGACTATCAATTTTCGGTTACAAGGCGTGATTCTCCATGATCAGATAAATGTTTTGCCCGGTTAAGATGAACAGATATGGCATATATTAAACCAGAAAAGTATACGAGCAGAAAATCTGTCATACTTATTTGGCAGGACTATTAATTTTCGGTTACAAGGCGTGATTCTCCATGCTCAGATAAATGTTTTGCCCGGTTCAAATGAACAGATATGGCATATATTAAACCAGAAAAGTATACGAGCAGAAAACCCGTCATACTTATTTGGCATGACTATCAATTTTCGGTTACAAGGCGTGATTCTCCATGATCAGATAAATGTTTTGCCCGGTTAAGATGAACAGATATGGCATATATTAAACCAGAAAAGTATACGAGCAGAAAACCCGTCATACTTATTTGGCATGACTATCAATTTTCGGTTACAAGGCGTGATTCTCCATGATCAGATAAATGTTTTGCCCGGTTCAGATGAACATATATGGCATATATTAAACCAGAAAAGTATACGAGCAGAAAACCTGTCATACTTATTTGGCATGACTATCAATTTTCGGTTACAAGGCGTGATTCTCCATGCTCAGATAAATGTTTTGCCCTGTTCAGATGAACATATATGTCATATATTAAACCAGAAAAGTATACGAGCAGAAAACCTGTCATACTTATTTGGCCTGACTATCAATTTTCGGTTACAAGGCGTGATTCTCCATGCTCAGATAAATGTTTTGCCCTGTTCAGATGAACAGATATGGCATATATTAAACCAGAAAAGTATACGAGCAGAATACCCGTCATACTTATTTGGCATGACTATTAATTTTCGGTTACAAGGCGTGATTCTCCATGCTCAGATAAATATTTTGCCCGGTTCAGATGAACAGATATGTCATATATTAAACCAGAAAAGTATACGAGCAGAAAACCTGTCATACTTATTTGGCAGGACTATTAATTTTCGGTTACAAGGCGTGATTCTCCATGCTCAGATAAATGTTTTGCCCTGTTCAGATGAACAGATATGTCATATATTAAACCAGAAAAGTATACGAGCAGAAAACCTGTCATACTTATTTGGCATGACTATCAATTTTCGGTTACAAGGCGTGATTCTCCATGCTCAGATAAATGTTTTGCCCTGTTCAGATGAACAGATATGGCATATATTAAACCAGAAAAGTATACGAGCAGAAAACCTGTCATACTTATTTGGCAGGACTATTAATTTTCGGTTACAAGGCGTGATTCTCCATGCTCAGATAAATGTTTTGCCCTGTTCAGATGAACAGATATGTCATATATTAAACCAGAAAAGTATACGAGCAGAAAACCTGTCATACTTATTTGGCATGACAATCAATTTTCGGTTACAAGGCGTGATTCTCCATGCTCAGATAAATGTTTTGCCCTGTTCAGATGAACAGATATGGCATATATTAAACCAGAAAAGTATACGAGCAGAAAACCTGTCATACTTATTTGGCAGGACTATTAATTTTCGGTTACAAGGCGTGATTCTCCATGCTCAGATAAATGTTTTGCCCGGTTCAAATGAACAGATATGGCATATATTAAACCAGAAAAGTATACGAGCAGAAAACCCGTCATACTTATTTGGCATGACTATCAATTTTCGGTTACAAGGCGTGATTCTCCATGATCAGATAAATGTTTTGCCCGGTTAAGATGAACAGATATGGCATATATTAAACCAGAAAAGTATACGAGCAGAAAACCCGTCATACTTATTTGGCATGACTATCAATTTTCGGTTACAAGGCGTGATTCTCCATGATCAGATAAATGTTTTGCCCGGTTCAGATGAACATATATGGCATATATTAAACCAGAAAAGTATACGAGCAGAAAACCTGTCATACTTATTTGGCATGACTATCAATTTTCGGTTACAAGGCGTGATTCTCCATGCTCAGATAAATGTTTTGCCCTGTTCAGATGAACATATATGTCATATATTAAACCAGAAAAGTATACGAGCAGAAAACCTGTCATACTTATTTGGCCTGACTATCAATTTTCGGTTACAAGGCGTGATTCTCCATGCTCAGATAAATGTTTTGCCCTGTTCAGATGAACAGATATGGCATATATTAAACCAGAAAAGTATACGAGCAGAATACCCGTCATACTTATTTGGCATGACTATTAATTTTCGGTTACAAGGCGTGATTCTCCATGCTCAGATAAATATTTTGCCCGGTTCAGATGAACAGATATGGCATATATTAAACCAGAAAAGTATACGAGCAGAAAACCTGTCATACTTATTTGGCAGGACTATTAATTTTCGGTTACAAGGCGTGATTCTCCATGCTCAGATAAATGTTTTGCCCTGTTCAGATGAACAGATATGTCATATATTAAACCAGAAAAGTATACGAGCAGAAAACCTGTCATACTTATTTGGCATGACTATCAATTTTCGGTTACAAGGCGTGATTCTCCATGCTCAGATAAATGTTTTGCCCTGTTCAGATGAACAGATATGGCATATATTAAACCAGAAAAGTATACGAGCAGAAAACCTGTCATACTTATTTGGCAGGACTATTAATTTTCGGTTACAAGGCGTGATTCTCCATGCTCAGATAAATGTTTTGCCCGGTTCAAATGAACAGATATGGCATATATTAAACCAGAAAAGTATACGAGCAGAAAACCCGTCATACTTATTTGGCATGACTATCAATTTTCGGTTACAAGGCGTGATTCTCCATGATCAGATAAATGTTTTGCCCGGTTAAGATGAACAGATATGGCATATATTAAACCAGAAAAGTATACGAGCAGAAAACCCGTCATACTTATTTGGCATGACTATCAATTTTCGGTTACAAGGCGTGATTCTCCATGATCAGATAAATGTTTTGCCCGGTTCAGATGAACATATATGGCATATATTAAACCAGAAAAGTATACGAGCAGAAAACCTGTCATACTTATTTGGCATGACTATCAATTTTCGGTTACAAGGCGTGATTCTCCATGCTCAGATAAATGTTTTGCCCTGTTCAGATGAACATATATGTCATATATTAAACCAGAAAAGTATACGAGCAGAAAACCTGTCATACTTATTTGGCCTGACTATCAATTTTCGGTTACAAGGCGTGATTCTCCATGCTCAGATAAATGTTTTGCCCTGTTCAGATGAACAGATATGGCATATATTAAACCAGAAAAGTATACGAGCAGAATACCCGTCATACTTATTTGGCATGACTATTAATTTTCGGTTACAAGGCGTGATTCTCCATGCTCAGATAAATATTTTGCCCGGTTCAGATGAACAGATATGTCATATATTAAACCAGAAAAGTATACGAGCAGAAAACCTGTCATACTTATTTGGCAGGACTATTAATTTTCGGTTACAAGGCGTGATTCTCCATGCTCAGATAAATGTTTTGCCCTGTTCAGATGAACAGATATGTCATATATTAAACCAGAAAAGTATACGAGCAGAAAACCTGTCATACTTATTTGGCATGACTATCAATTTTCGGTTACAAGGCGTGATTCTCCATGCTCAGATAAATGTTTTGCCCTGTTCAGATGAACAGATATGGCATATATTAAACCAGAAAAGTATACGAGCAGAAAACCTGTCATACTTATTTGGCAGGACTATTAATTTTCGGTTACAAGGCGTGATTCTCCATGCTCAGATAAATGTTTTGCCCTGTTCAGATGAACAGATATGTCATATATTAAACCAGAAAAGTATACGAGCAGAAAACCTGTCATACTTATTTGGCATGACAATCAATTTTCGGTTACAAGGCGTGATTCTCCATGCTCAGATAAATGTTTTGCCCTGTTCAGATGAACAGATATGGCATATATTAAACCAGAAAAGTATACGAGCAGAAAACCTGTCATACTTATTTGGCAGGACTATTAATTTTCGGTTACAAGGCGTGATTCTCCATGCTCAGATAAATGTTTTGCCCTGTTCAGATGAACAGATATGTCATATATTAAACCAGAAAAGTATACGAGCAGAAAACCTGTCATACTTATTTGGCATGACTATCAATTTTCGGTTACAAGGCGTGATTCTCCATGCTCAGATAAATGTTTTGCCCTGTTCAGATGAACAGATATGGCATATATTAAACCAGAAAAGTATACGAGCAGAATACCCGTCATACTTATTTGGCATGACTATTAATTTTCCGTTACAAGGCGTGATTCTCCATGCTCAGATAAATGTTTTGCCCTGTTCAGATGAACAGATATGGCATATATTAAACCAGAAAAGTATACGAGCAGAATACCCGTCATACTTATTTGGCATGACTATTAATTTTCGGTTACAAGGCGTGATTCTCCATGCTCAGATAAATATTTTGCCCGGTTCAGATGAACAGATATGGCATATATTAAACCAGAAAAGTATACGAGCAGAAAACCTGTCATACTTATTTGGCAGGACTATTAATTTTCGGTTACAAGGCGTGATTCTCCATGCTCAGATAAATGTTTTGCCCTGTTCAGATGAACAGATATGTCATATATTAAACCAGAAAAGTATACGAGCAGAAAACCTGTCATACTTATTTGGCATGACTATCAATTTTCGGTTACAAGGCGTGATTCTCCATGCTCAGATAAATGTTTTGCCCTGTTCAGATGAACAGATATGGCATATATTAAACCAGAAAAGTATACGAGCAGAAAACCTGTCATACTTATTTGGCATGACTATTAATTTTCGGTTACAAGGTGTGATTCTCCATGCTCAGATAAATGTTTTGCCCGGTTCAGATGAACAGATATGGTATATATTAAACCAGAAAAGTATACGAGCAGAAAACCTGTCATACTTATTTGGCAGGACTATTAATTTTCGGTTACAAGGCGTGATTCTCCATGCTCAGATAAATGTTTTGCCCTGTTCAGATGAACAGATATGTCATATATTAAACCAGAAAAGTATACGAGCAGAAAACCTGTCATACTTATTTGGCATGACTATCAATTTTCGGTTACAAGGCGTGATTCTCCATGCTCAGATAAATGTTTTGCCCTGTTCAGATGAACAGATATGGCATATATTAAACCAGAAAAGTATACGAGCAGAATACCCGTCATACTTATTTGGCATGACTATTAATTTTCCGTTACAAGGCGTGATTCTCCATGCTCAGATAAATGTTTTGCCCTGTTCAGATGAACAGATATGGCATATATTAAACCAGAAAAGTATACGAGCAGAATACCCGTCATACTTATTTGGCATGACTATTAATTTTCGGTTACAAGGCGTGATTCTCCATGCTCAGATAAATATTTTGCCCGGTTCAGATGAACAGATATGGCATATATTAAACCAGAAAAGTATACGAGCAGAAAACCTGTCATACTTATTTGGCAGGACTATTAATTTTCGGTTACAAGGCGTGATTCTCCATGCTCAGATAAATGTTTTGCCCTGTTCAGATGAACAGATATGTCATATATTAAACCAGAAAAGTATACGAGCAGAAAACCTGTCATACTTATTTGGCATGACTATCAATTTTCGGTTACAAGGCGTGATTCTCCATGCTCGGATAAATGTTTTGCCCGGTTCAGATGAACAGATATGACATATATTAAACCAGAAAAGGATACGAGCAGAAAACCTGTCATACTTTTTTGGCATGATTATCAATTTTCGGTTACAAGGCGTGATTCTCCATGCTCAGATAAATGTTTTGCCCGGTTCAGATGAACATATATGGCATATATTAAACCAGAAAAGTATACGAGCAGAAAACCTGTCATACTTATTTGGCATGACTATTAATTTTCGGTTAAAAGGTGTGATTCTCCATGCTCAGATAAATGTTTTGCCCGGTTCAGATGAACAGATATGACATATATTAAACCAGAAAAGGATACGAGCAGAAAACCTGTCATACTTTTTTGGCATGACTATCAATTTTCGGTTACAAGGCGTGATTCTCCATGCTCAGATAAATGTTTTGCCCGGTTCAGATGAACATATATGGCATATATTAAACCAGAAAAGTATACGAGCAGAAAACCTGTCATACTTATTTGGCATGACTATTAATTTTCGGTTACAAGGAAGGTGTGATTCTCCATGCTCAGATAAATGTTTTGCCCGGTTCAGATGAACAGATATGGCATATATTAAACCAGAAAAGTATACGAGCAGAAAACGTGTCATACTTATTTGGCAGGACTATTAATTTTCGGTTACAAGGCGTGATTCTCCATGCTCAGATAAATGTTTTGCCCGGTTCAAATGAACAGATATGGCATATATTAAACCAGAAAAGTATACGAGCAGAAAACCCGTCATACTTATTTGGCATGACTATCAATTTTCGGTTACAAGGCGTGATTCTCCATGATCAGATAAATGTTTTGCCCGGTTAAGATGAACAGATATGGCATATATTAAACCAGAAAAGTATACGAGCAGAAAACCCGTCATACTTATTTGGCATGACTATCAATTTTCGGTTACAAGGCGTGATTCTCCATGATCAGATAAATGTTTTGCCCGGTTCAGATGAACATATATGGCATATATTAAACCAGAAAAGTATACGAGCAGAAAACCTGTCATACTTATTTGGCATGACTATCAATTTTCGGTTACAAGGCGTGATTCTCCATGCTCAGATAAATGTTTTGCCCTGTTCAGATGAACATATATGTCATATATTAAACCAGAAAAGTATACGAGCAGAAAACCTGTCATACTTATTTGGCCTGACTATCAATTTTCGGTTACAAGGCGTGATTCTCCATGCTCAGATAAATGTTTTGCCCTGTTCAGATGAACAGATATGGCATATATTAAACCAGAAAAGTATACGAGCAGAATACCCGTCATACTTATTTGGCATGACTATTAATTTTCGGTTACAAGGCGTGATTCTCCATGCTCAGATAAATATTTTGCCCGGTTCAGATGAACAGATATGGCATATATTAAACCAGAAAAGTATACGAGCAGAAAACCTGTCATACTTATTTGGCAGGACTATTAATTTTCGGTTACAAGGCGTGATTCTCCATGCTCAGATAAATGTTTTGCCCTGTTCAGATGAACAGATATGTCATATATTAAACCAGAAAAGTATACGAGCAGAAAACCTGTCATACTTATTTGGCATGACTATCAATTTTCGGTTACAAGGCGTGATTCTCCATGCTCAGATAAATGTTTTGCCCTGTTCAGATGAACAGATATGGCATATATTAAACCAGAAAAGTATACGAGCAGAAAACCTGTCATACTTATTTGGCAGGACTATTAATTTTCGGTTACAAGGCGTGATTCTCCATGCTCAGATAAATGTTTTGCCCGGTTCAAATGAACAGATATGGCATATATTAAACCAGAAAAGTATACGAGCAGAAAACCCGTCATACTTATTTGGCATGACTATCAATTTTCGGTTACAAGGCGTGATTCTCCATGATCAGATAAATGTTTTGCCCGGTTCAGATGAACATATATGGCATATATTAAACCAGAAAAGTATACGAGCAGAAAACCTGTCATACTTATTTGGCATGACTATCAATTTTCGGTTACAAGGCGTGATTCTCCATGCTCAGATAAATGTTTTGCCCTGTTCAGATGAACATATATGTCATATATTAAACCAGAAAAGTATACGAGCAGAAAACCTGTCATACTTATTTGGCCTGACTATCAATTTTCGGTTACAAGGCGTGATTCTCCATGCTCAGATAAATGTTTTGCCCTGTTCAGATGAACAGATATGGCATATATTAAACCAGAAAAGTATACGAGCAGAATACCCGTCATACTTATTTGGCATGACTATTAATTTTCGGTTACAAGGCGTGATTCTCCATGCTCAGATAAATATTTTGCCCGGTTCAGATGAACAGATATGTCATATATTAAACCAGAAAAGTATACGAGCAGAAAACCTGTCATACTTATTTGGCAGGACTATTAATTTTCGGTTACAAGGCGTGATTCTCCATGCTCAGATAAATGTTTTGCCCTGTTCAGATGAACAGATATGTCATATATTAAACCAGAAAAGTATACGAGCAGAAAACCTGTCATACTTATTTGGCATGACTATCAATTTTCGGTTACAAGGCGTGATTCTCCATGCTCAGATAAATGTTTTGCCCTGTTCAGATGAACAGATATGGCATATATTAAACCAGAAAAGTATACGAGCAGAAAACCTGTCATACTTATTTGGCAGGACTATTAATTTTCGGTTACAAGGCGTGATTCTCCATGCTCAGATAAATGTTTTGCCCTGTTCAGATGAACAGATATGTCATATATTAAACCAGAAAAGTATACGAGCAGAAAACCTGTCATACTTATTTGGCATGACAATCAATTTTCGGTTACAAGGCGTGATTCTCCATGCTCAGATAAATGTTTTGCCCTGTTCAGATGAACAGATATGGCATATATTAAACCAGAAAAGTATACGAGCAGAAAACCTGTCATACTTATTTGGCATGACTATTAATTTTCGGTTACAAGGTGTGATTCTCCATGCTCAGATAAATGTTTTGCCCGGTTCAGATGAACAGATATGGTATATATTAAACCAGAAAAGTATACGAGCAGAAAACCTGTCATACTTATTTGGCAGGACTATTAATTTTCGGTTACAAGGCGTGATTCTCCATGCTCAGATAAATGTTTTGCCCTGTTCAGATGAACAGATATGTCATATATTAAACCAGAAAAGTATACGAGCAGAAAACCTGTCATACTTATTTGGCATGACTATCAATTTTCGGTTACAAGGCGTGATTCTCCATGCTCAGATAAATGTTTTGCCCTGTTCAGATGAACAGATATGGCATATATTAAACCAGAAAAGTATACGAGCAGAATACCCGTCATACTTATTTGGCATGACTATTAATTTTCGGTTACAAGGCGTGATTCTCCATGCTCAGATAAATATTTTGCCCGGTTCAGATGAACAGATATGGCATATATTAAACCAGAAAAGTATACGAGCAGAAAACCTGTCATACTTATTTGGCAGGACTATTAATTTTCGGTTACAAGGCGTGATTCTCCATGCTCAGATAAATGTTTTGCCCTGTTCAGATGAACAGATATGTCATATATTAAACCAGAAAAGTATACGAGCAGAAAACCTGTCATACTTATTTGGCATGACTATCAATTTTCGGTTACAAGGCGTGATTCTCCATGCTCAGATAAATGTTTTGCCCTGTTCAGATGAACAGATATGGCATATATTAAACCAGAAAAGTATACGAGCAGAAAACCTGTCATACTTATTTGGCAGGACTATTAATTTTCGGTTACAAGGCGTGATTCTCCATGCTCAGATAAATGTTTTGCCCTGTTCAGATGAACAGATATGGCATATATTAAACCAGAAAAGTATACGAGCAGAAAACCTGTCATACTTATTTGGCATGACTATTAATTTTCGGTTACAAGGTGTGATTCTCCATGCTCAGATAAATGTTTTGCCCGGTTCAGATGAACAGATATGGTATATATTAAACCAGAAAAGTATACGAGCAGAAAACCTGTCATACTTATTTGGCAGGACTATTAATTTTCGGTTACAAGGCGTGATTCTCCATGCTCAGATAAATGTTTTGCCCTGTTCAGATGAACAGATATGTCATATATTAAACCAGAAAAGTATACGAGCAGAAAACCTGTCATACTTATTTGGCATGACTATCAATTTTCGGTTACAAGGCGTGATTCTCCATGCTCAGATAAATGTTTTGCCCTGTTCAGATGAACAGATATGGCATATATTAAACCAGAAAAGTATACGAGCAGAATACCCGTCATACTTATTTGGCATGACTATTAATTTTCCGTTACAAGGCGTGATTCTCCATGCTCAGATAAATGTTTTGCCCTGTTCAGATGAACAGATATGGCATATATTAAACCAGAAAAGTATACGAGCAGAATACCCGTCATACTTATTTGGCATGACTATTAATTTTCGGTTACAAGGCGTGATTCTCCATGCTCAGATAAATATTTTGCCCGGTTCAGATGAACAGATATGGCATATATTAAACCAGAAAAGTATACGAGCAGAAAACCTGTCATACTTATTTGGCAGGACTATTAATTTTCGGTTACAAGGCGTGATTCTCCATGCTCAGATAAATGTTTTGCCCTGTTCAGATGAACAGATATGTCATATATTAAACCAGAAAAGTATACGAGCAGAAAACCTGTCATACTTATTTGGCATGACTATCAATTTTCGGTTACAAGGCGTGATTCTCCATGCTCAGATAAATGTTTTGCCCTGTTCAGATGAACAGATATGGCATATATTAAACCAGAAAAGTATACGAGCAGAAAACCTGTCATACTTATTTGGCAGGACTATTAATTTTCGGTTACAAGGCGTGATTCTCCATGCTCAGATAAATGTTTTGCCCTGTTCAGATGAACAGATATGTCATATATTAAACCAGAAAAGTATACGAGCAGAAAACCTGTCATACTTATTTGGCATGACAATCAATTTTCGGTTACAAGGTGTGATTCTCCATGCTCAGATAAATGTTTTGCCCGGTTCAGATGAACAGATATGGTATATATTAAACCAGAAAAGTATACGAGCAGAAAACCTGTCATACTTATTTGGCAGGACTATTAATTTTCGGTTACAAGGCGTGATTCTCCATGCTCAGATAAATGTTTTGCCCTGTTCAGATGAACAGATATGTCATATATTAAACCAGAAAAGTATACGAGCAGAAAACCTGTCATACTTATTTGGCATGACTATCAATTTTCGGTTACAAGGCGTGATTCTCCATGCTCAGATAAATGTTTTGCCCTGTTCAGATGAACAGATATGGCATATATTAAACCAGAAAAGTATACGAGCAGAATACCCGTCATACTTATTTGGCATGACTATTAATTTTCCGTTACAAGGCGTGATTCTCCATGCTCAGATAAATGTTTTGCCCTGTTCAGATGAACAGATATGGCATATATTAAACCAGAAAAGTATACGAGCAGAATACCCGTCATACTTATTTGGCATGACTATTAATTTTCGGTTACAAGGCGTGATTCTCCATGCTCAGATAAATATTTTGCCCGGTTCAGATGAACAGATATGGCATATATTAAACCAGAAAAGTATACGAGCAGAAAACCTGTCATACTTATTTGGCAGGACTATTAATTTTCGGTTACAAGGCGTGATTCTCCATGCTCAGATAAATGTTTTGCCCTGTTCAGATGAACAGATATGTCATATATTAAACCAGAAAAGTATACGAGCAGAAAACCTGTCATACTTATTTGGCATGACTATCAATTTTCGGTTACAAGGCGTGATTCTCCATGCTCAGATAAATGTTTTGCCCTGTTCAGATGAACAGATATGGCATATATTAAACCAGAAAAGTATACGAGCAGAAAACCTGTCATACTTATTTGGCAGGACTATTAATTTTCGGTTACAAGGCGTGATTCTCCATGCTCAGATAAATGTTTTGCCCTGTTCAGATGAACAGATATGTCATATATTAAACCAGAAAAGTATACGAGCAGAAAACCTGTCATACTTATTTGGCATGACTATCAATTTTCGGTTACAAGGCGTGATTCTCCATGCTCAGATAAATGTTTTGCCCTGTTCAGATGAACAGATATGGCATATATTAAACCAGAAAAGTATACGAGCAGAAAACCTGTCATACTTATTTGGCAGGACTATTAATTTTCGGTTACAAGGCGTGATTCTCCATGCTCAGATAAATGTTTTGCCCTGTTCAGATGAACAGATATGTCATATATTAAACCAGAAAAGTATACGAGCAGAAAACCTGTCATACTTATTTGGCATGACAATCAATTTTCGGTTACAAGGCGTGATTCTCCATGCTCAGATAAATGTTTTGCCCTGTTCAGATGAACAGATATGGCATATATTAAACCAGAAAAGTATACGAGCAGAAAACCTGTCATACTTATTTGGCATGACTATTAATTTTCGGTTACAAGGTGTGATTCTCCATGCTCAGATAAATGTTTTGCCCGGTTCAGATGAACAGATATGGTATATATTAAACCAGAAAAGTATACGAGCAGAAAACCTGTCATACTTATTTGGCAGGACTATTAATTTTCGGTTACAAGGCGTGATTCTCCATGCTCAGATAAATGTTTTGCCCTGTTCAGATGAACAGATATGTCATATATTAAACCAGAAAAGTATACGAGCAGAAAACCTGTCATACTTATTTGGCATGACTATCAATTTTCGGTTACAAGGCGTGATTCTCCATGCTCAGATAAATGTTTTGCCCTGTTCAGATGAACAGATATGGCATATATTAAACCAGAAAAGTATACGAGCAGAATACCCGTCATACTTATTTGGCATGACTATTAATTTTCCGTTACAAGGCGTGATTCTCCATGCTCAGATAAATGTTTTGCCCTGTTCAGATGAACATATATGTCATATATTAAACCAGAAAAGTATACGAGCAGAAAACCTGTCATACTTATTTGGCCTGACTATCAATTTTCGGTTACAAGGCGTGATTCTCCATGCTCAGATAAATGTTTTGCCCTGTTCAGATGAACAGATATGGCATATATTAAACCAGAAAAGTATACGAGCAGAATACCCGTCATACTTATTTGGCATGACTATTAATTTTCGGTTACAAGGCGTGATTCTCCATGCTCAGATAAATATTTTGCCCGGTTCAGATGAACAGATATGGCATATATTAAACCAGAAAAGTATACGAGCAGAATACCCGTCATACTTATTTGGCATGACTATCAATTTTCGGTTACAAGGCATGATTCTCCATGCTCAGATAAATGTTTTGCCCTGTTCAGATGAACTGATATGTCATATATTAAACCAGAAAAGTATACGAGCAGAAAACCTGTCATACTTATTTGGCAGGACTATTAATTTTCGGTTACAAGGCGTGATTCTCCATGCTCAGATAAATGTTTTGCCCTGTTCAGATGAACAGATATGTCATATATTAAACCAGAAAAGTATACGAGCAGAAAACCTGTCATACTTATTTGGCATGACTATCAATTTTCGGTTACAAGGCGTGATTCTCCATGCTCAGATAAATGTTTTGCCCTGTTCAGATGAACAGATATGGCATATATTAAACCAGAAAAGTATACGAGCAGAATACCCGTCATACTTATTTGGCATGACTATTAATTTTCCGTTACAAGGCGTGATTCTCCATGCTCAGATAAATGTTTTGCCCTGTTCAGATGAACAGATATGGCATATATTAAACCAGAAAAGTATACGAGCAGAATACCCGTCATACTTATTTGGCATGACTATTAATTTTCGGTTACAAGGCGTGATTCTCCATGCTCAGATAAATATTTTGCCCGGTTCAGATGAACAGATATGGCATATATTAAACCAGAAAAGTATACGAGCAGAAAACCTGTCATACTTATTTGGCAGGACTATTAATTTTCGGTTACAAGGCGTGATTCTCCATGCTCAGATAAATGTTTTGCCCTGTTCAGATGAACAGATATGTCATATATTAAACCAGAAAAGTATACGAGCAGAAAACCTGTCATACTTATTTGGCATGACTATCAATTTTCGGTTACAAGGCGTGATTCTCCATGCTCAGATAAATGTTTTGCCCTGTTCAGATGAACAGATATGGCATATATTAAACCAGAAAAGTATACGAGCAGAAAACCTGTCATACTTATTTGGCAGGACTATTAATTTTCGGTTACAAGGCGTGATTCTCCATGCTCAGATAAATGTTTTGCCCTGTTCAGATGAACAGATATGTCATATATTAAACCAGAAAAGTATACGAGCAGAAAACCTGTCATACTTATTTGGCATGACAATCAATTTTCGGTTACAAGGCGTGATTCTCCATGCTCAGATAAATGTTTTGCCCTGTTCAGATGAACAGATATGGCATATATTAAACCAGAAAAGTATACGAGCAGAAAACCTGTCATACTTATTTGGCATGACTATTAATTTTCGGTTACAAGGTGTGATTCTCCATGCTCAGATAAATGTTTTGCCCGGTTCAGATGAACAGATATGGTATATATTAAACCAGAAAAGTATACGAGCAGAAAACCTGTCATACTTATTTAGCAGGACTATTAATTTTCGGTTACAAGGCGTGATTCTCCATGCTCAGATAAATGTTTTGCCCTGTTCAGATGAACAGATATGTCATATATTAAACCAGAAAAGTATACGAGCAGAAAACCTGTCATACTTATTTGGCATGACTATCAATTTTCGGTTACAAGGCGTGATTCTCCATGCTCAGATAAATGTTTTGCCCTGTTCAGATGAACAGATATGGCATATATTAAACCAGAAAAGTATACGAGCAGAATACCCGTCATACTTATTTGGCATGACTATTAATTTTCCGTTACAAGGCGTGATTCTCCATGCTCAGATAAATGTTTTGCCCTGTTCAGATGAACATATATGTCATATATTAAACCAGAAAAGTATACGAGCAGAAAACCTGTCATACTTATTTGGCCTGACTATCAATTTTCGGTTACAAGGCGTGATTCTCCATGCTCAGATAAATGTTTTGCCCTGTTCAGATGAACAGATATGGCATATATTAAACCAGAAAAGTATACGAGCAGAATACCCGTCATACTTATTTGGCATGACTATTAATTTTCGGTTACAAGGCGTGATTCTCCATGCTCAGATAAATATTTTGCCCGGTTCAGATGAACAGATATGGCATATATTAAACCAGAAAAGTATACGAGCAGAATACCCGTCATACTTATTTGGCATGACTATCAATTTTCGGTTACAAGGCATGATTCTCCATGCTCAGATAAATGTTTTGCCCTGTTCAGATGAACTGATATGTCATATATTAAACCAGAAAAGTATACGAGCAGAAAACCTGTCATACTTATTTGGCAGGACTATTAATTTTCGGTTACAAGGCGTGATTCTCCATGCTCAGATAAATGTTTTGCCCTGTTCAGATGAACAGATATGTCATATATTAAACCAGAAAAGTATACGAGCAGAAAACCTGTCATACTTATTTGGCATGACTATCAATTTTCGGTTACAAGGCGTGATTCTCCATGCTCAGATAAATGTTTTGCCCTGTTCAGATGAACAGATATGGCATATATTAAACCAGAAAAGTATACGAGCAGAATACCCGTCATACTTATTTGGCATGACTATTAATTTTCCGTTACAAGGCGTGATTCTCCATGCTCAGATAAATGTTTTGCCCTGTTCAGATGAACAGATATGGCATATATTAAACCAGAAAAGTATACGAGCAGAATACCCGTCATACTTATTTGGCATGACTATTAATTTTCGGTTACAAGGCGTGATTCTCCATGCTCAGATAAATATTTTGCCCGGTTCAGATGAACAGATATGGCATATATTAAACCAGAAAAGTATACGAGCAGAAAACCTGTCATACTTATTTGGCAGGACTATTAATTTTCGGTTACAAGGCGTGATTCTCCATGCTCAGATAAATGTTTTGCCCTGTTCAGATGAACAGATATGTCATATATTAAACCAGAAAAGTATACGAGCAGAAAACCTGTCATACTTATTTGGCATGACTATCAATTTTCGGTTACAAGGCGTGATTCTCCATGCTCAGATAAATGTTTTGCCCTGTTCAGATGAACAGATATGGCATATATTAAACCAGAAAAGTATACGAGCAGAAAACCTGTCATACTTATTTGGCAGGACTATTAATTTTCGGTTACAAGGCGTGATTCTCCATGCTCAGATAAATGTTTTGCCCTGTTCAGATGAACAGATATGTCATATATTAAACCAGAAAAGTATACGAGCAGAAAACCTGTCATACTTATTTGGCATGACAATCAATTTTCGGTTACAAGGCGTGATTCTCCATGCTCAGATAAATGTTTTGCCCTGTTCAGATGAACAGATATGGCATATATTAAACCAGAAAAGTATACGAGCAGAAAACCTGTCATACTTATTTGGCATGACTATTAATTTTCGGTTACAAGGTGTGATTCTCCATGCTCAGATAAATGTTTTGCCCGGTTCAGATGAACAGATATGGTATATATTAAACCAGAAAAGTATACGAGCAGAAAACCTGTCATGCTTATTTAGCAGGACTATTAATTTTCGGTTACAAGGCGTGATTCTCCATGCTCAGATAAATATTTTGCCCGGTTCAGATGAACAGATATGGCATATATTAAACCAGAAAAGTATACGAGCAGAATACCCGTCATACTTATTTGGCATGACTATTAATTTTCCGTTACAAGGCGTGATTCTCCATGCTCAGATAAATGTTTTGCCCTGTTCAGATGAACAGATATGGCATATATTAAACCAGAAAAGTATACGAGCAGAAAACCTGTCATACTTATTTGGCAGGACTATTAATTTTCGGTTACAAGGCGTGATTCTCCATGCTCAGATAAATGTTTTGCCCTGTTCAGATGAACAGATATGTCATATATTAAACCAGAAAAGTATACGAGCAGAAAACCTGTCATACTTATTTGGCATGACAATCAATTTTCGGTTACAAGGCGTGATTCTCCATGCTCAGATAAATGTTTTGCCCTGTTCAGATGAACAGATATGGCATATATTAAACCAGAAAAGTATACGAGCAGAAAACCTGTCATACTTATTTGGCATGACTATTAATTTTCGGTTACAAGGTGTGATTCTCCATGCTCAGATAAATGTTTTGCCCGGTTCAGATGAACAGATATGGTATATATTAAACCAGAAAAGTATACGAGCAGAAAACCTGTCATACTTATTTGGCAGGACTATTAATTTTCGGTTACAAGGCGTGATTCTCCATGCTCAGATAAATGTTTTGCCCTGTTCAGATGAACAGATATGTCATATATTAAACCAGAAAAGTATACGAGCAGAAAACCTGTCATACTTATTTGGCATGACTATCAATTTTCGGTTACAAGGCGTGATTCTCCATGCTCAGATAAATGTTTTGCCCTGTTCAGATGAACAGATATGGCATATATTAAACCAGAAAAGTATACGAGCAGAATACCCGTCATACTTATTTGGCATGACTATTAATTTTCCGTTACAAGGCGTGATTCTCCATGCTCAGATAAATGTTTTGCCCTGTTCAGATGAACAGATATGGCATATATTAAACCAGAAAAGTATACGAGCAGAAAACCTGTCATACTTATTTGGCATGACTATTAATTTTCGGTTACAAGGTGTGATTCTCCATGCTCAGATAAATGTTTTGCCCGGTTCAGATGAACAGATATGGTATATATTAAACCAGAAAAGTATACGAGCAGAAAACCTGTCATACTTATTTAGCAGGACTATTAATTTTCGGTTACAAGGCGTGATTCTCCATGCTCAGATAAATGTTTTGCCCTGTTCAGATGAACAGATATGTCATATATTAAACCAGAAAAGTATACGAGCAGAAAACCTGTCATACTTATTTGGCATGACTATCAATTTTCGGTTACAAGGCGTGATTCTCCATGCTCAGATAAATGTTTTGCCCTGTTCAGATGAACAGATATGGCATATATTAAACCAGAAAAGTATACGAGCAGAATACCCGTCATACTTATTTGGCATGACTATTAATTTTCCGTTACAAGGCGTGATTCTCCATGCTCAGATAAATGTTTTGCCCTGTTCAGATGAACAGATATGGCATATATTAAACCAGAAAAGTATACGAGCAGAATACCCGTCATACTTATTTGGCATGACTATTAATTTTCGGTTACAAGGCGTGATTCTCCATGCTCAGATAAATATTTTGCCCGGTTCAGATGAACAGATATGGCATATATTAAACCAGAAAAGTATACGAGCAGAAAACCTGTCATACTTATTTGGCAGGACTATTAATTTTCGGTTACAAGGCGTGATTCTCCATGCTCAGATAAATGTTTTGCCCTGTTCAGATGAACAGATATGTCATATATTAAACCAGAAAAGTATACGAGCAGAAAACCTGTCATACTTATTTGGCATGACTATCAATTTTCGGTTACAAGGCGTGATTCTCCATGCTCAGATAAATGTTTTGCCCTGTTCAGATGAACAGATATGGCATATATTAAACCAGAAAAGTATACGAGCAGAAAACCTGTCATACTTATTTGGCAGGACTATTAATTTTCGGTTACAAGGCGTGATTCTCCATGCTCAGATAAATGTTTTGCCCTGTTCAGATGAACAGATATGTCATATATTAAACCAGAAAAGTATACGAGCAGAAAACCTGTCATACTTATTTGGCATGACTATCAATTTTCGGTTACAAGGCGTGATTCTCCATGCTCAGATAAATGTTTTGCCCTGTTCAGATGAACAGATATGGCATATATTAAACCAGAAAAGTATACGAGCAGAAAACCTGTCATACTTATTTGGCAGGACTATTAATTTTCGGTTACAAGGCGTGATTCTCCATGCTCAGATAAATGTTTTGCCCTGTTCAGATGAACAGATATGTCATATATTAAACCAGAAAAGTATACGAGCAGAAAACCTGTCATACTTATTTGGCATGACAATCAATTTTCGGTTACAAGGCGTGATTCTCCATGCTCAGATAAATGTTTTGCCCTGTTCAGATGAACAGATATGGCATATATTAAACCAGAAAAGTATACGAGCAGAAAACCTGTCATACTTATTTGGCATGACTATTAATTTTCGGTTACAAGGTGTGATTCTCCATGCTCAGATAAATGTTTTGCCCGGTTCAGATGAACAGATATGGTATATATTAAACCAGAAAAGTATACGAGCAGAAAACCTGTCATGCTTATTTAGCAGGACTATTAATTTTCGGTTACAAGGCGTGATTCTCCATGCTCAGATAAATGTTTTGCCCTGTTCAGATGAACAGATATGTCATATATTAAACCAGAAAAGTATACGAGCAGAAAACCTGTCATACTTATTTGGCATGACTATCAATTTTCGGTTACAAGGCGTGATTCTCCATGCTCAGATAAATGTTTTGCCCTGTTCAGATGAACAGATATGGCATATATTAAACCAGAAAAGTATACGAGCAGAATACCCGTCATACTTATTTGGCATGACTATTAATTTTCCGTTACAAGGCGTGATTCTCCATGCTCAGATAAATGTTTTGCCCTGTTCAGATGAACAGATATGGCATATATTAAACCAGAAAAGTATACGAGCAGAATACCCGTCATACTTATTTGGCATGACTATTAATTTTCGGTTACAAGGCGTGATTCTCCATGCTCAGATAAATATTTTGCCCGGTTCAGATGAACAGATATGGCATATATTAAACCAGAAAAGTATACGAGCAGAAAACCTGTCATACTTATTTGGCAGGACTATTAATTTTCGGTTACAAGGCGTGATTCTCCATGCTCAGATAAATGTTTTGCCCTGTTCAGATGAACAGATATGTCATATATTAAACCAGAAAAGTATACGAGCAGAAAACCTGTCATACTTATTTGGCATGACTATCAATTTTCGGTTACAAGGCGTGATTCTCCATGCTCAGATAAATGTTTTGCCCTGTTCAGATGAACAGATATGGCATATATTAAACCAGAAAAGTATACGAGCAGAAAACCTGTCATACTTATTTGGCAGGACTATTAATTTTCGGTTACAAGGCGTGATTCTCCATGCTCAGATAAATGTTTTGCCCTGTTCAGATGAACAGATATGTCATATATTAAACCAGAAAAGTATACGAGCAGAAAACCTGTCATACTTATTTGGCATGACAATCAATTTTCGGTTACAAGGCGTGATTCTCCATGCTCAGATAAATGTTTTGCCCTGTTCAGATGAACAGATATGGCATATATTAAACCAGAAAAGTATACGAGCAGAAAACCTGTCATACTTATTTGGCATGACTATTAATTTTCGGTTACAAGGTGTGATTCTCCATGCTCAGATAAATGTTTTGCCCGGTTCAGATGAACAGATATGGTATATATTAAACCAGAAAAGTATACGAGCAGAAAACCTGTCATACTTATTTGGCAGGACTATTAATTTTCGGTTACAAGGCGTGATTCTCCATGCTCAGATAAATGTTTTGCCCTGTTCAGATGAACAGATATGTCATATATTAAACCAGAAAAGTATACGAGCAGAAAACCTGTCATACTTATTTGGCATGACTATCAATTTTCGGTTACAAGGCGTGATTCTCCATGCTCAGATAAATGTTTTGCCCTGTTCAGATGAACAGATATGGCATATATTAAACCAGAAAAGTATACGAGCAGAATACCCGTCATACTTATTTGGCATGACTATTAATTTTCCGTTACAAGGCGTGATTCTCCATGCTCAGATAAATGTTTTGCCCTGTTCAGATGAACAGATATGGCATATATTAAACCAGAAAAGTATACGAGCAGAAAACCTGTCATACTTATTTGGCATGACTATTAATTTTCGGTTACAAGGTGTGATTCTCCATGCTCAGATAAATGTTTTGCCCGGTTCAGATGAACAGATATGGTATATATTAAACCAGAAAAGTATACGAGCAGAAAACCTGTCATACTTATTTAGCAGGACTATTAATTTTCGGTTACAAGGCGTGATTCTCCATGCTCAGATAAATGTTTTGCCCTGTTCAGATGAACAGATATGTCATATATTAAACCAGAAAAGTATACGAGCAGAAAACCTGTCATACTTATTTGGCATGACTATCAATTTTCGGTTACAAGGCGTGATTCTCCATGCTCAGATAAATGTTTTGCCCTGTTCAGATGAACAGATATGGCATATATTAAACCAGAAAAGTATACGAGCAGAATACCCGTCATACTTATTTGGCATGACTATTAATTTTCCGTTACAAGGCGTGATTCTCCATGCTCAGATAAATGTTTTGCCCTGTTCAGATGAACAGATATGGCATATATTAAACCAGAAAAGTATACGAGCAGAATACCCGTCATACTTATTTGGCATGACTATTAATTTTCGGTTACAAGGCGTGATTCTCCATGCTCAGATAAATATTTTGCCCAGTTCAGATGAACAGATATGGCATATATTAAACCAGAAAAGTATACGAGCAGAAAACCTGTCATACTTATTTGGCAGGACTATTAATTTTCGGTTACAAGGCGTGATTCTCCATGCTCAGATAAATGTTTTGCCCTGTTCAGATGAACAGATATGTCATATATTAAACCAGAAAAGTATACGAGCAGAAAACCTGTCATACTTATTTGGCATGACTATCAATTTTCGGTTACAAGGCGTGATTCTCCATGCTCAGATAAATGTTTTGCCCTGTTCAGATGAACAGATATGGCATATATTAAACCAGAAAAGTATACGAGCAGAAAACCTGTCATACTTATTTGGCAGGACTATTAATTTTCGGTTACAAGGCGTGATTCTCCATGCTCAGATAAATGTTTTGCCCTGTTCAGATGAACAGATATGTCATATATTAAACCAGAAAAGTATACGAGCAGAAAACCTGTCATACTTATTTGGCATGACAATCAATTTTCGGTTACAAGGCGTGATTCTCCATGCTCAGATAAATGTTTTGCCCTGTTCAGATGAACAGATATGGCATATATTAAACCAGAAAAGTATACGAGCAGAAAACCTGTCATACTTATTTGGCATGACTATTAATTTTCGGTTACAAGGTGTGATTCTCCATGCTCAGATAAATGTTTTGCCCGGTTCAGATGAACAGATATGGTATATATTAAACCAGAAAAGTATACGAGCAGAAAACCTGTCATACTTATTTGGCAGGACTATTAATTTTCGGTTACAAGGCGTGATTCTCCATGCTCAGATAAATGTTTTGCCCTGTTCAGATGAACAGATATGTCATATATTAAACCAGAAAAGTATACGAGCAGAAAACCTGTCATACTTATTTGGCATGACTATCAATTTTCGGTTACAAGGCGTGATTCTCCATGCTCAGATAAATGTTTTGCCCTGTTCAGATGAACAGATATGGCATATATTAAACCAGAAAAGTATACGAGCAGAATACCCGTCATACTTATTTGGCATGACTATTAATTTTCCGTTACAAGGCGTGATTCTCCATGCTCAGATAAATGTTTTGCCCTGTTCAGATGAACATATATGTCATATATTAAACCAGAAAAGTATACGAGCAGAAAACCTGTCATACTTATTTGGCCTGACTATCAATTTTCGGTTACAAGGCGTGATTCTCCATGCTCAGATAAATGTTTTGCCCTGTTCAGATGAACAGATATGGCATATATTAAACCAGAAAAGTATACGAGCAGAATACCCGTCATACTTATTTGGCATGACTATTAATTTTCGGTTACAAGGCGTGATTCTCCATGCTCAGATAAATATTTTGCCCGGTTCAGATGAACAGATATGGCATATATTAAACCAGAAAAGTATACGAGCAGAATACCCGTCATACTTATTTGGCATGACTATCAATTTTCGGTTACAAGGCATGATTCTCCATGCTCAGATAAATGTTTTGCCCTGTTCAGATGAACTGATATGTCATATATTAAACCAGAAAAGTATACGAGCAGAAAACCTGTCATACTTATTTGGCATGACTATCAATTTTCGGTTACAAGGCGTGATTCTCCATGCTCAGATAAATGTTTTGCCCGGTTCAGATGAACAGATATGGCATATATTAAACCAGAAAAGTATACGAGCAGAAAACCTGTCATACTTATTTGGCATGACTATCAATTTTCGGTTACAAGGCGTGATTCTCCATGCTCGGATAAATGTTTTGCCCGGTTCAGATGAACAGATATGACATATATTAAACCAGAAAAGGATACGAGCAGAAAACCTGTCATACTTATTTGGCATGACTATTAATTTTCGGTTACAAGGCGTGATTCTCCATGCTCAGATAAATGTTTTGCCCTGTTCAGATGAACAGATATGGCATATATTAAACCAGAAAAGTATACGAGCAGAAAACCTGTCATACTTATTTGGCATGACTATCAATTTTCGGTTACAAGGCGTGATTCTCCATGCTCAGATAAATGTTTTGCCCTGTTCAGATGAACAGATATGGCATATATTAAACCAGAAAAGTATACGAGCAGAAAACCTGTCATACTTATTTGGCATGACTATCAATTTTCGGTTACAAGGCGTGATTCTCCATGCTCAGATAAATGTTTTGCCCTGTTCAGATGAACAGATATGGTATATATTAAACCAGAAAAGTATACGAGCAGAAAACCTGTCATACTTATTTGGCAGGACTATTAATTTTCGGTTACAAGGCGTGATTCTCCATGCTCAGATAAATGTTTTGCCCTGTTCAGATGAACAGATATGTCATATATTAAACCAGAAAAGTATACGAGCAGAAAACCTGTCATACTTATTTGGCATGACTATCAATTTTCGGTTACAAGGCGTGATTCTCCATGCTCAGATAAATGTTTTGCCCTGTTCAGATGAACAGATATGGCATATATTAAACCAGAAAAGTATACGAGCAGAATACCCGTCATACTTATTTGGCATGACTATTAATTTTCCGTTACAAGGCGTGATTCTCCATGCTCAGATAAATGTTTTGCCCTGTTCAGATGAACATATATGTCATATATTAAACCAGAAAAGTATACGAGCAGAAAACCTGTCATACTTATTTGGCCTGACTATCAATTTTCGGTTACAAGGCGTGATTCTCCATGCTCAGATAAATGTTTTGCCCTGTTCAGATGAACAGATATGGCATATATTAAACCAGAAAAGTATACGAGCAGAATACCCGTCATACTTATTTGGCATGACTATTAATTTTCGGTTACAAGGCGTGATTCTCCATGCTCAGATAAATATTTTGCCCGGTTCAGATGAACAGATATGGCATATATTAAACCAGAAAAGTATACGAGCAGAATACCCGTCATACTTATTTGGCATGACTATCAATTTTCGGTTACAAGGCATGATTCTCCATGCTCAGATAAATGTTTTGCCCTGTTCAGATGAACTGATATGTCATATATTAAACCAGAAAAGTATACGAGCAGAAAACCTGTCATACTTATTTGGCATGACTATCAATTTTCGGTTACAAGGCGTGATTCTCCATGCTCAGATAAATGTTTTGCCCTGTTCAGATGAACAGATATGGCATATATTAAACCAGAAAAGTATACGAGCAGAATACCCGTCATACTTATTTGGCATGACTATTAATTTTCCGTTACAAGGCGTGATTCTCCATGCTCAGATAAATGTTTTGCCCTGTTCAGATGAACATATATGTCATATATTAAACCAGAAAAGTATACGAGCAGAAAACCTGTCATACTTATTTGGCCTGACTATCAATTTTCGGTTACAAGGCGTGATTCTCCATGCTCAGATAAATGTTTTGCCCTGTTCAGATGAACAGATATGGCATATATTAAACCAGAAAAGTATACGAGCAGAATACCCGTCATACTTATTTGGCATGACTATTAATTTTCGGTTACAAGGCGTGATTCTCCATGCTCAGATAAATATTTTGCCCGGTTCAGATGAACAGATATGGCATATATTAAACCAGAAAAGTATACGAGCAGAATACCCGTCATACTTATTTGGCATGACTATCAATTTTCGGTTACAAGGCATGATTCTCCATGCTCAGATAAATGTTTTGCCCTGTTCAGATGAACTGATATGTCATATATTAAACCAGAAAAGTATACGAGCAGAAAACCTGTCATACTTATTTGGCATGACTATCAATTTTCGGTTACAAGGCGTGATTCTCCATGCTCAGATAAATGTTTTGCCCGGTTCAGATGAACAGATATGGCATATATTAAACCAGAAAAGTATACGAGCAGAAAACCTGTCATACTTATTTGGCATGACTATCAATTTTCGGTTACAAGGCGTGATTCTCCATGCTCGGATAAATGTTTTGCCCGGTTCAGATGAACAGATATGACATATATTAAACCAGAAAAGGATACGAGCAGAAAACCTGTCATACTTATTTGGCATGACTATCAATTTTCGGTTACAAGGCGTGATTCTCCATGCTCGGATAAATGTTTTGCCCGGTTCAGATGAACATATATGGCATATATTAAACCAGAAAAGTATACGAGCAGAAAACCTGTCATACTTATTTGGCATGACTATTAATTTTCGGTTACAAGGTGTGATTCTCCATGCTCAGATAAATGTTTTGCCCGGTTCAGATGAACAGATATGGTATATATTAAACCAGAAAAGTATACGAGCAGAAAACCTGTCATACTTATTTGGCAGGACTATTAATTTTCGGTTACAAGGCGTGATTCTCCATGCTCAGATAAATGTTTTGCCCGGTTCAGATGAACAGATATGGCATATATTAAACCAGAAAAGTATACGAGCAGAAAACCTGTCATACTTATTTGGCATGACTATCAATTTTCGGTTACAAGGCGTGATTCTCCATGCTCGGATAAATGTTTTGCCCGGTTCAGATGAACAGATATGGCATATATTAAACCAGAAAAGTATACGAGCAGAATACCCGTCATACTTATTTGGCATGACTATTAATTTTCGGTTACAAGGCGTGATTCACCATGCTCAGATAAATGTTTTGCCCGGTTCAGATGAACAGATATGGCATATATTAAACCAGAAAAGTATACGAGCAGAATACCCGTCATACTTATTTGGCATGACTATCAATTTTCGGTTACAAGGCATGATTCTCCATGCTCAGATAAATGTTTTGCCCTGTTCAGATGAACAGATATGTCATATATTAAACCAGAAAAGTATACGAGCAGAAAACCTGTCATACTTATTTGGCATGACTATCAATTTTCGGTTACAAGGCGTGATTCTCCATGCTCAGATAAATGTTTTGCCCGGTTCAGATGAACAGATATGGCATATATTAAACCAGAAAAGTATACGAGCAGAAAACCTGTCATACTTATTTGGCATGACTATCAATTTTCGGTTACAAGGCGTGATTCTCCATGCTCGGATAAATGTTTTGCCCGGTTCAGATGAACAGATATGACATATATTAAACCAGAAAAGGATACGAGCAGAAAACCTGTCATACTTATTTGGCATGACTATTAATTTTCGGTTACAAGGCGTGATTCTCCATGCTCAGATAAATGTTTTGCCCGGTTCAGATGAACATATATGGCATATATTAAACCAGAAAAGTATACGAGCAGAAAACCTGTCATACTTATTTGGCATGACTATCAATTTTCGGTTACAAGGCGTGATTCTCCATGCTCAGATAAATGTTTTGCCCTGTTCAGATGAACAGATATGGCATATATTAAACCAGAAAAGTATACGAGCAGAAAACCTGTCATACTTATTTGGCATGACTATTAATTTTCGGTTACAAGGTGTGATTCTCCATGCTCAGATAAATGTTTTGCCCGGTTCAGATGAACAGATATGGTATATATTAAACCAGAAAAGTATACGAGCAGAAAACCTGTCATACTTATTTGGCAGGACTATTAATTTTCGGTTACAAGGCGTGATTCTCCATGCTCAGATAAATGTTTTGCCCTGTTCAGATGAACAGATATGTCATATATTAAACCAGAAAAGTATACGAGCAGAAAACCTGTCATACTTATTTGGCATGACTATCAATTTTCGGTTACAAGGCGTGATTCTCCATGCTCAGATAAATGTTTTGCCCTGTTCAGATGAACAGATATGGCATATATTAAACCAGAAAAGTATACGAGCAGAATACCCGTCATACTTATTTGGCATGACTATTAATTTTCCGTTACAAGGCGTGATTCTCCATGCTCAGATAAATGTTTTGCCCTGTTCAGATGAACATATATGTCATATATTAAACCAGAAAAGTATACGAGCAGAAAACCTGTCATACTTATTTGGCCTGACTATCAATTTTCGGTTACAAGGCGTGATTCTCCATGCTCAGATAAATGTTTTGCCCTGTTCAGATGAACAGATATGGCATATATTAAACCAGAAAAGTATACGAGCAGAATACCCGTCATACTTATTTGGCATGACTATTAATTTTCGGTTACAAGGCGTGATTCTCCATGCTCAGATAAATATTTTGCCCGGTTCAGATGAACAGATATGGCATATATTAAACCAGAAAAGTATACGAGCAGAATACCCGTCATACTTATTTGGCATGACTATCAATTTTCGGTTACAAGGCATGATTCTCCATGCTCAGATAAATGTTTTGCCCGGTTCAGATGAACAGATATGGCATATATTAAACCAGAAAAGTATACGAGCAGAATACCCGTCATACTTATTTGGCATGACTATCAATTTTCGGTTACAAGGCATGATTCTCCATGCTCAGATAAATGTTTTGCCCTGTTCAGATGAACTGATATGTCATATATTAAACCAGAAAAGTATACGAGCAGAAAACCTGTCATACTTATTTGGCATGACTATCAATTTTCGGTTACAAGGCGTGATTCTCCATGCTCAGATAAATGTTTTGCCCGGTTCAGATGAACAGATATGGCATATATTAAACCAGAAAAGTATACGAGCAGAAAACCTGTCATACTTATTTGGCATGACTATCAATTTTCGGTTACAAGGCGTGATTCTCCATGCTCGGATAAATGTTTTGCCCGGTTCAGATGAACAGATATGACATATATTAAACCAGAAAAGGATACGAGCAGAAAACCTGTCATACTTATTTGGCATGACTATCAATTTTCGGTTACAAGGCGTGATTCTCCATGCTCGGATAAATGTTTTGCCCGGTTCAGATGAACATATATGGCATATATTAAACCAGAAAAGTATACGAGCAGAAAACCTGTCATACTTATTTGGCATGACTATTAATTTTCGGTTACAAGGTGTGATTCTCCATGCTCAGATAAATGTTTTGCCCGGTTCAGATGAACAGATATGGTATATATTAAACCAGAAAAGTATACGAGCAGAAAACCTGTCATACTTATTTGGCAGGACTATTAATTTTCGGTTACAAGGCGTGATTCTCCATGCTCAGATAAATGTTTTGCCCGGTTCAGATGAACAGATATGGCATATATTAAACCAGAAAAGTATACGAGCAGAAAACCTGTCATACTTATTTGGCATGACTATCAATTTTCGGTTACAAGGCGTGATTCTCCATGCTCGGATAAATGTTTTGCCCGGTTCAGATGAACAGATATGGCATATATTAAACCAGAAAAGTATACGAGCAGAATACCCGTCATACTTATTTGGCATGACTATTAATTTTCGGTTACAAGGCGTGATTCACCATGCTCAGATAAATGTTTTGCCCGGTTCAGATGAACAGATATGGCATATATTAAACCAGAAAAGTATACGAGCAGAATACCCGTCATACTTATTTGGCATGACTATCAATTTTCGGTTACAAGGCATGATTCTCCATGCTCAGATAAATGTTTTGCCCTGTTCAGATGAACAGATATGTCATATATTAAACCAGAAAAGTATACGAGCAGAAAACCTGTCATACTTATTTGGCATGACTATCAATTTTCGGTTACAAGGCGTGATTCTCCATGCTCAGATAAATGTTTTGCCCGGTTCAGATGAACAGATATGGCATATATTAAACCAGAAAAGTATACGAGCAGAAAACCTGTCATACTTATTTGGCATGACTATCAATTTTCGGTTACAAGGCGTGATTCTCCATGCTCGGATAAATGTTTTGCCCGGTTCAGATGAACAGATATGACATATATTAAACCAGAAAAGGATACGAGCAGAAAACCTGTCATACTTATTTGGCATGACTATTAATTTTCGGTTACAAGGCGTGATTCTCCATGCTCAGATAAATGTTTTGCCCGGTTCAGATGAACATATATGGCATATATTAAACCAGAAAAGTATACGAGCAGAAAACCTGTCATACTTATTTGGCATGACTATCAATTTTCGGTTACAAGGCATGATTCTCCATGCTCAGATAAATGTTTTGCCCTGTTCAGATGAACAGATATGTCATATATTAAACCAGAAAAGTATACGAGCAGAAAACCTGTCATACTTATTTGGCATGACTATCAATTTTCGGTTACAAGGCGTGATTCTCCATGCTCAGATAAATGTTTTGCCCTGTTCAGATGAACATATATGTCATATATTAAACCAGAAAAGTATACGAGCAGAAAACCTGTCATACTTATTTGGCCTGACTATCAATTTTCGGTTACAAGGCGTGATTCTCCATGCTCAGATAAATGTTTTGCCCTGTTCAGATGAACAGATATGGCATATATTAAACCAGAAAAGTATACGAGCAGAATACCCGTCATACTTATTTGGCATGACTATTAATTTTCGGTTACAAGGCGTGATTCTCCATGCTCAGATAAATATTTTGCCCGGTTCAGATGAACAGATATGGCATATATTAAACCAGAAAAGTATACGAGCAGAATACCCGTCATACTTATTTGGCATGACTATCAATTTTCGGTTACAAGGCATGATTCTCCATGCTCAGATAAATGTTTTGCCCTGTTCAGATGAACTGATATGTCATATATTAAACCAGAAAAGTATACGAGCAGAAAACCTGTCATACTTATTTGGCATGACTATCAATTTTCGGTTACAAGGCGTGATTCTCCATGCTCAGATAAATGTTTTGCCCGGTTCAGATGAACAGATATGGCATATATTAAACCAGAAAAGTATACGAGCAGAAAACCTGTCATACTTATTTGGCATGACTATCAATTTTCGGTTACAAGGCGTGATTCTCCATGCTCGGATAAATGTTTTGCCCGGTTCAGATGAACAGATATGACATATATTAAACCAGAAAAGGATACGAGCAGAAAACCTGTCATACTTATTTGGCATGACTATCAATTTTCGGTTACAAGGCGTGATTCTCCATGCTCGGATAAATGTTTTGCCCGGTTCAGATGAACATATATGGCATATATTAAACCAGAAAAGTATACGAGCAGAAAACCTGTCATACTTATTTGGCATGACTATTAATTTTCGGTTACAAGGTGTGATTCTCCATGCTCAGATAAATGTTTTGCCCGGTTCAGATGAACAGATATGGTATATATTAAACCAGAAAAGTATACGAGCAGAAAACCTGTCATACTTATTTGGCAGGACTATTAATTTTCGGTTACAAGGCGTGATTCTCCATGCTCAGATAAATGTTTTGCCCGGTTCAGATGAACAGATATGGCATATATTAAACCAGAAAAGTATACGAGCAGAAAACCTGTCATACTTATTTGGCATGACTATCAATTTTCGGTTACAAGGCGTGATTCTCCATGCTCGGATAAATGTTTTGCCCGGTTCAGATGAACAGATATGGCATATATTAAACCAGAAAAGTATACGAGCAGAATACCCGTCATACTTATTTGGCATGACTATTAATTTTCGGTTACAAGGCGTGATTCACCATGCTCAGATAAATGTTTTGCCCGGTTCAGATGAACAGATATGGCATATATTAAACCAGAAAAGTATACGAGCAGAATACCCGTCATACTTATTTGGCAGGACTATTAATTTTCGGTTACAAGGCGTGATTCTCCATGCTCAGATAAATGTTTTGCCCGGTTCAGATGAACAGATATGGCATATATTAAACCAGAAAAGTATACGAGCAGAAAACCTGTCATACTTATTTGGCATGACTATCAATTTTCGGTTACAAGGCGTGATTCTCCATGCTCAGATAAATGTTTTGCCCGGTTCAGATGAACAGATATGGCATATATTAAACCAGAAAAGTATACGAGCAGAAAACCTGTCATACTTATTTGGCATGACTATCAATTTTCGGTTACAAGGCGTGATTCTCCATGCTCGGATAAATGTTTTGCCCGGTTCAGATGAACAGATATGACATATATTAAACCAGAAAAGGATACGAGCAGAAAACCTGTCATACTTATTTGGCATGACTATTAATTTTCGGTTACAAGGCGTGATTCTCCATGCTCAGATAAATGTTTTGCCCGGTTCAGATGAACATATATGGCATATATTAAACCAGAAAAGTATACGAGCAGAAAACCTGTCATACTTATTTGGCATGACTATTAATTTTCGGTTACAAGGTGTGATTCTCCATGCTCAGATAAATGTTTTGCCCTGTTCAGATGAACAGATATGTCATATATTAAACCAGAAAAGTATACGAGCAGAAAACCTGTCATACTTATTTGGCATGACTATCAATTTTCGGTTACAAGGCGTGATTCTCCATGCTCAGATAAATGTTTTGCCCTGTTCAGATGAACAGATATGGCATATATTATACCAGAAAAGTATACGAGCAGAATACCCGTCATACTTATTTGGCATGACTATTAATTTTCCGTTACAAGGCGTGATTCTCCATGCTCAGATAAATGTTTTGCCCGGTTCAGATGAACAGATATGGCATATATTAAACCAGAAAAGTATACGAGCAGAATACCCGTCATACTTATTTGGCATGACTATCAATTTTCGGTTACAAGGCATGATTCTCCATGCTCAAATAAATGTTTTGCCCTGTTCAGATGAACAGATATGTCATATATTAAACCAGAAAAGTATACGAGCAGAAAACCTGTCATACTTATTTGGCATGACTATCAATTTTCGGTTACAAGGCGTGATTCTCAATGCTCAGATAAATGTTTTGCCCGGTTCAGATGAACAGATATGGCATATATTAAACCAGAAAAGTATACGAGCAGAAAACCTGTCATACTTATTTGGCATGACTATCAATTTTCGGTTACAAGGCGTGATTCTCCATGCTCAGATAAATGTTTTGCCCGGTTCAGATGAACAGATATGGCATATATTAAACCAGAAAAGTATACGAGCAGAAAACCTGTCATACTTATTTGGCATGACTATCAATTTTCGGTTACAAGGCGTGATTCTCCATGCTCGGATAAATGTTTTGCCCGGTTCAGATGAACAGATATGACATATATTAAACCAGAAAAGGATACGAGCAGAAAACCTGTCATACTTATTTGGCATGACTATCAATTTTCGGTTACAAGGCGTGATTCTCCATGCTCGGATAAATGTTTTGCCCGGTTCAGATGAACATATATGGCATATATTAAACCAGAAAAGTATACGAGCAGAAAACCTGTCATACTTATTTGGCATGACTATTAATTTTCGGTTACAAGGTGTGATTCTCCATGCTCAGATAAATGTTTTGCCCGGTTCAGATGAACAGATATGGTATATATTAAACCAGAAAAGTATACGAGCAGAAAACCTGTCATACTTATTTGGCAGGACTATTAATTTTCGGTTACAAGGCGTGATTCTCCATGCTCAGATAAATGTTTTGCCCGGTTCAGATGAACAGATATGGCATATATTAAACCAGAAAAGTATACGAGCAGAAAACCTGTCATACTTATTTGGCATGACTATCAATTTTCGGTTACAAGGCGTGATTCTCCATGCTCGGATAAATGTTTTGCCCGGTTCAGATGAACAGATATGGCATATATTAAACCAGAAAAGTATACGAGCAGAATACCCGTCATACTTATTTGGCATGACTATTAATTTTCGGTTACAAGGCGTGATTCACCATGCTCAGATAAATGTTTTGCCCGGTTCAGATGAACAGATATGGCATATATTAAACCAGAAAAGTATACGAGCAGAATACCCGTCATACTTATTTGGCAGGACTATTAATTTTCGGTTACAAGGCGTGATTCTCCATACTCAGATAAATGTTTTGCCCGGTTCAGATGAACAGATATGGCATATATTAAACCAGAAAAGTATACGAGCAGAAAACCTGTCATACTTATTTGGCATGACTATCAATTTTCGGTTACAAGGCGTGATTCTCCATGCTCAGATAAATGTTTTGCCCGGTTCAGATGAACAGATATGGCATATATTAAACCAGAAAAGTATACGAGCAGAAAACCTGTCATACTTATTTGGCATGACTATCAATTTTCGGTTACAAGGCGTGATTCTCCATGCTCGGATAAATGTTTTGCCCGGTTCAGATGAACAGATATGACATATATTAAACCAGAAAAGGATACGAGCAGAAAACCTGTCATACTTATTTGGCATGACTATTAATTTTCGGTTACAAGGCGTGATTCTCCATGCTCAGATAAATGTTTTGCCCGGTTCAGATGAACATATATGGCATATATTAAACCAGAAAAGTATACGAGCAGAAAACCTGTCATACTTATTTGGCATGACTATTAATTTTCGGTTACAAGGTGTGATTCTCCATGCTCAGATAAATGTTTTGCCCTGTTCAGATGAACAGATATGTCATATATTAAACCAGAAAAGTATACGAGCAGAAAACCTGTCATACTTATTTGGCATGACTATCAATTTTCGGTTACAAGGCGTGATTCTCCATGCTCAGATAAATGTTTTGCCCTGTTCAGATGAACAGATATGGCATATATTATACCAGAAAAGTATACGAGCAGAATACCCGTCATACTTATTTGGCATGACTATTAATTTTCCGTTACAAGGCGTGATTCTCCATGCTCAGATAAATGTTTTGCCCGGTTCAGATGAACAGATATGGCATATATTAAACCAGAAAAGTATACGAGCAGAATACCCGTCATACTTATTTGGCATGACTATCAATTTTCGGTTACAAGGCATGATTCTCCATGCTCAAATAAATGTTTTGCCCTGTTCAGATGAACAGATATGTCATATATTAAACCAGAAAAGTATACGAGCAGAAAACCTGTCATACTTATTTGGCATGACTATCAATTTTCGGTTACAAGGCGTGATTCTCAATGCTCAGATAAATGTTTTGCCCGGTTCAGATGAACAGATATGGCATATATTAAACCAGAAAAGTATACGAGCAGAAAACCTGTCATACTTATTTGGCATGACTATCAATTTTCGGTTACAAGGCGTGATTCTCCATGCTCGGATAAATGTTTTGCCCGGTTCAGATGAACATATATGGCATATATTAAACCAGAAAAGTATACGAGCAGAAAACCTGTCATACTTATTTGGCATGACTATTAATTTTCGGTTACAAGGTGTGATTCTCCATGCTCAGATAAATGTTTTGCCCGGTTCAGATGAACAGATATGGTATATATTAATCCAGAAAAGTATACGAGCAGAAAACCTGTCATACTTATTTGGCATGACTATCAATTTTCGGTTACAAGGCGTGATTCTCCATGCTCAGATAAATGTTTTGCCCGGTTCAGATGAACAGATATGGCATATATTAAACCAGAAAAGTATACGAGCAGAATACCCGTCATACTTATTTGGCATGACTATCAATTTTCGGTTACAAGGCATGATTCTCCATGCTCAGATAAATGTTTTGCCCTGTTCAGATGAACAGATATGTCATATATTAAACCAGAAAAGTATACGAGCAGAAAACCTGTCATACTTATTTGGCATGACTATCAATTTTCGGTTACAAGGCGTGATTCTCAATGCTCAGATAAATGTTTTGCCCGGTTCAGATGAACAGATATGGCATATATTAAACCAGAAAAGTATACGAGCAGAAAACCTGTCATACTTATTTGGCATGACTATCAATTTTCGGTTACAAGGCGTGATTCTCCATGCTCGGATAAATGTTTTGCCCGGTTCAGATGAACATATATGGCATATATTAAACCAGAAAAGTATACGAGCAGAAAACCTGTCATACTTATTTGGCATGACTATTAATTTTCGGTTACAAGGTGTGATTCTCCATGCTCAGATAAATGTTTTGCCCGGTTCAGATGAACAGATATGGTATATATTAATCCAGAAAAGTATACGAGCAGAAAACCTGTCATACTTATTTGGCATGACTATCAATTTTCGGTTACAAGGCGTGATTCTCCATGCTCAGATAAATGTTTTGCCCGGTTCAGATGAACAGATATGGCATATATTAAACCAGAAAAGTATACGAGCAGAATACCCGTCATACTTATTTGGCATGACTATCAATTTTCGGTTACAAGGCATGATTCTCCATGCTCAGATAAATGTTTTGCCCTGTTCAGATGAACAGATATGTCATATATTAAACCAGAAAAGTATACGAGCAGAAAACCTGTCATACTTATTTGGCATGACTATCAATTTTCGGTTACAAGGCGTGATTCTCAATGCTCAGATAAATGTTTTGCCCGGTTCAGATGAACAGATATGGCATATATTAAACCAGAAAAGTATACGAGCAGAAAACCTGTCATACTTATTTGGCATGACTATCAATTTTCGGTTACAAGGCGTGATTCTCCATGCTCGGATAAATGTTTTGCCCGGTTCAGATGAACATATATGGCATATATTAAACCAGAAAAGTATACGAGCAGAAAACCTGTCATACTTATTTGGCATGACTATTAATTTTCGGTTACAAGGTGTGATTCTCCATGCTCAGATAAATGTTTTGCCCGGTTCAGATGAACAGATATGGCATATATTAAACCAGAAAAGTATACGAGCAGAAAACCTGTCATACTTATTTGGCATGACTATCAATTTTCGGTTACAAGGCGTGATTCTCCATGCTCGGATAAATGTTTTGCCCGGTTCAGATGAACAGATATGGCATATATTAAACCAGAAAAGTATACGAGCAGAATACCCGTCATACTTATTTGGCATGACTATTAATTTTCGGTTACAAGGCGTGATTCTCCATGCTCAGATAAATGTTTTGCCCGGTTCAGATGAACAGATATGGCATATATTAAACCAGAAAAGTATACGAGCAGAATACCCGTCATACTTATTTGGCATGACTATCAATTTTCGGTTACAAGGCATGATTCTCCATGCTCAGATAAATGTTTTGCCCTGTTCAGATGAACAGATATGTCATATATTAAACCAGAAAAGTATACGAGCAGAAAACCTGTCATACTTATTTGGCATGACTATCAATTTTCGGTTACAAGGCGTGATTCTCCATGCTCAGATAAATGTTTTGCCCTGTTCAGATGAACAGATATGTCATATATTAAACCAGAAAAGTATACGAGCAGAAAACCTGTCATACTTATTTGGCATGACTATCAATTTTCGGTTACAAGGCGTGATTCTCAATGCTCAGATAAATGTTTTGCCCGGTTCAGATGAACAGATATGGCATATATTAAACGAGAAAAGTATACGAGCAGAAAACCTGTCATACTTATTTGGCATGACTATCAATTTTCGGTTACAAGGCGTGATTCTCCATGCTCGGATAAATGTTTTGCCCGGTTCAGATGAACATATATGGCATATATTAAACCAGAAAAGTATACGAGCAGAAAACCTGTCATACTTATTTGGCATGACTATTAATTTTCGGTTACAAGGTGTGATTCTCCATGCTCAGATAAATGTTTTGCCCGGTTCAGATGAACAGATATGGCATATATTAAACCAGAAAAGTATACGAGCAGAAAACCTGTCATACTTATTTGGCATGACTATCAATTTTCGGTTACAAGGCGTGATTCTCCATGCTCGGATAAATGTTTTGCCCGGTTCAGATGAACAGATATGGCATATATTAAACCAGAAAAGTATACGAGCAGAATACCCGTCATACTTATTTGGCATGACTATTAATTTTCGGTTACAAGGCGTGATTCTCCATGCTCAGATAAATGTTTTGCCCTGTTCAGATGAACAGATATGTCATATATTAAACCAGAAAAGTATACGAGCAGAAAACCTGTCATACTTATTTGGCATGACTATCAATTTTCGGTTACAAGGCGTGATTCTCCATGCTCAGATAAATGTTTTGCCCGGTTCAGATGAACAGATATGGCATATATTAAACCAGAAAAGTATACGAGCAGAAAACCTGTCATACTTATTTGGCATGACTATCAATTTTCGGTTACAAGGCGTGATTCTCCATGCTCGGATAAATGTTTTGCCCGGTTCAGATGAACAGATATGACATATATTAAACCAGAAAAGGATACGAGCAGAAAACCTGTCATACTTATTTGGCATGACTATTAATTTTCGGTTACAAGGCGTGATTCTCCATGCTCAGATAAATGTTTTGCCCGGTTCAGATGAACATATATGGCATATATTAAACCAGAAAAGTATACGAGCAGAAAACCTGTCATACTTATTTGGCATGACTATTAATTTTCGGTTACAAGGTGTGATTCTCCATGCTCAGATAAATGTTTTGCCCTGTTCAGATGAACAGATATGTCATATATTAAACCAGAAAAGTATACGAGCAGAAAACCTGTCATACTTATTTGGCATGACTATCAATTTTCGGTTACAAGGCGTGATTCTCCATGCTCAGATAAATGTTTTGCCCTGTTCAGATGAACAGATATGGCATATATTAAACCAGAAAAGTATACGAGCAGAATACCCGTCATACTTATTTGGCATGACTATTAATTTTCCGTTACAAGGCGTGATTCTCCATGCTCAGATAAATGTTTTGCCCGGTTCAGATGAACAGATATGGCATATATTAAACCAGAAAAGTATACGAGCAGAATACCCGTCATACTTATTTGGCATGACTATCAATTTTCGGTTACAAGGCATGATTCTCCATGCTCAGATAAATGTTTTGCCCTGTTCAGATGAACAGATATGTCATATATTAAACCAGAAAAGTATACGAGCAGAAAACCTGTCATACTTATTTGGCATGACTATTAATTTTCGGTTACAAGGTGTGATTCTCCATGCTCAGATAAATGTTTTGCCCGGTTCAGATGAACAGATATGGCATATATTAAACCAGAAAAGTATACGAGCAGAAAACCTGTCATACTTATTTGGCATGACTATCAATTTTCGGTTACAAGGCGTGATTCTCCATGCTCGGATAAATGTTTTGCCCGGTTCAGATGAACAGATATGGCATATATTAAACCAGAAAAGTATACGAGCAGAATACCCGTCATACTTATTTGGCATGACTATCAATTTTCGGTTACAAGGCGTGATTCTCCATGCTCGGATAAATGTTTTGCCCGGTTCAGATGAACATATATGGCATATATTAAACCAGAAAAGTATACGAGCAGAAAACCTGTCATACTTATTTGGCATGACTATTAATTTTCGGTTACAAGGTGTGATTCTCCATGCTCAGATAAATGTTTTGCCCGGTTCAGATGAACAGATATGGCATATATTAAACCAGAAAAGTATACGAGCAGAAAACCTGTCATACTTATTTGGCATGACTATCAATTTTCGGTTACAAGGCGTGATTCTCCATGCTCGGATAAATGTTTTGCCCGGTTCAGATGAACAGATATGGCATATATTAAACCAGAAAAGTATACGAGCAGAATACCCGTCATACTTATTTGGCATGACTATTAATTTTCGGTTACAAGGCGTGATTCTCCATGCTCAGATAAATGTTTTGCCCTGTTCAGATGAACAGATATGTCATATATTAAACCAGAAAAGTATACGAGCAGAAAACCTGTCATACTTATTTGGCATGACTATCAATTTTCGGTTACAAGGCGTGATTCTCCATGCTCAGATAAATGTTTTGCCCGGTTCAGATGAACAGATATGGCATATATTAAACCAGAAAAGTATACGAGCAGAAAACCTGTCATACTTATTTGGCATGACTATCAATTTTCGGTTACAAGGCGTGATTCTCCATGCTCGGATAAATGTTTTGCCCGGTTCAGATGAACAGATATGACATATATTAAACCAGAAAAGGATACGAGCAGAAAACCTGTCATACTTATTTGGCATGACTATTAATTTTCGGTTACAAGGCGTGATTCTCCATGCTCAGATAAATGTTTTGCCCGGTTCAGATGAACATATATGGCATATATTAAACCAGAAAAGTATACGAGCAGAAAACCTGTCATACTTATTTGGCATGACTATTAATTTTCGGTTACAAGGTGTGATTCTCCATGCTCAGATAAATGTTTTGCCCTGTTCAGATGAACAGATATGTCATATATTAAACCAGAAAAGTATACGAGCAGAAAACCTGTCATACTTATTTGGCATGACTATCAATTTTCGGTTACAAGGCGTGATTCTCCATGCTCAGATAAATGTTTTGCCCTGTTCAGATGAACAGATATGGCATATATTAAACCAGAAAAGTATACGAGCAGAATACCCGTCATACTTATTTGGCATGACTATTAATTTTCCGTTACAAGGCGTGATTCTCCATGCTCAGATAAATGTTTTGCCCGGTTCAGATGAACAGATATGGCATATATTAAACCAGAAAAGTATACGAGCAGAATACCCGTCATACTTATTTGGCATGACTATCAATTTTCGGTTACAAGGCATGATTCTCCATGCTCAGATAAATGTTTTGCCCTGTTCAGATGAACAGATATGTCATATATTAAACCAGAAAAGTATACGAGCAGAAAACCTGTCATACTTATTTGGCATGACTATTAATTTTCGGTTACAAGGTGTGATTCTCCATGCTCAGATAAATGTTTTGCCCGGTTCAGATGAACAGATATGGCATATATTAAACCAGAAAAGTATACGAGCAGAAAACCTGTCATACTTATTTGGCATGACTATCAATTTTCGGTTACAAGGCGTGATTCTCCATGCTCGGATAAATGTTTTGCCCGGTTCAGATGAACAGATATGGCATATATTAAACCAGAAAAGTATACGAGCAGAATACCCGTCATACTTATTTGGCATGACTATTAATTTTCGGTTACAAGGCGTGATTCTCCATGCTCAGATAAATGTTTTGCCCGGTTCAGATGAACAGATATGGCATATATTAAACCAGAAAAGTATACGAGCAGAATACCCGTCATACTTATTTGGCATGACTATCAATTTTCGGTTACAAGGCATGATTCTCCATGCTCAGATAAATGTTTTGCCCTGTTCAGATGAACAGATATGTCATATATTAAACCAGAAAAGTATACGAGCAGAAAACCTGTCATACTTATTTGGCATGACTATCAATTTTCGGTTACAAGGCGTGATTCTCCATGCTCAGATAAATGTTTTGCCCTGTTCAGATGAACAGATATGTCATATATTAAACCAGAAAAGTATACGAGCAGAAAACCTGTCATACTTATTTGGCATGACTATCAATTTTCGGTTACAAGGCGTGATTCTCAATGCTCAGATAAATGTTTTGCCCGGTTCAGATGAACAGATATGGCATATATTAAACCAGAAAAGTATACGAGCAGAAAACCTGTCATACTTATTTGGCATGACTATCAATTTTCGGTTACAAGGCGTGATTCTCCATGCTCGGATAAATGTTTTGCCCGGTTCAGATGAACAGATATGGCATATATTAAACCAGAAAAGTATACGAGCAGAATACCCGTCATACTTATTTGGCATGACTATTAATTTTCGGTTACAAGGCGTGATTCTCCATGCTCAGATAAATGTTTTGCCCGGTTCAGATGAACAGATATGGCATATATTAAACCAGAAAAGTATACGAGCAGAATACCCGTCATACTTATTTGGCATGACTATCAATTTTCGGTTACAAGGCATGATTCTCCATGCTCAGATAAATGTTTTGCCCTGTTCAGATGAACAGATATGTCATATATTAAACCAGAAAAGTATACGAGCAGAAAACCTGTCATACTTATTTGGCATGACTATCAATTTTCGGTTACAAGGCGTGATTCTCCATGCTCAGATAAATGTTTTGCCCTGTTCAGATGAACAGATATGTCATATATTAAACCAGAAAAGTATACGAGCAGAAAACCTGTCATACTTATTTGGCATGACTATCAATTTTCGGTTACAAGGCGTGATTCTCAATGCTCAGATAAATGTTTTGCCCGGTTCAGATGAACAGATATGGCATATATTAAACCAGAAAAGTATACGAGCAGAAAACCTGTCATACTTATTTGGCATGACTATCAATTTTCGGTTACAAGGCGTGATTCTCCATGCTCGGATAAATGTTTTGCCCGGTTCAGATGAACATATATGGCATATATTAAACCAGAAAAGTATACGAGCAGAAAACCTGTCATACTTATTTGGCATGACTATTAATTTTCGGTTACAAGGTGTGATTCTCCATGCTCAGATAAATGTTTTGCCCGGTTCAGATGAACAGATATGGCATATATTAAACCAGAAAAGTATACGAGCAGAAAACCTGTCATACTTATTTGGCATGACTATCAATTTTCGGTTACAAGGCGTGATTCTCCATGCTCGGATAAATGTTTTGCCCGGTTCAGATGAACAGATATGGCATATATTAAACCAGAAAAGTATACGAGCAGAATACCCGTCATACTTATTTGGCATGACTATTAATTTTCGGTTACAAGGCGTGATTCTCCATGCTCAGATAAATGTTTTGCCCGGTTCAGATGAACAGATATGGCATATATTAAACCAGAAAAGTATACGAGCAGAATACCCGTCATACTTATTTGGCATGACTATCAATTTTCGGTTACAAGGCATGATTCTCCATGCTCAGATAAATGTTTTGCCCTGTTCAGATGAACAGATATGTCATATATTAAACCAGAAAAGTATACGAGCAGAAAACCTGTCATACTTATTTGGCATGACTATCAATTTTCGGTTACAAGGCGTGATTCTCCATGCTCAGATAAATGTTTTGCCCGGTTCAGATGAACAGATATGGCATATATTAAACCAGAAAAGTATACGAGCAGAAAACCTGTCATACTTATTTGGCATGACTATCAATTTTCGGTTACAAGGTGTGATTCTCCATGCTCGGATAAATGTTTTGCCCGGTTCAGATGAACAGATATGACATATATTAAACCAGAAAAGGATACGAGCAGAAAACCTGTCATACTTATTTGGCATGACTATTAATTTTCGGTTACAAGGCGTGATTCTCCATGCTCAGATAAATGTTTTGCCCGGTTCAGATGAACATATATGGCATATATTAAACCAGAAAAGTATACGAGCAGAAAACCTGTCATACTTATTTGGCATGACTATTAATTTTCGGTTACAAGGTGTGATTCTCCATGCTCAGATAAATGTTTTGCCCTGTTCAGATGAACAGATATGTCATATATTAAACCAGAAAAGTATACGAGCAGAAAACCTGTCATACTTATTTGGCATGACTATCAATTTTCGGTTACAAGGCGTGATTCTCCATGCTCAGATAAATGTTTTGCCCTGTTCAGATGAACAGATATGGCATATATTAAACCAGAAAAGTATACGAGCAGAATACCCGTCATACTTATTTGGCATGACTATTAATTTTCCGTTACAAGGCGTGATTCTCAATGCTCAGATAAATGTTTTGCCCGGTTCAGATGAACAGATATGGCATATATTAAACCAGAAAAGTATACGAGCAGAAAACCTGTCATACTTATTTGGCATGACTATCAATTTTCGGTTACAAGGCGTGATTCTCCATGCTCGGATAAATGTTTTGCCCGGTTCAGATGAACATATATGGCATATATTAAACCAGAAAAGTATACGAGCAGAAAACCTGTCATACTTATTTGGCATGACTATTAATTTTCGGTTACAAGGTGTGATTCTCCATGCTCAGATAAATGTTTTGCCCGGTTCAGATGAACAGATATGGTATATATTAAACCAGAAAAGTATACGAGCAGAAAACCTGTCATACTTATTTGGCATGACTATCAATTTTCGGTTACAAGGCGTGATTCTCAATGCTCAGATAAATGTTTTGCCCGGTTCAGATGAACAGATATGGCATATATTAAACCAGAAAAGTATACGAGCAGAAAACCTGTCATACTTATTTGGCAGGACTATTAATTTTCGGTTACAAGGCGTGATTCTCCATGCTCAGATAAATGTTTTGCCCGGTTCAGATGAACAGATATGGCATATATTAAACCAGAAAAGTATACGAGCAGAAAACCTGTCATACTTATTTGGCATGACTATCAATTTTCGGTTACAAGGCGTGATTCTCCATGCTCGGATAAATGTTTTGCCCGGTTCAGATGAACAGATATGGCATATATTAAACCAGAAAAGTATACGAGCAGAATACCCGTCATACTTATTTGGCATGACTATTAATTTTCGGTTACAAGGCGTGATTCTCCATGCTCAGATAAATGTTTTGCCCGGTTCAGATGAACAGATATGGCATATATTAAACCAGAAAAGTATACGAGCAGAATACCCGTCATACTTATTTGGCATGACTATCAATTTTCGGTTACAAGGCATGATTCTCCATGCTCAGATAAATGTTTTGCCCTGTTCAGATGAACAGATATGTCATATATTAAACCAGAAAAGTATACGAGCAGAAAACCTGTCATACTTATTTGGCATGACTATCAATTTTCGGTTACAAGGCGTGATTCTCAATGCTCAGATAAATGTTTTGCCCGGTTCAGATGAACAGATATGGCATATATTAAACCAGAAAAGTATACGAGCAGAAAACCTGTCATACTTATTTGGCAGGACTATTAATTTTCGGTTACAAGGCGTGATTCTCCATGCTCAGATAAATGTTTTGCCCTGTTCAGATGAACAGATATGTCATATATTAAACCAGAAAAGTATACGAGCAGAAAACCTGTCATACTTATTTGGCATGACTATCAATTTTCGGTTACAAGGCGTGATTCTCAATGCTCAGATAAATGTTTTGCCCGGTTCAGATGAACAGATATGGCATATATTAAACCAGAAAAGTATACGAGCAGAAAACCTGTCATACTTATTTGGCAGGACTATTAATTTTCGGTTACAAGGCGTGATTCTCCATGCTCAGATAAATGTTTTGCCCGGTTCAGATGAACAGATATGGCATATATTAAACCAGAAAAGTATACGAGCAGAAAACCTGTCATACTTATTTGGCATGACTATCAATTTTCGGTTACAAGGCGTGATTCTCCATGCTCGGATAAATGTTTTGCCCGGTTCAGATGAACAGATATGGCATATATTAAACCAGAAAAGTATACGAGCAGAATACCCGTCATACTTATTTGGCATGACTATTAATTTTCGGTTACAAGGCGTGATTCTCCATGCTCAGATAAATGTTTTGCCCGGTTCAGATGAACAGATATGGCATATATTAAACCAGAAAAGTATACGAGCAGAATACCCGTCATACTTATTTGGCATGACTATCAATTTTCGGTTACAAGGCATGATTCTCCATGCTCAGATAAATGTTTTGCCCTGTTCAGATGAACAGATATGTCATATATTAAACCAGAAAAGTATACGAGCAGAAAACCTGTCATACTTATTTGGCATGACTATCAATTTTCGGTTACAAGGCGTGATTCTCAATGCTCAGATAAATGTTTTGCCCGGTTCAGATGAACAGATATGGCATATATTAAACCAGAAAAGTATACGAGCAGAAAACCTGTCATACTTATTTGGCAGGACTATTAATTTTCGGTTACAAGGCGTGATTCTCCATGCTCAGATAAATGTTTTGCCCTGTTCAGATGAACAGATATGTCATATATTAAACCAGAAAAGTATACGAGCAGAAAACCTGTCATACTTATTTGGCATGACTATCAATTTTCGGTTACAAGGCGTGATTCTCCATGCTCAGATAAATGTTTTGCCCTGTTCAGATGAACAGATATGGCATATATTAAACCAGAAAAGTATACGAGCAGAATACCCGTCATACTTATTTGGCATGACTATTAATTTTCGGTTACAAGGCGTGATTCTCCATGCTCAGATAAATGTTTTGCCCGGTTCAGATGAACAGATATGGCATATATTAAACCAGAAAAGTATACGAGCAGAATACCCGTCATACTTATTTGGCATGACTATCAATTTTCGGTTACAAGGCATGATTCTCCATGCTCAGATAAATGTTTTGCCCTGTTCAGATGAACAGATATGTCATATATTAAACCAGAAAAGTATACGAGCAGAAAACCTGTCATACTTATTTGGCATGACTATCAATTTTCGGTTACAAGGCGTGATTCTCAATGCTCAGATAAATGTTTTGCCCGGTTCAGATGAACAGATATGGCATATATTAAACCAGAAAAGTATACGAGCAGAAAACCTGTCATACTTATTTGGCATGACTATCAATTTTCGGTTACAAGGCGTGATTCTCCATGCTCGGATAAATGTTTTGCCCGGTTCAGATGAACATATATGGCATATATTAAACCAGAAAAGTATACGAGCAGAAAACCTGTCATACTTATTTGGCATGACTATTAATTTTCGGTTACAAGGTGTGATTCTCCATGCTCAGATAAATGTTTTGCCCGGTTCAGATGAACAGCTATGACATATATTAAACCAGAAAAGGATACGAGCAGAAAACCTGTCATACTTTTTTGGCATGACTATCAATTTTCGGTTACAAGGCGTGATTCTCCATGCTCAGATAAATGTTTTGCCCGGTTCAGATGAACATATATGGCATATATTAAACCAGAAAAGTATACGAGCAGAAAACCTGTCATACTTATTTGGCATGACTATTAATTTTCGGTTACAAGGCGTGATTCTCCATGCTCAGATAAATGTTTTGCCCGGTTCAGATGAACAGATATGGCATATATTAAACCAGAAAAGTATACGAGCAGAAAACCTGTCATACTTATTTGGCATGACTATTAATTTTCGGTTAAAAGGTGTGATTCTCCATGCTCAGATAAATGTTTTGCCCGGTTCAGATGAACAGATATGACATATATTAAACCAGAAAAGGATACGAGCAGAAAACCTGTCATACTTTTTTGGCATGACTATCAATTTTCGGTTACAAGGCGTGATTCTCCATGCTCAGATAAATGTTTTGCCCGGTTCAGATGAACATATATGGCATATATTAAACCAGAAAAGTATACGAGCAGAAAACCTGTCATACTTATTTGGCATGACTATTAATTTTCGGTTACAAGGAAGGTGTGATTCTCCATGCTCAGATAAATGTTTTGCCCGGTTCAGATGAACAGATATGGCATATAGTAAACCAGAAAAGTATACGAGCAGAAAACCTGTCATACTTATTTGGCATGACTATCAATTTTCGGTTACAAGGCGTGATTCTCCATGCTCGGATAAATGTTTTGCCCTGTTCAGATGAACAGATATGACATATATTAAACCAGAAAAGGATACGAGCAGAAAACCTGTCATACTTTTTTGGCATGATTATCAATTTTCGGTTACAAGGCGTGATTCTCCATGCTCAGATAAATGTTTTGCCCGGTTCAGATGAACAGATATGGCATATAGTAAACCAGAAAAGTATACGATCAGAAAACCTGTCATACTTATTTGGCATGACTATCAATTTTCGGTTACAAGGCGTGATTCTCCATGCTCAGATAAATGTTTTGCCCGGTTCAGATGAACAGATATGGCATATAGTAAACCAGAAAAGTATACGATCAGAAAACCTGTCATACTTATTTGGCATGACTATCAATTTTCGGTTACAAGGCGTGATTCTCCATGCTCAGATAAATGTTTTGCCCGGTTCAGATGAACAGATATGGCATATATTAAACCAGAAAAGTATACGAGCAGAAAACCTGTCATACTTATTTGGCATGACTATCAATTTTCGCTTACAAGGCGTGATTCTCCATGCTCAGATAAATGTTTTGCCCGGTTCAGATGAACAGATATGGCATATAGTAAACCAGAAAAGTATACGAGCAGAAAACCTGTCATACTTATTTGGCATGACTATCAATTTTCGGTTACAAGGCGTGATTCTCCATGCTCGGATAAATGTTTTGCCCGGTTCAGATGAACATATATGGCATATATTAAACCAGAAAAGTATACGAGCAGAAAACCTGTCATACTTATTTGGCATGACTATTAATTTTCGGTTACAAGGTGTGATTCTCCATGCTCAGATAAATGTTTTGCCCGGTTCAGATGAACAGCTATGACATATATTAAACCAGAAAAGGATACGAGCAGAAAACCTGTCATACTTTTTTGGCATGACTATCAATTTTCGGTTACAAGGCGTGATTCTCCATGCTCAGATAAATGTTTTGCCCGGTTCAGATGAACATATATGGCATATATTAAACCAGAAAAGTATACGAGCAGAAAACCTGTCATACTTATTTGGCATGACTATTAATTTTCGGTTACAAGGCGTGATTCTCCATGCTCAGATAAATGTTTTGCCCGGTTCAGATGAACAGATATGGCATATATTAAACCAGAAAAGTATACGAGCAGAAAACCTGTCATACTTATTTGGCATGACTATTAATTTTCGGTTAAAAGGTGTGATTCTCCATGCTCAGATAAATGTTTTGCCCGGTTCAGATGAACAGATATGACATATATTAAACCAGAAAAGGATACGAGCAGAAAACCTGTCATACTTTTTTGGCATGACTATCAATTTTCGGTTACAAGGCGTGATTCTCCATGCTCAGATAAATGTTTTGCCCGGTTCAGATGAACATATATGGCATATATTAAACCAGAAAAGTATACGAGCAGAAAACCTGTCATACTTATTTGGCATGACTATTAATTTTCGGTTACAAGGAAGGTGTGATTCTCCATGCTCAGATAAATGTTTTGCCCGGTTCAGATGAACAGATATGGCATATAGTAAACCAGAAAAGTATACGAGCAGAAAACCTGTCATACTTATTTGGCATGACTATCAATTTTCGGTTACAAGGCGTGATTCTCCATGCTCGGATAAATGTTTTGCCCTGTTCAGATGAACAGATATGACATATATTAAACCAGAAAAGGATACGAGCAGAAAACCTGTCATACTTTTTTGGCATGATTATCAATTTTCGGTTACAAGGCGTGATTCTCCATGCTCAGATAAATGTTTTGCCCGGTTCAGATGAACAGATATGGCATATAGTAAACCAGAAAAGTATACGATCAGAAAACCTGTCATACTTATTTGGCATGACTATCAATTTTCGGTTACAAGGCGTGATTCTCCATGCTCAGATAAATGTTTTGCCCGGTTCAGATGAACAGATATGGCATATAGTAAACCAGAAAAGTATACGATCAGAAAACCTGTCATACTTATTTGGCATGACTATCAATTTTCGGTTACAAGGCGTGATTCTCCATGCTCAGATAAATGTTTTGCCCGGTTCAGATGAACAGATATGGCATATATTAAACCAGAAAAGTATACGAGCAGAAAACCTGTCATACTTATTTGGCATGACTATCAATTTTCGCTTACAAGGCGTGATTCTCCATGCTCAGATAAATGTTTTGCCCGGTTCAGATGAACAGATATGGCATATAGTAAACCAGAAAAGTATACGAGCAGAAAACCTGTCATACTTATTTGGCATGACTATCAATTTTCGGTTACAAGGCGTGATTCTCCATGCTCGGATAAATGTTTTGCCCGGTTCAGATGAACAGATATGACATATATTAAACCAGAAAAGGATACGAGCAGAAAACCTGTCATACTTTTTTGGCATGATTATCAATTTTCGGTTACAAGGCGTGATTCTCCATGCTCAGATAAATGTTTTGCCCGGTTCAGATGAACATATATGGCATATATTAAACCAGAAAAGTATACGAGCAGAAAACCTGTCATACTTATTTGGCATGACTATTAATTTTCGGTTAAAAGGTGTGATTCTCCATGCTCAGATAAATGTTTTGCCCGGTTCAGATGAACAGATATGACATATATTAAACCAGAAAAGGATACGAGCAGAAAACCTGTCATACTTTTTTGGCATGACTATCAATTTTCGGTTACAAGGCGTGATTCTCCATGCTCAGATAAATGTTTTGCCCGGTTCAGATGAACATATATGGCATATATTAAACCAGAAAAGTATACGAGCAGAAAACCTGTCATACTTATTTGGCATGACTATTAATTTTCGGTTACAAGGAAGGTGTGATTCTCCATGCTCAGATAAATGTTTTGCCCGGTTCAGATGAACAGATATGGCATATATTAAACCAGAAAAGTATACGAGCAGAAAACCTGTCATACTTATTTGGCAGGACTATTAATTTTCGCTTACAAGGCGTGATTCTCCATGCTCAGATAAATGTTTTGCCCGGTTCAGATGAACAGATATGGCATATAGTAAACCAGAAAAGTATACGAGCAGAAAACCTGTCATACTTTTTTGGCATGACTATCAATTTTCGGTTACAAGGCGTGATTCTCCATGCTCAGATAAATGTTTTGCCCGGTTCAGATGAACATATATGGCATATATTAAACCAGAAAAGTATACGAGCAGAAAACCTGTCATACTTATTTGGCATGACTATTAATTTTCGGTTACAAGGAAGGTGTGATTCTCCATGCTCAGATAAATGTTTTGCCCGGTTCAGATGAACAGATATGGCATATAGTAAACCAGAAAAGTATACGAGCAGAAAACCTGTCATACTTATTTGGCATGACTATCAATTTTCGGTTACAAGGCGTGATTCTCCATGCTCGGATAAATGTTTTGCCCTGTTCAGATGAACAGATATGACATATATTAAACCAGAAAAGGATACGAGCAGAAAACCTGTCATACTTTTTTGGCATGATTATCAATTTTCGGTTACAAGGCGTGATTCTCCATGCTCAGATAAATGTTTTGCCCGGTTCAGATGAACAGATATGGCATATAGTAAACCAGAAAAGTATACGATCAGAAAACCTGTCATACTTATTTGGCATGACTATCAATTTTCGGTTACAAGGCGTGATTCTCCATGCTCAGATAAATGTTTTGCCCGGTTCAGATGAACAGATATGGCATATAGTAAACCAGAAAAGTATACGATCAGAAAACCTGTCATACTTATTTGGCATGACTATCAATTTTCGGTTACAAGGCGTGATTCTCCATGCTCAGATAAATGTTTTGCCCGGTTCAGATGAACAGATATGGCATATATTAAACCAGAAAAGTATACGAGCAGAAAACCTGTCATACTTATTTGGCATGACTATCAATTTTCGCTTACAAGGCGTGATTCTCCATGCTCAGATAAATGTTTTGCCCGGTTCAGATGAACAGATATGGCATATAGTAAACCAGAAAAGTATACGATCAGAAAACCTGTCATACTTATTTGGCATGACTATCAATTTTCGGTTACAAGGCGTGATTCTCCATGCTCAGATAAATGTTTTGCCCGGTTCAGATGAACAGATATGGCATATAGTAAACCAGAAAAGTATACGATCAGAAAACCTGTCATACTTATTTGGCATGACTATCAATTTTCGGTTACAAGGCGTGATTCTCCATGCTCAGATAAATGTTTTGCCCGGTTCAGATGAACAGATATGGCATATATTAAACCAGAAAAGTATACGAGCAGAAAACCTGTCATACTTATTTGGCATGACTATCAATTTTCGCTTACAAGGCGTGATTCTCCATGCTCAGATAAATGTTTTGCCCGGTTCAGATGAACAGATATGGCATATAGTAAACCAGAAAAGTATACGAGCAGAAAACCTGTCATACTTATTTGGCATGACTATCAATTTTCGGTTACAAGGCGTGATTCTCCATGCTCGGATAAATGTTTTGCCCGGTTCAGATGAACAGATATGACATATATTAAACCAGAAAAGGATACGAGCAGAAAACCTGTCATACTTTTTTGGCATGATTATCAATTTTCGGTTACAAGGCGTGATTCTCCATGCTCAGATAAATGTTTTGCCCGGTTCAGATGAACATATATGGCATATATTAAACCAGAAAAGTATACGAGCAGAAAACCTGTCATACTTATTTGGCATGACTATTAATTTTCGGTTAAAAGGTGTGATTCTCCATGCTCAGATAAATGTTTTGCCCGGTTCAGATGAACAGATATGACATATATTAAACCAGAAAAGGATACGAGCAGAAAACCTGTCATACTTTTTTGGCATGACTATCAATTTTCGGTTACAAGGCGTGATTCTCCATGCTCAGATAAATGTTTTGCCCGGTTCAGATGAACATATATGGCATATATTAAACCAGAAAAGTATACGAGCAGAAAACCTGTCATACTTATTTGGCATGACTATTAATTTTCGGTTACAAGGAAGGTGTGATTCTCCATGCTCAGATAAATGTTTTGCCCGGTTCAGATGAACAGATATGGCATATATTAAACCAGAAAAGTATACGAGCAGAAAACCTGTCATACTTATTTGGCAGGACTATTAATTTTCGGTTACAAGGCGTGATTCTCCATGCTCAGATAAATGTTTTGCCCGGTTCAAATGAACAGATATGGCATATATTAAACCAGAAAAGTATACGAGCAGAAAACCCGTCATACTTATTTGGCATGACTATCAATTTTCGGTTACAAGGCGTGATTCTCCATGATCAGATAAATGTTTTGCCCGGTTAAGATGAACAGATATGGCATATATTAAACCAGAAAAGTATACGAGCAGAAAACCCGTCATACTTATTTGGCATGACTATCAATTTTCGGTTACAAGGCGTGATTCTCCATGATCAGATAAATGTTTTGCCCGGTTCAGATGAACATATATGGCATATATTAAACCAGAAAAGTATACGAGCAGAAAACCTGTCATACTTATTTGGCATGACTATCAATTTTCGGTTACAAGGCGTGATTCTCCATGCTCAGATAAATGTTTTGCCCTGTTCAGATGAACATATATGTCATATATTAAACCAGAAAAGTATACGAGCAGAAAACCTGTCATACTTATTTGGCCTGACTATCAATTTTCGGTTACAAGGCGTGATTCTCCATGCTCAGATAAATGTTTTGCCCTGTTCAGATGAACAGATATGGCATATATTAAACCAGAAAAGTATACGAGCAGAATACCCGTCATACTTATTTGGCATGACTATTAATTTTCGGTTACAAGGCGTGATTCTCCATGCTCAGATAAATATTTTGCCCGGTTCAGATGAACAGATATGGCATATATTAAACCAGAAAAGTATACGAGCAGAAAACCTGTCATACTTATTTGGCAGGACTATTAATTTTCGGTTACAAGGCGTGATTCTCCATGCTCAGATAAATGTTTTGCCCTGTTCAGATGAACAGATATGTCATATATTAAACCAGAAAAGTATACGAGCAGAAAACCTGTCATACTTATTTGGCATGACTATCAATTTTCGGTTACAAGGCGTGATTCTCCATGCTCAGATAAATGTTTTGCCCTGTTCAGATGAACAGATATGGCATATATTAAACCAGAAAAGTATACGAGCAGAAAACCTGTCATACTTATTTGGCAGGACTATTAATTTTCGGTTACAAGGCGTGATTCTCCATGCTCAGATAAATGTTTTGCCCTGTTCAGATGAACAGATATGGCATATATTAAACCAGAAAAGTATACGAGCAGAAAACCTGTCATACTTATTTGGCAGGACTATTAATTTTCGGTTACAAGGCGTGATTCTCCATGATCAGATAAATGTTTTGCCCGGTTAAGATGAACAGATATGGAATATATTAAACCAGAAAAGTATACGAGCAGAAAACCCGTCATACTTATTTGGCACGACTATCAATTTTCGGTTACAAGGCGTGATTCTCCATGATCAGATAAATGTTTTGCCCGGTTCAGATGAACATATATGGCATATATTAAACCAGAAAAGTATACGAGCAGAAAACCTGTCATACTTATTTGGCATGACTATCAATTTTCGGTTACAAGGCGTGATTCTCCATGCTCAGATAAATGTTTTGCCCTGTTCAGATGAACATATATGTCATATATTAAACCAGAAAAGTATACGAGCAGAAAACCTGTCATACTTATTTGGCATGACTATCAATTTTCGGTTACAAGGCGTGATTCTCCATGCTCAGATAAATGTTTTGCCCGGTTCAAATGAACAGATATGGCATATATTAAACCAGAAAAGTATACGAGCAGAAATCCTGTCATACTTATTTGGCAGGACTATTAATTTTCGGTTACAAGGCGTGATTCTCCATGCTCAGATAAATGTTTTGCCCTGTTCAGATGAACAGATATGTCATATATTAAACCAGAAAAGTATACGAGCAGAAAACCTGTCATACTTATTTGGCATGACTATCAATTTTCGGTTACAAGGCGTGATTCTCCATGCTCAGATAAATGTTTTGCCCTGTTCAGATGAACAGATATGGCATATATTAAACCAGAAAAGTATACGAGCAGAAAACCTGTCATACTTATTTGGCAGGACTATTAATTTTCGGTTACAAGGCGTGATTCTCCATGCTCAGATAAATGTTTTGCCCTGTTCAGATGAACAGATATGGCATATATTAAACCAGAAAAGTATACGAGCAGAAAACCTGTCATACTTATTTGGCAGGACTATTAATTTTCGGTTACAAGGCGTGATTCTCCATGATCAGATAAATGTTTTGCCCGGTTAAGATGAACAGATATGGAATATATTAAACCAGAAAAGTATACGAGCAGAAAACCCGTCATACTTATTTGGCATGACTATCAATTTTCGGTTACAAGGCGTGATTCTCCATGATCAGATAAATGTTTTGCCCGGTTCAGATGAACATATATGGCATATATTAAACCAGAAAAGTATACGAGCAGAAAACCTGTCATACTTATTTGGCATGACTATCAATTTTCGGTTACAAGGCGTGATTCTCCATGCTCAGATAAATGTTTTGCCCTGTTCAGATGAACATATATGTCATATATTAAACCAGAAAAGTATACGAGCAGAAAACCTGTCATACTTATTTGGCATGACTATCAATTTTCGGTTACAAGGCGTGATTCTCCATGCTCAGATAAATGTTTTGCCCGGTTCAAATGAACAGATATGGCATATATTAAACCAGAAAAGTATACGAGCAGAAATCCTGTCATACTTATTTGGCAGGACTATTAATTTTCGGTTACAAGGCGTGATTCTCCATGCTCAGATAAATGTTTTGCCCGGTTCAAATGAACAGATATGGCATATATTAAACCAGAAAAGTATACGAGCAGAAAACCCGTCATACTTATTTGGCATGACTATCAATTTTCGGTTACAAGGCGTGATTCTCCATGATCAGATAAATGTTTTGCCCGGTTAAGATGAACAGATATGGCATATATTAAACCAGAAAAGTATACGAGCAGAAAACCCGTCATACTTATTTGGCATGACTATCAATTTTCGGTTACAAGGCGTGATTCTCCATGATCAGATAAATGTTTTGCCCGGTTCAGATGAACATATATGGCATATATTAAACCAGAAAAGTATACGAGCAGAAAACCTGTCATACTTATTTGGCATGACTATCAATTTTCGGTTACAAGGCGTGATTCTCCATGCTCAGATAAATGTTTTGCCCTGTTCAGATGAACATATATGTCATATATTAAACCAGAAAAGTATACGAGCAGAAAACCTGTCATACTTATTTGGCCTGACTATCAATTTTCGGTTACAAGGCGTGATTCTCCATGCTCAGATAAATGTTTTGCCCTGTTCAGATGAACAGATATGGCATATATTAAACCAGAAAAGTATACGAGCAGAATACCCGTCATACTTATTTGGCATGACTATTAATTTTCGGTTACAAGGCGTGATTCTCCATGCTCAGATAAATATTTTGCCCGGTTCAGATGAACAGATATGGCATATATTAAACCAGAAAAGTATACGAGCAGAAAACCTGTCATACTTATTTGGCAGGACTATTAATTTTCGGTTACAAGGCGTGATTCTCCATGCTCAGATAAATGTTTTGCCCTGTTCAGATGAACAGATATGTCATATATTAAACCAGAAAAGTATACGAGCAGAAAACCTGTCATACTTATTTGGCATGACTATCAATTTTCGGTTACAAGGCGTGATTCTCCATGCTCAGATAAATGTTTTGCCATGTTCAGATGAACAGATATGGCATATATTAAACCAGAAAAGTATACGAGCAGAAAACCTGTCATACTTATTTGGCAGGACTATTAATTTTCGGTTACAAGGCGTGATTCTCCATGCTCAGATAAATGTTTTGCCCGGTTCAAATGAACAGATATGGCATATATTAAACCAGAAAAGTATACGAGCAGAAAACCCGTCATACTTATTTGGCATGACTATCAATTTTCGGTTACAAGGCGTGATTCTCCATGATCAGATAAATGTTTTGCCCGGTTAAGATGAACAGATATGGCATATATTAAACCAGAAAAGTATACGAGCAGAAAACCCGTCATACTTATTTGGCATGACTATCAATTTTCGGTTACAAGGCGTGATTCTCCATGATCAGATAAATGTTTTGCCCGGTTCAGATGAACATATATGGCATATATTAAACCAGAAAAGTATACGAGCAGAAAACCTGTCATACTTATTTGGCATGACTATCAATTTTCGGTTACAAGGCGTGATTCTCCATGCTCAGATAAATGTTTTGCCCTGTTCAGATGAACATATATGTCATATATTAAACCAGAAAAGTATACGAGCAGAAAACCTGTCATACTTATTTGGCCTGACTATCAATTTTCGGTTACAAGGCGTGATTCTCCATGCTCAGATAAATGTTTTGCCCTGTTCAGATGAACAGATATGGCATATATTAAACCAGAAAAGTATACGAGCAGAATACCCGTCATACTTATTTGGCATGACTATCAATTTTCGGTTACAAGGCGTGATTCTCCATGCTCAGATAAATGTTTTGCCCTGTTCAGATGAACATATATGTCATATATTAAACCAGAAAAGTATACGAGCAGAAAACCTGTCATACTTATTTGGCCTGACTATCAATTTTCGGTTACAAGGCGTGATTCTCCATGCTCAGATAAATGTTTTGCCCTGTTCAGATGAACAGATATGGCATATATTAAACCAGAAAAGTATACGAGCAGAATACCCGTCATACTTATTTGGCATGACTATTAATTTTCGGTTACAAGGCGTGATTCTCCATGCTCAGATAAATATTTTGCCCGGTTCAGATGAACAGATATGGCATATATTAAACCAGAAAAGTATACGAGCAGAAAACCTGTCATACTTATTTGGCAGGACTATTAATTTTCGGTTACAAGGCGTGATTCTCCATGCTCAGATAAATGTTTTGCCCTGTTCAGATGAACAGATATGTCATATATTAAACCAGAAAAGTATACGAGCAGAAAACCTGTCATACTTATTTGGCATGACTATCAATTTTCGGTTACAAGGCGTGATTCTCCATGCTCAGATAAATGTTTTGCCCTGTTCAGATGAACAGATATGGCATATATTAAACCAGAAAAGTATACGAGCAGAAAACCTGTCATACTTATTTGGCAGGACTATTAATTTTCGGTTACAAGGCGTGATTCTCCATGCTCAGATAAATGTTTTGCCCTGTTCAGATGAACAGATATGGCATATATTAAACCAGAAAAGTATACGAGCAGAAAACCTGTCATACTTATTTGGCATGACTATTAATTTTCGGTTACAAGGTGTGATTCTCCATGCTCAGATAAATGTTTTGCCCGGTTCAGATGAACAGATATGGTATATATTAAACCAGAAAAGTATACGAGCAGAAAACCTGTCATACTTATTTGGCAGGACTATTAATTTTCGGTTACAAGGCGTGATTCTCCATGCTCAGATAAATGTTTTGCCCTGTTCAGATGAACAGATATGTCATATATTAAACCAGAAAAGTATACGAGCAGAAAACCTGTCATACTTATTTGGCATGACTATCAATTTTCGGTTACAAGGCGTGATTCTCCATGCTCAGATAAATGTTTTGCCCTGTTCAGATGAACAGATATGGCATATATTAAACCAGAAAAGTATACGAGCAGAATACCCGTCATACTTATTTGGCATGACTATTAATTTTCCGTTACAAGGCGTGATTCTCCATGCTCAGATAAATGTTTTGCCCTGTTCAGATGAACATATATGTCATATATAAAACCAGAAAAGTATACGAGCAGAAAACCTGTCATACTTATTTGGCCTGACTATCAATTTTCGGTTACAAGGCGTGATTCTCCATGCTCAGATAAATGTTTTGCCCTGTTCAGATGAACAGATATGGCATATATTAAACCAGAAAAGTATACGAGCAGAATACCCGTCATACTTATTTGGCATGACTATTAATTTTCGGTTACAAGGCGTGATTCTCCATGCTCAGATAAATATTTTGCCCGGTTCAGATGAACAGATATGGCATATATTAAACCAGAAAAGTATACGAGCAGAATACCCGTCATACTTATTTGGCATGACTATCAATTTTCGGTTACAAGGCATGATTCTCCATGCTCAGATAAATGTTTTGCCCTGTTCAGATGAACTGATATGTCATATATTAAACCAGAAAAGTATACGAGCAGAAAACCTGTCATACTTATTTGGCATGACTATCAATTTTCGGTTACAAGGCGTGATTCTCCATGCTCAGATAAATGTTTTGCCCGGTTCAGATGAACAGATATGGCATATATTAAACCAGAAAAGTATACGAGCAGAAAACCTGTCATACTTATTTGGCATGACTATCAATTTTCGGTTACAAGGCGTGATTCTCCATGCTCGGATAAATGTTTTGCCCGGTTCAGATGAACAGATATGACATATATTAAACCAGAAAAGGATACGAGCAGAAAACCTGTCATACTTATTTGGCATGACTATCAATTTTCGGTTACAAGGCGTGATTCTCCATGCTCGGATAAATGTTTTGCCCGGTTCAGATGAACATATATGGCATATATTAAACCAGAAAAGTATACGAGCAGAAAACCTGTCATACTTATTTGGCATGACTATTAATTTTCGGTTACAAGGTGTGATTCTCCATGCTCAGATAAATGTTTTGCCCGGTTCAGATGAACAGATATGGTATATATTAAACCAGAAAAGTATACGAGCAGAAAACCTGTCATACTTATTTGGCAGGACTATTAATTTTCGGTTACAAGGCGTGATTCTCCATGCTCAGATAAATGTTTTGCCCGGTTCAGATGAACAGATATGGCATATATTAAACCAGAAAAGTATACGAGCAGAAAACCTGTCATACTTATTTGGCATGACTATCAATTTTCGGTTACAAGGCGTGATTCTCCATGCTCGGATAAATGTTTTGCCCGGTTCAGATGAACAGATATGGCATATATTAAACCAGAAAAGTATACGAGCAGAATACCCGTCATACTTATTTGGCATGACTATTAATTTTCGGTTACAAGGCGTGATTCACCATGCTCAGATAAATGTTTTGCCCGGTTCAGATGAACAGATATGGCATATATTAAACCAGAAAAGTATACGAGCAGAATACCCGTCATACTTATTTGGCATGACTATCAATTTTCGGTTACAAGGCATGATTCTCCATGCTCAGATAAATGTTTTGCCCTGTTCAGATGAAAAGATATGTCATATATTAAACCAGAAAAGTATACGAGCAGAAAACCTGTCATACTTATTTGGCATGACTATCAATTTTCGGTTACAAGGCGTGATTCTCCATGCTCAGATAAATGTTTTGCCCGGTTCAGATGAACAGATATGGCATATATTAAACCAGAAAAGTATACGAGCAGAAAACCTGTCATACTTATTTGGCATGACTATCAATTTTCGGTTACAAGGCGTGATTCTCCATGCTCGGATAAATGTTTTGCCCGGTTCAGATGAACAGATATGACATATATTAAACCAGAAAAGGATACGAGCAGAAAAAATGTCATACTTATTTGGCATGACTATTAATTTTCGGTTACAAGGCGTGATTCTCCATGCTCAGATAAATGTTTTGCCCGGTTCAGATGAACATATATGGCATATATTAAACCAGAAAAGTATACGAGCAGAAAACCTGTCATACTTATTTGGCATGACTATTAATTTTCGGTTACAAGGTGTGATTCTCCATGCTCAGATAAATGTTTTGCCCTGTTCAGATGAACAGATATGTCATATATTAAACCAGAAAAGTATACGAGCAGAAAACCTGTCATACTTATTTGGCATGACTATCAATTTTCGGTTACAAGGCGTGATTCTCCATGCTCAGATAAATGTTTTGCCCTGTTCAGATGAACAGATATGGCATATATTAAACCAGAAAAGTATACGAGCAGAATACCCGTCATACTTATTTGGCATGACTATTAATTTTCCGTTACAAGGCGTGATTCTCCATGCTCAGATAAATGTTTTGCCCGGTTCAGATGAACAGATATGGCATATATTAAACCAGAAAAGTATACGAGCAGAATACCCGTCATACTTATTTGGCATGACTATCAATTTTCGGTTACAAGGCATGATTCTCCATGCTCAGATAAATGTTTTGCCCTGTTCAGATGAACAGATATGTCATATATTAAACCAGAAAAGTATACGAGCAGAAAACCTGTCATACTTATTTGGCATGACTATCAATTTTCGGTTACAAGGCGTGATTCTCAATGCTCAGATAAATGTTTTGCCCGGTTCAGATGAACAGATATGGCATATATTAAACCAGAAAAGTATACGAGCAGAAAACCTGTCATACTTATTTGGCATGACTATCAATTTTCGGTTACAAGGCGTGATTCTCAATGCTCAGATAAATGTTTTGCCCGGTTCAGATGAACAGATATGGCATATATTAAACCAGAAAAGTATACGAGCAGAAAACCTGTCATACTTATTTGGCATGACTATCAATTTTCGGTTACAAGGCGTGATTCTCCATGCTCGGATAAATGTTTTGCCCGGTTCAGATGAACATATATGGCATATATTAAACCAGAAAAGTATACGAGCAGAAAACCTGTCATACTTATTTGGCATGACTATTAATTTTCGGTTACAAGGTGTGATTCTCCATGCTCAGATAAATGTTTTGCCCGGTTCAGATGAACAGATATGGCATATATTAAACCAGAAAAGTATACGAGCAGAAAACCTGTCATACTTATTTGGCATGACTATCAATTTTCGGTTACAAGGCGTGATTCTCCATGCTCGGATAAATGTTTTGCCCGGTTCAGATGAACAGATATGGCATATATTAAACCAGAAAAGTATACGAGCAGAATACCCGTCATACTTATTTGGCATGACTATTAATTTTCGGTTACAAGGCGTGATTCTCCATGCTCAGATAAATGTTTTGCCCGGTTCAGATGAACAGATATGGCATATATTAAACCAGAAAAGTATACGAGCAGAATACCCGTCATACTTATTTGGCATGACTATCAATTTTCGGTTACAAGGCATGATTCTCCATGCTCAGATAAATGTTTTGCCCTGTTCAGATGAACAGATATGTCATATATTAAACCAGAAAAGTATACGAGCAGAAAACCTGTCATACTTATTTGGCATGACTATCAATTTTCGGTTACAAGGCGTGATTCTCCATGCTCAGATAAATGTTTTGCCCGGTTCAGATGAACAGATATGGCATATATTAAACCAGAAAAGTATACGAGCAGAAAACCTGTCATACTTATTTGGCATGACTATCAATTTTCGGTTACAAGGCGTGATTCTCCATGCTCGGATAAATGTTTTGCCCGGTTCAGATGAACAGATATGACATATATTAAACCAGAAAAGGATACGAGCAGAAAACCTGTCATACTTATTTGGCATGACTATTAATTTTCGGTTACAAGGCGTGATTCTCCATGCTCAGATAAATGTTTTGCCCGGTTCAGATGAACATATATGGCATATATTAAACCAGAAAAGTATACGAGCAGAAAACCTGTCATACTTATTTGGCATGACTATTAATTTTCGGTTACAAGGTGTGATTCTCCATGCTCAGATAAATGTTTTGCCCTGTTCAGATGAACAGATATGTCATATATTAAACCAGAAAAGTATACGAGCAGAAAACCTGTCATACTTATTTGGCATGACTATCAATTTTCGGTTACAAGGCGTGATTCTCCATGCTCAGATAAATGTTTTGCCCTGTTCAGATGAACAGATATGGCATATATTAAACCAGAAAAGTATACGAGCAGAATACCCGTCATACTTATTTGGCATGACTATTAATTTTCCGTTACAAGGCGTGATTCTCCATGCTCAGATAAATGTTTTGCCCGGTTCACATGAACAGATATGGCATATATTAAACCAGAAAAGTATACGAGCAGAATACCCGTCATACTTATTTGGCATGACTATCAATTTTCGGTTACAAGGCATGATTCTCCATGCTCAGATAAATGTTTTGCCCTGTTCAGATGAACAGATATGTCATATATTAAACCAGAAAAGTATACGAGCAGAAAACCTGTCATACTTATTTGGCATGACTATCAATTTTCGGTTACAAGGCGTGATTCTCAATGCTCAGATAAATGTTTTGCCCGGTTCAGATGAACAGATATGGCATATATTAAACCAGAAAAGTATACGAGCAGAAAACCTGTCATACTTATTTGGCATGACTATCAATTTTCGGTTACAAGGCGTGATTCTCAATGCTCAGATAAATGTTTTGCCCGGTTCAGATGAACAGATATGGCATATATTAAACCAGAAAAGTATACGAGCAGAAAACCTGTCATACTTATTTGGCATGACTATCAATGTTCGGTTACAAGGCGTGATTCTCCATGCTCGGATAAATGTTTTGCCCGGTTCAGATGAACATATATGGCATATATTAAACCAGAAAAGTATACGAGCAGAAAACCTGTCATACTTATTTGGCATGACTATTAATTTTCGGTTACAAGGTGTGATTCTCCATGCTCAGATAAATGTTTTGCCCGGTTCAGATGAACAGATATGGTATATATTAAACCAGAAAAGTATACGAGCAGAAAACCTGTCATACTTATTTGGCATGACTATCAATTTTCGGTTACAAGGCGTGATTCTCAATGCTCAGATAAATGTTTTGCCCGGTTCAGATGAACAGATATGGCATATATTAAACCAGAAAAGTATACGAGCAGAAAACCTGTCATACTTATTTGGCAGGACTATTAATTTTCGGTTACAAGGCGTGATTCTCCATGCTCAGATAAATGTTTTGCCCTGTTCAGATGAACAGATATGTCATATATTAAACCAGAAAAGTATACGAGCAGAAAACCTGTCATACTTATTTGGCATGACTATCAATTTTCGGTTACAAGGCGTGATTCTCAATGCTCAGATAAATGTTTTGCCCGGTTCAGATGAACAGATATGGCATATATTAAACCAGAAAAGTATACGAGCAGAAAACCTGTCATACTTATTTGGCAGGACTATTAATTTTCGGTTACAAGGCGTGATTCTCCATGCTCAGATAAATGTTTTGCCCGGTTCAGATGAACAGATATGGCATATATTAAACCAGAAAAGTATACGAGCAGAAAACCTGTCATACTTATTTGGCATGACTATCAATTTTCGGTTACAAGGCGTGATTCTCCATGCTCGGATAAATGTTTTGCCCGGTTCAGATGAACAGATATGGCATATATTAAACCAGAAAAGTATACGAGCAGAATACCCGTCATACTTATTTGGCATGACTATTAATTTTCGGTTACAAGGCGTGATTCTCCATGCTCAGATAAATGTTTTGCCCGGTTCAGATGAACAGATATGGCATATATTAAACCAGAAAAGTATACGAGCAGAATACCCGTCATACTTATTTGGCATGACTATCAATTTTCGGTTACAAGGCATGATTCTCCATGCTCAGATAAATGTTTTGCCCTGTTCAGATGAACAGATATGTCATATATTAAACCAGAAAAGTATACGAGCAGAAAACCTGTCATACTTATTTGGCATGACTATCAATTTTCGGTTACAAGGCGTGATTCTCAATGCTCAGATAAATGTTTTGCCCGGTTCAGATGAACAGATATGGCATATATTAAACCAGAAAAGTATACGAGCAGAAAACCTGTCATACTTATTTGGCATGACTATCAATGTTCGGTTACAAGGCGTGATTCTCCATGCTCGGATAAATGTTTTGCCCGGTTCAGATGAACATATATGGCATATATTAAACCAGAAAAGTATACGAGCAGAAAACCTGTCATACTTATTTGGCATGACTATTAATTTTCGGTTACAAGGTGTGATTCTCCATGCTCAGATAAATGTTTTGCCCGGTTCAGATGAACAGATATGGTATATATTAAACCAGAAAAGTATACGAGCAGAAAACCTGTCATACTTATTTGGCATGACTATCAATTTTCGGTTACAAGGCGTGATTCTCAATGCTCAGATAAATGTTTTGCCCGGTTCAGATGAACAGATATGGCATATATTAAACCAGAAAAGTATACGAGCAGAAAACCTGTCATACTTATTTGGCAGGACTATTAATTTTCGGTTACAAGGCGTGATTCTCCATGCTCAGATAAATGTTTTGCCCTGTTCAGATGAACAGATATGTCATATATTAAACCAGAAAAGTATACGAGCAGAAAACCTGTCATACTTATTTGGCATGACTATCAATTTTCGGTTACAAGGCGTGATTCTCAATGCTCAGATAAATGTTTTGCCCGGTTCAGATGAACAGATATGGCATATATTAAACCAGAAAAGTATACGAGCAGAAAACCTGTCATACTTATTTGGCATGACTATCAATGTTCGGTTACAAGGCGTGATTCTCCATGCTCGGATAAATGTTTTGCCCGGTTCAGATGAACATATATGGCATATATTAAACCAGAAAAGTATACGAGCAGAAAACCTGTCATACTTATTTGGCAGGACTATTAATTTTCGGTTACAAGGCGTGATTCTCCATGCTCAGATAAATGTTTTGCCCTGTTCAGATGAACAGATATGTCATATATTAAACCAGAAAAGTATACGAGCAGAAAACCTGTCATACTTATTTGGCATGACTATCAATTTTCGGTTACAAGGCGTGATTCTCCATGCTCAGATAAATGTTTTGCCCGGTTCAGATGAACAGATATGGCATATATTAAACCAGAAAAGTATACGAGCAGAATACCCGTCATACTTATTTGGCATGACTATCAATTTTCGGTTACAAGGCATGATTCTCCATGCTCAGATAAATGTTTTGCCCTGTTCAGATGAACAGATATGTCATATATTAAACCAGAAAAGTATACGAGCAGAAAACCTGTCATACTTATTTGGCATGACTATCAATTTTCGGTTACAAGGCGTGATTCTCAATGCTCAGATAAATGTTTTGCCCGGTTCAGATGAACAGATATGGCATATATTAAACCAGAAAAGTATACGAGCAGAAAACCTGTCATACTTATTTGGCAGGACTATTAATTTTCGGTTACAAGGCGTGATTCTCCATGCTCAGATAAATGTTTTGCCCTGTTCAGATGAACAGATATGTCATATATTAAACCAGAAAAGTATACGAGCAGAAAACCTGTCATACTTATTTGGCATGACTATCAATTTTCGGTTACAAGGCGTGATTCTCCATGCTCAGATAAATGTTTTGCCCTGTTCAGATGAACAGATATGGCATATATTAAACCAGAAAAGTATACGAGCAGAATACCCGTCATACTTATTTGGCATGACTATTAATTTTCGGTTACAAGGCGTGATTCTCCATGCTCAGATAAATGTTTTGCCCGGTTCAGATGAACAGATATGGCATATATTAAACCAGAAAAGTATACGAGCAGAATACCCGTCATACTTATTTGGCATGACTATCAATTTTCGGTTACAAGGCATGATTCTCCATGCTCAGATAAATGTTTTGCCCTGTTCAGATGAACAGATATGTCATATATTAAACCAGAAAAGTATACGAGCAGAAAACCTGTCATACTTATTTGGCATGACTATCAATTTTCGGTTACAAGGCGTGATTCTCAATGCTCAGATAAATGTTTTGCCCGGTTCAGATGAACAGATATGGCATATATTAAACCAGAAAAGTATACGAGCAGAAAACCTGTCATACTTATTTGGCATGACTATCAATTTTCGGTTACAAGGCGTGATTCTCCATGCTCGGATAAATGTTTTGCCCGGTTCAGATGAACATATATGGCATATATTAAACCAGAAAAGTATACGAGCAGAAAACCTGTCATACTTATTTGGCATGACTATTAATTTTCGGTTACAAGGTGTGATTCTCCATGCTCAGATAAATGTTTTGCCCGGTTCAGATGAACAGATATAGTATATATTAAACCAGAAAAGTATACGAGCAGAAAACCTGTCATACTTATTTGGCAGGACTATTAATTTTCGGTTACAAGGCGTGATTCTCCATGCTCAGATAAATGTTTTGCCCGGTTCAGATGAACAGATATGGCATATATTAAACCAGAAAAGGATACGAGCAGAAAACCTGTCATACTTTTTTGGCATGACTATCAATTTTCGGTTACAAGGCGTGATTCTCCATGCTCAGATAAATGTTTTGCCCGGTTCAGATGAACAGATATGGTATATATTAAACCAGAAAAGTATACGAGCAGAAAACCTGTCATACTTATTTGGCAGGACTATTAATTTTCGGTTACAAGGCGTGATTCTCCATGCTCAGATAAATGTTTTGCCCGGTTCAGATGAACAGATATGGCATATATTAAACCAGAAAAGTATACGAGCAGAAAACCCGTCATACTTATTTGGCATGACTATCAATTTTCGGTTACAAGGCGTGATTCTCCATGATCAGATAAATGTTTTGCCCGGTTCGGATGAACATATATGGCATATATTAAACCAGAAAAGTATACGAGCAGAAAACCTGTCATACTTATTTGGCATGACTATCAATTTTCGGTTACAAGGCGTGATTCTCCATGCTCAGATAAATGTTTTGCCCGGTTCAGATGAACAGATATGGCATATATTAAACCAGAAAAGTATACGAGCAGAAAACCTGTCATACTTATTTGGCATGACTATCAATTTTCGGTTACAAGGCGTGATTCTCCATGCTCAGATAAATGTTTTGCCCGGTTCAGATGAACAGATATGGCATATATTAAACCAGAAAAGTATACGAGCAGAAAACCTGTCATACTTATTTGGCATGACTATCAATTTTCGGTTACAAGGCGTGATTCTCCATGCTCGGATAAATGTTTTGCCCGGTTCAGATGAACATATATGGCATATATTAAACCAGAAAAGTATACGAGCAGAAAACCTGTCATACTTATTTGGCATGACTATTAATTTTCGGTTACAAGGTGTGATTCTCCATGCTCAGATAAATGTTTTGCCCGGTTCAGATGAACAGATATAGTATATATTAAACCAGAAAAGTATACGAGCAGAAAACCTGTCATACTTATTTGGCAGGACTATTAATTTTCGGGTACAAGGAGTGATTCTCCATGCTCAGATAAATGTTTTGCCCGGTTCAGATGAACAGATATGGCATATATTAAACCAGAAAAGTATACGAGCAGAAAACCTGTCATACTTATTTGGCATGACTATCAATTTTCGGTTACAAGGCGTGATTCTCCATGCTCGGATAAATGTTTTGCCCGGTTCAGATGAACAGATATGACATATATTAAACCAGAAAAGGATACGAGCAGAAAACCTGTCATACTTTTTTGGCATGACTATCAATTTTCGGTTACAAGGCGTGATTCTCCATGCTCAGATAAATGTTTTGCCCGGTTCAGATGAACAGATATGGTATATATTAAACCAGAAAAGTATACGAGCAGAAAACCTGTCATACTTATTTGGCAGGACTATTAATTTTCGGTTACAAGGCGTGATTCTCCATGCTCAGATAAATGTTTTGCCCGGTTCAGATGAACAGATATGGCATATATTAAACCAGAAAAGTATACGAGCAGAAAACCCGTCATACTTATTTGGCATGACTATCAATTTTCGGTTACAAGGCGTGATTCTCCATGATCAGATAAATGTTTTGCCCGGTTCGGATGAACATATATGGCATATATTAAACCAGAAAAGTATACGAGCAGAAAACCTGTCATACTTATTTGGCATGACTATCAATTTTCGGTTACAAGGCGTGATTCTCCATGCTCAGATAAATGTTTTGCCCGGTTCAGATGAACAGATATGGCATATATTAAACCAGAAAAGTATACGAGCAGAAAACCTGTCATACTTATTTGGCAGGACTATTAATTTTCGGTTACAAGGCGTGATTCTCCATGCTCAGATAAATGTTTTGCCCGGTTCAGATGAACAGATATGGCATATATTAAACCAGAAAAGTATACGAGCAGAAAACCTGTGATACTTATTTGGCAGGACTATTAATTTTCGGTTACAAGGCGTGATTCTCCATGCTCAGATAAATGTTTTGCCCGGTTCAGATGAACAGATATGGCATATATTAAACCAGAAAAGTATACGAGCAGAAAACCCGTCATACTTATTTGGCATGACTATCAATTTTCGGTTACAAGGCGTGATTCTCCATGATCAGATAAATGTTTTGCCCGGTTCAGATGAACATATATGGCATATATTAAACCAGAAAAGTATACGAGCAGAAAACCTGTCATACTTATTTGGCATGACTATCAATTTTCGGTTACAAGGCGTGATTCTCCATGCTCAGATAAATGTTTTGCCCGGTTCAGATGAACAGATATGGCATATATTAAACCAGAAAAGTATACGAGCAGAAAACCTGTCATACTTATTTGGCATGACTATCAATTTTCGGTTACAAGGCGTGATTCTCCATGCTCAGATAAATGTTTTGCCCGGTTCAGATGAACAGATATGGCATATATTAAACCAGAAAAGTATACGAGCAGAAAACCTGTCATACTTTTTTGGCAGGACTATTAATTTTCGGTTACAAGGCGTGATTCTCCATGCTCAGATAAATGTTTTGCTCGGTTCAGATGAACAGATATGGCATATATTAAACCAGAAAAGTACACGAGCAGAAAACCTGTCATACTTATTTGGCATGACTATCAATTTTCGGTTACAAGGCGTGATTCTCCATGCTCAGGTAAATGTTTTGCCCGGTTCAGATGAACAGATATGGCATATATTAAACCAGAAAAGTATACGAGCAGAAAACCTGTCATACTTATTTGGCATGACTATCAATTTTCGGTTACAAGGCGTGATTCTCCATGCTCAGATAAATGGTTTGCCCGGTTCAGATGAACAGATATGGCATATATTAAATCAGAAAAGGATACGAGCAGAAAACCTGTCATACTTATTTGGCATGACTATCAATTTTCGGTTACAAGGCGTGATTCTCCATGCTCAGGTAAATGTTTTGCCCGGTTCAGATGAACAGATATGGCATATATTAAACCAGAAAAGTATACGAGCAGATAACCTGTCATACTTATTTGGCATGACTATTAATTTTCGGTTACTAGGCGTGATTCTCCATGCTCAGATAAATGTTTTGCCCGGTTCAGATGAACAGATATGGCATATATTAAACCAGAAAAGTATACGAGCAGAAATCCCGTCATACTTATTTGGCATGACTATCAATTTTCGGTTACAAGGCGTGATTCTCCATGCTCAGATAAATGTTTTGCCCGGTTCAGATGAACAGATATGGCATATATTAAACCAGAAAAGGATACGAGCAGAAAACCTGTCATACTTATTTGGCATGACTCTTAATTTTCGGTTACAAGGCGTGATTCTCCATGCTCAGATAAATGTTTTGCCCGGTTCAGATGAACAGATATGGCATATATTAAACCAGAAAAGTATACGAGCAGAAAACTTGTCATACTTATTTGGCATGACTATCAATTTTCGGTTACAAGGCGTGATTCTCCATGCTCAGATAAATGTTTTGCCCGGTTCAGATGAACAGATATGGCATATATTAAACCAGAAAAGGATACGAGCAGAAAACCTGTCATACTTTTTTGGCAGGACTATTAATTTTCGGTTACAAGGCGTGATTCTCCATGCTCAGATAAATGTTTTGCCCGGTTCAGATGAACAGATATGGCATATATTAAACCAGAAAAGTATACGAGCAGAAAACCTGTCATACTTATTTGGCATGACTATTAATTTTCGGTTACAAGGCGTGATTCTCCATGCTCAGATAAATGTTTTGCCCGGTTCAGTTGAACAGATATGGCATATATTAAACCAGAAAAGGATACGAGCAGAAAACCTGCCATACTTATTTGGCATGACTATAAATTTTCGTTTACAAGGCGTGATTCTCCATGCTCAGATAAATGTTTTGCCCGGTTCAGATGAACAGATATGGCATATATTAAACCAGAAAAGTATACGAGCAGATAACCTGTCATACTTATTTGGCATGACTATTAATTTTCGGTTACAAGGCGTGATTCTCCATGATCAGATAAATGTTTTGCCCGGTTCAGATGAACAGATATGGCATATAGTAAACCAGAAAAGTATACGAGCAGAAAACCTGTCATACTTATTTGGCATGACTATTAATTTTCGGTTACAAGGCGTGATTCTCCACGCTCAGATAAATGTTTTGCCCGGTTCAGATGAACAGATATGGCATATATTAAACCAGAAAAGTATACGAGCAGATAACCTGTCATACTTATTTGGCATGACTATTAATTTTCGGTTACTAGGCGTGATTCTCCATGCTCAGATAAATGTTTTGCCCGGTTCAGATGAACAGATATGGCATATATTAAACCAGAAAAGTATACGAGCAGAAATCCCGTCATACTTATTTGGCATGACTATCAATTTTCGGTTACAAGGCGTGATTCTCCATGCTCAGATAAATGTTTTGCCCGGTTCAGATGAACAGATATGACATATATTAAACCAGAAAAGGATACGAGCAGAAAACCTGTCATACTTATTTGGCATGACTCTTAATTTTCGGTTACAAGGCGTGATTCTCCATGCTCAGATAAATGTTTTGCCCGGTTCAGATGAACAGATATGGCATATATTAAACCAGAAAAGTATACGAGCAGAAAACCTGTCATACTTATTTGGCATGACTATCAATTTTCGGTTACAAGGCGTGATTCTCCATGCTCAGATAAATGTTTTGCCCGGTTCAGATGAACAGATATGGCATATATTAAACCAGAAAAGGATACGAGCAGAAAACCTGTCATACTTATTTGGCATGACTATTAATTTTCGGTTACAAGGCGTGATTCTCCATGCTCAGATAAATGTTTTGCCCGGTTCAGATGAACAGATATGGCATATATTAAACCAGAAAAGTATACGAGCAGAAAACCTGTCATACTTATTTGGCATGACTATCAATTTTCGGTTACAAGGCGTGATTCTCCATGCTCAGATAAATGTTTTACCCGGTTCAGATGAACAGATATGGCATATATTAAACCAGAAAAGTATACGAGCAGAAAACCTGTCATACTTATTTGGCATGACTATAAATTTTCGGTTACAAGGCGTGATTCTCCATGCTCAGATAAATGTTTTGCCCGGTTCAGATGAACAGATATGGCATATATTAAACCAGAAAAGTATACGAGCAGAAAACCTGTCATACTTATTTGGCATGACTATTAATTTTCGGTTACAAGGCGTGATTCTCCATGCTCAGATAAATGTTTTGCCCGGTTCAGATGAACAGATATAGCATATATTAATCCAGAAAAGTATACGAGCAGAAAACCCGTCATACTTATTTGGCATGACTATCAATTTTCGGTTACAAGGCGTGATTCTCCATGCTCAGATAAATGTTTTGCCCGGTTCAGATGAACAGATATGGCATATATTAAACCAGAAAAGTATACGAGCAGATAACCTGTCATACTTATTTGGCATGACTATTAATTTTCGGTTACAAGGCGTGATTCTCCATGATCAGATAAATGTTTTGCCCAGTTCAGATGAACAGATATGACATATAGTAAACCAGTAAAGTATACGAGCAGAAAACCTGTCATTCTTATGTGGCATGACTATTAATTTTCGGTTACAAGGCGTGATTCTCCATGCTCAGATAAATGTTTTGCCCGGTTAAGATGAACAGATATGGCATATATTAAACCAGAAAAGTACACGAGCAGAAAACCTGTCATACTTATCTGGCAGGACTATTAATTTTCGGTTACAAGGCGTGATTCTCCATGCTCAGATAAATGTTTTGCCCGGTTCAGATGAACAGATATGGCATATATTAAACCAGAAAAGGATACGAGCAGAAAACCTGTTATACTTATTTGGCATGACTATTAATTTTCGGTTACAAGGCGTGATTCTCCATGCTCAGATAAATGTTTTGCCCGGTTCAGATGAACAGATATGGCATATATTAAACCAGAAAAGGATACGAGCAGAAAACCTGTCATACTTATTTGGCATGACTATTAATTTTCGGTTACAAGGCGTGATTCTCCATGCTCAGATAAATGTTTTGCCCGGTTCAGATGAACAGATATGGCATATATTAAACCAGAAAAGTATACGAGCAGAAAACCTGTCATACTTATTTGGCATGACTATCAATTTTCGGTTACAAGGCGTGATTCTCCATGCTCAGATAAATGTTTTACCCGGTTCAGATGAACAGATATGGCATATATTAAACCAGAAAAGTATACGAGCAGAAAACCTGTCATACTTATTTGGCATGACTATAAATTTTCGGTTACAAGGCGTGATTCTCCATGCTCAGATAAATGTTTTGCCCGGTTCAGATGAACAGATATGGCATATATTAAACCAGAAAAGTATACGAGCAGAAAACCTGTCATACTTATTTGGCATGACTATTAATTTTCGGTTACAAGGCGTGATTCTCCATGCTCAGATAAATGTTTTGCCCGGTTCAGATGAACAGATATAGCATATATTAATCCAGAAAAGTATACGAGCAGAAAACCCGTCATACTTATTTGGCATGACTATCAATTTTCGGTTACAAGGCGTGATTCTCCATGCTCAGATAAATGTTTTGCCCGGTTCAGATGAACAGATATGGCATATATTAAACCAGAAAAGTATACGAGCAGATAACCTGTCATACTTATTTGGCATGACTATTAATTTTCGGTTACAAGGCGTGATTCTCCATGATCAGATAAATGTTTTGCCCAGTTCAGATGAACAGATATGACATATAGTAAACCAGTAAAGTATACGAGCAGAAAACCTGTCATTCTTATGTGGCATGACTATTAATTTTCGGTTACAAGGCGTGATTCTCCATGCTCAGATAAATGTTTTGCCCGGTTAAGATGAACAGATATGGCATATATTAAACCAGAAAAGTACACGAGCAGAAAACCTGTCATACTTATCTGGCAGGACTATTAATTTTCGGTTACAAGGCGTGATTCTCCATGCTCAGATAAATGTTTTGCCCGGTTCAGATGAACAGATATGGCATATATTAAACCAGAAAAGGATACGAGCAGAAAACCTGTTATACTTATTTGGCATGACTATTAATTTTCGGTTACAAGGCGTGATTCTCCATGCTCAGATAAATGTTTTGCCCGGTTCAGATGAACAGATATGGCATATATTAAACCAGAAAAGGATACGAGCAGAAAACCTGTCATACTTATTTGGCATGACTATTAATTTTCGGTTACAAGGCGTGATTCTCCATGCTCAGATAAATGTTTTGCCCGGTTCAGATGAACAGATATGGCATATATTAAACCAGAAAAGTATACGAGCAGAAAACCTGTCATACTTATTTGGCATGACTATCAATTTTCGGTTACAAGGCGTGATTCTCCATGCTCAGATAAATGTTTTACCCGGTTCAGATGAACAGATATGGCATATATTAAACCAGAAAAGTATACGAGCAGAAAACCTGTCATACTTATTTGGCATGACTATAAATTTTCGTTTACAAGGCGTGATTCTCCATGCTCAGATAAATGTTTTGCCCGGTTCAGATGAACAGATATGGCATATATTAAACCAGAAAAGTATACGAGCAGAAAACCTGTCATACTTATTTGGCATGATTATCAATTTTCGGTTACAAGGCGTGATTCTCCATGCTCAGATAAATGTTTTGCCCGGTTCAGATGAACAGATATGGCATATATTAAACCAGAAAAGGATACGAGCAGAAAACCTGTCATACTTATTTGGCATGACTATTAATTTTCGGTTACAAAGCGTGATTCTCCATGCTCAGATAAATGTTTTGCCCGGTTCAGATGAACAGATATGGCATATATTAAATCAGAAAAGTATACGAGCAGAAAACCTGTCATACTTATTTGGCATGATTATCAATTTTCGGTTACAAGGCGTGATTCTCCATGCTTAGATAAATGTTTTGCCCGGTTCAGATGAACAGATATGACATATATTAAACCAGAAAAGTATACGAGCAGAAAACCTGTCATACTTATTTGGCATGATTATCAATTTTCGGTTACAAGGCGTGATTCTCCATGCTCAGATAAATGTTTTGCCCGGTTCAGATGAACAGATATGGCATATATTAAACCAGAAAAGGATACGAGCAGAAAACCTGTCATACTTATTTGGCATGACTATTAATTTTCGGTTACAAAGCGTGATTCTCCATGCTCAGATAAATGTTTTGCCCGGTTCAGATGAACAGATATGGCATATATTAAATCAGAAAAGTATACGAGCAGAAAACCTGTCATACTTATTTGGCATGATTATCAATTTTCGGTTACAAGGCGTGATTCTCCATGCTTAGATAAATGTTTTGCCCGGTTCAGATGAACAGATATGGCATATATTAAACCAGAAAAGTATACGAGCAGAAAACCTGTCATACTTATTTGGCAGGACTATTAATTTTCGGTTACAAGGCGTGATTCTCCATGCTCAGATAAATGTTTTGCCCGGTTCAGATGAACAGATATGGCATATATTAAACCAGAAAAGGATACGAGCAGAAAACCTGTCATACTTATTTGGCATGACTATTAATTTTCGGTTACAAGGCGTGATTCTCCATGCTCAGATAAATGTTTTGCCCGGTTCAGATGAACAGATATGGCATATATTAAACCAGAAAAGTATACGAGCAGAAAACCTGTCATACTTATTTGGCATGACTATTAATTTTCGGTTACAAGGCGTGATTCTCCATGCTCAGATAAATGTTTTGCCCGGTTCAGATGAACAGATATGGCATATATTAAACCAGAAAAGGATACGAGCAGAAAACCTGTCATACTTATTTGGCATGACTATTAATTTTCGGTTACAAGGCGTGATTCTCCATGCTCAGATAAATGTTTTGCCCGGTTCAGATGAACAGATATGGCATATATTAAACCAGAAAAGGATACGAGCAGAAAACCTGTCATACTTATTTGGCATGACTATTAATTTTCGGTTACAAGGCGTGATTCTCCATGCTTAGATAAATGTTTTGCCCGGTTCAGATGAACAGATATGGCATATATTAAACCAGAAAAGGATACGAGCAGAAAACCTGTCATACTTATTTGGCATGACTATTAATTTTCGGTTACAAGGCGTGATTCTCCATGCTCAGATAAATGTTTTGCCCGGTTCAGATGAACAGATATGGCATATATTAAACCAGAAAAGTATACGAGCAGAAAACCTGTCATACTTATTTGGCATGATTATCAATTTTCGGTTACAAGGCGTGATTCTCCATGCTTAGATAAATGTTTTGCCCGGTTCAGATGAACAGATATGGCATATATTAAACCAGAAAAGTATACGAGCAGAAAACCTGTCATACTTATTTGGCAGGACTATTAATTTTCGGTTACAAGGCGTGATTCTCCATGCTCAGATAAATGTTTTGCCCGGTTCAGATGAACAGATATGGCATATATTAAACCAGAAAAGGATACGAGCAGAAAACCTGTCATACTTATTTGGCATGACTATTAATTTTCGGTTACAAGGCGTGATTCTCCATGCTCAGATAAATGTTTTGCCCGGTTCAGATGAACAGATATGGCATATATTAAACCAGAAAAGGATACGAGCAGAAAACCTGTCATACTTATTTGGCATGACTATTAATTTTCGGTTACAAGGCGTGATTCTCCATGCTTAGATAAATGTTTTGCCCGGTTCAGATGAACAGATATGGCATATATTAAACCAGAAAAGGATACGAGCAGAAAACCTGTCATACTTATTTGGCATGACTATTAATTTTCGGTTACAAGGCGTGATTCTCCATGCTCAGATAAATGTTTTGCCCGGTTCAGATGAACAGATATGGCATATATTAAACCAGAAAAGTATACGAGCAGAAAACCTGTCATACTTATTTGGCATGCTTATCAATTTTCGGTTACAAGGCGTGATTCTCCATGCTTAGATAAATGTTTTGCCCGGTTCAGATGAACAGATATGGCATATATTAAACCAGAAAAGTATACGAGCAGAAAACCTGTCATACTTATTTGGCAGGACTATTAATTTTCGGTTACAAGGCGTGATTCTCCATGCTCAGATAAATGTTTTGCCCGGTTCAGATGAACAGATATGGCATATATTAAACCAGAAAAGGATACGAGCAGAAAACCTGTCATACTTATTTGGCATGACTATTAATTTTCGGTTACAAGGCGTGATTCTCCATGCTCAGATAAATGTTTTGCCCGGTTCAGATGAACAGATATGGCATATATTAAACCAGAAAAGGATACGAGCAGAAAACCTGTCATACTTATTTGGCATGACTATTAATTTTCGGTTACAAGGCGTGATTCTCCATGCTCATATAAATGTTTTGCCCGGTTCAGATGAACAGATATGGCATATATTAAACCAGAAAAGGATACGAGCAGAAAACCTGTCATACTTATTTGGCATGACTATTAATTTTCGGTTACAAGGCGTGATTCTCCATGCTTAGATAAATGTTTTGCCCGGTTCAGATGAACAGATATGGCATATATTAAACCAGAAAAGGATACGAGCAGAAAACCTGTCATACTTATTTGGCATGACTATTAATTTTCGGTTACAAGGGGTGATTCTCCATGCTCAGATAAATGTTTTGCCCGGTTCAGATGAACAGATATGGCATATATTAAACCAGAAAAGTATACGAGCAGAAAACCTGTCATACTTATTTGGCATGATTATCAATTTTCGGTTACAAGGCGTGATTCTCCATGCTCAGATAAATGTTTTGCCCGGTTCAGATGAACAGATATGGCATATATTAAACCAGAAAAGTATACGAGCAGAAAACCTGTCATACTTATTTGGCATGATTATCAATTTTCGGTTACAAGGCGTGATTCTCCATGCTTAGATAAATGTTTTGCCCGGTTCAGATGAACAGATATGGCATATATTAAACCAGAAAAGTATACGAGCAGATAACCTGTCATACTTATTTGGCAGGACTATTAATTTTCGGTTACAAGGCGTGATTCTCCATGCTCAGATAAATGTTTTGCCCGGTTCAGATGAACAGATATGGCATATATTAAACCAGAAAAGGATACGAGCAGAAAACCTGTCATACTTATTTGGCATGACTATTAATTTTCGGTTACAAGGCGTGATTCTCCATGCTCAGATAAATGTTTTGCCCGGTTCAGATGAACAGATATGGCATATATTAAACCAGAAAAGGATACGAGCAGAAAACCTGTCATACTTATTTGGCATGACTATTAATTTTCGGTTACAAGGCGTGATTCTCCATGCTCATATAAATGTTTTGCCCGGTTCAGATGAACAGATATGGCATATATTAAACCAGAAAAGGATACGAGCAGAAAACCTGTCATACTTATTTGGCATGACTATTAATTTTCGGTTACAAGGCGTGATTCTCCATGCTTAGATAAATGTTTTGCCCGGTTCAGATGAACAGATATGGCATATATTAAACCAGAAAAGGATACGAGCAGAAAACCTGTCATACTTATTTGGCATGACTATTAATTTTCGGTTACAAGGGGTGATTCTCCATGCTCAGATAAATGTTTTGCCCGGTTCAGATGAACAGATATGGCATATATTAAACCAGAAAAGGATACGAGCAGAAAACCTGTCATACTTATTTGGCATGACTATTAATTTTCGGTTACAAGGCGTGATTCTCCATGCTCAGATAAATGTTTTGCCCGGTTCAGATGAACAGATATGGCATATATTAAACCAGAAAAGGATACGAGCAGAAAACCTGTCATACTTATTTGGCATGACTATTAATTTTCGGTTACAAGGGGTGATTCTCCATGCTCAGATAAATGTTTTGCCCGGTTCAGATGAACAGATATGGCATATATTAAACCAGAAAAGTATACGAGCAGAAAACCTGTCATACTTATTTGGCATGATTATCAATTTTCGGTTACAAGGCGTGATTCTCCATGCTCAGATAAATGTTTTGCCCGGTTCAGATGAACAGATATGGCATATATTAAACCAGAAAAGTATACGAGCAGAAAACCTGTCATACTTATTTGGCATGATTATCAATTTTCGGTTACAAGGCGTGATTCTCCATGCTTAGATAAATGTTTTGCCCGGTTCAGATGAACAGATATGGCATATATTAAACCAGAAAAGTATACGAGCAGAAAACCTGTCATACTTATTTGGCAGGACTATTAATTTTCGGTTACAAGGCGTGATTCTCCATGCTCAGATAAATGTTTTGCCCGGTTCAGATGAACAGATATGGCATATATTAAACCAGAAAAGGATACGAGCAGAAAACCTGTCATACTTATTTGGCATGACTATTAATTTTCGGTTACAAGGCGTGATTCTCCATGCTCAGATAAATGTTTTGCCCGGTTCAGATGAACAGATATGGCATATATTAAACCAGAAAAGGATACGAGCAGAAAACCTGTCATACTTATTTGGCATGACTATTAATTTTCGGTTACAAGGCGTGATTCTCCATGCTCATATAAATGTTTTGCCCGGTTCAGATGAACAGATATGGCATATATTAAACCAGAAAAGGATACGAGCAGAAAACCTGTCATACTTATTTGGCATGACTATTAATTTTCGGTTACAAGGCGTGATTCTCCATGCTTAGATAAATGTTTTGCCCGGTTCAGATGAACAGATATGGCATATATTAAACCAGAAAAGGATACGAGCAGAAAACCTGTCATACTTATTTGGCATGACTATTAATTTTCGGTTACAAGGGGTGATTCTCCATGCTCAGATAAATGTTTTGCCCGGTTCAGATGAACAGATATGGCATATATTAAACCAGAAAAGTATACGAGCAGAAAACCTGTCATACTTATTTGGCATGATTATCAATTTTCGGTTACAAGGCGTGATTCTCCATGCTCAGATAAATGTTTTGCCCGGTTCAGATGAACAGATATGGCATATATTAAACCAGAAAAGGATACGAGCAGAAAACCTGTCATACTTATTTGGCATGACTATTAATTTTCGGTTACAAGGCGTGATTCTCCATGCTCAGATAAATGTTTTGCCCGGTTCAGATGAACAGATATGGCATATATTAAACCAGAAAAGTATACGAGCAGAAAACCTGTCATACTTATTTGGCATGATTATCAATTTTCGGTTACAAGGCGTGATTCTCCATGCTTAGATAAATGTTTTGCCCGGTTCAGATGAACAGATATGGCATATATTAAACCAGAAAAGGATACGAGCAGAAAACCTGTCATACTTATTTGGCATGACTATTAATTTTCGGTTACAAGGCGTGATTCTCCATGCTCAGATAAATGTTTTGCCCGGTTCAGATGAACAGATATGGCATATATTAAACCAGAAAAGTATACGAGCAGAAAACCTGTCATACTTATTTGGCATGATTATCAATTTTCGGTTACAAGGCGTGATTCTCCATGCTCAGATAAATGTTTTGCCCGGTTCAGATGAACAGATATGGCATATATTAAACCAGAAAAGGATACGAGCAGAAAACCTGTCATACTTATTTGGCATGACTATTAATTTTCGGTTACAAGGCGTGATTCTCCATGCTCAGATAAATGTTTTGCCCGGTTCAGATGAACAGATATGGCATATATTAAACCAGAAAAGGATACGAGCAGAAAACCTGTCATACTTATTTGGCATGACTATTAATTTTCGGTTACAAGGCGTGATTCTCCATGCTCAGATAAATGTTTTGCCCGGTTCAGATGAACAGATATGACATATATTAAACCAGAAAAGTATACGAGCAGAAAACCTGTCATACTTATTTGGCATGATTATCAATTTTCGGTTACAAGGCGTGATTCTCCATGCTCAGATAAATGTTTTGCCCGGTTCAGATGAACAGATATGGCATATATTAAACCAGAAAAGGATACGAGCAGAAAACCTGTCATACTTATTTGGCATGACTATCAATTTTCGGTTACAAGGCGTGATTATCCATGCTCAGATAAATGTTTTGCCCGGTTCAGATGAACAGATATGACATATATTAAACCAGAAAAGTATACGAGCAGAAAACCTGTCATACTTATTTGGCATGATTATCAATTTAGGGTTACAAGGCGTGATTCTCCATGCTCAGATAAATGTTTTGCCCGGTTCAGATGAACAGATATGGCATATATTAAACCAGAAAAGGATACGAGCAGAAAACCTGTCATACTTATTTGGCATGACTATTAATTTTCGGTTACAAGGCGTGATTCTCCATGCTTAGATAAATGTTTTGCCCGGTTCAGATGAACAGATATGACATATATTAAACCAGAAAAGTATACGAGCAGAAAACCTGTCATACTTATTTGGCATGATTATCAATTTTCGGTTACAAGGCGTGATTCTCCATGCTCAGATAAATGTTTTGCCCGGTTCAGATGAACAGATATGGCATATATTAAACCAGAAAAGGATACGAGCAGAAAACCTGTCATACTTATTTGGCATGACTATTAATTTTCGGTTACAAGGCGTGATTCTCCATGCTTAGATAAATGTTTTGCCCGGTTCAGATGAACAGATATGACATATATTAAACCAGAAAAGTATACGAGCAGAAAACCTGTCATACTTATTTGGCATGATTATCAATTTTCGGTTACAAGGCGTGATTCTCCATGCTCAGATAAATGTTTTGCCCGGTTCAGATGAACAGATATGGCATATATTAAACCAGAAAAGGATACGAGCAGAAAACCTGTCATACTTATTTGGCATGACTATTAATTTTCGGTTACAAGGCGTGATTCTCCATGCTTAGATAAATGTTTTGCCCGGTTCAGATGAACAGATATGGCATATATTAAACCAGAAAAGCATACGAGCAGAAAACCTGTCATACTTATTTGGCATGACTATTAATTTTCGGTTACAAGGCGTGATTCACCATGCTCAAATAAATCTTTTGCCCGGTTCAGATGAACAGATATGGCATATAGAAATTTTTCGATGGGGCTCGCAACGTTTGTTGAAAAGCACTAGGTGTGCACTACCTAGTATCAAAAAGAGAGAGCTGCTGATTTCGTTATAGGCTTCGTACAGGCCAATGAATCACGGACACTTAGAAAAATCAGAGTTCTTTCTGCCAAATCACCTGTTTCGAGGATTGACGAGGACGATCTATGGGTGCTGTCATCACTACTTAATTGGTTCTCTATTATATCAATATTTAAGAGCCCACTTGGCTTTCTCCTCTAAAAAAGTGATAATTGTCAATCAATTATTTTCGATTGAAATGCCGAAAAACCTAAAATTTAGGATCTTTAAGCACGGAATACCTTAGAAAAAGTAGCGAACTCCATAAAAATCCTAATTAGTGATGGATAGGGTGATGGTTGTTCATTGATTTGAGCACGAAATTCCCGCTCCTCAAACCACATATAAAAACGCATACTCCAAAAAAATACTCCAAAAACGTTTCGTGACAAGCGTAATGAAACCCTAATCACGGATAACGCGCTTATCTCTAATAGGCCGTTCGAGGCTGATCAGTATCTACATTACCAGTGCGACATACGTCCATCATGCTTTACTACTGTGGCAAAGATTGGATAATATCTCTGTTCTAAATAAAATGATGACTCTTCGAAAAGTCAGGGTGTTGGTCGCTCACATGCAGTTTGGGGCATGGCTGTACTCGTTTCCTTGGTCGGACATATTTCTGATAGTGTGCGCTGAGGAGAGTATAGACGCCCCTATATACCACTAAAAGCATAAGTCGATTGGGCAACAACGAACGAAGGGAGATGTCAGAATGCACAATGGTCAAAAACGGTCAAAACTTTATGACCAACCTGATAGTATTACAACACCAAGACCCCAACTTATGCTAAAAGTAAAATTGAAACATACTATGTTGACGAGAGCAAACTTGAAAAATTAAATTTTCACTTTTGAGACAACCTAATATATCACAGGTATCACGAGTCAGTGGAGGAAGCCACGAACAATTTTTTACAAAGTTGTTCGATTTCGATCATATTATAGTAGGAAGGTACCCTGGAGACAAGAATTCGATTAAACTAGGTAATTACTCCGAGAGCCGGGTTTTAGGTATTTTCCGGTTTTCAATGCGGCTATGCCGTATCACAGCTCCCAGACTATCGTACATATCAGCGAAATCAGAACGGCCACCGAGAGGCACCGAGACATCTTCGATTTCTGGCTCTCTGCGAATACGCAATTTTAAAAGTCGTGGTTGTGCTCATATTTTTTATCATGGTCGATTTGCCAGAATCGACCCGGACATGCCCGGTTAATTATGGCTAGAAATCGATAAATCAAATACACAACATTTTGGTGCAATTACGGTATTTTGGAAAGCTCACAATGTGAATATACATATGTTCTGCATAATCATCTCCTATCACAGTCAGCGCATGGGAGACATGCCAGTTCTCATTTTTTGCGAAATGTTCAGATTGTTTTTCTTATGAGCCCATCGAGCCTAACCAGAGCACACCTGGGTCTTCCAACTTTTCTCGAAAATGCTTTCTAAAACACATTGTAATCTATGCCGTTGCTATATCTCCATTGCCTCTCCGATGTCTGTATCATTGCGAACTTGCATCACACGATCAATTTTCAATGGTTTAAGCCTTAAGGGAAGCATTTTGTGTCGACTGCAAAACAAATACGCTGCGCAATTGCAAATGTTCCAAAAATCTGTGTCAATATAACAAAACAATAGCAAAACAATGCATCACAGGCTACAATAAATGACTGCGTACAAATTTGGAAGTTTATCGGCATTCTTTATTGAATCAGGTTAGTGAGTCATATATCACATGTATCACGAGTCGGTGAAGCAAAATCAGTCTCGTCCGGAACAATTTTTTTCAAAGTTGTTCGATTTCGATCATATTATAGTAGGAAGGTACCCTGGAGACAAGAATTCGATTAAACTAGGTAATTACTCCGAGAGCCGGGTTTTAGGTATTTTCCGGTTTTCAATGCGGCTATGCCGTATCACAGCTCCCAGACTATCGTACATATCAGCGAAATCAGAACGGCCACCGAGAGGCACCGAGACATCTTCGATTTCTGGCTCTCTGCGAATACGCAATTTTAAAAGTCGTGGTTGTGCTCATATTTTTTATCATGGTCGATTTGCCAGAATCGACCCGGACATGCCCGGTTAATTATGGCTAGAAATCGATAAATCAAATACACAACATTTTGGTGCAATTACGGTATTTTGGAAAGCTCACCGAACTTGGTGAGCTTTCCAAAATACCGTAATCGCACCATAATTATTTGCTTTCGATTAATCGATTTCTAGCCATAATTGACCGGACATATCCGGGTCGATTCCGGCAAATCGACCATGATAAAAAATATGAACAGAACCACGACTTTTAAAATTGCGTATTCGCAGGGAGCCAGAAATCGAAAATTTCTCGGTGCCTCTCGGTGGCAGTTCTGATTTCGCTGACATGTACGATAGCTACAGTGATGTGATCGGGCTTAAAATACGCGGAAAAATATGAGAAACAACTTTCATGTTACAAATAAGATTGCATGATGCACTCTAAAAAAGTTGTAATCGCAAAACTGCATTTGATGGTGAATATAAATTTCTTACGCAATTACAATAGCGACTAAAGCAGAATTTTATAGCGGATAATTGAAGAGGAAGTAGTAATGTGTCTTAGAAAAAAATAAAATTAAACTTTAGTTGAGGTTGTAGTTTCCATTTTCTCGCCTATCGTGGCACACTGCTAACTGTCAATAGTTAAACCCCTCCGATACACCTTCATTACGGATTTGCATAATGAATATGTGTGATTTGTGAAGTTTTAGGACTTAGATTATGATGAAATACTGGACCTATTTCATATTTTGAAAATTAGATTTTTTCGTCCCCGAAAGTTTAAAAGTTTGTGGCCTCTGAAGCAATTTCAGAACTACACCGGGCCTCGCAATATGAAATTTGCAGTATGCTTTGACATTGTTAAGAAAAGTGAGGAAAATACCCCAGGATCCTCTTTTAAGTGCGAATTTATGCTGCTCCAAAATGGAAAATTTTCTTATATCGATCCTGGGCGTTTTACTGCGAATTGCATACAATTTTGCATTACAAATCATTGACAAATAAAATATAAGTAATAAAATGATCAAAACAAGAGCAGTTTATACTGTTCTAGAAAATCGAAAATTTCGGAATACCCACCAGGATCGATATAAGAATATTTCGCACTCCTGAATTTTCCATTTTGGAGCAGCATAGATTCGCACTTAAAAGAGGTTCCTGGGGTATCTTCCTCACTTTTCTTGACAATGTGAAAGCATACTACAAATTGCACATTGCGAGGCCCGGCGTAGTTCCTCAATTGCTTCTGAGGCCGCAAACTTGTGAAATGTCGGGGTCGAAAAAATCTAATTTTCAAAATATGAAATAGTTCCAGTCTTCCATCATAATCTAAGTGTATTAGTCTTAAAACTTCACAAGTCACACATATTGATTATGCAAATTCGCAATGAAGGTGTATCTGAGGGGTTTAACTATTGACAGTTAGCAGTGTGCCATGATAGGCGAGAAAAATGGAAACTACAACCTCAACTAAAGTTTAATTTTATTTTTTCTAAGACACAATACTACTTCCTCTTCAATTATCCGCTATAAAATGCTGCTCTAGTCGCTATTGTAATTGCGTAAGAAATTTATATTCACCATCAAATAAAGTTTTGCGATTACAACTTTTTTAGAGTGCATCATGCAATCTTATTTGTAACATGAAAGTTGTTTCTCATATTTTTCCGCGTATTTTAAGCCCGATCACATCACTGTAGCTATCGTACATGTCAGCGAAATCAGAACTGCCACCGAGAGGCACCGAGAAATTTTCGATTTCTGGCTCCCTGCGAATACGCAATTTTAAAAGTCGTGGTTCTGTTCATATTTTTTATCATGGTCGATTTGCCGGAATCGACCCGGATATGTCCGGTCAATTAAACTTTTTTAGAGTGCATCTTGCAATCTTATTTGTAACATGAAAGTTGTTTCTCATATTTTTCCGCCTATTTTAAGCCCGATCCCATCACTCTAGCTAGTATGGGAGCTGTGATACGGCATAGCCGCATTGAAAACCGGAAAATACCTAAAACCCGGCTCTCGGAGTAATTACCTAGTTTAATCGAATTCTTGTCTCCAGGGTACCTTCCTACTATAATATGATCGAAATCGAACAACTTTGTAAAAAATTGTTCGTGGCTTCCTCCACTGACTCGTGATACCTGTGATATATTAGGTTGTCTCAAAAGTGAAAATTTAATTTTTCAAGTTTGCTCTCGTCAACATAGTATGTTTCAATTTTACTTTTAGCATAAGTTGGGGTCTTGGTGTTGTAATACTATCAGGTTGGTCATAAAGTTTTGACCGTTTTTGACCATTGTGCATTCTGACATCTCCCTTCGTTCGTTGTTGCCCAATCGACTTATGCTTTTAGTGGTATATAGGGGCGTCTATACTCTCCTCAGCGCACACTATCAGAAATATGTCCGACCAAGGAAACGAGTACAGCCATGCCCCAAACTGCATGTGAGCGACCAACACCCTGACTTTTCGAAGAGTCATCATTTTATTTAGAACAGAGATATTATCCAATCTTTGCCACAGTAGTAAAGCATGATGGACGTATGTCGCACTGGTAATGTAGATACTGATCAGCCTCGAACGGCCTATTAGAGATAAGCGCGTTATCCGTGATTAGGGTTTCATTACGCTTGTCACGAAACGTTTTTGGAGTATTTTTTTGGAGTATGCGTTTTTATATGTGGTTTGAGGAGCGGGAATTTCGTGCTCAAATCAATGAACAACCATCACCCTATCCATCACTAATTAGGATTTTTATGGAGTTCGCTACTTTTTCTAAGGTATTCCGTGCTTAAAGATCCTAAATTTTAGGTTTTTCGGCATTTCAATCGAAAATAATTGATTGACAATTATCACTTTTTTAGAGGAGAAAGCCAAGTGGGCTCTTAAATATTGATATAATAGAGAACCAATTAAGTAGTGATGACAGCACCCATAGATCGTCCTCGTCAATCCTCGAAACAGGTGATTTGGCAGAAAGAACTCTGATTTTTCTAAGTGTCCGTGATTCATTGGCCTGTACGAAGCCTATAACGAAATCAGCAGCTCTCTCTTTTTGATACTAGGTAGTGCACACCTAGTGCTTTTCAACAAACGTTGCGAGCCCCATCGAAAAATTTCTATATGCCATATCTGTTCATCTGAACCGGGCAAAAGATTTATTTGAGCATGGTGAATCACGCCTTGTAACCGAAAATTAATAGTCATGCCAAATAAGTATGACAGGTTTTCTGCTCGTATGCTTTTCTGGTTTAATATATGCCATATCTGTTCATCTGAACCGGGCAAAACATTTATCTAAGCATGGAGAATCACGCCTTGTAACCGAAAATTAATAGTCATGCCAAATAAGTATGACAGGTTTTCTGCTCGTATCCTTTTCTGGTTTAATATATGCCATATCTGTTCATCTGAACCGGGCAAAACATTTATCTGAGCATGGAGAATCACGCCTTGTAACCGAAAATTGATAATCATGCCAAATAAGTATGACAGGTTTTCTGCTCGTATACTTTTCTGGTTTAATATATGTCATATCTGTTCATCTGAACCGGGCAAAACATTTATCTAAGCATGGAGAATCACGCCTTGTAACCGAAAATTAATAGTCATGCCAAATAAGTATGACAGGTTTTCTGCTCGTATCCTTTTCTGGTTTAATATATGCCATATCTGTTCATCTGAACCGGGCAAAACATTTATCTGAGCATGGAGAATCACGCCTTGTAACCGAAAATTGATAATCATGCCAAATAAGTATGACAGGTTTTCTGCTCGTATACTTTTCTGGTTTAATATATGTCATATCTGTTCATCTGAACCGGGCAAAAGATTTATTTGAGCATGGCGAATCACGCCTTGTAACCGAAAATTAATAGTCATGCCAAATAAGTATGACAGGTTTTCTGCTCGTATGCTTTTCTGGTTTAATATATGCCATATCTGTTCATCTGAACCGGGCAAAACATTTATCTAAGCATGGAGAATCACGCCTTGTAACCGAAAATTAATAGTCATGCCAAATAAGTATGACAGGTTTTCTGCTCGTATCCTTTTCTGGTTTAATATATGCCATATCTGTTCATCTGAACCGGGCAAAACATTTATCTGAGCATGGAGAATCACGCCTTGTAACCGAAAATTGATAATCATGCCAAATAAGTATGACAGGTTTTCTGCTCGTATACTTTTCTGGTTTAATATATGTCATATCTGTTCATCTGAACCGGGCAAAACATTTATCTAAGCATGGAGAATCACGCCTTGTAACCGAAAATTAATAGTCATGCCAAATAAGTATGACAGGTTTTCTGCTCGTATCCTTTTCTGGTTTAATATATGCCATATCTGTTCATCTGAACCGGGCAAAACATTTATCTGAGCATGGAGAATCACGCCTTGTAACCGAAAATTGATAATCATGCCAAATAAGTATGACAGGTTTTCTGCTCGTATACTTTTCTGGTTTAATATATGTCATATCTGTTCATCTGAACCGGGAAAAACATTTATCTGAGCATGGATAATCACGCCTTGTAACCGAAAATTGATAGTCATGCCAAATAAGTATGACAGGTTTTCTGCTCGTATACTTTTCTGGTTTAATATATGCCATATCTGTTCATCTGAACCGGGCAAAACATTTATCTGAGCATGGAGAATCACGCCTTGTAACCGAAAATTAATAGTCATGCCAAATAAGTATGACAGGTTTTCTGCTCGTATCCTTTTCTGGTTTAATATATGCCATATCTGTTCATCTGAACCGGGCAAAACATTTATCTGAGCATGGAGAATCACGCCTTGTAACCGAAAATTAATAGTCATGCCAAATAAGTATGACAGGTTTTCTGCTCGTATCCTTTTCTGGTTTAATATATGCCATATCTGTTCATCTGAACCGGGCAAAACATTTATCTGAGCATGGAGAATCACGCCTTGTAACCGAAAATTGATAATCATGCCAAATAAGTATGACAGGTTTTCTGCTCGTATACTTTTCTGGTTTAATATATGCCATATCTGTTCATCTGAACCGGGCAAAACATTTATCTGAGCATGGAGAATCACGCCTTGTAACCGAAAATTAATAGTCATGCCAAATAAGTATGACAGGTTTTCTGCTCGTATCCTTTTCTGGTTTAATATATGCCATATCTGTTCATCTGAACCGGGCAAAACATTTATCTAAGCATGGAGAATCACGCCTTGTAACCGAAAATTAATAGTCATGCCAAATAAGTATGACAGGTTTTCTGCTCGTATCCTTTTCTGGTTTAATATATGCCATATCTGTTCATCTGAACCGGGCAAAACATTTATCTGAGCATGGAGAATCACGCCTTGTAACCGAAAATTAATAGTCATGCCAAATAAGTATGACAGGTTTTCTGCTCGTATCCTTTTCTGGTTTAATATATGCCATATCTGTTCATCTGAACCGGGCAAAACATTTATCTGAGCATGGATAATCACGCCTTGTAACCGAAAATTGATAGTCATGCCAAATAAGTATGACAGGTTTTCTGCTCGTATACTTTTCTGGTTTAATATATGCCATATCTGTTCATCTGAACCGGGCAAAACATTTATCTGAGCATGGAGAATCACGCCTTGTAACCGAAAATTAATAGTCATGCCAAATAAGTATGACAGGTTTTCTGCTCGTATCCTTTTCTGGTTTAATATATGCCATATCTGTTCATCTGAACCGGGCAAAACATTTATCTGAGCATGGATAATCACGCCTTGTAACCGAAAATTGATAGTCATGCCAAATAAGTATGACAGGTTTTCTGCTCGTATACTTTTCTGGTTTAATATATGCCATATCTGTTCATCTGAACCGGGCAAAACATTTATCTGAGCATGGAGAATCACGCCTTGTAACCGAAAATTAATAGTCATGCCAAATAAGTATGACAGGTTTTCTGCTCGTATCCTTTTCTGGTTTAATATATGCCATATCTGTTCATCTGAACCGGGCAAAACATTTATCTGAGCATGGAGAATCACGCCTTGTAACCGAAAATTAATAGTCATGCCAAATAAGTATGACAGGTTTTCTGCTCGTATCCTTTTCTGGTTTAATATATGCCATATCTGTTCATCTGAACCGGGCAAAACATTTATCTGAGCATGGAGAATCACGCCTTGTAACCGAAAATTGATAATCATGCCAAATAAGTATGACAGGTTTTCTGCTCGTATACTTTTCTGGTTTAATATATGCCATATCTGTTCATCTGAACCGGGCAAAACATTTATCTGAGCATGGAGAATCACGCCTTGTAACCGAAAATTAATAGTCATGCCAAATAAGTATGACAGGTTTTCTGCTCGTATCCTTTTCTGGTTTAATATATGCCATATCTGTTCATCTGAACCGGGCAAAACATTTATCTAAGCATGGAGAATCACGCCTTGTAACCGAAAATTAATAGTCATGCCAAATAAGTATGACAGGTTTTCTGCTCGTATCCTTTTCTGGTTTAATATATGCCATATCTGTTCATCTGAACCGGGCAAAACATTTATCTGAGCATGGAGAATCACGCCTTGTAACCGAAAATTAATAGTCATGCCAAATAAGTATGACAGGTTTTCTGCTCGTATCCTTTTCTGGTTTAATATATGCCATATCTGTTCATCTGAACCGGGCAAAACATTTATCTGAGCATGGAGAATCACGCCTTGTAACCGAAAATTAATAGTCATGCCAAATTAGTATGACAGGTTTTCTGCTCGTATCCTTTTCTGGTTTAATATATGCCATATCTGTTCATCTGAACCGGGCAAAACATTTATCTGAGCATGGAGAATCACGCCTTGTAACCGAAAATTAATAGTCCTGCCAAATAAGTATGACAGGTTTTCTGCTCGTATACTTTTCTGGTTTAATATATGCCATATCTGTTCATCTGAACAGGGCAAAACATTTATCTAAGCATGGAGAATCACGCCTTGTAACCGAAAATTGATAATCATGCCAAATAAGTATGACAGGTTTTCTGCTCGTATACTTTTCTGGTTTAATATATGCCATATCTGTTCATCTGAACCGGGCAAAACATTTATCTGAGCATGGAGAATCACGCCTTGTAACCGAAAATTAATAGTCATGCCAAATAAGTATGACAGGTTTTCTGCTCGTATCCTTTTCTGGTTTAATATATGCCATATCTGTTCATCTGAACCGGGCAAAACATTTATCTAAGCATGGAGAATCACGCCTTGTAACCGAAAATTAATAGTCATGCCAAATAAGTATGACAGGTTTTCTGCTCGTATACTTTTCTGATTTAACATATGCCATATCTCTTCATCTGAACCGGGCAAAACATTTATCTGAGCATGGAGAATCACGCCTTGTAACCGAAAATTAATAGTCATGCCAAATAAGTATGACAGGTTTTCTGCTCGTATCCTTTTCTGGTTTAATATATGCCATATCTGTTCATCTGAACCGGGCAAAACATTTATCTGAGCATGGAGAATCACGCCTTGTAACCGAAAATTGATAATCATGCCAAATAAGTATGACAGGTTTTCTGCTCGTATACTTTTCTGATTTAATATATGATATATCTGTTCATCTGAACCGGGCAAAACATTTATCTGAGCATGGAGAATCATGCCTTGTAACCGAAAATTAATAGTCATGCCAAATAAGTATGACAGGTTTTCTGGTCGTATCCTTTTCTGGTTTAATATATGCCATATCTGTTCATCTGAACCGGGCAAAACATTTATCTAAGCATGGAGAATCACGCCTTGTAACCGAAAATTAATAGTCATGCCAAATAAGTATGACAGGTTTTCTGCTCGTATCCTTTTCTGGTTTAATATATGCCATATCTGTTCATCTGAACCGGGCAAAACATTTATCTGAGCATGGAGAATCACGCCTTGTAACCGAAAATTAATAGTCCTGCCAAATAAGTATGACAGGTTTTCTGCTCGTATACTTTTCTGGTTTAATATATGCCATATCTGTTCATCTGAACCGGGCAAAACATTTATCTGAGCATGGAGAATCACGCCTTGTAACCGAAAATTAATAGTCATGCCAAATAAGTATGACAGGTTTTCTGCTCGTATCCTTTTCTGGTTTAATATATGCCATATCTGTTCATCTGAACCGGGCAAAACATTTATCTGCGCATGGAGAATCACGCCTTGTAACCGAAAATTAATAGTCATGCCAAATAAGTATGACAGGTTTTCTGCTCGTATCCTTTTCTGGTTTAATATATGCCATATCTGTTCATCTGAACCGGGCAAAACATTTATCTAAGCATGGAGAATCACGCCTTGTAACCGAAAATTAATAGTCATGCCAAATAAGTATGACAGGTTTTCTGCTCGTATCCTTTTCTGGTTTAATATATGCCATATCTGTTCATCTGAACCGGGCAAAACATTTATCTAAGCATGGAGAATCACGCCTTGTAACCGAAAATTAATAGTCATGCCAAATAAGTATGACAGGTTTTCTGCTCGTATCCTTTTCTGGTTTAATATATGCCATATCTGTTCATCTGAACCGGGCAAAACATTTATCTGAGCATGGAGAATCACGCCTTGTAACCGAAAATTAATAGTCATGCCAAATAAGTATGACAGGTTTTCTGCTCGTATCCTTTTCTGGTTTAATATATGCCATATCTGTTCATCTGAACCGGGCAAAACATTTATCTGAGCATGGAGAATCACGCCTTGTAACCGAAAATTAATAGTCCTGCCAAATAAGTATGACAGGTTTTCTGCTCGTATACTTTTCTGGTTTAATATATGCCATATCTGTTCATCTGAACCGGGCAAAACATTTATCTGAGCATGGAGAATCACGCCTTGTAACCGAAAATTAATAGTCATGCCAAATAAGTATGACAGGTTTTCTGCTCGTATCCTTTTCTGGTTTAATATATGCCATATCTGTTCATCTGAACCGGGCAAAACATTTATCTGAGCATGGAGAATCACGCCTTGTAACCGAAAATTAATAGTCATGCCAAATAAGTATGACAGGTTTTCTGCTCGTATCCTTTTCTGGTTTAATATATGCCATATCTGTTCATCTGAACCGGGCAAAACATTTATCTGAGCATGGAGAATCACGCCTTGTAACCGAAAATTAGTAGTCATGCCAAATAAGTATGACAGGTTTTCTGCTCGTATCCTTTTCTGGTTTAATATATGCCATATCTGTTCATCTGAACCGGGCAAAACATTTATCTGAGCATGGAGAATCACGCCTTGTAACCGAAAATTAATAGTCATGCCAAATAAGTATGACAGGTTTTCTGCTCGTATCCTTTTCTGGTTTAATATATGCCATATCTGTTCATCTGAACCGGGCAAAACATTTATCTGAGCATGGAGAATCACGCATTGTAACCGAAAATTAATAGTCCTGCCAAATAAGTATGACAGGTTTTCTGCTCGTATACTTTTCTGGTTTAATATATGCCATATCTGTTCATTTGAACCGGGCAAAACATTTATCTAAGCATGGAGAATCACGCCTTGTAACCGAAAATTAATAGTCATGCCAAATAAGTATGACAGGTTTTCTGCTCGTATCCTTTTCTGGTTTAATATATGCCATATCTGTTCATCTGAACCGGGCAAAACATTTATCTGAGCATGGAGAATCACGCCTTGTAACCGAAAATTAATAGTCATGCCAAATAAGTATGACAGGTTTTCTGCTCGTATCCTTTTCTGGTTTAATATATGCCATATCTGTTCATCTGAACCGGGCAAAACATTTATCTGAGCATGGAGAATCACGCCTTGTAACCGAAAATTAATAGTCCTGCCAAATAAGTATGACAGGTTTTCTGCTCGTATCCTTTTCTGGTTTAATATATGCCATATCTGTTCATCTGAACCGGGCAAAACATTTATCTAAGCATGGAGAATCACGCCTTGTAACCGAAAATTAATAGTCATGCCAAATAAGTGACAGGTTTTCTGCTCGTATCCTTTTCTGGTTTAATATATGCCATATCTGTTCATCTGAACCGGGCAAAACATTTATCTGAGCATGGAGAATCACGCCTTGTAACCGAAAATTAATAGTCATGCCAAATAAGTATGACAGGTTTTCTGCTCGTATCCTTTTCTGGTTTAATATATGCCATATCTGTTCATCTGAACCGGGCAAAACATTTATCTGAGCATGGAGAATCACGCCTTGTAACCGAAAATTAATAGTCATGCCAAATAAGTATGACAGGTTTTCTGCTCGTATCCTTTTCTGGTTTAATATATGCCATATCTGTTCATCTGAACCGGGCAAAACATTTATCTGAGCATGGAGAATCACGCCTTGTAACCGAAAATTAATAGTCATGCCAAATAAGTATGACAGGTTTTCTGCTCGTATCCTTTTCTGGTTTAATATATGCCATATCTGTTCATCTGAACCGGGCAAAACATTTATCTGAGCATGGAGAATCACGCATTGTAACCGAAAATTAATAGTCCTGCCAAATAAGTATGACAGGTTTTCTGCTCGTATACTTTTCTGGTTTAATATATGCCATATCTGTTCATTTGAACCGGGCAAAACATTTATCTAAGCATGGAGAATCACGCCTTGTAACCGAAAATTAATAGTCATGCCAAATAAGTATGACAGGTTTTCTGCTCGTATCCTTTTCTGGTTTAATATATGCCATATCTGTTCATCTGAACCGGGCAAAACATTTATCTGAGCATGGAGAATCACGCATTGTAACCGAAAATTAATAGTCCTGCCAAATAAGTATGACAGGTTTTCTGCTCGTATACTTTTCTGGTTTAATATATGCCATATCTCTTCATCTGAACCGGGCAAAACATTTATCTAAGCATGGAGAATCACGCCTTGTAACCGAAAATTAATAGTCATGCCAAATAAGTATGACAGGTTTTCTGCTCGTATCCTTTTCTGGTTTAATATATGCCATATCTGTTCATCTGAACCGGGCAAAACATTTATCTGAGCATGGAGAATCACGCCTTGTAACCGAAAATTGATAGTCATGCCAAATAAGTATGACAGGTTTTCTGCTCGTATACTTTTCTGGTTTAATATATGCCATATCTGTTCATCTGAACCGGGCAAAACATTTATCTGAGCATGGAGAATCACGCCTTGTAACCGAAAATTAATAGTCATGCCAAATAAGTATGACAGGTTTTCTGCTCGTATACTTTTCTGGTTTAATATATGCCATATCTGTTCATCTGAACCGGGCAAAACATTTATCTGAGGATGGAGAATCACGCCTTGTAACCGAAAATTGATAGTCATGCCAAATAAGTATGACAGGTTTTCTGCTCGTATCCTTTTCTGGTTTAATATATGCCATATCTGTTCATCTGAACCGGGCAAAACATTTATCTGAGCATGGAGAATCACGCCTTGTAACCGAAAATTAATAGTCATGCCAAATAAGTATGACAGGTTTTCTGCTCGTATACTTTTCTGGTTTAATATATGCCATATCTGTTCATCTGAACCGGGCAAAACATTTATCTGAGCATGGAGAATCACGCCTTGTAACCGAAAATTGATAGTCATGCCAAATAAGTATGACAGGTTTTCTGCTCGTATACTTTACTGGTTTACTATATGCTATATCTGTTCAACTGAACCGGGCAAAACATTTATCTGATCATGGAGAATCACGCCTTGTAACCGAAAATTGATAGTCATGCCAAATAAGTATGACAGCTTTTCTGCTCGTATCCTTTTCTGGTTTAATATATGCCATATCTGTTCATCTGAACCGGGCAAAACATTTATCTGAGCATGGAGAATCACGCCTTGTAACCGAAAATTGATAGTCATGCCAAATAAGTACCCGTCATACAGAAAACCTGTCATACTTATTTGGCATGACTATCAATTTTCGCTTACAAGGCGTGATTCTCCATGCTCAGATAAATGTTTTGCCCGGTTCAGATGAACAGATATGGCATATATTAAACCAGAAAAGGATACGAGCAGAAAACCTGTCATACTTATTTGGCATGACTATTAATTTTCGGTTACAAGGCGTGATTCTCCATGCTCAGATAAATGTTTTGCCCGGTTCAGATGAACAGATATGGCATATATTAAACCAGAAAAGGATACGAGCAGAAAACCTGTCATACTTATTTGGCATGACTATTAATTTTCGGTTACAAGGCGTGATTCTCCATGCTTAGATAAATGTTTTGCCCGGTTCAGATGAACAGATATGGCATATATTAAACCAGAAAAGGATACGAGCAGAAAAGCTGTCATACTTATTTGGCATGACTATCAATTTTCGGTTACAAGGCGTGATTCTCCATGCTCAGATAAATGTTTTGCCCGGTTCAGATGAACAGATATGGCATATATTAAACCAGAAAAGTATACGAGCAGAAAACCTGTCATACTTATTTGGCATGACTATTAATTTTCGGTTACAAGGCGTGATTCTCCATGCTCAGATAAATGTTTTGCCCGGTTCAGATGAACAGATATGGCATATATTAAACCAGAAAAGGATACGAGCAGAAAACCTGTCATACTTATTTGGCATGACTATCAATTTTCGGTTACAAGGCGTGATTCTCCATGCTCAGATAAATGTTTTGCCCGGTTCAGATGAACAGATATGGCATATATTAAACCAGAAAAGGATACGAGCAGAAAACCTGTCATACTTATTTGGCATGACTATTAATTTTCGGTTACAAGGCGTGATTCTCCATGCTTAGATAAATGTTTTGCCCGGTTCAAATGAACAGATATGGCATATATTAAACCAGAAAAGTATACGAGCAGAAAACCTGTCATACTTATTTGGCAGGACTATTAATTTTCGGTTACAATGCGTGATTCTCCATGCTCAGATAAATGTTTTGCCCGGTTCAGATGAACAGATATGGCATATATTAAACCAGAAAAGGATACGAGCAGAAAACCTGTCATACTTATTTGGCATGACTATTAATTTTCGGTTACAAGGCGTGATTCTCCATGCTCAGATAAATGTTTTGCCCGGTTCAGATGAACAGATATGGCATATATTAAACCAGAAAAGTATACGAGCAGAAAACCTGTCATACTTATTTGGCATGACTATTAATTTTCGGTTACAAGGCGTGATTCTCCATGCTCAGATAAATGTTTTGCCCGGTTCAGATGAACAGATATGGCATATATTAAACCAGATAAGGATACGAGCAGAAAACCTGTCATACTTATTTGGCATGACTATTAATTTTCGGTTACAAGGCGTGATTCTCCATGCTTAGATAAATGTTTTGCCCGGTTCAGATGAACAGATATGGCATATATTAAACCAGAAAAGTATACGAGCAGAAAACCTGTCATACTTATTTGGCAGGACTATTAATTTTCGGTTACAAGGCGTGATTCTCCATGCTCAGATAAATGTTTTGCCCGGTTCAGATGAACAGATATGGCATATATTAAACCAGAAAAGGATACGAGCAGAAAACCTGTCATACTTATTTGGCATGACTATTAATTTTCGGTTACAAGGCGTGATTCTCCATGCTCAGATAAATTTTTTTTACCCGGTTCAGATGAACAGATATGGCATATATTAAACCAGAAAAGGATACGAGCAGAAAACCTGTCATACTTATTTGGCATGACTATTAATTTTCGGTTACAAGGCGTGATTCTCCATGCTCAGATAAATGTTTTGCCCGGTTCAGATGAACAGATATGGCATATATTAAACCAGAAAAGGATACGAGCAGAAAACCTGTCATACTTATTTGGCATGACTATTAATTTTCGGTTACAAGGCGTGATTCTCCATGCTCAGATAAATGTTTTGCCCGGTTCAGATGAACAGATATGGCATATATTAAACCAGAAAAGGATACGAGCAGAAAACCTGTCATACTTATTTGGCATGACTATTAATTTTCGGTTACAAGGCGTGATTCTCCATGCTCAGATAAATGTTTTGCCCGGTTCAGATGAACAGATATGGCATATATTAAACCAGAAAAGGATACGAGCAGAAAACCTGTCATACTTATTTGGCATGACTATTAATTTTCGGTTACAAGGCGTGATTCTCCATGCTCAGATAAATGTTTTGCCCGGTTCAGATGAACAGATATGGCATATATTAAACCAGAAAAGGATACGAGCAGAAAACCTGTCATACTTATTTGGCATGACTATCAATTTTCGGTTACAAGGCGTGATTCTCCATGCTCAGATAAATGTTTTGCCCGGTTCAGATGAACAGATATGGCATATATTAAACCAGAAAAGTATACGAGCAGAAAACCTGTCATACTTATTTGGCATGACTATTAATTTTCGGTTACAAGGCGTGATTCTCCATGCTCAGATAAATGTTTTGCCCGGTTCAGATGAACAGATATGGCATATATTAAACCAGAAAAGGATACGAGCAGAAAACCTGTCATACTTATTTGGCATGACTATTAATTTTCGGTTACAAGGCGTGATTCTCCATGCTTAGATAAATGTTTTGCCCGGTTCAGATGAACAGATATGGCATATATTAAACCAGAAAAGTATACGAGCAGAAAACCTGTCATACTTATTTGGCATGACTATTAATTTTCGGTTACAAGGCGTGATTCTCCATGCTCAGATAAATGTTTTGCCCGGTTCAGATGAACAGATATGGCATATATTAAACCAGAAAAGGATACGAGCAGAAAACCTGTCATACTTATTTGGCATGACTATTAATTTTCGGTTACAAGGCGTGATTCTCCATGCTCAGATAAATTTTTTTTACCCGGTTCAGATGAACAGATATGGCATATATTAAACCAGAAAAGGATACGAGCAGAAAACCTGTCATACTTATTTGGCATGACTATTAATTTTCGGTTACAAGGCGTGATTCTCCATGCTCAGATAAATGTTTTGCCCGGTTCAGATGAACAGATATGGCATATATTAAACCAGAAAAGGATACGAGCAGAAAACCTGTCATACTTATTTGGCATGACTATTAATTTTCGGTTACAAGGCGTGATTCTCCATGCTCAGATAAATGTTTTGCCCGGTTCAGATGAACAGATATGGCATATATTAAACCAGAAAAGGATACGAGCAGAAAACCTGTCATACTTATTTGGCATGACTATTAATTTTCGGTTACAAGGCGTGATTCTCCATGCTCAGATAAATGTTTTGCCCGGTTCAGATGAACAGATATGGCATATATTAAACCAGAAAAGGATACGAGCAGAAAACCTGTCATACTTATTTGGCATGACTATTAATTTTCGGTTACAAGGCGTGATTCTCCATGCTCAGATAAATGTTTTGCCCGGTTCAGATGAACAGATATGGCATATATTAAACCAGAAAAGGATACGAGCAGAAAACCTGTCATACTTATTTGGCATGACTATCAATTTTCGGTTACAAGGCGTGATTCTCCATGCTCAGATAAATGTTTTGCCCGGTTCAGATGAACAGATATGGCATATATTAAACCAGAAAAGGATACGAGCAGAAAACCTGTCATACTTATTTGGCATGACTATTAATTTTCGGTTACAAGGCGTGATTCTCCATGCTCAGATAAATTTTTTTTACCCGGTTCAGATGAACAGATATGGCATATATTAAACCAGAAAAGGATACGAGCAGAAAACCTGTCATACTTATTTGGCATGACTATTAATTTTCGGTTACAAGGCGTGATTCTCCATGCTCAGATAAATGTTTTGCCCGGTTCAGATGAACAGATATGGCATATATTAAACCAGAAAAGGATACGAGCAGAAAACCTGTCATACTTATTTGGCATGACTATTAATTTTCGGTTACAAGGCGTGATTCTCCATGCTCAGATAAATGTTTTGCCCGGTTCAGATGAACAGATATGGCATATATTAAACCAGAAAAGGATACGAGCAGAAAACCTGTCATACTTATTTGGCATGACTATTAATTTTCGGTTACAAGGCGTGATTCTCCATGCTCAGATAAATGTTTTGCCCGGTTCAGATGAACAGATATGGCATATATTAAACCAGAAAAGGATACGAGCAGAAAACCTGTCATACTTATTTGGCATGACTATTAATTTTCGGTTACAAGGCGTGATTCTCCATGCTCAGATAAATGTTTTGCCCGGTTCAGATGAACAGATATGGCATATATTAAACCAGAAAAGGATACGAGCAGAAAACCTGTCATACTTATTTGGCATGACTATCAATTTTCGGTTACAAGGCGTGATTCTCCATGCTCAGATAAATGTTTTGCCCGGTTCAGATGAACAGATATGGCATATATTAAACCAGAAAAGTATACGAGCAGAAAACCTGTCATACTTATTTGGCATGACTATTAATTTTCGGTTACAAGGCGTGATTCTCCATGCTCAGATAAATGTTTTGCCCGGTTCAGATGAACAGATATGGCATATATTAAACCAGAAAAGGATACGAGCAGAAAACCTGTCATACTTATTTGGCATGACTATTAATTTTCGGTTACAAGGCGTGATTCTCCATGCTTAGATAAATGTTTTGCCCGGTTCAGATGAACAGATATGGCATATATTAAACCAGAAAAGTATACGAGCAGAAAACCTGTCATACTTATTTGGCATGACTATTAATTTTCGGTTACAAGGCGTGATTCTCCATGCTCAGATAAATGTTTTGCCCGGTTCAGATGAACAGATATGGCATATATTAAACCAGAAAAGGATACGAGCAGAAAACCTGTCATACTTATTTGGCATGACTATTAATTTTCGGTTACAAGGCGTGATTCTCCATGCTCAGATAAATGTTTTGCCCGGTTCAGATGAACAGATATGGCATATATTAAACCAGAAAAGGATACGAGCAGAAAACCTGTCATACTTATTTGGCATGACTATTAATTTTCGGTTACAAGGCGTGATTCTCCATGCTCAGATAAATGTTTTGCCCGGTTCAGATGAACAGATATGGCATATATTAAACCAGAAAAGGATACGAGCAGAAAACCTGTCATACTTATTTGGCATGACTATTAATTTTCGGTTACAAGGCGTGATTCTCCATGCTCAGATAAATGTTTTGCCCGGTTCAGATGAACAGATATGGCATATATTAAACCAGAAAAGGATACGAGCAGAAAACCTGTCATACTTATTTGGCATGACTATTAATTTTCGGTTACAAGGCGTGATTCTCCATGCTCAGATAAATGTTTTGCCCGGTTCAGATGAACAGATATGGCATATATTAAACCAGAAAAGGATACGAGCAGAAAACCTGTCATACTTATTTGGCATGACTATTAATTTTCGGTTACAAGGCGTGATTCTCCATGCTCAGATAAATGTTTTGCCCGGTTCAGATGAACAGATATGGCATATATTAAACCAGAAAAGGATACGAGCAGAAAACCTGTCATACTTATTTGGCATGACTATTAATTTTCGGTTACAAGGCGTGATTCTCCATGCTCAGATAAATGTTTTGCCCGGTTCAGATGAACAGATATGGCATATATTAAACCAGAAAAGGATACGAGCAGAAAACCTGTCATACTTATTTGGCAGGACTATTAATTTTCGGTTACAAGGCGTGATTCTCCATGCTTAGATAAATGTTTTGCCCGGTTCAGATGAACAGATATGGCATATATTAAACCAGAAAAGGATACGAGCAGAAAACCTGTCATACTTATTTGGCATGACTATTAATTTTCGGTTACAAGGCGTGATTCTCCATGCTTAGATAAATGTTTTGCCCGGTTCAGATGAACAGATATGGCATATATTAAACCAGAAAAGTATACGAGCAGAAAACCTGTCATACTTATTTGGCAGGACTATTAATTTTCGGTTACAAGGCGTGATTCTCCATGCTCAGATAAATGTTTTGCCCGGTTCAGATGAACAGATATGGCATATATTAAACCAGAAAAGTATACGAGCAGAAAACCTGTCATACTTATTTGGCAGGACTATTAATTTTCGGTTACAAGGCGTGATTCTCCATGCTCAGATAAATGTTTTGCCCGGTTCAGATGAACAGATATGGCATATATTAAACCAGAAAAGGATACGAGCAGAAAACCTGTCATACTTATTTGGCATGACTATTAATTTTCGGTTACAAGGCGTGATTCTCCATGCTCAGATAAATGTTTTGCCCGGTTCAGATGAACAGATATGGCATATATTAAACCAGAAAAGGATACGAGCAGAAAACCTGTCATACTTATTTGGCATGACTATTAATTTTCGGTTACAAGGCGTGATTCTCCATGCTTAGATAAATGTTTTGCCCGGTTCAGATGAACAGATATGGCATATATTAAACCAGAAAAGGATACGAGCAGAAAACCTGTCATACTTATTTGGCATGACTATTAATTTTCGGTTACAAGGCGTGATTCTCCATGCTCAGATAAATGTTTTGCCCGGTTCAGATGAACAGATATGGCATATATTAAACCAGAAAATGATACGACCAGAAAACCTGTCATACTTATTTGGCATGACTATTAATTTTCGGTTACAAGGCGTGATTCTCCATGCTCAGATAAATGTTTTGCCCGGTTCAGATGAACAGATATGGCATATATTAAATCAGAAAAGTATACGAGCAGAAAACCTGTCATACTTATTTGGCATGATTATCAATTTTCGGTTACAAGGCGTGATTCTCCATGCTCAGATAAATGTTTTGCCCGGTTCAGATGAACAGATATGGCATATATTAAACCAGAAAAGTATACGACCAGAAAACCTGTCATACTTATTTGGCAGGACTATTAATTTTCGGTTACAATGCGTGATTCTCCATGCTCAGATAAATGTTTTGCCCGGTTCAGATGAACAGATATGGCATATATTAAACCAGAAAAGGATACGAGCAGAAAACCTGTCATACTTATTTGGCATGACTATTAATTTTCGGTTACAAGGCGTGATTCTCCATGCTCAGATAAATGTTTTGCCCGGTTCAGATGAACAGATATGGCATATATTAAACCAGAAAAGTATACGAGCAGAAAACCTGTCATACTTATTTGGCATGACTATCAATTTTCGGTTACAAGGCGTGATTCTCCATGCTCAGATAAATGTTTTGCCCGGTTCAGATGAACAGATATGGCATATATTAAACCAGAAAAGTATACGAGCAGAAAACCTGTCATACTTATTTGGCATGACTATTAATTTTCGGTTACAAGGCGTGATTCTCCATGCTCAGATAAATGTTTTGCCCGGTTCAGATGAACAGATATGGCATATATTAAACCAGAAAAGGATACGAGCAGAAAACCTGTCATACTTATTTGGCATGACTATTAATTTTCGGTTACAAGGCGTGATTCTCCATGCTTAGATAAATGTTTTACCCGGTTCAGATGAACAGATATGGCATATATTAAACCAGAAAAGGATACGAGCAGAAAACCTGTCATACTTATTTGGCAGGACTATTAATTTTCGGTTACAATGCGTGATTCTCCATGCTCAGATAAATGTTTTGCCCGGTTCAGATGAACAGATATGGCATATATTAAACCAGAAAAGGATACGAGCAGAAAACCTGTCATACTTATTTGGCATGACTATTAATTTTCGGTTACAAGGCGTGATTCTCCATGCTCAGATAAATGTTTTGCCCGGTTCAGATGAACAGATATGGCATATATTAAACCAGAAAAGTATACGAGCAGAAAACCTGTCATACTTATTTGGCATGACTATCAATTTTCGGTTACAAGGCGTGATTCTCCATGCTCAGATAAATGTTTTGCCCGGTTCAGATGAACAGATATGGCATATATTAAACCAGAAAAGTATACGAGCAGAAAACCTGTCATACTTATTTGGCATGACTATTAATTTTCGGTTACAAGGCGTGATTCTCCATGCTCAGATAAATGTTTTGCCCGGTTCAGATGAACAGATATGGCATATATTAAACCAGAAAAGGATACGAGCAGAAAACCTGTCATACTTATTTGGCATGACTATTAATTTTCGGTTACAAGGCGTGATTCTCCATGCTTAGATAAATGTTTTGCCCGGTTCAGATGAACAGATATGCCATATATTAAACCAGAAAAGTATACGAGCAGAAAACCTGTCATACTTATTTGGCAGGACTATTAATTTTCGGTTACAAGGCGTGATTCTCCATGCTCAGATAAATGTTTTGCCCGGTTCAGATGAACAGATATGGCATATATTAAACCAGAAAAGGATACGAGCAGAAAACCTGTCATACTTATTTGGCATGACTATTAATTTTCGGTTACAAGGCGTGATTCTCCATGCTCAGATAAATTTTTTTTACCCGGTTCAGATGAACAGATATGGCATATATTAAACCAGAAAAGGATACGAGCAGAAAACCTGTCATACTTATTTGGCATGACTATTAATTTTCGGTTACAAGGCGTGATTCTCCATGCTCAGATAAATGTTTTGCCCGGTTCAGATGAACAGATATGGCATATATTAAACCAGAAAAGGATACGAGCAGAAAACCTGTCATACTTATTTGGCATGACTATTAATTTTCGGTTACAAGGCGTGATTCTCCATGCTCAGATAAATGTTTTGCCCGGTTCAGATGAACAGATATGGCATATATTAAACCAGAAAAGGATACGAGCAGAAAACCTGTCATACTTATTTGGCATGACTATTAATTTTCGGTTACAAGGCGTGATTCTCCATGCTCAGATAAATGTTTTGCCCGGTTCAGATGAACAGATATGGCATATATTAAACCAGAAAAGGATACGAGCAGAAAACCTGTCATACTTATTTGGCATGACTATTAATTTTCGGTTACAAGGCGTGATTCTCCATGCTCAGATAAATGTTTTGCCCGGTTCAGATGAACAGATATGGCATATATTAAACCAGAAAAGGATACGAGCAGAAAACCTGTCATACTTATTTGGCATGACTATCAATTTTCGGTTACAAGGCGTGATTCTCCATGCTCAGATAAATGTTTTGCCCGGTTCAGATGAACAGATATGGCATATATTAAACCAGAAAAGTATACGAGCAGAAAACCTGTCATACTTATTTGGCATGACTATTAATTTTCGGTTACAAGGCGTGATTCTCCATGCTCAGATAAATGTTTTGCCCGGTTCAGATGAACAGATATGGCATATATTAAACCAGAAAAGGATACGAGCAGAAAACCTGTCATACTTATTTGGCATGACTATTAATTTTCGGTTACAAGGCGTGATTCTCCATGCTCAGATAAATGTTTTGCCCGGTTCAGATGAACAGATATGGCATATATTAAACCAGAAAAGGATACGAGCAGAAAACCTGTCATACTTATTTGGCATGACTATTAATTTTCGGTTACAAGGCGTGATTCTCCATGCTCAGATAAATGTTTTGCCCGGTTCAGATGAACAGATATGGCATATATTAAACCAGAAAAGGATACGAGCAGAAAACCTGTCATACTTATTTGGCATGACTATCAATTTTCGGTTACAAGGCGTGATTCTCCATGCTCAGATAAATGTTTTGCCCGGTTCAGATGAACAGATATGGCATATATTAAACCAGAAAAGTATACGAGCAGAAAACCTGTCATACTTATTTGGCATGACTATTAATTTTCGGTTACAAGGCGTGATTCTCCATGCTCAGATAAATGTTTTGCCCGGTTCAGATGAACAGATATGGCATATATTAAACCAGAAAAGGATACGAGCAGAAAACCTGTCATACTTATTTGGCATGACTATTAATTTTCGGTTACAAGGCGTGATTCTCCATGCTTAGATAAATGTTTTGCCCGGTTCAGATGAACAGATATGGCATATATTAAACCAGAAAAGTATACGAGCAGAAAACCTGTCATACTTATTTGGCAGGACTATTAATTTTCGGTTACAAGGCGTGATTCTCCATGCTCAGATAAATGTTTTGCCCGGTTCAGATGAACAGATATGGCATATATTAAACCAGAAAAGGATACGAGCAGAAAACCTGTCATACTTATTTGGCATGACTATTAATTTTCGGTTACAAGGCGTGATTCTCCATGCTCAGATAAATTTTTTTTACCCGGTTCAGATGAACAGATATGGCATATATTAAACCAGAAAAGGATACGAGCAGAAAACCTGTCATACTTATTTGGCATGACTATTAATTTTCGGTTACAAGGCGTGATTCTCCATGCTCAGATAAATGTTTTGCCCGGTTCAGATGAACAGATATGGCATATATTAAACCAGAAAAGGATACGAGCAGAAAACCTGTCATACTTATTTGGCATGACTATTAATTTTCGGTTACAAGGCGTGATTCTCCATGCTCAGATAAATGTTTTTCCCGGTTCAGATGAACAGATATGGCATATATTAAACCAGAAAAGGATACGAGCAGAAAACCTGTCATACTTATTTGGCATGACTATTAATTTTCGGTTACAAGGCGTGATTCTCCATGCTCAGATAAATGTTTTGCCCGGTTCAGATGAACAGATATGGCATATATTAAACCAGAAAAGGATACGAGCAGAAAACCTGTCATACTTATTTGGCATGACTATTAATTTTCGGTTACAAGGCGTGATTCTCCATGCTCAGATAAATGTTTTGCCCGGTTCAGATGAACAGATATGGCATATATTAAACCAGAAAAGGATACGAGCAGAAAACCTGTCATACTTATTTGGCATGACTATTAATTTTCGGTTACAAGGCGTGATTCTCCATGCTTAGATAAATGTTTTGCCCGGTTCAGATGAACAGATATGGCATATATTAAACCAGAAAAGTATACGAGCAGAAAACCTGTCATACTTATTTGGCAGGACTATTAATTTTCGGTTACAAGGCGTGATTCTCCATGCTCAGATAAATGTTTTGCCCGGTTCAGATGAACAGATATGGCATATATTAAACCAGAAAAGTATACGAGCAGAAAACCTGTCATACTTATTTGGCAGGACTATTAATTTTCGGTTACAAGGCGTGATTCTCCATGCTCAGATAAATGTTTTGCCCGGTTCAGATGAACAGATATGGCATATATTAAACCAGAAAAGGATACGAGCAGAAAACCTGTCATACTTATTTGGCATGACTATTAATTTTCGGTTACAAGGCGTGATTCTCCATGCTCAGAAAAATGTTTTGCCCGGTTCAGATGAACAGATATGGCATATATTAAACCAGAAAAGGATACGAGCAGAAAACCTGTCATACTTATTTGGCATGACTATTAATTTTCGGTTACAAGGCGTGATTCTCCATGCTTAGATAAATGTTTTGCCCGGTTCAGATGAACAGATATGGCATATATTAAACCAGAAAAGGATACGAGCAGAAAACCTGTCATACTTATTTGGCATGACTATTAATTTTCGGTTACAAGGCGTGATTCTCCATGCTCAGATAAATGTTTTGCCCGGTTCAGATGAACAGATATGGCATATATTAAATCAGAAAAGTATACGAGCAGAAAACCTGTCATACTTATTTGGCATGATTATCAATTTTCGGTTACAAGGCGTGATTCTCCATGCTCAGATAAATGTTTTGCCCGGTTCAGATGAACAGATATGGCATATATTAAACCAGAAAAGGATACGAGCAGAAAAGCTGTCATACTTATTTGGCATGACTATTAATTTTCGGTTACAAGGCGTGATTCTCCATGCTCAGATAAATGTTTTGCCCGGTTCAGATGAACAGATATGGCATATATTAAATCAGAAAAGTATACGAGCAGAAAACCTGTCATACTTATTTGGCATGATTATCAATTTTCGGTTACAAGGCGTGATTCTAAATGCTTAGATAAATGTTTTGCCCGGTTCAGATGAACAGATATGGCATATATTAAACCAGAAAAGTATACGAGCAGAAAACCTGTCATACTTATTTGGCAGGACTATTAATTTTCGGTTACAAGGCGTGATTCTCCATGCTCAGATAAATGTTTTGCCCGGTTCAGATGAACAGATATGGCATATATTAAACCAGAAAAGGATACGAGCAGAAAACCTGTCATACTTATTTGGCATGACTATTAATTTTCGGTTACAAGGCGTGATTCTCCATGCTTAGATAAATGTTTTGCCCGGTTCAGATGAACAGATATGGCATATATTAAACCAGAAAAGGATACGAGCAGAAAACCTGTCATACTTATTTGGCATGACTATTAATTTTCGGTTACAAGGCGTGATTCTCCATGCTTAGATAAATGTTTTGCCCGGTTCAGATGAACAGATATGGCATATATTAAACCAGAAAAGTATACGAGCAGAAAACCTGTCATACTTATTTGGCAGGACTATTAATTTTCGGTTACAAGGCGTGATTCTCCATGCTCAGATAAATGTTTTGCCCGGTTCAGATGAACAGATATGGCATATATTAAACCAGAAAAGTATACGAGCAGAAAACCTGTCATACTTATTTGGCAGGACTATTAATTTTCGGTTACAAGGCGTGATTCTCCATGCTCAGATAAATGTTTTGCCCGGTTCAGATGAACAGATATGGCATATATTAAACCAGAAAAGGATACGAGCAGAAAACCTGTCATACTTATTTGGCATGACTATTAATTTTCGGTTACAAGGCGTGATTCTCCATGCTCAGAAAAATGTTTTGCCCGGTTCAGATGAACAGATATGGCATATATTAAACCAGAAAAGGATACGAGCAGAAAACCTGTCATACTTATTTGGCATGACTATTAATTTTCGGTTACAAGGCGTGATTCTCCATGCTTAGATAAATGTTTTGCCCGGTTCAGATGAACAGATATGGCATATATTAAACCAGAAAAGGATACGAGCAGAAAACCTGTCATACTTATTTGGCATGACTATTAATTTTCGGTTACAAGGCGTGATTCTCCATACTCAGATAAATGTTTTGCCCGGTTCAGATGAACAGATATGGCATATATTAAATCAGAAAAGTATACGAGCAGAAAACCTGTCATACTTATTTGGCATGATTATCAATTTTCGGTTACAAGGCGTGATTCTCCATGCTCAGATAAATGTTTTGCCCGGTTCAGATGAACAGATATGGCATATATTAAACCAGAAAAGGATACGAGCAGAAAAGCTGTCATACTTATTTGGCATGACTATTAATTTTCGGTTACAAGGCGTGATTCTCCATGCTCAGATAAATGTTTTGCCCGGTTCAGATGAACAGATATGGCATATATTAAATCAGAAAAGTATACGAGCAGAAAACCTGTCATACTTATTTGGCATGATTATCAATTTTCGGTTACAAGGCGTGATTCTAAATGCTTAGATAAATGTTTTGCCCGGTTCAGATGAACAGATATGGCATATATTAAACCAGAAAAGTATACGAGCAGAAAACCTGTCATACTTATTTGGCAGGACTATTAATTTTCGGTTACAAGGCGTGATTCTCCATGCTCAGATAAATGTTTTGCCCGGTTCAGATGAACAGATATGGCATATATTAAACCAGAAAATGATACGACCAGAAAACCTGTCATACTTATTTGGCATGATTATCAATTTTCGGTTACAAGGCGTGATTCTCCATGCTCAGATAAATGTTTTGCCCGGTTCAGATGAACAGATATGGCATATATTAAACCAGAAAAGGATACGAGCAGAAAACCTGTCATACTTATTTGGCATGACTATTAATTTTCGGTTACAAGGCGTGATGCTCCATGCTTAGATAAATGTTTTGCCCGGTTCAGATGAACAGATATGGCATATATTAAACCAGAAAAGGATACGAGCAGAAAACCTGTCATACTTATTTGGCATGACTATTAATTTTCGGTTACAAGGCGTGATTCTCCATGCTTAGATAAATGTTTTGCCCGGTTCAGATGAACAGATATGGCATATATTAAACCAGAAAATGATACGACCAGAAAACCTGTCATACTTATTTGGCATGACTATTAATTTTCGGTTACAAGGCGTGATTCTCCATGCTCAGATAAATGTTTTGCCCGGTTCAGATGAACAGATATGGCATATATTAAATCAGAAAAGTATACGAGCAGAAAACCTGTCATACTTATTTGGCATGATTATCAATTTTCGGTTACAAGGCGTGATTCTCCATGCTCAGATAAATGTTTTGCCCGGTTCAGATGAACAGATATGGCATATATTAAACCAGAAAAGGATACGAGCAGAAAACCTGTCATACTTATTTGGCATGACTATTAATTTTCGGTTACAAGGCGTGATTCTCCATGCTCAGATAAATGTTTTGCCCGGTTCAGATGAACAGATATGGCATATATTAAATCAGAAAAGTATACGAGCAGAAAACCTGTCATACTTATTTGGCATGATTATCAATTTTCGGTTACAAGGCGTGATTCTAAATGCTTAGATAAATGTTTTGCCCGGTTCAGATGAACAGATATGGCATATATTAAACCAGAAAAGTATACGAGCAGAAAACCTGTCATACTTATTTGGCAGGACTATTAATTTTCGGTTACAAGGCGTGATTCTCCATGCTCAGATAAATGTTTTGCCCGGTTCAGATGAACAGATATGGCATATATTAAACCAGAAAAGGATACGAGCAGAAAACCTGTCATACTTATTTGGCATGACTATTAATTTTCGGTTACAAGGCGTGATTCTCCATGCTTAGATAAATGTTTTGCCCGGTTCAGATGAACAGATATGGCATATATTAAACCAGAAAATGATACGACCAGAAAACCTGTCATACTTATTTGGCATGACTATTAATTTTCGGTTACAAGGCGTGATTCTCCATGCTCAGATAAATGTTTTGCCCGGTTCAGATGAACAGATATGGCATATATTAAATCAGAAAAGTATACGAGCAGAAAACCTGTCATACTTATTTGGCATGATTATCAATTTTCGGTTACAAGGCGTGATTCTCCATGCTCAGATAAATGTTTTGCCCGGTTCAGATGAACAGATATGGCATATATTAAACCAGAAAAGGATACGAGCAGAAAACCTGTCATACTTATTTGGCATGACTATTAATTTTCGGTTACAAGGCGTGATTCTCCATGCTCAGATAAATGTTTTGCCCGGTTCAGATGAACAGATATGGCATATATTAAATCAGAAAAGTATACGAGCAGAAAACCTGTCATACTTATTTGGCATGATTATCAATTTTCGGTTACAAGGCGTGATTCTAAATGCTTAGATAAATGTTTTGCCCGGTTCAGATGAACAGATATGGCATATATTAAACCAGAAAAGTATACGAGCAGAAAACCTGTCATACTTATTTGGCAGGACTATTAATTTTCGGTTACAAGGCGTGATTCTCCATGCTCAGATAAATGTTTTGCCCGGTTCAGATGAACAGATATGGCATATATTAAACCAGAAAAGGATACGAGCAGAAAACCTGTCATACTTATTTGGCATGACTATTAATTTTCGGTTACAAGGCGTGATTCTCCATGCTTAGATAAATGTTTTGCCCGGTTCAGATGAACAGATATGGCATATATTAAACCAGAAAATGATACGACCAGAAAACCTGTCATACTTATTTGGCATGACTATTAATTTTCGGTTACAAGGCGTGATTCTCCATGCTCAGATAAATGTTTTGCCCGGTTCAGATGAACAGATATGGCATATATTAAATCAGAAAAGTATACGAGCAGAAAACCTGTCATACTTATTTGGCATGATTATCAATTTTCGGTTACAAGGCGTGATTCTCCATGCTCAGATAAATGCTTTGCCAGGTTCAGATGAACAGATATGGCATATATTAAACCAGAAAAGGATACGAGCAGAAAACCTGTCATACTTATTTGGCATGACTATTAATTTTCGGTTACAAGGCGTGATTCTCCATGCTCAGATAAATGTTTTGCCCGGTTCAGATGAACAGATATGGCATATATTAAATCAGAAAAGTATACGAGCAGAAAACCTGTCATACTTATTTGGCATGATTATCAATTTTCGGTTACAAGGCGTGATTCTAAATGCTTAGATAAATGTTTTGCCCGGTTCAGATGAACAGATATGGCATATATTAAACCAGAAAAGTATACGAGCAGAAAACCTGTCATACTTATTTGGCAGGACTATTAATTTTCGGTTACAAGTCGTGATTCTCCATGCTCAGATAAATGTTTTGCCCGGTTCAGATGAACAGATATGGCATATATTAAACCAGAAAAGGATACGAGCAGAAAACCTGTCATACTTATTTGGCAGGACTATTAATTTTCGGTTACAAGGCGTGATTCTCCATGCTCAGATAAATGTTTTGCCCGGTTCAGATGAACAGATATGGCATATATTAAACCAGAAAAGGATACGAGCAGAAAACCTGTCATACTTATTTGGCATGACTATTAATTTTCGGTTACAAGGCGTGATTCTCCATGCTTAGATAAATGTTTTGCCCGGTTCAGATGAACAGATATGGCATATATTAAACCAGAAAATGATACGACCAGAAAACCTGTCATACTTATTTGGCATGACTATTAATTTTCGGTTACAAGGCGTGATTCTCCATGCTCAGATAAATGTTTTGCCCGGTTCAGATGAACAGATATGGCATATATTAAATCAGAAAAGTATACGAGCAGAAAACCTGTCATACTTATTTGGCATGATTATCAATTTTCGGTTACAAGGCGTGATTCTCCATGCTCAGATAAATGCTTTGCCCGGTTCAGATGAACAGATATGGCATATATTAAACCAGAAAAGGATACGAGCAGAAAACCTGTCATACTTATTTGGCATGACTATTAATTTTCGGTTACAAGGCGTGATTCTCCATGCTCAGATAAATGCTTTGCCAGGTTCAGATGAACAGATATGGCATATATTAAACCAGAAAAGGATACGAGCAGAAAACCTGTCATACTTATTTGGCATGACTATTAATTTTCGGTTACAAGGCGTGATTCTCCATGCTCAGATAAATGTTTTGCCCGGTTCAGATGAACAGATATGGCATATATTAAATCAGAAAAGTATACGAGCAGAAAACCTGTCATACTTATTTGGCATGATTATCAATTTTCGGTTACAAGGCGTGATTCTAAATGCTTAGATAAATGTTTTGCCCGGTTCAGATGAACAGATATGGCATATATTAAACCAGAAAAGTATACGAGCAGAAAACCTGTCATACTTATTTGGCAGGACTATTAATTTTCGGTTACAAGTCGTGATTCTCCATGCTCAGATAAATGTTTTGCCCGGTTCAGATGAACAGATATGGCATATATTAAACCAGAAAAGGATACGAGCAGAAAACCTGTCATACTTATTTGGCAGGACTATTAATTTTCGGTTACAAGGCGTGATTCTCCATGCTCAGATAAATGTTTTGCCCGGTTCAGATGAACAGATATGGCATATATTAAACCAGAAAAGGATACGAGCAGAAAACCTGTCATACTTATTTGGCATGACTATTAATTTTCGGTTACAAGGCGTGATTCTCCATGCTTAGATAAATGTTTTGCCCGGTTCAGATGAACAGATATGGCATATATTAAACCAGAAAATGATACGACCAGAAAACCTGTCATACTTATTTGGCATGACTATTAATTTTCGGTTACAAGGCGTGATTCTCCATGCTCAGATAAATGTTTTGCCCGGTTCAGATGAACAGATATGGCATATATTAAATCAGAAAAGTATACGAGCAGAAAACCTGTCATACTTATTTGGCATGATTATCAATTTTCGGTTACAAGGCGTGATTCTCCATGCTCAGATAAATGCTTTGCCCGGTTCAGATGAACAGATATGGCATATATTAAACCAGAAAAGGATACGAGCAGAAAACCTGTCATACTTATTTGGCATGACTATTAATTTTCGGTTACAAGGCGTGATTCTCCATGCTCAGATAAATGTTTTGCCCGGTTCAGATGAACAGATATGGCATATATTAAATCAGAAAAGTATACGAGCAGAAAACCTGTCATACTTATTTGGCATGATTATCAATTTTCGGTTACAAGGCGTGATTCTAAATGCTTAGATAAATGTTTTGCCCGGTTCAGATGAACAGATATGGCATATATTAAACCAGAAAAGTATACGAGCAGAAAACCTGTCATACTTATTTGGCAGGACTATTAATTTTCGGTTACAAGGCGTGATTCTCCATGCTCAGATAAATGTTTTGCCCGGTTCAGATGAACAGATATGGCATATATTAAACCAGAAAAGGATACGAGCAGAAAACCTGTCATACTTATTTGGCAGGACTATTAATTTTCGGTTACAAGGCGTGATTCTCCTTGCTCAGATAAATGTTTTGCCCGGTTCAGATGAACAGATATGGCATATATTAAACCAGAAAAGGATACGAGCAGAAAACCTGTCATACTTATTTGGCATGACTATTAATTTTCGGTTACAAGGCGTGATTCTCCATGCTTAGATAAATGTTTTGCCCGGTTCAGATGAACAGATATGGCATATATTAAACCAGAAAATGATACGACCAGAAAACCTGTCATACTTATTTGGCATAACTATTAATTTTCGGTTACAAGGCGTGATTCTCCATGCTCAGATAAATGTTTTGCCCGGTTCAGATGAACAGATATGGCATATATTAAATCAGAAAAGTATACGAGCAGAAAACCTGTCATACTTATTTGGCATGATTATCAATTTTCGGTTACAAGGCGTGATTCTCCATGCTCAGATAAATGTTTTGCTCGGTTCAGATGAACAGATATGGCATATATTAAACCAGAAAAGTATACGAGCAGAAAACCTGTCATACTTATTTGGCATGACTATTAATTTTCGGTTACAAGGCGTGATTCTCCATGCTCAGATAAATGTTTTGCCCGGTTCAGATGAACAGATATGGCATATATTAAACCAGAAAAGTATACGAGCAGAAAACCTGTCATACTTATTTGGCAGGACTATTAATTTTCGGTTACAAGGCGTGATTCTCCATGCTCAGATAAATGTTTTGCCCGGTTCAGATGAACAGATATGGCATATATTAAACCAGAAAAGGATACGAGCAGAAAACCTGTCATACTTATTTGGCATGACTATTAATTTTCGGTTACAAGGCGTGATTCTCCATGCTCAGATAAATGTTTTGCCCGGTTCAGATGAACAGATATGGCATATATTAAACCAGAAAAGTATACGAGCAGAACACCTGTCATACTTATTTGGCATGACTATTAATTTTCGGTTACAAGGCGTGATTCTCCATGCTCAGATAAATGTTTTGCCCGGTTCAGATGAACAGATATGGCATATATTAAACCAGAAAAGGATACGAGCAGAAAACCTGTCATACTTATTTGGCATGACTATTAATTTTCGGTTACAAGGCGTGATTCTCCAAGCTCAGATAAATGTTTTGCCCGGTTCAGATGAACAGATATGGCATATATTAAACCAGAAAAGGATACGAGCAGAAAACCTGTCATACTTATTTGGCATGACTATTAATTTTCGGTTACAAGGCGTGATTCTCCATGCTCAGATAAATGTTTTGCCCGGTTCAGATGAACAGATATGGCATATATTAAACCAGAAAAGGATACGAGCAGAAAACCTGTCATACTTATTTGGCATGACTATTAATTTTCGGTTACAAGGCGTGATTCTCCATGCTCAGATAAATGTTTTGCCCGGTTCAGATGAACAGATATGGCATATATTAAACCAGAAAAGGATACGAGCAGAAAACCTGTCATACTTATTTGGCATGACTATTAATTTTCGGTTACAAGGCGTGATTCTCCATGCTCAGATAAATGTTTTGCCCGGTTCAGATGAACAGATATGGCATATATTAAACCAGAAAAGTATACGAGCAGAAAACCTGTCATACTTATTTGGCATGATTATCAATTTTCGGTTACAAGGCGTGATTCTCCATGCTCAGATAAATGTTTTGCCCGGTTCAGATGAACAGATATGACATATATTAAACCAGAAAAGTATACGAGCAGAAAACCTGTCATACTTATTTGGCATGATTATCAATTTTCGGTTACAAGGCGTGATTCTCCATGCTCAGATAAATGTTTTGCCCGGTTCAGATGAACAGATATGACATATATTAAACCAGAAAAGGATACGAGCAGAAAACCTGTCATACTTATTTGGCATGACTATTAATTTTCGGTTACAAGGCGTGATTCTCCATGCTTAGATAAATGTTTTGCCCGGTTCAGATGAACAGATATGGCATATATTAAACCAGAAAAGCATACGAGCAGAAAACCTGTCATACTTATTTGGCATGACTATTAATTTTCGGTTACAAGGCGTGATTCACCATGCTCAAATAAATTTTTTGCCCGGTTCAGATGAACAGATATGGCATATAGAAATTTTTCGATGGAGGCTCGCAACGTTTGTTGAAAAGCACTAGGTGTGCACTACCTAGTATCAAAAAGAGAGAGCTGCTGATTTCGTTATAGGCTTCGTACAGGCCAATGAATCACGGACACTTAGAAAAATCAGAGTTCTTTCTGCCAAATCACCTGTTTCGAGGATTGACGAGGACGACCTATGGGTGCTGTCATCACTACTTAATTGGTTCTCTATTATATCAATATTTAAGAGCCCACTTGGCTTTCTCCTCTAAAAAAGTGATAATTGTCAATCAATTATTTTCGATTGAAATGCCGAAAAACCTAAAATTTAGGATCTTTATGCACGGAATACCTTAGAAAAAGTAGCGAACTCCATAAAAATCCTAATTAGTGATGGATAGGGTGATGGTTGTTCATTGATTTGAGCACGAAATTCCCGCTCCTCAAACCACATATAAAAACGCATACTCCAAAAAAATACTCCAAAAACGTTTCGTGACAAGCGTAATGAAACCCTAATCACGGATAACGCGCTTATCTCTAATAGGCCGTTCGAGGCTGATCAGTATCTACATTACCAGTGCGACATACGTCCATCATGCTTTACTACTGTGGCAAAGATTGGATAATATCTCTGTTCTAAATAAAATGATGACTCTTCGAAAAGTCAGGGTGTTGGTCGCTCACATGCAGTTTGGGGCATGGCTGTACTCGTTTCCTTGGTCGGGCATATTTCTGATAGTGTGCGCTGAGGAGAGTATAGACGCCCCTATATACCACTAAAAGCATAAGTCGATTGGGCAACAACGAACGAAGGGAGATGTCAGAATGCACAATGGTCAAAAACGGTCAAAACTTTATGACCAACCTGATAGTATTACAACACCAAGACCCCAACTTATGCTAAAAGTAAAATTGAAACATACTATGTTGACGAGAGCAAACTTGAAAAATTAAATTTTCACTTTTGAGACAACCTAATATATCACAGGTATCACGAGTCAGTGGAGGAAGCCACGAACAATTTTTTACAAAGTTGTTCGATTTCGATCATATTATAGTAGGAAGGTACCCTGGAGACAAGAATTCGATTAAACTAGGTAATTACTCCGAGAGCCGGGTTTTAGGTATTTTCCGGTTTTCAATGCGGCTATGCCGTATCACAGCTCCCAGACTATCGTACATATCAGCGAAATCAGAACGGCCACCGAGAGGCACCGAGACATCTTCGATTTCTGGCTCTCTGCGAATACGCAATTTTAAAAGTCGTGGTTGTGCTCATATTTTTTATCATGGTCGATTTGCCAGAATCGACCCGGACATGCCCGGTTAATTATGGCTAGAAATCGATAAATCAAATACACAACATTTTGGTGCAATTACGGTATTTTGGAAAGCTCACAATGTGAATATACATATGTTCTGCATAATCATCTCCTATCACAGTCAGCGCATGGGAGACATGCCAGTTCTCATTTTTTGCGAAATGTTCAGATTGTTTTTCTTATGAGCCCATCGAGCCTAACCAGAGCACACCTGGGTCTTCCAACTTTTCTCGAAAATGCTTTCTAAAACACATTGTAATCTATGCCGTTGCTATATCTCCATTGCCTCTCCGATGTCTGTATCATTGCGAACTTGCATCACACGATCAATTTTCAATGGTTTAAGCCTTAAGGGAAGCATTTTGTGTCGACTGCAAAACAAATACGCTGCGCAATTGCAAATGTTCCAAAAATCTGTGTCAATATAACAAAACAATAGCAAAACAATGCATCACAGGCTACAATAAATGACTGCGTACAAATTTGGAAGTTTATCGGCATTCTTTATTGAATCAGGTTAGTGAGTCATATATCACATGTATCACGAGTCGGTGAAGCAAAATCAGTCTCGTCCGGAACAATTTTTTTCAAAGTTGTTCGATTTCGATCATATTATAGTAGGAAGGTACCCTGGAGACAAGAATTCGATTAAACTAGGTAATTACTCCGAGAGCCGGGTTTTAGGTATTTTCCGGTTTTCAATGCGGCTATGCCGTATCACAGCTCCCAGACTATCGTACATATCAGCGAAATCAGAACGGCCACCGAGAGGCACCGAGACATCTTCGATTTCTGGCTCTCTGCGAATACGCAATTTTAAAAGTCGTGGTTGTGCTCATATTTTTTATCATGGTCGATTTGCCAGAATCGACCCGGACATGCCCGGTTAATTATGGCTAGAAATCGATAAATCAAATACACAACATTTTGGTGCAATTACGGTATTTTGGAAAGCTCACAATGTGAATATACATATGTTCTGCATAATCATCTCCTATCACAGTCAGCGCATGGGAGACATGCCAGTTCTCATTTTTTGCGAAATGTTCAGATTGTTTTTCTTATGAGCCCATCGAGCCTAACCAGAGCACACCTGGGTCTTCCAACTTTTCTCGAAAATGCTTTCTAAAACACATTGTAATCTATGCCGTTGCTATATCTCCATTGCCTCTCCGATGTCTGTATCATTGCGAACTTGCATCACACGATCAATTTTCAATGGTTTAAGCCTTAAGGGAAGCATTTTGTGTCGACTGCAAAACAAATACGCTGCGCAATTGCAAATGTTCCAAAAATCTGTGTCAATATAACAAAACAATAGCAAAACAATGCATCACAGGCTACAATAAATGACTGCGTACAAATTTGGAAGTTTATCGGCATTCTTTATTGAATCAGGTTAGTGAGTCATATATCACATGTATCACGAGTCGGTGAAGCAAAATCAGTCTCGTCCGGAACAATTTTTTTCAAAGTTGTTCGATTTCGATCATATTATAGTAGGAAGGTACCCTGGAGACAAGAATTCGATTAAACTAGGTAATTACTCCGAGAGCCGGGTTTTAGGTATTTTCCGGTTTTCAATGCGGCTATGCCGTATCACAGCTCCCAGACTATCGTACATATCAGCGAAATCAGAACGGCCACCGAGAGGCACCGAGACATCTTCGATTTCTGGCTCTCTGCGAATACGCAATTTTAAAAGTCGTGGTTGTGCTCATATTTTTTATCATGGTCGATTTGCCAGAATCGACCCGGACATGCCCGGTTAATTATGGCTAGAAATCGATAAATCAAATACACAACATTTTGGTGCAATTACGGTATTTTGGAAAGCTCACCGAACTTGGTGAGCTTTCCAAAATACCGTAATCGCACCATAATTATTTGCTTTCGATTAATCGATTTCTAGCCATAATTGACCGGACATATCCGGGTCGATTCCGGCAAATCGACCATGATAAAAAATATGAACAGAACCACGACTTTTAAAATTGCGTATTCGCAGGGAGCCAGAAATCGAAAATTTCTCGGTGCCTCTCGGTGGCAGTTCTGATTTCGCTGACATGTACGATAGCTACAGTGATGTGATCGGGCTTAAAATACGCGGAAAAATATATGTGTGAAAAATATATGAGAATATGTGTGATTTGTGAAGTTTTAGGACTTAGATTATGATGAAATACTGGACCTATTTCATATTTTGAAAATTAGATTTTTTCGACCCCGAAAGTTTAAAAGTTTGTGGCCTCTGAAGCAATTTCAGAACTACACCGGGCCTCGCAATATGAAATTTGCAGTATGCTTTGACATTGTTAAGAAAAGTGAGGAAAATACCCCAGGATCCTCTTTTAAGTGCGAATTTATGCTGCTCCAAAATGGAAAATTTTCTTATATCGATCCTGGGCGTTTTACTGCGAATTGCATACAATTTTGCATTACAAATCATTGACAAATAAAATATAAGTAATAAAATGATCAAAACAAGAGCAGTTTATACTGTTCTAGAAAATCGAAAATTTCGGAATACCCAGGATCGATATAAGAATATTTCGCACTCCTGAATTTTCCATTTTGGAGCAGCATAGATTCGCACTTAAAAGAGGTTCCTGGGGTATCTTCCTCACTTTTCTTGACAATGTGAAAGCATACTACAAATTGCACATTGCGAGGCCCGGCGTAGTTCCTCAATTGCTTCTGAGGCCGCAAACTTGTGAAATGTCGGGGTCGAAAAAATCTAATTTTCAAAATATGAAATAGTTCCAGTCTTCCATCATAATCTAAGTGTATTAGTCTTAAAACTTCACAAGTCACACATATTGATTATGCAAATTCGCAATGAAGGTGTATCTGAGGGGTTTAACTATTGACAGTTAGCAGTGTGCCATGATAGGCGAGAAAAATGGAAACTACAACCTCAACTAAAGTTTAATTTTATTTTTTCTAAGACACAATACTACTTCCTCTTCAATTATCCGCTATAAAATGCTGCTCTAGTCGCTATTGTAATTGCGTAAGAAATTTATATTCACCATCAAATAAAGTTTTGCGATTACAACTTTTTTAGAGTGCATCTTGCAATCTTATTTGTAACATGAAAGTTGTTTCTCATATTTTTCCGCCTATTTTAAGCCCGATCCCATCACTCTAGCTAGTATGGGAGCTGTGATACGGCATAGCCGCATTGAAAACCGGAAAATACCTAAAACCCGGCTCTCGGAGTAATTACCTAGTTTAATCGAATTCTTGTCTCCAGGGTACCTTCCTACTATAATATGATCGAAATCGAACAACTTTGAAAAAAATTGTTCCGGACGAGACTGATTTTGCTTCACCGACTCGTGATACATGTGATATATGACTCACTAACCTGATTCAATAAAGAATGCCGATAAACTTCCAAATTTGTACGCAGTCATTTATTGTAGCCTGTGATGCATTGTTTTGCTATTGTTTTGTTATATTGACACAGATTTTTGGAACATTTGCAATTGCGCAGCGTATTTGTTTTGCAGTCGACACAAAATGCTTCCCTTAAGGCTTAAACCATTGAAAATTGATCGTGTGATGCAAGTTCGCAATGATACAGACATCGGAGAGGCAATGGAGATATAGCAACGGCATAGATTACAATGTGTTTTAGAAAGCATTTTCGAGAAAAGTTGGAAGACCCAGGTGTGCTCTGGTTAGGCTCGATGGGCTCATAAGAAAAACAATCTGAACATTTCGCAAAAAATGAGAACTGGCATGTCTCCCATGCGCTGACTGTGATAGGAGATGATTATGCAGAACATATGTATATTCACATTGTAGGAGCTGGAGTGCCTCAAGTAATTGAAGTTATTTTCCCCAGTCCAAGATAAATTTGTATTCAGAACGGATGTGCTGTTTCTAAGATTGTGGAATCATTCCTTATGGATCTAGTAAAGAAAGGAATCACAACGTGTATGATCCGCTCGGATTGTGCGGGTTAGTACAATCTACAGGGTGCGAGAAAAGTATGATGATAAATATTTTATGTAATATCTCACGAAGTAATGATAGCATAGATTCCTGCTTACGCCATTGTATGCCTGCGTACAGTACCTCTGTAGCGAAATATCTTCGCTACTTTCAATTCATTGAATTATAATCAATAATCAATAAACAAATCAATTTTAATAATACAATTATAAATAAAATCAGTCATCTATCAATTTCCCTGCGCTTCCTTCTACCGTATCATCATTTCAATCTCCCTCCGTTATAGCAGGTCTGGTGATAAGACATCTCGAACAAACGATATCGAATAACGACATTTCGAACTAGGACGTTTCGCACAATTTCGCCTAAAAACGTAATTCATGGCGATTTTGTTCTCATAAATATATTTTTCGGCACTGTTAAAAAAGGAATTGATAAATAAATAACATAAAAAAATCATTTAAATAATGTGAAAAAATAGCTTCCAAAGTGATGTGCGCGCTCACGAAAATTCGCAAAAATTGTGCGAAACGTCCTAGTTCGAAGTGTTTAATTCGAAATGTCTTATCACCGCAGGTCTCATAGGGAAAATGGGGAGTAGGGTCAGCCGGCCGTCGCCTATTTTTCGAGCCGCGGATGCTATTTAGCGTTGAAGAAGTTTCTCCACGTTCACGTCGCTTTTTCTTCCACTTTTCTTCATTCATTTCATCGCATTACTAGGCCCACTTGTCTAGTATTCACTCATTTAGCCGAGCACACCGTTTGCGGGCTATTCTCATCGCATTTTCGTTCACCTTTCTTCGCTTTCCACTTTGTCACCATTTCATCATTCCCTCACTCAGGATACAGGGACTCAGCCCAGTCCACTTCCGCCCAGGGACTCAAGTGTTACCACAACCCCATCCTGGGACACAATCCAGCCCACTCATCCGTCCAGGGACTCAAGTAACTTCAACTGAAGGTACTTCCCTTTCATCACTTCCTAGCCAATCAATAGCATCAAAACAATCCTATTCCCTTCTCGTGATCTACCCATTCCTTTCGTGTTTCCCCTGTAAATCAAAGTAAATAAATTGTGTTTATTATCACACCTTGTCCATTGCATACCATAAAAATGGATCTAGATTTTCCTACAACCTCCAACAATTCCTATTGACTGTAATGTCGTAGCGTCTGTCTGTCCGTTAGTCCGTTTGTCTGTAACGCTGATCAAACTACCGTATACCTCACAGTTAGCCTTGGGTCAACCAATATTCTTTGGGTCAGACTTATTACTACCGTGTGATTTACTAAAACGCAGAAAACTTAAATGCACGCTATCGTATACCACACCACACACCATGGTGTGATTTACTAAATCGCAGAAAACTTAAATGCACCCGATGCACCATCCACCACACCACGCACCATGGTGTGATTTACTAAATCACAGAAAACTTAAATGCACGCTACCGTATTCCACACCACACACCATGGTGTGATTTACTAAATGGAAGTTCAATTCGGGGAAAAAGTTTGAGAATTATTTGAATTTTCACCATCCGAGACCTTTTCACCTCTTAAAAACATGTCTCACATGCATTTACAGAAAAGGTCGCAAAAATGAAAAATTAACAAAGTATGACAAAATCGTTCATTTGATCGTCGAAAAACTTCTGCTATTAATAATCACCTCTTTTATAAGTAGAAATTTTAATTCCCCATGCCCTCCTTCCAAACTTTGTAGCAGCATGCTGCAACTGCAGCAAATGATAAAAATATAAAACTTCGGTTTTGATCATGTCTAGTCAAGTATTGAATGGAAGCACATTAAACAAGGTTTTGAAAATTTGAATGTCAATTGAAAATGCCGATTTTTCCCGATTCTTTCGTGAGAGGCCTGATATCTCAGGGGCGGAGGAGGCGGCTTGACAAAAGGGTGACCTAAAGGCCGGGAGAGCGAGAGGGGCCGGAGAGGGTAGCCTCAAGTGCGGTTGAGGGGAAAGGAGAAGAAAGGATGGGAAGGAGGTATTGGGAAGAGGGAGGGGGAGGATGACCTTGCGGTAGGTGGGAGAGGAGGAAGGGAGCGAAATGCCGAAAGTGAAGGTGTGAGGGGGTAATTATAGAGGGAGGAGTTCCCTGAGGGATAGAGAAAGCGAAAGTGGGCATGGCACTTCTCTGACTGTCATTGATATTGATTGTTTTCTTGTTGGACCATACTCTACTGGGGACAATAAATACTCATTTGATGAACTTGATCGTGAGAATCGGATAATTTTGCGGGCTTTCCTGAGACAACAAATCCCAAACAGATCTATATATTACGGTTGCAATTGCGATATTCTTTTATTTTTGAATAAATATTTATGATTTTACATGTTAAAGCCAGATCCAATAAATATTCGATGGGCCATTGATGGTCAGTATTGAGACGACACAACCCGACAGCAATGACAGGGGAATAGATAACTCTTGAAAGTTCTTCGTATCTAGTGGCGCCCTCGACGTCTCGTCGTATCCGTCGGGGGCTGCAAGCACAAACGATCAGTACAATGCACAATGGCTTTTCCAGGTGCATGCATCTCTCCAGACAGAAGTATGCTTATTCATGATACACCAAGCAATAACAAAGCGTTCAGGGCAGATTACACCTGCTCATCGCTGCTCTGACTGGAAGAGCAGAGCGATGACGAGGCAGTCTAATATTTGTTCGTCCACTTCATTTTAGTGACCAACCTGAGCACGCTGGTTGCTGCTTGATCCGTTGCGTCGTCTGGACTGCTCGATGCCACGATGAGCGCCGTCTTCGTGACCGTCACGACGATTACCAGTGTCGGGCTAAAAGTATAATTATGAAATCAGCACATTAGTTTGTTTCTTTCTTCTTAGAATTGTCGAAAAAATACGAAAGTAAGAAAACGAACTTCTGTGCTAACAAATTCTTATTCTACACTGTAATTTAATCTGGGCTATAACTTTTCGGTCTCAATAAGGAGTAGCCAACTAATTAGGTGAAATGTTGTCTCAGCATTATTCCAAAGTTGATGCGACCAAGTCATTGTGTGTTACTTCGATTGTCTACCTCGCAGTATTTTACGCTTTCTGCTCGAACATCGTGCCGGTAATGCTCCTCCTACAACAATATAGGGACCCGGTGAAAACGCAACTAGATGTCGAAAGATTGTGACAATGCTTTGCAAGTTTACATTGTCGAATTGGAGAGGTATCGACAATCGAGCAGTATGAAGACGTAAATTATGAAAAAGTGGAATGTAAAAATAGAATCTTATTTCAAATGTTTTAAGCAGTTGGATTGTCTTTCTTCGGGGATATAGAGATCGAAAATATTGCAATTTATAACAATGTCTGCATAGAAATAGAGCATAAATGCAAGAAGGGTTTGCACACAAGTTTTGCGTCAATTTTCGAAAGAGAAAAGGCTCGCGATCGTGTCCGTTTTCCGTCTTCATATTCATATGTCAACGTCTTCATATGCTCGACCTCGATCAGATAAGCCACTCTCCATGTATGCATAATGCATTTCACGAAAATCTAATGTACCTTCCCTGGCGAATCCGTGAGCGCGGGTACCTTCTTGTAAATCTAAAATCAATACTACATATAATTGATCGTCGATGCCTACTGCACGACCAGGCGCAATCGTAAGGAAAGCAAGAGGCGGTGGGAGCCAAACTCCGCGAGAGGGTGGTCGCGCATTTATCAGATAGCAATGATTAATTTATATGTCACAAAGATAAGAAGTCAGCAATGCGTCCTTTATCAAAATGAGACCCTAACATTAGGTGGCCACTCCAAAATAGTTTGAATTGTCTATTTTTCACCACCCGTGATGACTCATTTGTTCAGTGGAAGGAATATTATTTGTTTACATCCACAGTATGTATAGATGCCAACCGACGGATTTTCACTGATTGTTTTCACCTGTCCCACTGCGTCGTTCCGCTGCTGGGAGCGAGACTCGTGACGCAGGGCGCGTGCACTTCTGCCACCAGTGACTTCCTAAGAATGTGCTCAATAATGAAAAAAGTTGATGCGGAAGCCAAACACAACGAGTCTCACATTCGCGCCGCTTCTCATCGCCGCCTGCTGGATCTGGTCCATCCTTCTCCGTTCTTGTTCCTGCGCATGGGCAGCCTCCACATCGCGGAGATGTGCCTGCGCCAGCGCAACCGCCAGACCCGTCCTTCCCGTGTCGACCTGCAGTGCAAATGAGCAAGTTCTAGTGTAACAATCTGACAAATAAAAATTAGATGAATACTGTGGCCACTAAATCTCGCTATTTTATTATTTTTGACTTATGCGTAAGCAATGAATGAAATGGTAACGCCCTAAACTAAGGAAAAAAAAACGTTATTCACTCCCATTGCGTGCATTCTGTGCGAAATTAGCGCAAAAATATTAACACTGAAACCAGGACTGCGAAAAAAGTATATTCTAATAATACACTTATTCAGCATCCACACATTCAACAACTATTATGAATGCATGCGCATATATCCCAGTATTCTTAGACGCGAAATCATATTTTCATGTCTCCAAAATCTCGCGCATATTGTCGCCTCTATTGTGTGCGCAAGGAATTTTATAGTTTTTTTTTTTAAATTTCATTATAGATGATTGATTTTTTAGAGTTGGGCCATTTCCATAATTTCTGGTCGTAGGAATCTTGAATCGAAGGATTCAACAACTACGTTTTGCATTTAATGATGGCAACATGGGACAGCTCTCATCGATGCTACAGTAATCAGGTACCGTACTCTGCCTGAATTCGAGGGTACGGTACCTCTCGGGTTCTGCTGTTCCTATCAAACGTTTACTATTCAGTTACCAAATCCTCCCGACGAGGTGGATGGGTACCCTCCGTTCTAGATCTCCCTTGAACGAACCTCCTGACGGCGAGCATGGATGTCAGTCGAGCTCGAGCGGGAGTGGTGGCGAGGCGAGCGGGAGCGGTTGCGAGGCGAGCGGGAGCCATCCTGGAATCAATACACTTATGATATTTTCCGGTGTACAGAATCTGGCGGGTCACGCGACTGGTAATCGATAATGCAATGTGCTTGCAAGGTGAATCGGTTTGCGATAGCCGATAAGCTGCGTTATGCGCTGTCACTTGCTGTGTACCCCAGGTGCAACAAGATCGATCGCTTTAATTTTATTTCGAGTTGTCAAGGAGGGATTCTGAAGCCTCTATACCAGGTTTTGTCGAAAGCGTCATGTGCTATCAGCGAATCACGGTTTATAGTAAATGCAACGAAAAATAAAATGTTGTACGTTGGCACTCACGCGTTGACCTTCCTCGCTGCTCGTAGTCGAGAAGTCGCTTGGGTCGGAGAGATTCTGAGATTGGCAAATTACTCAAGTCGCAATTGTCTCCAACTCACTTGGGCGTCCGGCGCCCCTCTCGCCCAGGACGGTCTCGGATGGGGCGGCGCCTGCAATTAAATAATTACCACAATTTACCAAACCCATTTCAGATAGCAGATATCATTTAGATTTAGCCCTATTGCTTTTGGAGTCATGTTTGATCAACGGCAAGAAATGATTCGTCCTCAATAGATATTATCCATTCCTTGCCATTTACTTTTCTCACCTGTTGACGGGGCGGGCCAGAGTGATGGGGACGATTGTGGTGATAGGGTGCCTGAAAAAATAGATTAAGATCCATTCAACAATTGGAACATATGATCAAACCTAATTACTAGCATCTCAATGAAAAATAGCCAACACTAAATAATTGCGAACGCGGATGCCCCAATCGTTCTCCACCCTCAAGTCTTCGAGCGAACGGCCCTGGGAGACGACGGACGCCTGCGACTGCAATAACAAATGATTAACAACTATTCGAATAATTTTGAGCAAATGATCAACATATTGGAGCCAAAAATTTGATCTGCTCAGATCAGATTCTAACCCTCGTTTTTCTTTTCACATTAGATGTCATATCCCATGACAAAACTAATAGCAATCAAAACAATCAGTCTTGCTCGGGATTCGGAATTGCGAATATTACAGTGTACCGCTGAGGTTGCGAGGCGAGATCCCGACGAGTGAGTATGGTAAGAGGGATTCGTGGCCTAAAAAAGGATAATAATTAGCACCATTTCAGCAACAGGAAAAAATGATCAATTGGTGGCGCATAGTTCCATCAATTCCCTGACAATATTTAAAAAGCTCGTGAGGTTGCGATGGGGCTCCCCATCTTCACGTTTTTCGAATCGCACTCAGCCTCATGCGCCGTCCACAGCGCTCGCATTGCGGGTATGAGTACAGGTTGGGATGCATTTGGGGTCCTCACCGTTCCTGTGTTGCTGTTGGAAGATTCAGAAATATCTTATGGGATTGAATATAATTTAGTTTTGAAATTTAAAAATACAGGAGTTAAGAGGACAAGTGATAATGATAATAAACGAATATACCATCGGTTGAGCAGACGGCTGACCGCCTCCGTAGAACGTGACAGGCTGCGAATGGAAATCATTGTTATCATATTCAGTCAACCATTATTTTTGTAAATTTCATTGAAAAAATCCTGTGATATTTTTAGAAGAGAATTAGAAGAGAAATACATCCCATATCAATAGAGCAAAATTGACAATTACTTACCGCGTTGTAAACGAGCTGAGTTGTGGGGAGTAGCAAGTGAGGTGCAGGTGCCGCACGGCTCGCTGGTGCACCAGATCGAGACCCGCCACTTGAAGGTGTTCTTCTTCTGCAAATACAAACATATAGACATTAGTACAACACATCATACATATATTCACCCGGACACTTCATACGAGTGTTATCATTGTAAATACCGTTTTTCAGAGCTTTAACGCCGTCTATGCCAACCCCCCCCCAATCACAATCACATATCAATCATGTTCCCTGCCCAATCACATATGAAACGAATCGCGAAAGAGTCGAGCAAGAGGATGGGGTCAGTGGAAAAATAAAATCAATAATTTTAAAAATTATGTAAAAATAGCAAAAGTACTTTGAACGAAGCTCTTTCAAACTGCGTTTTGCCGAATATTTTTAAAAATATATATTTTTCGAATACGGGCGTTCCGAATATAACGCTCTGTAGTAAAATTAGTGAAATTTGCCTCAGCAAAATGATCTTATTTTCCTTCAAAATTGAGCAAGAAAGTTTTTATTTTTTTAGAAATGAAGCTGAGGATTCCCTCTACAACTTTTATGTTAAGCATTTCATTCGTGGTAGTCAACTTGGTTCTGGGTTGTGGCCCGAATGAAAAAAAAATCTATTTTATCAAAAAATCGGGATTTCCCAACTTTGCCCCTATGGGCAATTTTTTTAGCACCTACCATAGTATTTCTATACGCCAAGTGTCATAATTAGATTTCTTTGCGTTTAAGTTTTAAGTTTACAATTGAGCGCTCGTTTAAGTTCTCGCGGTCGGAGGTGGACCACCGGCCTACCGTGCTGGTACGTTTTTTATGCGCTATTTTGAACAGAATTGTTGATGTAATAGTTGTTTCATCATTTTCTTTTCATAATACACGGATAGGAACCAAATAATTGGAATTACGGGTCAAAAATAACGGAATTATTTTAAAAAATCAAAAATCGACATGTTGACCCTCTACAACCCTTGTAGAGGGAATCCTCAGCTTCATTTCGAAAAAAAAGAAAACTTTCTAACTCAATATTTAAGGAAAATATGATCATTTTTCTGAGCCCGATTTCACTATTTTTATTGCAGAGCGTCTCATTCGGAACGCACGTACTCGAAAAATATTTTTAAAATATTCGGTCAACGCAGTTCGAAAGAGCTTCGTTCAAAGTGCTTTTGCTAATTTTTACAGAATTTTAAAATTATTGATTTCATTTGTCCACCCCGTGCTCGACAATCTCGCGATTCGTCTCATATGAATTTGGACCTTCGAACGCGAATGAGTGCATACAGAGAGTAGCTAAGCGAAGATGCGACTCGCGAAGCAGATTGAGCACCAACGTAAACGAAGGGACGGACCCAATCCTATGCGCGACTCGGCTCCATGTGCGTCGGTAGGCCTCTTTTCCCTACCATTGCACTGGTCAATTAACAAAGTCAAGGATCTGATACAGCGCCTGAACCGACGACCGGAAGCATTCGATAATGATAATTCATTATTTTGCAATCCCGTTGCCTCCCTTTCCTCAATCTCCTCCGAAGAGGAGAGCGTCGAGCAAGCCCCGAGAAGTAAGCTGACAATTTGTGACCAGGAATGGCGACAGTAGGCCCCACACCAAGCATGCCAGATTGCATCTCGCAAATTCCAAGCAAGCAACAGTAATATATGAGTGACTATCTGAGAGAACTGAGCAATTCTACCTATGAGTGTTGATTTTAAGATGCCCCTGGGGGTAAATTTTCACGTAAAGTTCGAAAATCGACATTAGGAAGCCGTATTTCTGACCCCTAATTTCGTGTGACGCGCTGAATTTGGGCTGTATTTTTTTGAAAGTCGAAAACGGTGCTTCCAAACCTCACAAACATATATTAATTATGAAAAATCTTGACGAAAGAAGTGTTTTGCCGTTGGAGGTGAAAATCTGATACCTTTGGAAATAAGTTTTACCCATTTTATATCTCATAACTGTCGTCCTGAAAATTTTTTCCTGGGATGAAGTTTTTTAACTAAGCTCATTAAATTCTACGCTAAAAGATACCCCTAGGGCCATTTTTTCGTCAAAATACCGTCGTGGAATGAGGTCTGCTGAATCGCAGAATACTCCATGTTTTCATTTTTACCCGTCTGTGTTTTTCAGCCGATCCATTGTGAATTCTATTCAAGTATAATCAATTTATAACAACACTAGGATAGGGCAAAAAATAAAATACATAAACTATTGACATTAGATCGAATCCCTTCACCTCGATTAGTCCCATGTTTAGGCGCATTCAACTTTCCATTTTCGGTTCACATCCCCAATTATCTTGGACCTTTTAGTAGTAGGCGAAATTGTTTGCAAGAAAATATTGAATATTGGATCATCACCAAGCCGGAAGTTAGGAAAATTTTCGCTCGAAAATGCGGCAAAGTGGGGTTCCGATGAAAAATAATTCATTAAAATAGAGTTATTTGGCCTGTAATAGTTGTAAACTGATGAATTCTCACCGTTTATCACTGAGTTATGCTCACTTTCTTATTTTGTTTTTATCGGAACCCCTTATTGCCGCATTTTCGAGCGAAAATTTACTTAACTTCCAACTTTCTAATGACCAAGTGTTCAATATTTTCTTGCAAACAATTTCGCCTACTTCTAAATTTTTTAAGAAAATTGGGGATGTGCATCGAAAATGGAAAGTTGAATGTGCCTAAACATTTGACTAATCGAGGTGAAGGGATTCGATTTTTTTTTAAATCGATCTAATGTCAATAGTTTATGTATTTTATTTTTGCCCTATCCTAGTGTTGTTATAAATTGATTATACTTGAATAGAATTCACAATGGATCGGCTGAAAAACACAGACTTTTGGGTAAAAATGAAAACATGGAGCTTTCCGCTATTCAGCAGACCTCATTCCACGACGGTTTTTTACGGAAAAATGGCCCTGGGGGTATCTTTTAGCGTAGAATCTAATGAGCTTAGTTAAAAAAACTACATCCCACAAAAAAATTTTCAGGACGACAGTTTTGAGATATAAAATGGGTAAAACTTTAATCGAAAGGTAGTTAGATTTTCACCTCTAACGGCAAAAACACTTCTTTCGTCAATATCTTTCAGAATTAATATATGTTTGTGAGGTTGGGAAGCACCGTTCTCGACTTTCAAAAAATTACAGCCCAACTTCAGCGCATCACACGAAATGAAGGGTCAGAGATACGGCTTCCTAAGGTCAATTTTCGAACTCTACGTGAAAATTTAACACTAGGGACATCTTAAAATCGAGAATTTATTTTTCACTGTACGGCATCTGCTCAGTTCTCTCAGACAGTCACTCATATACACGGAATTAACGCATGGTCCCTCGAAAAAAAACGGACACATCTTCTGAGCTACGATTTTTTCGGCAGAAACTCCATTTGTAAGTATCTACCAGTCGAGTTTTTCGAAGGTTAGGTTAAGATCACTCCTCGTGTTGTTCACGTTATCCGTACAGCTCGCTCATTTGCGCACCCAATCCGTACGGAGCCCGATAGCTCCTCTTGTATGCACGTTATCCCTCGCCCTATCCTTGTCGTGCCTTTCACTGATCCACAGAGATAACGATCATCCTCGGCGCTCATTTGAAATTCCCTGCAGGAACTGCGTCTCGATCGATTCCAGACTCGTAAACAAACAGCTTGTTGATAAATTTCAGTTGTTGTTTTGAATACTGGAATTGTTTTGAACAATTTATTTACTTCGTAACCTTGTTGTTTTGAAATTCGAATAAAAAACAACTTGCTGATATTGACTATTCTTTCAAAACAAACAACATGTTGACTTCACAACCAGTTGTTTACTCTACTCTCGAAGGCGGCCAGGTCAACCTCAGCGAGTACGCTGCTCATCAAGTTGAGCATCAGACCTTCCATTACAAAGTCTGGCATCTTGCGAGATGCGGCATTGTGATGGCGTGCGAGGAGAGAATCCGCACGAGCTACGGTATATTGCTCTCGGGATACTGTATACGATTAGGTTACTGTATACGTGTTACAGTATACGTTATTGTATACGTGTATAAGTTATTGTATACGTGTATACGTTATTGTATACGTGTATACGTGCATGCTGTATCCGGCTACGGGATACGCATTGCGGGCAACCATATACATCTCCACATACGCGCCAGTCATTAGTATTGCGTCGAGAAAGGCTATGGTGAATCGCATAGTGCGGCGCACTGAGAATACTCCCACGAGATGATTCGAAGCCACGAAGGGAGAACACGACAACATGATGATTATGCGAAGACGATTAGACGAGTCTAGTGTAGACGCGAGAAGAGCATCTGCGTGGCTTCCGAAGAAGAGTCCTGATCGTAGTTGACAGCAGAACGAGAAGGTCGATAATTATCCGGATACGGTAGGTTTCGGTTACGATAACCGCAGAGCTTTGCCGTTTGCGTTGGTTAAACGAGGAAATTATGCATCTGACCTATCATCTGAGTCAACACCTTGCTCTACATCGAGTGGCGGATACGGTAAGAAATATTGATATGTTACGCTCTGTCGCTGACAAAGGAAAGAACCGGGCCAAGGTCTGCTGATAAACACTGGTTACAGCAGGCTACGGTTACGGTAAGCTTTATGCATTATCGCTTTGCAGTGGTGGGCAGGAAAGAGTAGATCGCTGGCCTTGGAATTTGCCTTAGTGGCAACTGATGGATCAGGAGAACGGCGGCTTGGCACGTTGCCAAATACCGTTGAATGACAAAAGATCAAAGATCAACCAAGGGGAGAAAGAGTAGGTCATGCTGACCTAGCGGCTTACAGCGTCACAGCAGGCCGCTGTGACCGCTGTGACGGTAAGCTTTCTGCATTATCGTTTTGTATTGGATACAAAGGCGTGAGTCTGACATTGTCAGTGTCAGACTGACACACAGTCTGCAACAACAGCGACTGGTGGTTATCGTAAGAATACGGTATTGATTTCTTTCTTTCAATAGCGATAAAATAATCTGACCCAGAGTGCGACCTGTTTCCACGGGTTACGGTAGGTTTAGATTATGGTAAGTGTTTCTTGCTTTTATTTATTGACCGACGAAATCGTCATGTTGACATATTGTCTGACCCAACAGGAATTTTACTGCATAGAACGGCTTCCGTAAAGTTATGCGGTTATTCCAATCGCCGGCAGATTCTAGCCCAGCATTTGGACTAGCGCCCTGGGTTACGGTAGGTTTTGATTACTGTAGCCGATCATCATTATTTCAGCAATTGTGCAGAAAAGGCAGCTTGAATGCGCTCCACTTGGTTCTTTAGATAGACAGCAACCATTTGAAGGGCGTAGTACCACGAGAACGAATCTGGACAAATTTGAAACAGAGAGGTAATATGATGACGTCATCTTATTCAACGAGTGAAGCGTCGGGGATTCTGCAAACGGGTTCCCGTTTGGAAGCGGCGGAGCACGTGCCAGGCGACGCCATACACGAGGAAGCTTCAATTGAACTTCGCGATGAGCATCGTATCGATTGGATGGCAGCGGAGAAGGGGCGCGGGAGTACGGTAGTCGTGTCGGGATCCGAGGAGAGGGACGAAGAAAGGGGATAGGGGGGGGGGGACTGAGTTGATTGCCTCTTGGCGGATCCGCGACGGGAAAATGACGACTTGCGCCCACTATTAAAAATCCTGCGAATTTCCGACAGCGAAGTTGTGCAGCAACGGCGCTCCGCTTGGTTCTTTAGATAGACATCAACCTTTTGAAGGACGTATTACCACGAGAACGGATCCGGACAAATTTGAAACAGAGAGGTAATATGATGACGTCATCTTATTCAACGAGTGAAGCGTCGGGGATTCTGCAAACGGGTTCCCGTTTGGAAGCGGCGGAGCACGTGTCAGGCGACGCCATACACGAGGAAGCTTCAATTGAACTTCGCGATGAGCATCGTATCGATTGGATGGCAGCGGAGAAGGGGCGCGGGAGTACGGTAGTCGTGTCGGGATCCGAGGAGAGGGACGAAGAAAGGGGATAGGGGGGGGGGACTGAGTTGATTGCCTCTTGGCGGATCCGCGACGGGAAAATGACGACTTGCGCCCACTATTAAAAATCCTGCGAATTTCCGACAGCGAAGGATTACGGTAGGAATGGACTACGGTAAGAGTTCGACGTTGACGTAGTGCAGCGCTTGGACGACGGGTTCGCGAATCTGACGCAGCGCCGAACACAAAGGTTACGGTGCGTGGTTACGGTAGGTGTACGGTATTGCTATATTAATTTCATTCTGCGATAAGTAATAAGTCTGAACAGTATCGGAGCTTTTGCCAAGAGCCATGCCAAGACTAGATTACCGTAAACGTCCCTGATTATTCTTTTTTTAATATATTGATCGGTGAAATCGTGTGTCTGACACGTCGTCTGACCCAACACAAAAGGGTTACGGTAGGTTTAGCCTGCGATAATCGTTCGCATTGTCTACTGACATTTCCATACTCGCTAGGGCGAATTCGAATTACGTGGGGGAAGGCCATTGACAGCGCGCGAAGAGCATCTGCGAGAGCTCGCTCATAGTCAGCAGCAGGACGCGTCGATCAATATTTCCTCTCCAATTGTGCAGCAACGGCGCTCCGCTTGGTTCTTTAGATAGACATCAACCTTTTGAAGGACGTATTACCACAAGAACGGATCCGGACAAATTTGAAACAGAGAGGTAATATGATGACGTCATCTTATTCAACGAGTGAAGCGTCGGGGATTCTGCAAACGGGTTCCCGTTTGGAGGCGGCGGAGCACGTGTCAGGCGACGCCATACACGAGGAAGCTTCAATTGAACTTCGCGATGAGCATCGTATCGATTGGATGGCAGCGGAGAAGGGGCGCGGGAGTACGGTAGTCGTGTCGGGATCCGAGGAGAGGGACGAAGAAAGGGGATAGGGGGGGGGGACTGAGTTGATTGCCTCTTGGCGGATCCGCGACGGGAAAATGACGACTTGCGCCCACTATTAAAAATCCTGCGAATTTCCGACAGCGAAGGATTACGGTAGGAATGGACTACGGTAAGAGTTCGACGTTGACGTAGTGCAGCGCTTGGACGACGGGTTTGCGAATCTGACGCAGCGCCGAACACAAAGGTTACGGTGCGTGGTTACGGTAGGTGTACGGTATTGCTGTATTAATTTCATTCTGCGATAAGTAATAAGTCTGAACAGTATCGGAGCTTTTGCCAAGAGCCATGCCAAGACTAGATTACCGTAAACGTCCCTGATTATTCTTTTTTAATATATTGATCGGTGAAATCGTGTGTCTGACACGTCGTCTGACCCAACACAAAAGGGTTACGGTAGGTTTAGCCTGCGATAATCGTTCGCATTGTCTACTGACATTTCCATACTCGCTAGGGCGAATTCGAATTACGTGGGGGAAGGCCATTGACAGCGCGCGAAGAGCATCTGCGAGAGCTCGCTCATAGTCAGCAGCAGGACGCGTCGATCAATATTTCCTCTCCAATTGTGCAGCAACGGCGCTCCGCTTGGTTCTTTAGATAGACATCAACCTTTTGAAGGACGTATTACCACGAGAACGGATCCGGACAAATTTGAAACAGAGAGGTAATATGATGACGTCATCTTATTCAACGAGTGAAGCGTCGGGGATTCTGCAAACGGGTTCCCGTTTGGAGGCGGCGGAGCACGTGTCAGGCGACGCCATACACGAGGAAGCTTCAATTGAACTTCGCGATGAGCATCGTATCGATTGGATGGCAGCGGAGAAGAGGCGCGGGAGTACGGTAGTCGTGTCGGGATCCGAGGAGAAAAAAGGAGAACGAAGGGGATAAGGGGAGAAGCGTCGAGTAGATTTACTCTGGGCGGATCCGCGACGGGAAAATGACGACTTGCGCCCATTCTTGAATCTAATCTGACGCAGCGCCGAACATAAAGCATACTCTGCGTGGTTACGGTAGGACTACACAGTTACTTTCGTTCGCTGTTATTGTTTTGTGTTGGGTCAGACGATGATCAATATTTTTTTAAAGAACGCTTACCGTAATCTAGACCTACCATGACTCTTGGCA